>CM050447.1:142665678-143865678 GCA_027563935.2 Costus lasius | reverse complement strand
GTGCTCTTCTTTTAGGTAGATTGATTTGAGGATGAGGTGTTCAGTTTGTTTTGCTTGCAAATTTTTAGGTAGATTTCGTTTTGATTCCTTCAAAGTAGTGCAAATTTTAATCCTAATATGTAGAACAGTTTGCCTATCAAAGTTAACTTGTCATTCACATCTGAATTACTAATTAATATCCTTGTCTTCTAGATTATTTTTTGTACATTGTAAAGAAGAGAAAAATATGTTTTTTCTTTGAAAGGTCAAAGATAAACATTAATTGGATGATGGATTGATGGTCTCACAATTCACTCAAATCATCTCATTATTTATTTGCTTGACTCAGAGTGAGGATTAACAACTTTTATCTTTTATTTTTAATAAATATTGATATTTTGCCTATAATGAAATTAATTAACTATACATTCTTTAAATTTGAAATTGAAGTTTATTATATATATTATTTGGAAACTATGACCCTATTTTATTCAAATTCAAACTAATTTTTATATGACTCTAATTTTATTCAAATTTAAACTAATTTTTGGGGTTTTATATCCTAACAACCTTCCGGATTTCATATCCTAAAATGTTTTTTTGGGATCTTATATCCTCACAACCTTTAGAAGAGCGTTGAAAGAAACAGGTAGAGAGGAAGAAGAGAGAAGAGAGAAGAGGGCGATGAAAGTGATAACAAATACAAAAGGGAAAGAAATTTCTTATGTGATCTTAGAATTGGATTTTGCAGCCATGCTTTAGTCTCCCTTTTGCATTCCACTGATGCTCTTTGGTATCTTGCCTACTAAGTTGTTTCTGGATAAATTCAATTTTTGTAGTCTATGCAAGTTCCCCAATTCCATAGGGATATATCATGACAAGTCATTATTGGAGATGTCTATAGCTGTGATAAGTCCAAGCAATCTCTCGTACGCATACTCAATGCCTTTTATATGGAGCCATAACTTATCATACATTTCAAATTTAAGTTGTCACATAACTCATGTAAGCTTTTTAGTGCATTGAAGTTGCCAAAGGTTAGGTGGAATAGATCCTGAGCGGTGGTTGTTTGAGATATCTAATATTTGAAGACATGTAAGATGCAATAATTCTGGAATATTACCTGTGAAAGAATTAGAATGTAAGCTAAGATTTTTTAAGTATGAGAGACTTTTGCTATAATCTTGTAGACAAAGAGGGATTCTTTCGAATAAATGGTTGTAGCTCAAATATAGAGAGTGTATCATCCTTAGGTTACAAATAGTGTTTGGAATTTCTCCACGAATTTGGTTGTTTGAAGAATCAAATATATTTACATTTGACGAACTATTCCAACAATTGGGAAGCTCTCCTATGAAATTATGCTTAGAAAGCTAAAGCATACATAATGAATTCATTTGACAAAAAGAATGGGGAATACTCCCACTAAAATAAATCAACATAGTCTTAAGTTTAAGAGTGTGTTGTTGATTGTTGGATTGAGATGTCCTGAGAACATATTGTTTGAGAGATCCAAATTTTGTAACTTTGTGAAGTTTAATGAAAGCTCACCATTGAAGTGATTATATGAGATATCTATGGCTAGACTTGGCATCAAGAAATGCGTCAATTTTCCATCAATCATATTATTGGAGAGAGATAAATCCTTAATACTGAAGGAAGCCAATTAGGAATTGTGCCTTCAATTCCTACATTTCTCAAATATAAGGAAGAAAGTATAGTTTGTGTTTGGAGCCATCTTGGGAAATGTGGCCTAGGCACTATTTTGCATAAATCCATATAAAGGGCTTGAAGCTAGAATGTTGGGATCGAATCATCACTTTGTTTGAAATGATCAAGTATTTTAAACTTGATAAATTAGCCAAGTGGATTGGGGACAAACTCAAATGAGTTATAAGATAAATCCAAATGGATGAGATTTTTTAGTTGGCCAATGCTTTCTCCAACTATCCGGTTCAAGTTGTTAGAACCCAAATCCAAATGGATGAGATTCTTTAGCTATCCAATTTTTTCTCCAACTGTTTCATTCTAGTTGTTAGAACTCAAATCCAAATATTGTAATGAGATTAAGCATCCAAGAGAATTTAGTATAGAGCCATGGAGTGAGCTATTATAAAGATCAATATGCTTGATATTTTTTATGTTTCCTAACCAATTAGGGAGAGAACCATTGAGTTGGTTGTTGTGAAAATATTACTCCTCCAAGCTATACATAAGACGTCGAGAAAAGACCATTTCTAGCTTGGGGAGCTCATCCTTGATTGGTATTTCCTCTAAACTTAGAATTTGGAGCTTGCAGAGGTTAGATAACGATAGTAGGAAATTCTTAGAAATTGAACTTTTAGACAAATCTAGTGCCCTTAGAGAAGTTAACCTTAATATAGGGCCATGCATGGACGATCAATAGATATCATTCCAAGAAAAATCAAGACTCTCCAAGGTAGTTATATTATACAGCCACAGTGGTTCCATGTCATTTATATCATTACCTGATAAATATTAAAGGGAGGTGATATATATTAGATCATATTATTGCAAACAAAATTAATGGTGGTTCATTATAATTAATTACCTGCCAAATTAAGTGTTCGGAGAGATGTAAAATTGAGATAAGATGGGGAATGAGGAGGTAGCCCTATTAGACCACACCTAGCCAATTCGACATCTTGAATGTGGGGGGAGCTCATTTAGTGCTTGAAACTAGCTACACACACCTCCAAAACCTCCTAATCGGCTGTGTTTTTGTAAATTTTTCCAATAGAGTGCTCTTAACTGCTTTGCACGAATCTTGGTGCGATCGAGCACAAATCTCAATAAAATATTTATAATACCGTTTGTTATACAATTTTTACTTGCGTTATATGATATTACTGTTACGATCTAAATTAGAGCCATTATAGGATAATAAATTACACTCATTATACAATAAAATACAGTCATTATACGATAAATTACACGCAGCAACTAGTTTTAAAAACCGGAAGCACTTGTCCCAATTTATTTAATTAGCCAGTCTATTTTTTATGGGAACAGAGAAGAAAAATGCAGAAATAAAAGGGCACCTGACTCAGTATCATTTATTTGTTTGTTTGACTCGAGTGAGGACTGACAACGGAGTCATCCACAAATTTTCCTACAATATGAGTTTTACTGTTCAAATTTTATTTTCATTTTATACCTCAAAAGAATCTCATCTTCACTGGACAAAACTCATAAGGTTGGAATGTTCCCAAAGGACACACTTATTTGGATGAACTTTCTTCAGCTTAAGTCACTCCACTCCTGGCAGCAGATCACTGCGATTGATACGCAGACATGGGGGGGCACATTGGCAACTGATCAATGCCGTGGCAGAGCAACTCAAGAGAGAGTGAAGAGGAAGAGAGGGGATTACCTTCTCTTACTGTGATGTGATACACGTTGTAGGAGCAGCCATCAAATTGAAAAAAAAATATTAGTCAAAAGATGCGAGTGGAGTTCTGCGCTCAATGCCAGTCAACTAATGACCAAGTCAGGCAAATGGCCAACACTAATTGAGAAAAGTTGACATATCATCCACATTGTGAAATTGAGAAAAGGATTAGTCCTTTGATCGATGATCTTATTTTCTTATTACAACTCAAAGTTATGACTCATCAAACGGCACATGAAACACAGAAATACAACTTTTCCTCATTTTCCACCTACATAATCTTATTTTCTTATTATTTAATCAACACAACAACTAATTGTCATTTGGTCTTCCAAGATTGTAGCGACAATCTTCAACCAACGCAACAATTAATTATCATTTTCTCCTTCTGTCTCTTTCTTGTCTGAAGAGACATCCTAGCTTTGTCAACTGCTCTCTTATTAGGTAAATTGCTTGAAGGATGTGAGGTTCAATTTGTTTTGCTTGCAGTTTAAACTCAAGAAAAATAGATTGATTTAATTCACAAAAAAATTAAGATTCAGCAGACCATTCTAATTGTAAAGACCATGGCAGTAATAGTTTCACAAATACAAATACTATTGATAGCATACATAGAAGTGCTTATATTAGATTAGCCATCTCAATCTTCTATAAAAGATTTCCTTCTCATCTTCACTAACATCTCCATGCACAGCTTGTCGTAGGTGTTATCAATAGTACGAAAGTAAAAGATCCTCCACCTTTTATGCAATAGAAGAGTGCCCCAAAATCCCCAAAATCCCATAATAAATCCAAGTGTGATGCTACTCCATAGCCATATGATTTCCCTTCTACCGTCACAATCTTTGTTTTCTTCTTCTGCATTGCCTTTTGCTTTGTCATTTGTACAGTTTTTTGTAAGGGGAAGACCACAGAGGTATCGGTTTCCAATATAAGTAGATGCATCAAATGTTTCCAGTTGTCCTCCAGTGGGAATACTACCCGAGAAATTGTTATATGACAAATTCAATGTTCCCAAGAAAGTCAAATCTCTTAATGATGAAGGAATTGCACCTGACAAATTATTTCTTGATAAATCTAAAGCTTCTAGTTTCTGCATTCCACCAAAGCTCCTTGGTATCTCCCCTATTAAGTTATTTCTGGATAGATATAAGTTCTGCAATCCATATAAGTTCCCTATTTCCTCAGGTATATATCCTGACAAGTGATTATTTGAGAGATCAATAGATTTGTCAACTGAATCTAATCTTTTGTACTCGTACTCATTTCCTTTTATAAAGAGCCATAATGTATCAAAATTGAAATCACTATTAGGGGTGTTGCAGTAATTTTCTGAGTTTCTCATTGAAGTAAAGTTGCCAAAGGTCGGTGGAATTGATCCTGAGAGGTTATTATTAGAGAGATCTAATGTTTGAAGACACGTAAGCTTAGACAATTCGGGAATGATGCCACTCAAAGAATTAGTGCGTAAGTTGAGAACTTTTAAATAAGGCAAACTCTTATTTGACCAAGATGGTATATTTCCTATTAAGTGATTATGTCCAGCATCAAGAGTAGTCAAATATTTACAATCATGTAAACAAAGGGGAATTCTACCGGATAAATGATTGTAGGCCAAATGTAAGAATTTTATCCCCCTTAGGTTACAAAGGGTGTTTGGAATTTCTCCAGAAATTTGGTTGTTTGAAAAATCTAAGGAATCGACATTAAAGGAACTATTCCAACAATTGGGAAGTTGTCGTGAAAAACTATTTTTGGAAATGCGGAGTATAACTAATAAATTCATCTGACAAAGAGAATGGGGAATGCGCCCACTAAAATTATTCATAGATAAATCAAGATATTGTAAGTTTAAGAGTGTGTTGTTGATTGTTGGATTGAGATGTCCTGAGAACATATTGTTTGAGAGATCCAAAAATTGTAGCTTTGTGAAGTTTAATGAAATCTCACCAATGAAGTGATTATTGGAGAGATCTAAGAACTCTATACTTGGTATCATATTTGCCATTTGTAACGGAAGATGCTCTGAGAATGAATTATTCGAAAGATCTAAATACTTGAGGTTTGGAAAGAAGGGCATTGATTTTCCATCAATCTTATTATTGGAGAGAGATAAATCCCATAAACTAGAAGGAAGCCAATCGGGAATTGTGCCTTTAATTCCTACATTGCTCAAATATAATGAAGAAAGTATAGCTTGTGTTTGAAGCCATTTTGGGAAATGTGGCCTAGGCACTATTTTGCATAAATCCATATCAAGTTCCGTGAGCTGGAATGTAGGGATCCAATCATCGCTCTCTTCCATGAACAAGATGTTGTTTGAAATGGCCAAGTAATTTAAACTCGATAAATTAGCCAAGTGGATTGGGGACAAACTCAATGAGTTATAAGATAGATCTAAATAGTTGAGATTTTTTAGCTGTCTAATGCTTTCTTCAAGAGTTCCATTCAAGTTGTTGAGACCCAAATTCAAATATTGTAATGATGTCAAGCTTCCAAGAGACACCGGCAATGATCCATGGAGCGAGTTATTATATAGATCCAAATGGATGAGATTCTTTAGTTGTCCAATGTTTTCTCCAACTATTTCATTCAAGTTGTTCGACCCCAAATCCAAATATTGTAATGATGTCAAGCTTCCAAGAGACACTAGAAATGATCCATGGAGCAAGTTTTGAGATAGATCCAAATGAATGAGATTCTTTAGTTGTCCAATGCTTTCTTCAACTATCTCATTCAAGTTGTTGCGACCCAAATTCAAATATTGTAATGATGTCAAGCTTCCAAGAGACATTGGCAATGATCCATGGAGTGAGTTATCATATAGATCCAAATAGATGAGATTCTTTAGCTGTCCAATGCTTTCTTCAACTATCCCATTCAAGTTGTTGCAACCCAAATTCAAATATTGTAATGATGTCAAGCTTCCAAGAGACACTGGCAATGATCCATGGAGCGAGTTATTATATAGATCCAAATGGATGAGATTCTTTAGTTGTCCAATGTTTTCTCCAACTATTTCATTCAAGTTGTTTGACCCCAAATCCAAATATTGTAATGATGTCAAGCTTCCAAGAGACACTAGAAATGATCCATGGAGCAAGTTTTGAGATAGATCCAAATAGATGAGATTCTTTAGTTGTCCAATGCTTTCTTCAACTATCCCATTCAAGTTGTTGCAACCGAAATTCAAATATTGTAATGATGTCAAGCTTCCAAGAGACACTGGCAATGATCCATGGAGCAAGTTTTGAGATAGATCCAAATAGATGAGATTCTTTAGCTGTCCAATGCTTTCTTCAACTATCCCATTCAAGTTGTTGCAACCCAAATTCAAATATTGTAATGATGTCAAGCTTCCAAGAGACACTGGCAATGATCCATAGAGTGAGTTATAATATAGATCCAAATGAATGAGATTCTTTAGTTGTCCAATGTTTTCTCCAACTATTTCATTCAAGTTGTTCGACCCCAAATCCAAATATTGTAATGATGTCAAGCTTCCAAGAGACACTAGAAATGATCCATGGAGCAAGTTTTGAGATAGATCCAAATGAATGAGATTCTTTAGTTGTCCAATGCTGTCTCCAATTGTCTCATTCAAGTTATTGTAACTCAAATCCAAATATTGCAATGAGGTTAAGCTTCCAAGAGAATTTAATATAGAGCCATGGAGTGAGCTATTGTAAAGATCAATATGCTTGATATTTTTTAGGTTTCCTAACCAATTAGGAAGAGAACCATTGAGTTGGTTGCTGCCAAGATCTAACTCCTCCAAGCTATACATAAGACATCCCGAAAAGAGCATCTCTAGATTGGATAGCTTATCCTTGATTGTGATTTTAGCTAATCCCAGAATTTGGAGCTTGCAGAGGTTGGTCAACAATAGTAGGAAACTCTTAGATATTATATTTCCTGACAAATCTAGTTTCTTTAGAGAAGCAAACCTTGTTATGGAGTCATGCACGGATGGCCAGTAGATATCATTCCAAGAAAAATCAAGACTCTCCAAGGTAGTTATATTGTATAGCCACACTGGTTCTGTGCCATTTATATTATTACCTAGGAAATATTAAAGAGAGGTGGCATATATTAGATCATATCATTCCAATCAAAATTAAAGATACTCACTCTTTATGTAATATTACCTTGGAAATTAAGTGTTCGGAGCGATGTAAAATTGAGATGTGGTGGGGAATGAGGAAGCGGCCCTATTAGATCACACCAAGCCAATTCAACGTCTTGAATGTGTGGGAGCGCATTCAGCGCTTGAAACCAACTAAACGCACCTCTAAAACTAACCCTGCTCATGTTGAGATGTCGGAGAGAAGTGAGGCGAGCGATCCATCCTGGGCTTTCAACGTACAAGAAGTGAGTTGAGTCATAATAATAATAATAATCACTAAAATAGTAGTTGTTGGAAAGGTCGAGGTGGCACAAGTTGGAGAGATTTCCAAGCGCATCTGGTATTCTACCGCTGAAGCGTGCCCATGAGAGGTTCAGATAAGTCAGACTCCCAAAGGATCCGAAGAAGGCAGGGATGGTGTGGCCACTAAAATTGTTGCCGCTGAGGTCCAGATGAGTCAACTCCTCAAGAGATTGCAGCGACGAAACAGTGCTTATATCACCCCGCAACCGAAGCATTTCCCTTTGATATTCTTCATAATCAAAATAATAATCATCATCAAAATAATGTTCATTCCGAAGGTTGAGCTTAATGACGTGGCCAGTGACGTTGCTGCAGCCAATGCCCTTCCACTCACAGCAATCCTTGCCAACCCAGGAAGAGAGGCGGTTGGAAGAATCATCGAGCCTTCGCTTCAATTCCAGCAGGGCTTGCCTCTCCGCGTTGTGGCAGTGGATCATTGCAGCGGTGGCACGCGACGTCATGCCGCGGAGCTTGATGCTCAGCAAAGCAAGCCAGAGGAAGAAGAAGAGGAGGCAGCTTGGGGATTTGCTCATTATTTGAGTGTTTGTTGGATATGCTGGGGATGGCTCATCGCATGGTTATTATATAAGCAGAACCTGCTAATCTCAAAATTCCAGCTGCCGTATATTTTAATTTGCAAAGACTAGTAAAAACTATCAGTCTGCATGTGTCTTGACTTTTGAGCAAGTCGGTCAACTTTGAAGTGAAGCTTGTAAATGCACACAAAAGTAGTCATCTTCCATCATTTATTTTCTAATCGCCCCAATCGTATGCGACTTGACTTTTGGCTAAAGTCTTGCAAATAACTGAATTGAACTGATTAGACGAGTGCAGAAGTAGTCATCATCCATAATCCACCCCTCTTTTCTAATTAATTAATATCAATGTGTATTATTGGATTCGTCATGTCACTTATCTCACACTCATCCATTACCCTATTTTGTTTTTAGCATCTCTATCAGGTTCTTTTTGCTCTATCATTTTTTGTCATTCTATTTTTTTATTGGAATAAAGAAGAAAATTGAGGATTATTTGCTTGCCTTGAGCGAAGAGGGACAATGGGTCCAAGCACAAATTTTCCTCACATAATTATTATTCAAAATTTAATCTCCTACATCCAAAATCAATCTCGATGAGCCCTCCAACTTATATCCAAAATTCCAGCTGCCGCATATTTTTGCAAAGACTAGTAAAAAAATATCCGTCAGCATGTGTCTTGACTTTTGAGCTAAGTCGGTCAACCCTAAAGTGAGTCTTGTAAATGCACACAAAATAGTCATCATCCATCATTTATTTTCTAATCATCCAACTGGGACTTGACTTTTAGCTAAAGTCAGTCTACTTTGAAGCTAGGGCCTATCTGGCCTCACTTATGCATAAATTCTGATAATTTTATTAAAATTTCACAAATATACCTTTTCCAGATTATTCCCCCATTTTTTTTTGCTTGTATTAAAATGTGTAATGTAATGAGTTATTATTTTTATTAGAGGAAAACGCTTATTATCTGTATCGCAATAACTTGTAGTAGATGTGACTGCTATTTTTTTTACCACCATATCCAATCTTCATATGCTTATCACCTATAATATCAGGTAATTAGGGCTGGTCAATTTCAAGAATGATGACTGCTTTTGCGTCCACAATTAGTAAGGAAAAAAGAATGATGACTGCTTTTGCGTCAACAAGTAGGGATGGTCAATTGCAAAACTTACTTTAGTTGACCGACTTTGAGCAAAGTCAAGTTGCACGCGGTTGATGGATGATAACTACTTTTATGTCCAAAATTAGTGACATTCAATCGCAAGACTTGCTTTAGTTGACTGACTTTGCTGTAACTCAAGCCACGTGCGGTTGGACGATTAAAAAACAGATTATATTCTTTTCCCTATTCTTTGCCAAATTGGCATCTGCGCACCATCTCGAAAGTTGTTTGAACACTCGGTAAGAGACACAAGCAGTAGTTATATAATATTAATTAAATTTGATAGAAAGTTGATTATATTTATATAATATTAACTAAATTTTAAATAAAATTAATCAAATTTTATAGAATATTGATCTATTAACTGTAGGTTTTGATCAGATTCTATCAAATTTGATCAATATTGTATAAAATCTAGTGAGAATATATAAAATCAGATTAAAATCCTATAAAATCGGATTAATATTTTATAAAATCTGATTAAAATTTGATTAATATTTTAAAAATTATTATAAAAATTAATTATAGCTGCTTTAAGATTATTGAAGATACATTACGTTAAGATGTTTATAAAAAAGATGCTGGACATCATGCTAAGGCAAGTCATTACTGAAAACAAAATGCACACTTTCTCCGTCTCTCTTGTCTTGCTCGGGGCAATGCCATTGTCTGCCACCACTGCAGTGATCGGCTGCCATGAAGCTTAAAGGCAAGCTTGCTGGAGTTGAAGCAGAGACTTGATGATCCTTACAGCCTTTGGTGCAGAGCATGATTTACGAGTGCTTGTTTGCAAGATTATCTTGGAACATAGTTTGCTAAATCTTTGGCGCAGAGCATGATTTAAAAGCAATCTTAATGAAATAACTCTGTCTTGATTTGCAGCATGATGATCTTTTTGCCAATTTATAATTTTTTTTTTATCATGCTCTTATGTCAGACCGTTGTAACTTGTATAGACTCTGTATTCTAGAAAGAGAATGCGAAAGAAAAAAAAGAAAAATAGACTTTGTCCCTTTATTTTCTTAAGGGAAAGCAAATAAAAAGTGGATAGAAAAGTTGTATATTTTTTTAATTATTTTTTGCTATGTCCAAGTTGAGCAAAGCTATGTGATTATATTTATTTTTTCTTTTTTTCATTTTTTTTTTCTTCATTTTGCTTCCTTTTTCTCTGAGAAATGCAATGTTAATGCGGATTGCAATTTGAATGATGGCAATTGTTAATGTCAATGTTAATCCTTAAAGATCGATTTATAATACCATGTTAATTAAACAATTTATATTACTATTATAAATCAAATTAAATAATATGTATAATGCTTTGATTACTGTCACTTGGTATATAATATTATACTAATTTTAGGACGATTTATTCTCTAATCTATATGGATCTATTTAAATTAGAAGCACTATAGATATTAGAAAAAAAGTGTTGAACTAATTATTTTTAACAAAAAAATCAAAATTAATTTTGATTTTAAGATCTTGCAAGATTGCACATATTGCTTTTTGTTATCTAGACGAGAAAGAGATTTTGCTGTCGTCACTTGAAACCCCGACAATGACATACACTCATGTAAGAAGCCCAAACGTCAAAGCCCTCTTCATCCATCAACGCCTCCACCACAAAAACTCAACATCCGGCCTTCAGATTTCGCTCAAATCATGCCTACATGCTCTCCTCATGCTCGTGAACCTACAGGCTAGAGGATCCGTTCATCTGACTTTTGAATTGGCGGAATCGAGTGATTTACTGCCAACGATCCTATTTCTACCAAGGAGTCGAGCCTTCAATTTGCTGCCAATTCTTCATTGGACGGCAACAAACTTAGGCCATAAGCCCTTCTAGACATAGAGAAAGTACCCCCGAATGATTGAACGGAGGAGCGACAAATGGTTGGTGGCGGCAAACCCTAGCTTTCGCACGTCGCCGTCTTCGTCGCGGGTGACGAGAGAAAGAACGGATGGTTCAGATTCGTTCAAATCAAATCAACGGTCTATATCTGAATAAAAAATAGTGATCCAAATTAGTTCAAGCCACATCGGACGGCCAAGATCAATATGATCTAATATATTAAATCCAATGGTTTAGATTTATTCAAATCAAATCGACGGTTCAGATTTGCATCAAATAGGACTAATTATTTTTACCCAAAAAAACTAAAGTTAATTTTGACATAATTAATTAAAAAAATGAAATTTGGCATGAAAAAATAAATAAATAAAAAATAAAATAAATAAAAATAAATAAAAAAGGGGGACTTCAGCTACGTGTAAAAAAAGAGAGAAAAAATAGGAGGGATGAGCAAAATTAAAATGGCAAAAAAATAAAAAATATAAAAAATATAAAAATAATAATAAAATAATAAAACTAAGTCCACAATACAAAAAGCTAAAAAAGAGGGAGAAGAAATAAGAGATATGTAAAATAAATAAATAAATAAAATAAAATAAAAATCAAGTAAAAATAATAATAAATTTTTTAAGCTATCTTTTATATAAGAATGCCTAGGCGCACACACAAAAAAAAGAAACGAAGACTCACGGTTGGAAGAGAAGATTCTACGCAAGAAATTTGTGAGCTTTCTTAGGATTTTTACATCCCAAATTTTCTTGAGATCTTCATATCTTTTACAAATCTTTTTGGGATCTTTATATCCCTTATAAATCTTCTCGGGATCTTTATATCTTTTATAAATCTTTTTGGGATCTTTATATCCTCAAATTTTTTTTAGGATCTTTATATTCCCTCATTGATGGTTATTATATTAGCAGGGGAAGGCTCATCGCATGGTTATTATATTAACAAAACCTGGTTATCTCAAAATTCCAACTGCTACATATTTCAATTTGCAAAGACTAGTCAAAAAATATCCGTCAACATGTGTCTTCACTTTTAAGTAGAGTAGGTCAACTCTGAAGTGAGTCTTGTAAATGCACACAAAAGTTGTCATCATCCATTATTTATTTTCTAATAGTCCCAATCGTATGCGACTTTGACTTTTGGCTAAATTGGCCCTAACTCACAATCTAAATCTTGCAAATAAATTACTTGAACTGATTGGGCATGTGCAGAAGTAGTCATCATTCCGTAATCCACCACTCTTTTCTAATTAATTAATATCAGTATGTATTATTAGATTCTTCATGCCACTTATATCACCCTCATCCATTGTTTGACAACCCTATTTTGTTGTCAGCATTTCTATCAGTTCCTTTTCACTCTATCATTTTTAATCGGTCTATTTTTTAATGAAACAGAGAAGAAAAATGAGGATAATACACTTGAATCTCTATCGTGTATTTATTTGCTTGCCTTGAGTGAAGATTGACAATGGGGTCCAAGCACAAAATTTCCTCACAGTCTGAATCATTATTCAAAATTTAATCCCCATCATCCAAAATCAATCTCGATGAGCCCTCCAACTTATATCCAAAAGTTGGCACATTCAAATCACGAATGAATATTCAATCACGTACTAATCACAATAATTGTAACAAATTAACTACCTAGCAAACAAAAAAAAATAGACATAATTTAGAATGAAAATCAATTAATCTTAAGATAATTTGATTCTTAACTATCCAACAAACAAAGATAATGTTATCATCACTTTTCAAAATGAAAATCAATTAATTCTTAAGATTTATCCAAAACTCAAATTGATCATACCACAAATGATTTTCTAATCATGTATGATCTCAATCATATAATTAACTTTTTAAAATGAAGGTAGAATTTAATCCCAAAATCTTGTTATCAATTATTACAGTCATACATTTAACCCAATTAGTGAAAACCAAAGGTGATATTATTTTCAAAAACATAATGATAGAATAAATCCTAATGTGCCTTTTCAACATAAAAAAGAGCTCGTTTGCTTAATATTATCTTTTTTTTCTCTACTTTCATTAATCCTTCATCTCACTTGCATCCATCGTCATATCATCTCTTCTCAAACTCAAAGGATGTGGGAAAAGTGAGTTAATAATATCCCACTTTTAATTTAAAATACGAGTGAGTTTAACAAATGGTCGGCTCAAATTAATTAACAATATATTTATTTAATATTAAGAAATGAGATATTATGGGATAATAAATAATGAATAAATACTCAATCAAAATTAATTAACGTTATGTTAATTTTTTTTTTAATCTTCGCTTGTATTTCCCGGCATAACTTGTTTAAGATGTTATCAATAGTATAAAAGTAATCCTCTACTTTTTTATATAGCAATGGAGAGTCTCAAATTTCCTAAAATCCTCTAATAAAATTACTTGACAAAGTAATATATATATTAGTTTTCCCGTCAAAGTTAACTGCTCATCTACATCTTAATTACTAAATAATATCATTGTCTTCTAGATTTTTTTATACATTGCAAAGTAGAGAAAAATGTGTGTATAACTTTGATCGTTAGGACCATAGAATGGAATGAATATGTTTTTTATTTGAAAAGTCAAAGATGAACATTAATTTGATAATGGATTAACGGTTTCACAATTCCCTACATGTCCTCTAGTTTGATTACGTGCCCCGTGGAGGAAGAAGAAGAAATGAGATACTCAAATCAAAATCATACTTCATTTTCTTAACTCGAGTGACGACTAACTAGTTTTATTTTCTATGTCCAACAAATATTGATATTTTGTCTATAATTAAATGAGTTTATTTCTCCATAGAACAATAGTACCAACAAAATTAATGATTTGAAATTGAAGTTAATTATATGAATCATTTATATACTATTTTTTATTTATTTAATAATAGTGATTACAGTACATTAATATCTGTTCCTAGCCGTCGAAGTTAATTATAGTGAGTTGCCAAGTTACAGATTTGATCATTTTTAAATTAATGTCGATTGTTAGGAGTCATTAAAATTTATTTTTAATCATTTGGATATTGCCTGTAAAAAGAAGTCGAATCCTCAATATTGCCTGACCAATTTTCTTCTCTCATTCTTCTTATTTTCTTATTTTCTTTTTTTTAAAAAAAAAAAAATTCTGCTACTCATTGTCAAATAACAACTCATTGTCAAATAACAATAATTAATCTCTCTATGATTATATCTTATAGGAGAATACCATTTATATCCTAAGATGTCCAATTTGAGTTCAACTTGACAAATAACTGAATTTTTACCGAGCACTTAGAACTATGAGGCTCCTAGTTAGTTTTTTTTTTTTTTTCCAAGGACAAGTAAAGTTTGTTAATAGTGGAATAAAGTTACAACATTTAGTTACATACATAGAACTCTAAGAGTCACATGTGACCGTTTGAATACAAAAGTTTTTATAAAATTTTGATAGAGTTTCCTATGCATTTTCATGCGTATGGTTCCTGTAATATATCATATATCACCAAATCTAATACAACACAAGACAATACGGACATGCATTATTTTACATACAACCCAAAACCCTTATGCATTCACTAAATTAGATTCCCAAGAAGCTAAGTAAAAGATTACGACGGGTCCAGGTTAGACGTGGAGGTCAGAAATTTAACTTTAGAACTCACATCAACAAATATAAGTCGAAGTAGTCTATTTTGATCCCTACATGTGTTCTTAAAAATACGATTGGTTCGCTCCCTCCTAGTTCTAATTTTCTAATTATTTTTTTTAAAAGTATTTTGTTTAATTCCACGTTTGATTTGAATTTTGTTAATCATGTAAAATTCAAAAATTATATAAATACCCCATAATAAACTTAGGTGAAAATCTATTCTCATTTTTTTTTTCTCTAGTCATTTTATTATTTTATTAATCATCTGATTATAACTGAAAATCTATTCTCTCTTTTTTTTTCGTTATTCATCTTTTTATTCTATTTGTTATATGATTATTATGTTATAATTTGATTTGATTTAAAAAAATTATTTTTTAAATTTGTGTAGCTGACGAGTGTAGGGTTTCGGAGTAGAATTTCTAGAAAATCTCTGCATAAAAATTTTAAGAAATGGAACTTTACTATGAGATCACTTGCACAATAAAAGACCCTTTGGATCAAAACAGAGAGGGCAGAGTATGATAGTATCCTGCTAACGTACATTGTATCTTTATAGATGAAATTTTAGAGAGAGTTATCTAATGGTTCCAACTTCCAAGAAGCGATCTTCCTAAAGCTTTTTTAGGAGAGGGTCTCCTTTTATAGCAGGATACTGATTTCTTATAATAAGGTTATAATGTTATACGAAATTTTTTTATATTATATGAAAAAATTAATATTTTATATTTTATATAATGTTGATATATTATCGTATATTTTTATACAAAATTTAGTCATATTATATAAAAAACATTAATCTTATACAAAATTTGATTTCATATAATAAAAAAATTAATATCTTACATTTTGTATAATATTAATATATTTTTATATATCATTATATAAAATTTAATCATATTATATAAAAAAATTAGTGTTATAGAAAATCTAATTTCATATAATATGAAAAAACTTCATATAGCATTATAAGATAATATAATTCCATTATACAAAATAGGCGCTGCAAAAATTTTTCCTCTCCTAAACGTCCAACCGCTTGTCTTGACTTGTGAGCAGAGTCGGTCAACTCTAAAGTCAGTCTTGTAAATGCATATAAAAGTAGGCATCATTCATAATTTGTTTTCTATTTGTCCAATTGACTTTTGTGCAAAGTCAGTCAACTTTGAAGCTTGCAAATAAATGACAAGAACTGGTTGGACGCGTGCAAAGGAGTCATTATCTATAATCCATCACTCTTTTCTAATTAATTAATACCCATGTGTATTATTGGATTATTCATCCCACTTATATCACTCTCATCTATTCCTTGACAAACCTATTTTGTTTTCAGCATTTCTATCAATTTCTTTCACCTCTACTATTTTTAATTAGTCTAGTTTTGACCGAGCAGAAGAAAAAAAAAATACTTGAATCTCTATCATTATTTATTTGCTTGACTTAGTGAAGACTGACAATGGAGTCAACGTAAAATTTTTCTCACAGTTCGAACTTTTGTCTAAGGGCCTGTTTTATTGGAGAGAAAAAAGAAGAGAAGAGAAAGAAATCTTATTTTTCTTTTAATTTATTAAAGAGACTGATTTGGAGGGAAAGAAAAAGAGATCACTTTTCTCCTCTTTTGCATTCTCTCCAAAAGTGGGAGAAAAGTGATTGGAGGGAAAGAAAAAGGGATCATTTTTCTCCTCTTTTGCATTCTCTCTAAAAGTGGGAGAAAACACTTTTCTCCTCTCCCTTACTACAACCTTACTATTTTTCTTCCCACTTATTTTTCTTTTTTTTTTTTTTTCCTTTTTTACTCTTTTCTCTTTTTTTCTTGCCCCCCAATAAAACATGCCCTAAAAGTTCATAAAGATAATGTTTCAATATCTTCACTTTTCAAAATAAAAATCAAGTCATTCTTAAGATTTACCCAAAATTCAAATTGAGCATATGCCGCAAATGATTTTCTAAACTGTATTTGACCTAAGTGGTATAATTAATTTTTTTTATGTAAGTAATTTAATAAAAGCAAATCTCAAAATCTTGTTATAAGAAGGTCATCCAATTAACCTAATTAGCAAAAACTAAAAACAACACATCTTTTCTTAGTTTTTTTTTTAAAAAAAAACCACTAGTTAAGTGAGAGAGATTACAAAGAAGATATTATTTTCAAATACATAATGATAGAATAAATCCTAACGTGCCTTTTCAACATAAAAAAGAGCTCGTTTGCTAATATTATCTTTTTTTTTTCTCTATTTTCATTAATCCTCTATCTCACTTGCATCCATCACCATATCATCTCTTCTCAAACTCAATGGATGAGGGAAAAGAGGTTGAAGGTAAGCATAAAATAGGAAGATGAGAATGGAACACTATGGGTTGAACTCAAGTATACAAAGAAAGAGATTGAAGAGGTGAATCTAACAAAATAGATTATTCAATGAGCCATCTCCTTAGATCTAATAAAAAGTACATCATATTCAATAGTTTAACGATCTAAATCATATAAAATTTAATCTAAGAGCTTAAATTAAATCAAATTTATAGTTAATAAATAAATCTACACATGTGGCAGATAGAATTCAACTAAGTAAAAAAAAAAGCTAAAAATGAAAATAACTCAAAGTAGAATCAAATTTATCCAAACATAAACTATAATATTTGATTCCCCGTCCATGCCAACCCTAAGCGTCCACTAACTGAGCCTGGTTCCCCAATCTCGATTCAGTTTCCCCTTAACATATTTTATCTGGAGCAAAATTCAACCTTTGGACAAGACCCTCATGGGTCATGACATGACCTCTGGTTAGTCTTAGCAAGAATTGTGACTTAGCTGCATTTGGGATTTGGCGTTGACTTCTCATCTATGTTGACTTGCAATTGCGAATTGAGATTGGCTGCAATTGGTTAAGTGGGATTAGAAAGGTGATGGGACTTAATCACCTGCTATCTTTGCTAATCCTATTTGCTGGTTTCTTCTCAAGCCGCCATGTGTCCAAGCCATGCAAAATTAACAGAAAAGAAAGGGTTGCTGCACGAGAGAGAGGGTAGGAACGAGTGTGGCTTGCGGATGATTTTGGCCAAGTGCGAGAGCTCCCTGCAAGTGACTTCCTAGGGCGATTCTTCTTCCTGGTTCTCTCCATGCGTCAATCGCTGTTCTCTCCTGCATTGGTGTGAGTTCCCTGGCTGATTTCCTTTGAGTATGATGTGTCCCTCCCTTTCAAGTGTGTACGCTGCTCTCCATTGCCTCTGGTAAAGCCAACGACCAGGTCACGCACCTGGGTAGGGTTGTGACTCCGTAAGGTTCCCTGTCACGCATGTTTGTTGCTGACATTATGGGCAGCTGGTGGCCAATGGATCCTCTCCATAATCAGCTGAGCTGGGATTCTTCTTGAATCCCCAGGAGGGCTGTAACGCCCCGAAGCCCTGCTACCTGCGGGTCTTGATTTGAACGCAAGCTTAGCTGGAAATCCTGGTGTTCTCCTTGGCATTCTTCTTGAACTCACGCAACCCCCAAGTATTTTGGGCTGGATGGCGTGAGCCGTTGTCCCTCTTTGGACGTGGCCTTTGTGCCTGGGTGGTATTTTGTTGATCCAGAACTCCGGCAGCACCCCATCTTTGAACCTGCCGCTGGGTTGACAACTTGCTGGGCAAGGTTCTACGTCCCCAGGGTTGGGGATTAGTGGCGTGGGAGTCGTTGCAGCTTCTTCCCTGAAGACGTGAGTGAAGACCACCCAGGCAGCTGATTAGCCCCATGAGCTGGTGGTTCTGTAGATTGCGCCAGCCTTGGTTTGCAGGCCACTGGCTCGGCTAGGTACTTTCTTATTCCTCTCTTGTGGCCGACGATTGTTGATGGATTCTGGTATTTGGATTCGCTTGGGTTTCTTGTCGAGAACTCCTCCTGATGTTGGTATGGTTGACGTTGAGTTTCCCCGATATATATACGCTTGTTAGATAACAGCCCTGGGTCAGTATGTCTAGCTGAACCCTTGCGTGTATGAGTGGCTGTTTAGGCGCGGATTTTGGCCAGATCGTGCCTCGCATTTGCTGGATTTCTAATGTGGCTTTCTTGTGTTTCTTAGCTGTGGTTTTTTGTGGGTTGCCGCTTGATCCTTTATGCTGGATATATGCATACGTGGCTGTGTTGATTAATGATTGTGTGTGTGCTGAATGTGAGCCCAAGGCTCTTGCGCTATTGTTACCATTTGGCTCAACTGCGGGTACAAGAATACCCCTCTTGCATCGCTCGCTGTTGCTATCCATTCTGCTTGTATGGGAAAAGAGAGTAACTGAGGTTATGTATTATGAGTTGGCTGTATTGTAAAACAAAGAAAAGAATATAAGAAAGAAAGAAGACGAGGGGAGTCCAAAATAAAAATAAAAGAGGAAAAAGGGGACTCCACCTCAGGGCTGATTTGGGTGTGCAATTATTGTGAAGCCACTTGGCTTGGGAAACATAAGTGAGAGGGTAAGGTTTTACTTTATTCGGATGGCCTTCACTTCTCCCGGCCCACTGGTTAACGATCCTAGACAACGTAGATTAGAAAAAAATTGATAGGGGTGAAAAAGGGCTTAACAATTTGCTTTGACTCGAGTGAAAGACTAACCAGTTTTATATTTTATTTCCAACAAATATTAATATTTTGTCTATAATGAAATGAGTTTATTTCTCCATACAACAATAGTAACAACAAGAATAATAATTTGAAATTGAAGTTAATAATATGTTTCATCTCTAAACAAAGACACTATTTTTCTTTAAATTCAAATTATTTGTACTATGATTTATTGGCATTTTAGAATTAAGTACTTGTTTTTGAATTTTTATTAAAATTCTAAGTTGACTAATGATAGATAATATGACACTTTTTTTTATGTGGTCAAAAGAAATGGGCATTTTATAAGAAGCAAATAAATGAGTAACTCTTTTAAGTAATCAACTGTAAGATTGTCATTTTGCACAATACTAGAGTTTTCAAGTATTGCATAATGTGATTGGGCTATCTAAGGGCAATCGTTCTACTTTTTAGAATTTGGTGGTAGAATCACTTTTATTAGAGTGCAAGGCGTAATATAAAAAATGGAGATAATCATTAACAGTTCCCATTTTCAATGTGATAGAATGTATATTGATTATTTTTTCTATTTGCACATAAATGTTGTATATTTATGGATAGATTTTTATAAGGTGAGCTTAACATGCAGAAATTGATTGTCATAATAAATGAAATCTATCTCAGCGTGATTCCAAGTTGGCAAGGATTAAAACCTCTACATTTATTTTTTATTATTTAATAATAGTCATTACAGTACATGAACATCTGTTTCTAGCCGTCGAAGTTAATTATAGTGATTTGTCAATTTACGCTCAACCATTACAACCTATCTCACATTAATCTCTCTATGATTATATCTTATAGGAGAATACCCTTTATATTCTAAGATGTCCCATTCGAGTTCAACGATGAGGCTCCTAGTTTCCTAATTCTTTTCTTTTAAAATTATTTTGTTTAATTCCACGTTTGATTTGAATTTTGTTTATCATGTAAAATTCAACAATTATATAAACACTCCACAATCAACTTCGGTGAAAATCTATTCTCATTTTTTTCGCTATTCATTTTATTATTTTATTAATCATATGATTATAAGTGAAAATAAATCTACTTTATTTTCAGTGGCACAATAGAAGACCCCTTGGATCAAAACAGAGAGGGCAGAGTATGATACCATCCTGCTAATGTACGTATCTTTAGATCAAATTTTAGAAAAAGCTATCTAATGGTTCCAAGAAAGCAATGTTCAAGAAAGCAACTCCCCCCTCAGAATAGATCGTAAGAGGTTATTATTTCAAAGATCTAATATTTGAAGATGTGTTAATACAGGAATGTCGCCCCTCAAGGAATTATACCGCAAGCTCATAAGTTTTTAAATAGAGCATGCTTTTTCATGTGAAGTTTTTATATCTCACATTAAGAATAGTCAAATGTCTTCATAAAAGGAGTCTTCCTAATAAACTATTGTGGCTAGAGTTGGCCAACGGGCTAGTGTTGATCAGGTCAATAGGCTGCAGGCCGGTTTGGGCTGGGCTGGGGTGAACCCTCCAGGGACATGGGTTGTTTTGAGCCTGACACAACACATGACTAAGCCGGGCACAACACACAGACTTGCCTAGGCACGGCCCGTAGTTAATTTTTTTTAATTAAGACACTCAAATTTAAATTCTACTAATCTATTTTACCTTAATACCCTCATAAAATATCTAAAAAAAAATTTAAATTTAGGGGTATAATTATCTTTAAGTTATAAAATTACTATTTTATCCTCTTTTAATAATAAAAAATAGAGAATATATTTATAAATTAACACCCATTTCATTCATATAAATTCTACTATGGTTCTCTATATTTTCAAAAACAAAATTTTAATTTTAATTATTTTTTATTACATTTATCTTAATCACGTGAGTTCAATTATTTTATTAATTGTGTTGCAGCCTTGTATATGAGCACGAGGCATAAAGAATATCATATGAATTGAAGATAATTATCGTTTTGTTAAATTCGCAAGTTTTGATTTTTTTTTTTTTTATATAGTCTATCTTAATTTTTTTTCAACGCTGAACAATGGTGAATCACAAGTTCAAGTATTATCAAGCATGTTCATCGAATCATATGAATTGATGTATTCAGATTAGAAAAACACATTCTCTATTTATTTAATCATGCAAGATGTAAATTTTTGGCTTTCCCCTCCCCTTCTGGGATTGAGATAGAGGTATAGGTTGAAGACTTACAAATTAATGACAACGAGGATAATAATAACAATATCAAAGATAAGATAGAGTAACATATAGAACTTAACCAAGCTCAAGCATCGAGTGAGTTTTTCATTGTCAAAGAAGGAGACAGAGTTACAAGTATAGAGTGTGCAATATGCATGGAGAAGATGGAGCACAGAGAGCAAGTATGCTCAACACCATGCTCACACATCTTTCATAGTGGCTACTTCCGTCACTAGCTATAGGTCAACTATATGCGCTCATTATGTCAGCAATTAGTTTATGTTGTAATGTATAATTCATAAATACGAAATTTAATTAAGTTGGTTTGAACTTTAGTTATGTAATCAAACTTAAATATAATATTTAAGTTACAAATATCATCAAGCTCATTTTAATTTTTTTTCTATTTTTATATTATTACTATTATTACTATTATTATTTTTAATATCTAAAAAAATTTTACAAAGTTTTTATGTTGTTGTTATTATTATTATAAAAAATTTACTGAATTAACATTTTAGAAAATTTCCCATTATTATTATTATTATATTATTATTGTCTAAATAAAATTTTTATAATTTTTTATATTATTATTATTATTATTATTATTATTTAAGTAAAATTTTAACTAATTAATATTTTTATAATTTTATAATTATCTTTTTTAGTATTATATATATTGTTTGAAATTTTTATATCTGTAGTATTATTTTTAATATGTTAATAAAATTTAATTGTGTTTTTTTTGTTAGGCGCAATTCGGCGTTCACGTAATCGCACTGTATGATGTCTAATCTCTAGCTCTAGCTTAATTGTGCTGGCTGGCCGAGGCAAATTCATTTCGTGTCGGGCATTGCCCGCCCGAGAAGGGCCAAAGCAGGGGCCGGGCACCGTTGGCCACCTCTAATTAAATGTAATGAGTGCACATTCCGTAGACTAAAAAGAGTGTCAAAATTTTCTCCAGTTAGTTGGTTGTTTGCACATTAGAAACTATTCCAATAATTGGGTAACTTTTTTGAGAAATTATTTTTGGAAAACTGGAGCAGTCCCAACGAATCCATGTGACCAAGATGTTAGGTATGCTCCCACGCAAATTATTCATATATAAATTAAGACAGTGTAAGTATGATAATGTGATGCCAAATATTGGAGGAAGATGCCATAAAAATAAATTATTTAAGAGATCCAACTTGTAGTATTGTCAAAATTTGTGCATGACGACGATGTTTAGGACTGATAAATGACGACGATGATAAATGACGACGATGTTTAGGACTGATAACTTTTACTGGATGGTAGAAGTCATTAAAATTTAGTCTGAACAAAATTTTGCCGCATTTTAGTTCTCCATATTGATCAAAATATGTAATCCTTCGATGTCAAAATGTAATTTACTAATGATAGAATAAAAACATCACTGCAGAGTAATATTTTGATATTGCTCTTCTTGAAATGATACTGGTTTCATCAACCAATTTCTCAATCTGCAGAAAAAATCTCTTATTAGTAGTCAATCCTTCGTGATGACCCGATACAAGATGTTAATCTTGAGAAGGGTCCTCTGCTTCCAAACAATATTATCATGTGCTTCCTCTGAGTCAGAGGAAACCTAATGACCAAAATAAAATAGTGAACCTCGCTGACATACTTCATGTTAAGCAAGCTTTTCATCAGACGGATGGATTTAAGAGAAAATTACTAGCCATGTTGAATTTCCTCTAATTTATTCAATAAATATGCCAGCATTGAGAAATTAGCAATATGAAATTACCATAAAGTTCTATAAAGCCAGACAAGTCTCATCTGTTTTCATGATTCATCACAAGTTGCTATTGTAAAGTGGCAAAACCGCAAAAGGAGCTCTGTAAATTCTTGCTCTGTAAAGTTCTATAAAGCTTCTAGTTTCTGCATTCCACCAATGCTCCTTGGTATCTCTCCTATTAAGTTATTTCTGGATAGATTTAAGTTTTGCAATCCATATAAGTTCCCTATTTCCTCAGGTATATATCCTGACAAGTGATTATTGGAGAGATCAATAGATTTGTCAACTGAATCTAATGTCATGTACTCGTACTCATTTCCTTTTATAAAGAGTCATAATGCATCAAAATTGAAATCACTATCGGTGGGGATGCAGTAATTTTCTGAGTTTCTCATTGAAGTAAAGTTGCCAAAGGTCGGTGAAATTGATCCTGAGAGGTTATTATTTGAGAGATCTAATGTTTGAAGACATGTAAGCATAGACAATTTGGGAATGATGCCACTCAAAGAATTAGTGCGTAAGTTGAGAACTGTTAAATAAGGCAAACTCTTATTAGACCAAGATGGTATATTTCCTATTAAGTGTTTATGTCCAGCATAAAGAGTAGTCAAATATTTACAATCATGTAAACAAAGGAGAATTCTACCAGATAAATGATTGTAGGCCAAATGTAGGAATCTTATCCTCCTTAGGTTACAAAGGGTGTTTGGAATTTCTCCATAAATTTGGTTGTATGAAAAACCAAGATGGTATATATCCACCGGTGGACGACTATTCCAACAATTGGGAAGTTGTCCTGAAAAACTATTTTTGGAAATGTGGAGTCTAACTAATAGATTCATTTGACAAAGAGGATGGGGAATGCTTCCACTAAAATTATTCATAGATAAATCAAGATATTGTAAGTTTAACAGTGTGTTGTTGATTGTTGGATTGAGATGTCCTGAGAACATATTGTTTGAGAGATCCAAAATTTTTAGCTTTGTGAAGTGTAATGAAAGCTCGCCAATGAAGTGATTATATGAGAGATCTAAGGACTCTAGACTTGGCATTATATTTGTCATTTGTAACAGAAGATGCCCTGAGAATGAATTATTCGAAAGCTCTAAATCCTTGAGGTTTGGAAAGAAAGGCATTGATATTCTATCAATTTTATTATTGGAGAGAGATAAATTCCTTAAACTAGAAGGAAGCCAATTGGGAATTGTCCCTTCAATTCCTACATTTCTCAAATTTAATGAAGAAAGTATAGTTTGTGTTTGGAGCCATTTCAGGAAATGTGGCCTAGGCACTATTTTGTAGAAATCCATATCAAGTTGCACAAGCTGGAATGTAGGCATCGCTCTCTTCCATGAACAAGATGTTATTTGAAATGTCCAAGTATTTTAAACTTGATAAATTAGCCAAGTGGATTGGGGACAAACTCAATGAGTTATAAGATAGATCTAAATGGATGAGATTCTTTAGCTGTCAGAATGCTTTCTCCAAATTGGATGAGATTCAAGTTGTTGGAACCCAAATCCAAATATTATAATGATGTCAAGCTTCCAAGAGACATTGGCAATGATCCATGGAGCAAGTTATCATATAGATCTAAATGGATAAGATTCTTTAGCTCGCCAATGCTTTATCCAACTATTCCATTCAAGTTGTTAGACGCTAAAACCAAATATTGTAATGATGTCAAGCTTCCAAGAGACATTGTCAATGATCCATGGAGCAAGTTATTCAGATAGATCTAAATAGATAAGATTCTTTAGCTGGCCAATGCTTTCTCTAATTATTCCATTCAAGTTGTTAGACGCCAAAACCAAATATTGTAATGATGTCAAGCTTCAAGAGAATTTAGTATGGAGCCATAGAGTGAGCAATTATAAAGTTCAATAAGCTTGATATTTTTTAGGTTTCCTAACCAATTAGGAAGAGAACCATTGAGTTGGTTGCTACCAAGATATAACTCCTTCAAGCTATACATAAGACATCCAGAAAAGAGCATATCTAGATTGGATGGCTTATCCTTGATTGTGATTTCTGCTAATCCCAAAATTTCGAGCTTGCAGAGGTTGGCCAACAATAGTAGAAAACTCTTAGATATATTTCCAGACAAATATAATTTTTTTAGAGAAGCCAACCTAGTTATGGAGCCACGCATGGACGACCAATAGATATTATTCCAAAAAAAATTAAGACTCTCTAAGGTTATATTGTATAGCCACACGGGTCCGTGCCATTTATATCATTACCTAGCAAATATTAAAGAGAGGTGGTATATATTAAATCATATCATTCCAATCAAAATTAAAGATACTGTTATGTAATATTACCTTTGACACTAAGTGTTTGAAACGATGTAAAATTGAGATGAGGTGCGGAATAAAGAGGCAGCCCTATTAGATCACACCCAGCCAATTCGACGTCTTCAATGTGAGGGAGCGCATTCAGCGCTTCAAACCAGTTGGACGCGCTTCTAAAAGTAACGTCGCTCATGTTGAGGTGTCGGAGGGAAGTGAGGCCAGCGATCCATCCTGGGTTTTCAACATACAAGGAGCCAGTTGAGTTAACATAATAATTATTACCCTCGTGCTGGTTATAGGAAAGGTCGAGATATCGTAAGGTGGAGAGATTTCCAAGCTCGTCTGGTACTTTGCCGGTGAAGCTTGCTTCGGAGAGATCAAGATATGTTAGTCTGGGAAAGGATCCTAAGAACGCATGGATCAGCCCAGTAAAGGCGTTGCTGCTGAGATCAAGATATGTTAGTCTAGCAAAGGATCCCAAGAAGGCAGGGATCGGCCCAGTAAAGGCGTTGCGGCTGAGGTCCAGATGAGTAAGCTGCTCAAGAGATTGCAACGACGAAGCAGTGCTTATATCACTGCACAGAGAGAACTCTTGCCTTTCTAAATATGATAAATAATATTCATTATCATCAAAATAATGTTCATTCCGAAGGTTGAGCTTGATAACGTGGCCAGTGACGTTGCTGCCAATGCCCTTCCACACGCAACAATCCTTGCCAACCCAGGAAGTGAGGCGGTTGGAAGGATCATCGAGGCTGTGCTTCAACTCGACCAGGGCTTGCCTCTCCGCGTTGTGGCAGCGGATCATTGCAGCGGTGGCATGCGACGTCATGCCGCGGAGCTTGATGCTCAGCAAAGCAAGCGAGAGGAAGAAGAGGAGGAGGCTGCTTGGGGATTTGCTCATCATTTGAGTGTTTGTTGGATATGCAAGGGAAGGCTCACTGCCTGCTTATGATATAAGCAGAACCTGCTTATGATATAAGCAGAACCTGCTTATCTCAAAATTCCAGCTGCCGCATATTTCAATTTGCAAAGGCTAGCAAAAAAAAATATCCCTCTGCATGTGTCTTGACTTTTGAGCACAGTCGGTCAACTCTAAAGTGAGTCTTGTAAATGCACACAAAAGGAGTCATCATCCATCGTTTATTTTCTAATCCTCCCAACCGTGTGTGACTTGACTTTTGGCTAAGTCAACTCTGAAGCTAAGTCTTGCAAATAAATAACTTGAACTAATTGGTCCATCATTCTTTTCTAATTAATTAATATTAGTGTGTATTATTGGATTCTTCATTCTTTTCTATCAATTTCTTTTTGCTCTATCATTTTTAATCGGTCTACTTTTGATTTGAACAGAGAAGAAAAATGAGGATAATACACTTGAATCTCTATCGTGTATTTATTTGCTTGACTTGAGTGAAGACGAACAATGGGGTCTAAGCACAAATTTTCCTCACGGTCTGATTCATTATTCAAAATTTAATCTCCATCATCCTTATCAATCTCGATGAGCCCTCCAACTTATATCCAAAACTTGGCACATTCAGATCATGAATGAATATTCAATCATGTACTTATCACAATAATTATAACAAATCAAGTATCCAGGCAAACAAAAAAAAGACATAATTTAGAATGAAAATCAATTAATCTTAAGATAATTTGATTCTTAACTATCCAACAAACAAAGATAATGTTATCATCACTTTTCAAAATGAAAATCAATTAATTCTTAAGATTTATCCAAAAATCAAATTGATCATACCACAAATGATTTTCTAATCATGTATATGATCTCAATCATATAATTAACTTTTCAAAAATCAAATCTCAATCATATAAATACCTGATTTTCTAATCATGTATTTAATCCCAAAATCTTATTATCAATTATTATGGTCATACAGTTAACCCAATTAGTGAATACTAAAAACAACACATTTTTTTTTAAAAAAAAAACCAACCACTACTCAGTGAGAGAGATTACTCTAAAGGTGATATTATCTTTTTTTTTTTCTCTACTTTCATTAATCCTCCATCTCA
The DNA here is from genome assembly GCA_027563935.2 of Costus lasius. NCBI lineage: Eukaryota > Viridiplantae > Streptophyta > Magnoliopsida > Zingiberales > Costaceae > Costus > Costus lasius. The sequence continues at coordinate 143,837,782 of CM050447.1, read as the reverse complement.
CTTGCATCCATCGTCATATCATATCTTCTCAAACTCAATGGATGAGGGAAAAGTTAGTTACTAATATCCCACTGTTAAGTTAAATTACAAGTGAGTTTAGCAAATGGTCATCGCAAATCAATTAATAATATATTTATTTAATATTTAAGAAATGAGGTGTTACGGGCTAATAAATAATTAATAAATACTCAATCAAAATCAATTAATGTTATACTAATTTTTTTTTTTGAAAATTTTTTTAATCTTCGCTTGTATTTCTAGGGAAAACTTGTTTAAGATGTTATCATAGCATAAAAGCAATCCTTTTTTAGCAAGGGAAAATCTCAAAATTCCTAAAATCCTATAATAAAATTACTTGCTAAAGTAATATATATTATAGTTATCCCGTCAAAGTTAACTTATCATCTACATCTTAATTGCTAATTAATATCTTTGTCTTCTAGATTTTTATGCATTGTAAAGTAGAGAAAAATGTGTGTATACCTTTGATCGATAGAACCATAGAATGCATATATTTTTTTCTTTCAAAGGTCAAAGATGAACATTAATTTGATAATGGATTGATGGTCTCACAATTAACTCAATGTCCTCTAGTTTGATTTCTTTCCACCGAAGAAGAAGAAATGACATGCTTAAATCAATATCAGCATTCATTTGCTTGACTCAAGTGAGGACTAATCAGTTTTATCTTTTATTTTTAACAAATATTGATAATTTGTCTATAATGAATTGAGTTTATTTCTCCATGCAACAATAGTAGTAACAAGAATAATGATTTGAAATTGAAGTTAATTATATGTATCATTTCTAAACTATGACTCTAATTTTTTTTAAATTCAAAATAATTTTATATGATTTATTGGCATTCTAGAATCAACTATTTATCCTTGAATTTTTATTAAAATTTTAAGTTGATTAATCATAGATAATATGACACTTCTTTTTTGATGCGGGTGAAAGAAATGAGCATTTTATTTAAAAAACAAATAAAAGAGCAACTCTATTAAGTAATCAACTAAGTAAAGGAGTCAATAGCATAAGGACATAGTCTGGAAATTAGGCTTGCATAAGTTTGCCCCCACTGAGCTTAAACTGGTTCATATCCATAAGATGAATGGCTTAAATCATGTCAGCTTGCTTATCAGAGAGTACATACAAATCAAACATTAAAGCCCGATTTCCTTGGGAGAAAAAGAAGAGCAAGCTATTAGATTCAATGTATTTTCCTTTTCTTTTCCTATGGATTCTATTGGACTAATTATTTTCAAATGAAAAATTTAAAAACTTAAAATATTAAAAATATAAAAATATAAAAAATATAAAAAAGGGAAATTTGGATTTTTAAAAAAAGGAAAAAAAGAGGAGAGAATAAGCAAAATAAATAAATAAAAACCAAGTCTACAATAAAGAGAGCGGGGAATGAGTAAACACATATAAAAAAATAAAAAATAAATATAAGACAAAATTAAATAAAATTAATAAATAAAATAATAATAATAATAATAAAATATAAAAAATAAATAAAAATAATAATAAATTTTTTCCACTCATCTTCTATATAAGGAGGCTAAGCGCATGGAAGAGAAAACTCTCACGGCTGGACGAGAAGACTATGCATAAAGAATCTCTTCACAAGAATTCTAATCAGGTGAGATTTCCTGGGATCTTTATATCCTCATATTTCATGAGATCTTTATATCCCATAAAAATCTTCTTGAGATCTTTATATCCTTATATTTCCTAGGATCTTTATATTCCCTCATTGATGCTGCCGTTGTTCTGATTATGAAGACCGTGCAAGATTGCACATGTTGTTTGCTGCTCTTATCTGGACAAAAAAAATTCTATAATCGTCACTTGAAATGCCGAAAATAGACACCCGCGTACGAAGCCGTCTAACACCGAAGCCTATTCGTCCACCGATGCCCCTACCACAAGAACTCTGCATCCGACTGTCGGATTGCACTCAAATTATAAATGTATGATCTCCTCATGCCCGCAAATCTACAGCTGAGAGGATCCGTCCATCCGATCACCGGATGGCAAAAATCGAGCGAAAAACTGCCGACGACCCCTGTTTTGAACGAAGCTTCGATTCGCCGCCGATTCTCCACCATACTCCCAAAGCCAATTAGCCGGAGGAGCAGTGAGCAGCCGGCGGCGATGAACCCTAGTTTCATCCGCAGTCACCATCGTCAAGAGAGACAAAATTTTAAATCAACGACCCAGATTCATCGAATTAATCCAACGGCCCAGATCCAAATCAATTCGACGATCCTCATTTGTTCAATTCAAATCGGACGGCCGAGATCGCCCTGATCAAATAAATTGAATCCAACAGTTGAGATTTATTCACTTGAAATCGACGGTCCAGATTACTTCACGTGAGATCGGACAGCCGAGATCGCTCTGATCAAATAAAATGAATCCAACGGTTGCAATTCATCCACTTCAAATCAACGGATGAGATCTAAATGTAAACCAATCATTCAGATTACATTACGCTTAATCAGACGGATAAGATCAATTCAGTCTGATAATTTGAATCCAACGGCTGGGATTCATTCACGTAAAACCAACGGTCCAGATCTGCATCTGAACCAATGAACGGGATTAATTCAAGTTTAATCGGATAGCCAAGATCAACTCGATCAAATCCAACGGTTTCGAATCATCCACATAAAATCAAACGACCCATATCTAAATTTGAAATGAACGGTTGAGAATGACCGAAACGTATATAGGTCAATCCATCGACATTTGACGCGATCAAGGTATCAGCTCCTACTATCCTGAATCTGATCTTTCTAAATATGATATCGGATTTTTGATCCAAGACTCAGATTAATACAGATATGCGAATGTAAATGCACGATCGTTATGAATCAAATTTAAATCTAAATCAATGGCTGAAATTGATCTGAGCATATCTAGGTCACTCGGTTGACGTTTGACATGATCAAGGAGTTGATCCCTATCAAATCGAACTTGATCTTTCCAAATATTCTTCAATCCGAGACATGAAGTGAAGCAGATCTTCGAATCTAAATGAACAGTCATGATGAGTTGATCTGAATATGAAATCAACGGCTGAAATTGATTTGAGCATATCTAAGTCAATCGGATAACGTTTGACATGATCAAGGTGTCGATCCCCACCATATCTAACCTGATCTTTCCGAATATGATATCAAATTTTTGATCTGAATGCTAGATTAAGGCAGATATATGAATTTAAATCAACGGACATGAAAAAATTAAATATTTTATGGCCGAGGATAATCTGAGCCAATTGAAATTGAAATATCTAATAAGTCATTAAGGCTGGATATTTTCCAACAAGCTGTAATGCCGGATATTTTCAAATCCAAATTATGTAACAAGCCGTGAGACCGGGTAATTTTCCTCAAATTTAAATATCCAATAAGCCGCAAGGCCGGATATTTTCTCAAATTCAAATTATCCAATAAGCCGCGAGGTCGGGTATTTTTCCTCAAATTTAAATATCCAACAAGCCGCAAGGCCGGATATTTTCCCAAATTCAAATTATCCAGCAAGCCGCAAGGCTGGGTAATTTTCTCAAATTTAAATATCCAATACACCGCAAGGCCGGATATTTTCCAAATGTAAATATCCAATATGCCACATGGCCGAATATTTTCCCAAATTTAAATTATCCAATAAGCCGCGAGGCCGGGTAATTTTCTCAAATTTAAATATTCAACACGCTGTAAGACCTGATAGTTTCCTAAATTCAAATTATCTAACAAGCCGCGAGGCCGGGTAATTTTTCCAGATCCAAATTATCCAACAAGCCACAAGGCCGGATAATTTTCTCAAATTCAAATTATCTAACAAGCCGCGAGGCCGAGTAATTTTCCCAAATTCAAATTATCCAACAAGCTGCGAGGTCGGATAATTGTCCAAAATAAAACATCCAACACGCCATCAAGACCCGATGATCTTCTAAATTCAAATATCTAACATGCCTTAATACATCATGATGAAATATTATTTGGGAGGTGCGTACGTCGATGTTTACATACTTATGTTAAGCAAGCTTTTCATCAGACGGATGGATTTAAGAGAAAATTACTAGCCATGTTGTAGTTCCTCTAATTTACTCAATAAATAAGCCTGCAATGAGAAATTAGCAATATGAACTTACCATAAAGTTCTCTAAAGCCAGACAAGTATCATCTGTTTTCATGATTCATGACAAGTTGCTATTGTAAAGTGGCAAAAGGTCATCCTTCATCATCACAAGCTATAAGTTTGTATAGATATGCAAAATTTTCCCTCATTTTCTACCTACAGAATTTTATTCACTTATTATTTAACATTTTCTGTTCCTAGGCTAAATTATGAACCATGACAAAAAGGATTGTTTCCTTTGAAGAAATCATTTTTAGTCATGCTCAAATCAGAGATTTAACAAGCATGTTTACAGCACAACATTCTGTGTAAATTTGCATCTGTGTTATTTCAATATCAAAAAGCTCTTAAATAAAGGATTCTTTGATATTCCATGGGTGATTAAAAGTGAGAACTTTAATATATATAAAAGAAAACGAATCTTAAGGATAGCATAATATTTTAAACAACACTAATTTTTATCTTTTTGCTTTTTCTAAGTTAAAATATAATTTTTAATCATACTCTTATTCAAAGAGTAATCAAACATTGAATAAAGTCGTGAGATTGCATAGGGTTACTTTTCCATAATTGACTTAACAACTGAAAAGTGAGAAACATTAAAAATGATTCAGATTTGAGAAAGTTGTAGTACAATTTACTTTGCATTTAGATTCACAATTTCTATTCTACTAGTAGTTTAATAAGTAGAGTAAGTGCAAATACTATTATTATTCTTCATAACAAGAATAGACATCTTTTCATGTATACATAATGCTTACCACTTATAAAAGTGCTTACAATGAACTATCTTAATCTTCTACAAAAATTTTCTTCTAATCTTCACTAGTGTCTTCGTGTAAAGCTTGTCGAAGGTGTTATAAATAGCATAAAAATAAAGGATCCTCCACCTTTTATGTAACAGAAGAGTACACCAAATTCCCCTAAATCCTATAATAAATCCTAGTGCAATGCTAGTGAATAGCCAAATAGTTTCCTTTCTATCATTACCATCCTTGTTTTCTAGTTCTAAACTGCCTTTTACAATGTTATTTGTACATTCTTTTATAAGAGAGGGATCATAAAGATACAGAGTTCCCAATATAGGTAGATGGAGTAAATGTTTGTAACTAACCAGTGGGAATACTACCGGAGAGATTGTTATATGACAAGTGGGATTTGAATCTATGCATTGCTAGACTAAAACTATTAATTATATTCATTCAACATTTAATAATATCCCACTGTTAATATACGAATGAGTTTAACTATTTTTGGAATGTTCCATGAAATCCAAATTCAATTTTGAGACAATATTATACCACTTTAGTCCAATTAAAAGATGTTCAAACAAGAAAATTTTGAGAGATAGATCTTGGTGTCGAGTCAGAATCAGAAAAAAAGAACTCACCAATTTTATTTTTTATTTCCAATAGATATTGATACTTTCGCCTACAATGAAATGAGCTCATTCTTCCTACAGAAAAAAGGATACTGAGAAAATTGTCTAAAAATTAAAGTAACATATAACTTCTAAACTATAAATCATCTTATAACTCATCAAACAGCATATGAAACACAGAAATACAACTTTTCCTCCTCATTTTCCACATACATAATCTTATTTTCTTATTATTTAATAAACAAAACAACTAATTGTCATTTGCTCCTTCTGATTCTTCCTTGTCTGAAGAGACATCCAAGCTTTGCCAACTGCTCCTTTTTTTAGGTAAATTGCTTCAAGGTAGTGCTTATAGCAGATTTGCCGTCTTAATCTTCTATAAAAGATTTCCTTCTCATCTTCACTAACATCTTCATCCATAGCTTGTCGTAGGCGTTGTCAATAGTATGAAAGTAAAGAATTCTCCACCTTTTATGCAATAGAAGAGTGCCCAAAATTCCCCAAAATCCCATAATAAATCCGATTGTGATGCTACTCAATAGCCATATGGTTTCCCTACTTCCATCACCATCTTTGTTTTCTTCTTCTGCGCTGCCTTTTGCTTTGTCATCTGTACAGTTCTTTATAAGGGGAAGACCACAAAGGTATTGGTTTCCAATATAAGTAGATGCATCAAATGTTTGTAGTTGTCCGCCAGTGGGAATACTACCCGAGAAATTGTTATATGACAAGTTCAATATGCCCAAAAAAGTCAAATCTCTTAATGATGAAGGAATTGCACCTGACAAATTATTTCTTGATAAGTCTAAAGCTTCTAGATTCTGCATTCCACCAATGCTCCTTGGTATCTCCCCTATTAAGTTATTTCTAGATAGATTTAAGTTTTGCAATCCATATAAGTTCCCCATTTGCTCAGGGATATATCCTGACAAGTGATTATTGGAGAGATCAATAGATTTGGCAAGTGAATCTAATGTTATGTACTCGTATTCATTTCCTTTTATAAAGAGCCATAATGTATCAAAATTGGACTCATTATTCGTGGTGTTGCAGTAATGTTGTGAGGTTCTCATTGTAATAAAATTGCCAAAGGTTTGTGGAATTGATCCTGAGAGGTTATTATTAGAGAGATCTAATATTTGAAGACACATAAGCTTAGATAATTCAGGAATGATGCCACTCAAAGAATTAGAGCGTAAGTTGAGAACTTGTAAATAAGGCAAACTCATATTGGACCAAGATGGTATATCTCCTATTAAGTAATTATGTCCAGCATCAAGAGTAATCAAATATTTACAATCATGTAAACAAAGGGGAATTCTACCAGATAAATGATTGTAGGCCAAATGTAGGAATTTTATCCCCCTTAGATTACAAAGGGTGTTTGGAATTTCTCCAGAAATTTGGTTGTTTGAGAAATCTAAGGAATCAACATTAAAGGAACTATTCCAACAATTGGGAAGTTGTCTTGAAAAACTATTTTTGGAAATGCGGAGTATAACTAATAAATTCATTTGACAAAGAGAATGGGGAATGCTCCCACTAAAATTATTCATAGATAAATCAAGATATTGTAAGTTTAAGAGTGTGTTGTTGATTGTTGGATTGAGATGTCCTGAGAACATATTGTTTGAGAGATCCAAATATTGTAACTTTGTGAAGTTTAATGAAAGCTTGCCAATGAAGTGATTATTGGAGAGATCTAAGGACTTTAGACTTGGCATCATATTTGTCATTTGTAACAGAAGATGGCCTGAGAATGAATTATTTGAAAGATCTAAATCCTTCATGTTTGAAAAGAAAGGCATTGATTTTCCATCAATCTTATTATTGGAGAGAGATAAATAATTAATACTAGAAGGAAGCCAACTAGGAATTGTCCCTTCAATTCCTACATCTGCCAAATTTAATGAAGCAAGTATAGTTTGTGTTTGGAGCCATTTTGGGAAATGTGGCCTAGGCACTATTTTGCAGAAATCCATATCAAGTTTCAGAAGCTGGAATGTAGGGATCCAATCATCGCTCTCTTCCATGAACAAGATGTTATTTGAAGTGGCTAAGTATTTTAAACTCGATAAATTAGCCAAGTGGATTGGGGACAAACTCAATGAGTTATAAGATAGATCCAAATAGATGAGATTCTTTAACTTTCCAATGCTTTCTCCAACTGACCCATTTAAGTTGTTGGAACTCAAATCCAAATATTGTAATGATGTCAAGATTCCAAGAGACATTGGAAATGATCCATGGAGCAAGTTATGAGATAGATCTAAATAGATGAGGTTCTTTAGCCGGCGAATGCTTTCTCCAACTATTAAATTCAAGTTGTTAGACCCCATATCCAAATATTGTAATGATGTCAAGATTCCAAGAGACATTGGAAATGATCCATGGAGCAAGTTATGAGATATATCCAAATGGATGAGATTCTTTAACTGTCCAATGCTTTCTCCAACTATCCCGTTCAAGTTGTTATAGCCCAAATTCAAATATTGTAATGATGTCAAGCTTCCAAGAGAATTTAGTATAGAGCCATGGAGTGAACTATTATAAAGATCAATATACTTGATATTGTTTAGGTTTCCTAACCAAGGAAGAGAACCATTGAGTTGGTTGTTGTAAAGATATAATTCCTCCAAGCTAAACATAAGACATCCAGAAAAAAGCATCTCTAGATTGGATGGCTTATCCTTGATTGTGATTTCCGCTAATCCCAGAATTTGGAGCTTGCAGAGGTTGGCCAACAATAGTAGGAAGCTCTTAGATATTTTATTTCCAGACAAATAAAGTACCTTTAGAGAAGCCAACCTTGTTATGGAGCCATGCATGGACGACCAGTAGATATTATTCCAAGAAAAATCAAGACTCTCCAAGGTAGTTAGATTGTATAGCCACACTGGTTCTATGCTATTTATATTATTACCTAGCAAATATTAAAGAGGTGGTATATATTAGATCATATCATTCCAATCATAATTAAAGATACTGTTATGGAATATTACCTCGGATGTTAAGTGTTTGGAGCGATGTGAAATTGAGATGAGGCAGGGAATGAGGAGGCGGCCCTATTAGATCACACCAAGCCAATTCGATGTCTTGAATGTGGGGGAGCGCATTTAGCACTTGAAACCACCTAGATGCACCTCTGAACTTGACCTCGCTCATGTTGAGGTGTCGGAGGGAAGTGAGGCGAGTGATCCATTCTGGGCTTTCAACGTACAAGAAGCGAGTTGATAGAACATAATAATCATCACTATAATAGTTGTAGGAAAAGTCGAGGTGGCGCAAGGTGGAGAGATTTCCAAGCTCATCCGGTACTCTTCCGCTAAAGCTTGCTTCGGAGAGATCAAGATAAGTCAGTCTGGGAAAAGATCCGAAGAAGGCAGGGATGGTGTGGCCACTAAAATCGTTGCCGCTGAGGTCGAGATGAGTCAGCTCCTCAAGAGATTGCAGTGACGAAGCAGTGCTTATATCACCGCACAGAGCCAACTCTTGCCTTTCTAAATTTGATAAATAATATTCATCATCATCAAAATAATCATTCCGAAGATTGAGCTTGATTACGTGGCCAGTGACATTGCTGCAACCAATGCCCTTCCACGCACAGCAATCCTCGCCAACCCAGGAAGAGAGGCGGTTGTAAGGATCAACGAGCCTCTGCTTCAAATCCAGCAGGGCTTCCCTCTCCGCTTCATGGCACCGGATCACTGCACTGATGACAGGAGGCAACGACATGCTGCGGAGCAAGGCGAGAGAGAAGAAGAAGGAGAGGAGATTGCTTGGGGCTTTCATCCTTCGCCTCATCATTTGAGTGTTTGTCCCTCTTACTAGGAAATGGGATGCGATGCATGCAGGAACGCTCTTCACATTATTATTATTATTCAAGTAAGCAACACCTGATTATCCCAAAATTCCTGATAGTGTGCATATGTCAATTGGAAAGAATAGTAAAAAGGAATCCGTTTCCTAATCGCCCAACCGCATGGACTTGACTTTTGAGGAAATTCGTGCTGGAGTCATTGTCCATCATTCATCATCCCCTACTCATTAATTTAATACCAGTGTGTATTATTGGATACTTAAATCACACTCATCCATTACTCGTTTTCATAATTTCTATCAGTTGCAACTACCATTTAATCAGTCTATTTTTTATAGGAACTGTTAAGAAAAATAAGGAAAAAGACACGTGAATCACTCTCATTTATTTATTTTCTTGACTTGAGCGACGACTGAGAATGGAGTGAACCACCAAATTTTCCTCTTTGTTTAACAAATTCATTACTGCTTAATATTATATATATATTTAGGATCATCGAACCTGCGCTTCAACACCAGCAGAACCTGCTTATCTAAATTCCAGTTGCCGCATATTTTAATTTGCAAAGACTAGTAAAAACTATCCGTATGCATGTGTCTTGTTTTTAGGCAAAGTCGGTCAACTCTGAAGTGAGTTTTGTAAATGCACATAAAAATAGTCATCATTCATCATTTATTTTCTAATCTTCCTACCGTATGCCACTTGACTTTTGGCTAAAGTCAGTCAACTGAAGCTAAGTCTTATAAATACATGACTTGAACTGATTGGACGCATGAAAAAGTAATCAACTCTGAAGGTAAGAGCCTGTTTGGCCCCGCTGTTAATAGCTTTATAACTGTGCTAAACTGTGCTGTGATGTACTGTACTGTACTGTCAAAATTTATAAGATATTTGGTTAATAACTTTTTAATTACTGTCAAAATTTAAAATAATAAATAAATATTTATTTTAAATTATTTAAAACAATTAATATATTATATTTTTCTTTAGTATTAACATTTTAACTATTTGAAATAATAAAATTTAAAATTTTAAGTAAAATAATGTGAATTATTTTTTTTAAGAAGTAGAAGCTGCAAAAGCATCAAATTATAGCTTTCACAATTTGTACTTTTTACTGCTTTTTTGCTTCTACTTTTCATTACCAAACAGTTTTCTAACCACTTTCTACTTAAAAGCTGATTAAAATTAGCTTAAAAGCGGGGCCAAATAGGCCCTAAGTCTTACAAATACAAAGTCAGTCAACTCTGAAGCTAAGTCATGCAAATAAATGACACAAACTGATTGGATGGATGAAGAATTAGTCATCATCCCTAATCCATCACTCTTTTCTAATTAATTAATATCAGTGTGTATTATTAGAATCTTCATGCTATTTATATCACACTCATCCTGATTAGCCTATTTTGTTTCAGCATTTATATCAGTTTCTTTTCTCACTATCATTTTTAATCGGTCTATTTTTATTTGAACCGAGAAGAAAAATGAGAATAAATACACTTGAATCTCTATCATTTATCTATTTGCTTACCTTGAGCAAAGACTGACAATAGGGTCCAGCACAAATTTTCCTCATAGTCCGAATCATTATTCAAAATTTAATCTTCATCACCCAAAATCAATCTCGGTGAGCCCTCCAAATTATCCAAAAGTTTATGCATTCAAACCATGAATGAATACTCAATTATGTATTTATCACAATAATTAAAACAAATTAACTATCTAGCAAAAAAAAAGACATAATTTAGAATAAAAATCAATCAATCTTAAGATAATTTGATTCTTAACTATCCAACAAACAAAGATAATGTTATCATCACTTTTCAAAATGAAAATAAATTAATTCTTAAGATTTATCCAAAAACCAAATTGATGATACCACAAATGATTTTCTAATCATGTATATGATCTCAATCATATAATTAACTTTTTAAAATGAAAGTAGAATTTAATCCCAAAATCTTGTTATCAATTATTACGGTCATACAGTTAATCCAATTAGTGAATCTAAAACCAACACATTTTTTTTTAAAAAAAAAGCCAACCACTATTTAGCGAGAGAAATAAAAACCAATCATGTATCTACTTAGTTTTATCAGAAGAGCTACGGCTTAATGGATATCATGAAAATTCCATAAATTCTGATAATTTTATTAAAATTTCACAAATATACCTTTTCCAGATTATTCCCCTTTGTTTTTTTTGCTTGTATTAAAATGTGTAATGTAATGAGTTATTATTTTTATAGAGGAAAACGCTTATTATCTGTATAGCGATAACTTGTAGTGGATGCGACTGCTATATTTTTTACCACTATATCCATTCTTCATATGCTTATCACCTATAATATCAGGTAATTAAAACACATTACTACTGAAATCTTTAAGCACAACATTTATCTATTAGAATCTCAATCTGATTAAACGATAGAGCCAATAAACAGATAGAAATTATCAAAATAATAGGTTTGACAAGTAAGGGATGCCTGTGATATAAGTGGCACGAAAAATCTAATAATACGCATTTAGATTAAATTAATTAGTAAGGAGTGAAGAAAAAAAAAAGATTGATGACTACTTTTGCGTCAACAATTAGGCTGGTCAATTCCAAGACTTACTTTAGTTAGACCGAGTTTGAGCAAAGTCAAGCTGCACGTGGTTGAACGAGTAGAAAATGCATGATGGATGAAAACTACTTTTATATCCAAAATTAGTGTCATTCAATCACAAGACTTGATTTAGTTGGCCGAGTACAAATTGATAGCTCCCACCGGTATAGGTAGGTGTTACCCGCAAGTGCACGGGTCTATCGAAGTAATAAAATATCGATCCCATAGGGACTAACTGGCAAGTACCGATAGATCTCGAAATGACTAGCTAGACGAAGCCGAAATTGGTGAAGTTTAAGATAACAAAATAATTAAAAGTGCAGGAATGTAAACTAAGGAAATCACACGAGAGAATTATAATGAGGAGGTGTATCAGGATATGAGTTCACCATATTGACTCCTTACAGTTGAATAGCCAAAGTTTATTACTAATGCCCTATCAAGTTCAAGGGGGTCAGCTTCCTTGTCACGTAGGTAGCTCCCCTCCGATAATCTCGTCTACTTTCACGAACTAAATTACCGGTCCAATCCGTAGGGTTCTAACGTGCGGTCAGACGAGTGTCTTTCCACAACATCCAAGATTCTTATAATCCCTGCAAATACGTACAAACCCGCAAGCGAGGTTTTACTCTCCTAGAGATACTGAACCATACTTGAGGAGATTAAAGACTCAAACGCCCCCTCTCGGGTAGCATAGGGATAACGTACAAACGGAATAGATAAACTCTCAACCAAGTGAGTCGGACGCGTGGTCGGACTGGGGTCTCTCCGAAGCGTCTAAACTCCTACAGTCATGCGAACGAGTACGAATCTGCGAGCGAGTTTTCTCTTCCGGAGATCTGATTAACAAACCTCACTATGGTGTTTCCCTAAGTGAGTACAGTCTAGCGGGCAAGTTTTCTCCTCTAGATCCGATTAACAAACTTCACCTTTGCAACTTAAGGCTCAAGCATACCTTTCGGAATAATGCTTTCCTTTAATCCTACGGGTAAGTACAGCTATGCAAGCAAGTAAACTCCTAGAAAAACCGATTTACAAACCTCACTCGAGGGATTAAAAGTCGAACATATTTCTCCGGGTACACAGGCAAGGCACACACACTAGGTTAATAAGCAAGGGTTTTAGTAAGTAAATTTAACTATCACAACCAATAAATTGTCAAGGGCTACCCCACATCCTGATTTAATGTTTAGCCAAGCATCTTCATAGTAACAATGTAAGCAATGTATTCAGCCATGCACATTACAAGTGGTAACAATTCTTGCGCAAAAGTTGCTAAGGAAAAATAGATCATGCAGCACTCTATTAAGATCATATAGTAGATGCAGCAACTCAAAGATGAAGGCTAAGTATTACAAATATGTTTCTAGGAAGCTTACGCAACAGAGGGTGTTCAAAGTTGTACAGGTGTGCAGCCTCCTTTTCCTCTCACAAGTGCAGCTTCTATTCCTTTCCTTCTCCGTGCGAATCTCCCTGATGGACCGAACTTCCTCTCGTGTTCGATCCTTCTCTCCGAGCGAAACCCCCCCCCCCCTCTTTTAGAACAGAGAAAACCTTTTATTCTCTTCTCTTCTGAATCTTCTTTTCCTCCCCATGCCCTGCAAAAAGAAGCCTGCTGCAAAGCTTCAGCCGAAAGGTTCCTACCATGTTTCAGCCGCCCATACCTCACGAAATGATGATTTCGTGAGCAAATCCTCCCCTAAAAGCTGCTCTACGCCTCCTTCGTCAACAGGGGAGAAAGGTCCTAGGTGCCCTTCAGCTTCCCCTTAGGTCAGATCAAAGAAATGTGGGAGAAAACGGTGATTTCGTAACAGGCGGGTCCGCGATCTCGGGCGAGAATTTGATCGTGACCCGGTCGTGATTTGTCGATTTCAGCTTCAGGCATAGCGACGATCACGGGCATGATTCTGATCGGGACCCGGTCGTGATTTCCAACAAAGGCTTCAATGAATCCGAAAACTCCTAGTTAGGATCATCTTGAGTTAGGATGAGCTCCTCTGCTACCAAAGTGTTAGAATCTACCCTTTATGTGGTCAATTTGACCTGAAAACGTGAAAATACTGAAACAAGTGTAGATTCCATAAATGTATCCAAATATAGACAATAGAAAGGCTTAAAGTCATGAAATAAGCATGATTCCATGAGTAAAATGACACATGAAACTCTATATAAATCTGTGTCAACAGAATATCTACGACTTAAACCTTTGCTTATCCCCAAGCAAGTAGAAAGAAAAGGAGTTTCATGGGGATTGTTCAATCAAAGTTATATTCCCAGATGACCTGTTAATGCTTAAAGAATCACAACTAGTTACAGGATGCACAAACCACTGTAGACTTTAAAGATGTCAAGATGAAAAACAAAGTATCGGGGTTAAATCTATAGACAACAGTTGCACGATAATACTGGATAGAAATAGTTCCTTACCGTATGATACACTAATACACTTAAATCACCAAAAAGGGTAAACTCTAAGGTGGTAGTAAAGGTTTTACTCATGACTTTGGTACCACCGCACTTTTTCTTTCTGTTTCTGCAGTGCCAAGCCGAGGCTTTGGTACCACTGCTTTCTTTCCTTTTGAATTTTAGTGCCAAGTTGCGACTTCGGTACCACTACCCTTCTTTCCTTCATTTTCTTTTTCTTTTGACGGCAGTGCCAAGCCAAGGCTTCGGTACCACTACACTTCTTTTTCTTCTTCTTTCTTTTTGTTGGGTAGTGTCAAGTCGCAACCTAGGTACCATTATTTCTTGTTTTCCATTCTTTTCTTTCTTTCTCTCTTTTGTACAGTGCCAAGCCAGAGGAGCTTGTACCAAAACTAACACCAGGAGTTACCAAAGGTGGTAAGTGTGTGTCCAGTGGTTTGGTCTATAATCTCCCAAATAAATAGCACTCATGTTGATATAGAATCTTCCTAGACGCAAAGCTCATCAAAGCTCAATCCCTAAGTCTCCAGTGTATAGGGAACCGAGTGACTAGTTGTTCAATCAAGAATGTGATCTAAATGCAGTGTGGGCGGGGTTGAATCGACCATAAATCAGGCCAATGAACAAGTATCAATCTCAAACGAGAAAATATCAGGTAATGAAAATAAGAGAATCTCGGCTAGGACCTACGACTTAGGTCCTTGCGTGTTCAAAAAAAAAGTTCAAAGCTTATCAGCAATGGTTCAAAGTGTGTCCATAAGGGTATGTGCGGGCGTGATAAGTGTGCTACAATATAAATGTCCTTGCAAAGTTGAAGTGTCTAAGAGATGCCATATTATGAGAATAAAGCATCAAGAAAGCAAGTCATAAATCAAGGTGCCTCTTATGTTCTATACGTGTTGGCAGTTGTAGTTTAAAATCATGGTAAAGCAATCAAAGCATTACATCAAGCAGCAACAGTCTAACGATATACATAATATCAGAAGGATGAAATATTACTTTTCTACAACTATTCCATCATCAAAGCACGAGCAGTCAAATCATTATAAAAGTGGAGCATGTTAAAGTTCAGTAGTGGGGCAGGCTTTAAGTCTTAGCTAGTTTGATACAACAGCACAACACAATATCAGTTTCATCACATCCCAAGATTCTCTGGACAGTGCATACATCATCATATATAGAAATAGTAGACGACTTTGTCAAAATGTGTAAGTACCCCTCACCCTAAGCAAAAGATGCATCATCCAGATGCATATAATATAGGTATATATCAAAAGGGGTGTGGGAGAACTTACTAGAGTGGACAAGCCTACCGAGCAAAAATCAAATTCAAATGCTCATAAGCCATCAAAGTCGAGCATATATCAACTCTAAATTCTCATAAGCAATCAACGTTGAATATCTCAAGTTCAAATACTCACAAGCCATCAAGGCCAAGTATATTCCAAATTCAAATACTCACAAGCCATCAAGGCTGAGTATCTCAAATTTAAATACTCACAAGTCATCAAGGCCAAGTATCTCAAGTTCAAATACTCACAAGCCACCAAGGTCGAGTACTTTCCAAATCCAAATACGCACAAGCCTTCAAGGTCAAGTAGATAATTTTAGGCTAAATTTAGATTAAGTTATTTGAGTAATGGGTAAATTTAGACAACTTACCTTAGTTGAGTTTCCTATATAAGTTCATGTAATTCATGATTATCATATACGGCTGTGAATAAATTAGTGTTATGTTTGTTCTCCTCTATATTTTCTATTCTTGTGATGGGTCATCATTCCAGTTGGTTGAAGCTATTGTTCGCTGCGCTTCTAATTTCTAACATGGTATTGGAGCCAAGTTGAGGTCCTTGCCTAAGAGATAATCCTGCTTTTTCAGCCCATAGTCACTGTAGCAGAAGAGGTGAGTCAAAGTCTATGTCTGAGAGATATCCCCCTATTTACAGTCCAGTGTTGTTGTAACAAAAGCTGTGCCAGAAGTAGAGTCACTAGCATCGCTGATGAAAAGAGTCGTCATGCGCTAGGGAAAGTCGCTATAACCCAGAGTCGTTGTGGTATGCTAAGAGGAATTGTTGCTGACGACATCATGCTAAGAAAAACCAAGAAAGTAGCAAGCCAACAAGCCAATCTTGTTGTGCATTGAGTTGAAAGGTGATATCATCACAAGAAGTAATTTTATAGTCAATTCATGTTTAAGGGGGTATGTTGAAATGTAAACATGTCTTGAACGTGGGAACGTGGACATGTATTTAGATAATTTTAGCAAGAATATCGTGAGGCTAAATTTAGATTAAGTTATTTGAGTCAAGGGTAAATTTAGACATCTTACCTTAGTTGAGTTTCCTATATAAGTTTATGTAATTCATGATTATCATATATGGCCGTGAATAAATTAGTGTTATGTTTGTTCTGCTCTAGATAGTAATGGTCGAGAGTTCACCGGAAATCGCCATGAGCTTGTCGGAAAAGGCTACAAATTCATCGGAGATGACGAAGATATCATCGGAGATAGGTTAGAGTTCGCCAGAGATGACAAAGAGTTCACTGGAGATGGGGGGAATTTGCCAAAAAAACAATCAGGTGTTCGCCGAAGATGAGCACAGAGTTCGCCGGAAGTGAGCTACCGGAAAAGTTGAATAGATTCTAACTTGGGCTAGGAGAGTTAAAAATTAACTTCGAGAGTTGTATTATATAATGCTTAAGATATGTGAAATCCAATCGGGAGGGGTCTCCCTAAGAATGTGTCCCTAGAACTCACGCCCCAAAATAAGGATGCCTAATAATAACTTAATCTCTGCTCAGGGCCTCCAAAGACCTTCCGGCCTCCGGCCTCCAATGACCTTTCGGCCTTTGCTACCTGCAACACTATGCTATTGTGTGGCGCGATGAAAACGAGTCCAACTAGTCGCTCCAAGCAACATTACCTATTGCCACTTGTCATCATGATGAAGACACTATAAAGGCAGCGGATTGGACGACAACCAAAACACTTGTCATCATGATGAAGACACTATTTGATCTGACTTAAAGGGCTTGAAGCTAGAATGTAGGGATCCAATCATCACTTTGTTTGAAATGACCAAGTATTTTAAACTTGATAAATTAGCTAAGTGGATTAGGGACAAACTCTGTGAGCTATAAGATAGATCCACACGGATGAGATTTTTTAGCTGCCAATGCTTTCTCCAACTATCCCGTTCAAGTTGTTAGACTCCAAATCCAAATGGATAAGATTTTTTAGTTGTCCAATGTTTTCTCCAACTGCTCCGTTCTAGTTATTGGAACTCAAATCCAAATATTGTAATGAGATTAAGCTTCCAAGAGAATTTAGTATAGATCCATGGAGTGAGCTATTATAAAGATCAATATGCTTGATATTTTTTATGTTTTCTAACCAATTAGGAAGAGAACCATTGAGTTGGTTGTTGTCAAGATATAACTCCTCCAAGCTATACATAAGACGTTGAGAAAAGACCATTTCTAGATTGGAGAGATCATCCTTGATTGGTATTTCCTCTAAACTTAGAATTCTTAGAAATTGAACTTCCAAACAAATCTAGTGTCCTTAGAGAAGTTAACCTTAATATAGGGCCATGCATGGATGATAAATAGATATCATTCCAAGAAAAATCAATACTCTCCAAGGTAGTTATATTGTACAACTACAGTGGTTCCGTGCCACTTATATCATTACCTAATAAATATTAAAGTGAGGTGATATATATTAGATCATATTTTTGCAAACAAAATTAAAGATGGTTCATGTAAATAAATTATCTGCCAAATTAAGTGTTCAGAGCGATGTGAGATTGAAATGAGATGGGGATGAGGAGGCGACCCTATTAGATCACACCTAACCGGCTGCGTTTTTGCAAATTTTTCCAATGGAGTGCTCTTATATGCTTCGCACTAATCTTAGTGCGATTGAGCATGAATCTCAATAAAATATTTATAATACTGTTTGTTATACAATTTTTACTTGCATTATATGATATTATCGTTATAAACTAAATTACAATCATTATATAACAAACTACAGTCATTATATGATAAATTATTGATGGCTAGTTAATACAAATTTTTCTAACTAGAGTTAAGTTATTCGGTTGAGTGTAACAATTGGTTTGTAACAGTAATATCATATAATGACTGCATTTTATTGTGTAATTATTGTGATTTATTGTATAATAGTTATAATTTATAGTATAATGACAGTAATTTAGTTTTTAATGGTAATATTATATAATGCAAGTTAAAATTGTATAACAAACGATATTATAAATGTTTTGTTGAGATTTGTGTTCGACTGCGACAAGATTCGTGCGAAGCAAATATGGGCACTTTGCTTGAAAAATTTGCGGTAGGGTACCCTTTGCGAAATTTTTTCCTAACCCAACTCATGTTGAGGTGTGAGAGGGAAGTGAGGCGAGCAATCTGTCCTGGGTTTTCAACGTACAAGAAGCAAGTTGAGTCGCCATAATAATCATCACTAGAATAGTAGTTAAAGGAAAGGTTGAGGTATTGCAAGGTGGAGACATTTCTGAGCTGGTCTGGTACTCTGTCGGCGTAGCGTGCTCTAGAGAGGTCAAGATAAGTTAGTCTGGAAAAGAATCCGAAGAAGACATGTGTCACGCCCCGGCCTAACGGTAGTCCGACAGACTAATAGATCGGCATGAAACCCTAGGATTTCCGGGTGTAAAATCACCCCCAAATTGAAATCCCAAATTCTCCATCTAAAATTTATCCCCAAATCAGAAATCAAACGGAAACCTAACCCTAATTTCAAATTATCTTCTGGTCAACACTATTTTGACCCAAAATTCACCACCACTCGAAATTTCCCTTGCTGACGTCACGCTGACGTTAGCCCCCAAATTCAAAAACGCCGCTGGAATTTGGTATTTGCTGACGTCGTGCTTGCGTCAGCTTCTTCAATTCGATTTCTCGTCGAAATCTCAACTCGCTGTTTCGGTCAAAATCGGAACAGTGTCGTCTTCCTCCTTTGCACGAGCTCTCAACGCCGCCTGCATCGTCTGCACTCGGACCTCGTCAGCCCCCGTACGTCGCCGGAGAAGTATGTGCCGGTAGGGGAAGACCGTCGCCTCCGCCTGGCAGCCGCTTACTACCGGAAACGACGAGAGTCGTCGCCATAATACCGAAAACAAGGGAAAGGGGAAAAGATAGAAGAAGCTTTGTTTATTCACCGATTGGAGCTTACAGGACTCTCCTTACTCCGACGACCCACGTCGCCGGTGCCCCTCTCTCTCCCTAGCCGATAACCCCCCGCCCGATTCCGATTACAATCATTCACAGATGGCTCCCGACTCACAGCTCTCACTCAATCTCGCCACTGGATCGTTTCCCCCAGCTCTCACTCGATCTCGCCACTAGATCAATACCCAACGTGTCTAAGGCCCTACACTCACGGCGGGCAAGTACAGGTTATCAATGGGTTTCCCCCATATCCTGATTTACAAACCTTGCACCGGGAGAGTGTAGGCTCAAGCGCTCCCTCTCGGGTTACGTAGGCATAGAGTACAATAAGGGTCAAGCAACGATTCAAAGTACTTGGAGTAAGGTTATTACAAACATAAGATTGTCAAAGGGCTTTCCCAAATCCTAATTTAAAGTTTAAACTTTAAGATTCATGTTCATCACATAAGTACACATCATGATATGCTCATACAAATCCAAATCTTATCAAATATGCCTAGAAAATTAGATTAAAGACTTCCCCAAACCAGATTTGATGCTTGAGATAATTAGCCGAGAGTTTTGGGAAGCTCTTCTTCTTCTCCAAGCGCTGCAAAAGATGTCTTCGTTATTGCCCTGTGCTGAAATTTTCCTAAGCGATGGCTCCTTCCCTCTCGTCCGCTTCCTCTTACCGAATCCCCCCTTCTTAAATAGGCTGAAGCTTCCCTCCTTTTCTCCTTCAGTTGCCAGAGGTTTGCTACTTTGCAAATCTGGAAAATTACTCTTTGTTTTCAGCTGCTAAAAATCTGCAGCTCTTCTTCTCCAAAGACCTCCAAATAGTCTTATCCCTTTCTCTTCACGTAACCTCCATCATCATTGCAAACTTCCCTCTAAAACTCCTCTCTAAGGCTTCTGATAGGGGGGGGGGGAGGGTGGAGAAGTTACCAGGTTGCCCTCCTTCCCCTTTGATCAGGTTAAAAAAATTACGGTTAAAATCTCAGTTTCGAAACAGACGAGTCCGCGACCACGGGTGTGATTTTGGTCATGACCCACTCAAGATTGCCCAATTTCAGCTTCCAGGCACATAGGTGTATTACGGTCATGATTCTGATCATGACTTGGTTGTGATTCTTAACGGAGGCTCCAATCATTCTGAAAATTTCTGAGTGGATCCTTCTTAATGTTAGAAGGCCTCATCTAATCTTGAAGTCTCATAATTTGCCTTCTTTTTAGTTGTTTTAACCTGAAAATATGAAAATACCGGTAGAGGTGTAGATTCGGTAGAAGTAAGGCAAAAAAGACAATTATAGAGCGTATACCACGGAATGGAGATGATTTCATCAAAAATATTATTCATAAAATACTATATAAATATGTGTCAACACAATATGCCGGAGATGATCTACAGTTTGCCAAAGATCACTGAAAGTTTACTGGAGACAACTGGAACTTTGCTGGTAACGGTTGGGTGTTTGAAAGACGGCCGGGAGTTCGTCGGAAATAGCTATGAGTACATTGCTAATGGTTGTTACTTACTGGTAACGGGCAGGAATTTACTGGTAACAACCGTAACTCACTAGTAATGTGAAGGAGTTCACCGGTAATAGAAAGGAATTGGCTACTAATAACCTTAACTTGCTGGTAATGGGCAAAAGTTTACCGGTAATGGCTATAACTCACTGACAATGATCATAACTTGCTGATAACCGTCGTAACTTGATAGTAATGGTCAAGACTTCGCCGGAGACACCCACGAGCTTGTCTAAGAGGGCTATGAATTCGCCGGAGATGGCCAAGATCTCACCGGAGACAGCCACGAGCACTGTTTATCTCAACATTCCTGGCATAGTGCATATGTCAATTTGAATAGAATAGTCAAAGCATTCGTTTTCCAATTGTCCAACTACATCTTTTGAGCAAAGTCGGTCAACGCGAAGGCAAATCTTTGAAGTGACCATTCGACGCGATTGATTACTTGACAAACCTATTTTTTCAAAATTATACTTGGCTCTATATATTTGATCACGCTATTTTTAATCGGAACAGCGAAGAAAAATGGAGGAAACAGACGCTTAAATCAATATCATGTGTTTATTTGTTTATTTGACTCGAGTGGGGACTGATAATGAAATCTACAGCTCAGCAACTAGTTTTAAAAACGGAAGCACTTGTCCCAATTTATTTAATTAGCCAGTCTATTTTTGATGGGAACGGAGAAGAAAAATGCAGAAAAAAAAGGGCACTTGGCTCAGTATCATTTATTTGTTTGCTTGACTCGAGTGAGGACTGACAACGGAGTCATCCACAAATTTTCTCACAATCTGAGTTTTACTTTTAGTTTCATTTTATACCTCAACAATCTCATCTTCACTGACCAAAACTCATTAGGTTGGAATGTTCCCAAAGGACGCACTTATTTGGATGAACTTTCTTCAGCTTAAGTCACTCCACTCCTGGCAGCAGATCACTGCGATTGCTACGCAGGCAAGGGGAGCACACTGGCAGCAGATCACTGCCGTTGCAGAGCAATCCAAGAGAGAGTGAGGAGGAAGAGAGGGGATTAGCTTTTCTTCCTGTGATGTGATACACGTTGTAGGAGTAGCCATCAATTTGAAAAAAAAAATTATTAGTCAAAAGATGCGAGCGGACTTCTGCGCTCAATGCCAGTCAACTGATGACCAAGTCATGCAAATGGCCAACACTAATTGAGAAAAGTTGACTTATCATCCAAGTTGTGAAATTGAGAAAAGGATTCCTCCTTTGATCGATAAGATCATAAGATGAGCCTGTCTTTTAGAACGGTCAAATATGAACATTAATTTGAAAATGATCGCGTGATTCCAATGTCCTCTGGGTTGATTGTTTGCCGGTGAAGAAAGAAGAAAAAACAACATCAGTGTCATTATTCATTTGCTTGTCTCGGGTGAGAACTCATCAGTTTTATTTTTTATTTCCAACAGATATACATTTGCCTACAATGAAATGAAATGAGCTCATTTCTTGGTACAGAAAAAAGGATACAGAGAATATTGTCTAAAAATTGAAATAACACATAATTTCAAAATTATTAGACTTGATTTAAAAATAAATTTTACGTCATTTGGATCTCAAAATTATTGGCATTTGATAAAGTTATTTTTCATTTTATAAACACAGATTAATTCTCTCTAGCTAATATGAAAATATAATATGAACATAACTCAAACTTATGACCCATCAAATGGCACATGAAACACAGAAATACAACTTTTTCTCATTTTCCACCTACATAATCTTATTTTCTTATTATTTAATCAACACAACAACTAATTGTCATTTGGTCTTCCAAGATTGTAGCGACAATCTTCAACCAACGCAACAACTAATTATCATTTTCTCCTTCTGTCTCTTTCTTGTCTGAAGAGACATCCTAGCTTTGTCAACTCCTCTCTTATTAGGTAAATTGCTTGAAGGATGTGAGGTTCAGTTTGTTTTGCTTGCAGTTTAAACTCAAGAAAAATAGATTGATTTAATTCACAAAAAAATTAAGATTCAGCAGACCATTCTAATTGTAAAGACCATGGCAGTAATAGTTTCACAAATACAAATACTATTGATAGCATACATAGAAGTGCTTATATTAGATTAGCCATCTCAATCTTCTATAAAAGATTTCCTTCTCATCTTCACTAACATCTCCATGCACAGCTTGTCGTAGGTGTTATCAATAGTACGAAAGTAAAAGATCCTCCACCTTTTATGCAATAGAAGAGTGCCCCAAATTCCCCAAAATCCCATAATAAATCCAAGTGTGATGCTACTCCATAGCCATATGATTTCCCTTCTACCGTCACGATCTTTGTTTCCTTCTTCTGCATTGCCTTTTGCTTTGTCATTTGTACAGTTTTTTGTAAGGGGAAAACCACAGAGGTATCGGTTGTATCGGTTTCCAATATAAGTAGATGCATCAAATGTTTCCAGTTGTCCTCCAGTGGGAATACTACCCGAGAAATTGTTATATGACAAATTCAATGTGCCCAAGAAAGTCAAATCTCTTAATGATGAAGGAATTGCACCTGACAAATTATTTCTTGATAAATCTAAAGCTTCTAGTTTCTGCATTCCACCAAAGCTCCTTGGTATCTCCCCTATTAAGTTATTTCTGGATAGATTTAAGTTTTGCAATGCATATAAGTTCCCTATTTCCTTAGGGATATATCCTGACAAGTGATTATTGGAGAGATCAATAGATTTGGCAAGTGAATCTAATCTTTTGTACTCGTACTCATTTCCTTTTATAAAGAGCCATACTGTATCAAAATTGAAATCACTATTAGGGGTGTTGCAGTAATTTTCTGAGTTTCTCATTGAAGTAAAGTTGCCAAAGGTCGGTGGAATTGATCCTGAGAGGTTATTATTAGAGAGATCTAATGTTTGAAGACACGTAAGCTTAGACAATTCGGGAATGATGCCACTCAAAGAATTAGTGCGTAAGTTGAGAACTTTTAAATAAGGCAAACTCTTATTTGACCAAGATGGTATATTTCCTATTAAGTGATTATGTCCAGCATCAAGAGTAGTCAAATATTTACAATCATGTAAACAAAGGGGAATTCTACCAGATAAATGATTGTAGGCCAAATGTAGGAATTTTATCCCCCTTAGGTTACAAAGGGTGTTTGGAATTTCTCCAGAACTTTGGTTGTTTGAAAAATCTAAGGAATAGACATTAAAGGAACTATTCCAACAATTGGGAAGTTGTCCTGAAAAACTATTTTTGGAAATGCGGAGTATAACTAATGAATTCATTTGACAAAGAGAATGGGGAATACTCCCACTAAAATTATTCATAGATAAATCAAGATAGTATAAGAGTGTGTTGTTGAATATTGGATTGAGATGTCCTGAGAACATATTGATTGAGAGATCCAAAAATTGTAGCTTTGTGAAGTTTAATGAAATCTCACCAATGAAGTGATTATTGGAGAGATCCAAGGACTTTAGACTTGGCATCATATTTGTCATTTGCAATGGACGATGCCCTGATAATGAATTATTTGAAAGATCTAAATCTATGAGGTTTGGAAAGAAATGCATTAATTTTCCAGCAATTTTATTACTAGGGAGATATAAATATGTTAAACTAGAAGGAAGCCAATCAGGAATTGTGCCTTCAATTCCTACATTGCTTAAAAATAATGCAGAAAGTATAGTTTGTGTTTGGAGCCATTTTGGGAAATGTGGCCTAGGCACTATTTTGCATAAATCCATATCAAGTTTCATGAGCTGGAATGTAGGGATCCAATCATCGCTCTCTTCCATGAACAAGGTGTTGTTTGAAATGGCCAAGTAATTTAAACCCGATAAATTAGCCAAGTGGATTGGGGACAAACTCAATGAGTTATAAGATAGATCTAAATAGTTGAGATTTTTTAGTTGTCCAATGCTTTCTTCAACAGTCCCGTTCAAGTTGTTGGAATGCAAATCCAAATATTGTAATGATGTCATGCTTCCAAGAGACATCGGCAATGATCCATAGAGCAAGTTTTGAGATATATCCAAATAGATTATATTCTTTAGCTGTCCAATGCTTTCTTCAACTGTCCCATTTAAGTTGTTGCGACCCAAATTCAAATATTGTAATGATGTCAAGCTTCCAAGAGACACTGGCAATGATCCATGGAGTGAGCTATTATATAGATCCAAATAGATGAGATTCTTTAGCTGTCCAATGCTTTCTCCAACTATCCCATTCAAGTTGTTGCAACCCAAATTCAAATATTGTAATGATGTCAAGCTTCCAAGAGACACTGGCAATGATCCATGGAGTGAGTTATAATATAGATCCAAATGAATGAGATTCTTTAGTTGTCCAATGTTGTCTCCAATTGTCTCATTCAAGTTATTGTAACTCAAATCCAAATATTGCAATGATGTCAAGCTTCCAAGAGACACCGGCAATGATCCATGGAGCGAGTTATTATATAGATCCAAATGGATGAGATTCTTTAGTTGTCCAATGTTTTCTCCAACTATTTCATTCAAGTTGTTCGACCCCAAATCCAAATATTGTAATGATGTCAAGCTTCCAAGAGACACTAGAAATGATCCATGGAGCAAGTTTTGAGATAGATCCAAATAGATGAGATTCTTTAGCTGTCCAATGCTTTCTTCAACTATCCCATTCAAGTTATTGTAACTCAAATCCAAATATTGCAATGATGTCAAGCTTCCAAGAGAATTTAATATAGAGCCATGGAGTGAGCTATTGTAAAGATCAATATGCTTGATATTTTTTAGGTTTCCTAACCAATTAGGAAGAGAACCATTGAGTTGGTTGCGGGAAAGATTTAACTCCTCCAAGCTATACATAAGACATCCAGAAAAGAGCATCTCTAGATTGGATAGCTTATCCTTGATTGTGATTTTAGCTAATCCCAGAATTTGGAGCTTGCAGAGGTTGGTCAACAATAGTAGGAAACTCTTAGATATTATATTTCCTGACAAATCTAGTTTCTTTAGAGAAGCAAACCTTGTTATGGAGTCATGCACGGATGGCCAGTAGATATCATTCCAAGAAAAATCAAGACTCTCCAAGGTAGTTATATTGTATAGCCACACTGGTTCTGTGCCATTTATATTATTACCTAGGAAATATTAAAGAGAGGTGGCATATATTAGATCATATCATTCCAATCAAAATTAAAGATACTCACTCTTTATGTAATATTACCTTGGAAATTAAGTGTTCGGAGCGATGTAAAATTGAGATGTGGTGGGGAATGAGGAAGCGGCCCTATTAGATCACACCAAGCCAATTCAACGTCTTGAATGTGTGGGAGCGCATTCAGCGCTTGAAACCAACTAAACGCACCTCTAAAACTAACCCTGCTCATGTTGAGATGTCGGAGAGAAGTGAGGCGAGCGATCCATCCTGGGCTTTCAACGTACAAGAAGTGAGTTGAGTCATAATAATAATAATAATCACTAAAATAGTAGTTGTTGGAAAGGTCGAGGTGGCACAAGTTGGAGAGATTTCCAAGCGCATCTGGTATTCTACCGCTGAAGCGTGCCCATGAGAGGTTCAGATAAGTCAGACTCCCAAAGGATCCGAAGAAGGCAGGGATGGTGTGGCCACTAAAATTGTTGCCGCTGAGGTCCAGATGAGTCAACTCCTCAAGAGATTGCAGCGACGAAACAGTGCTTATATCACCCCGCAACCGAAGCATTTCCCTTTGATATTCTTCATAATCAAAATAATAATCATCATCAAAATAATGTTCATTCCGAAGGTTGAGCTTAATGACGTGGCCAGTGACGTTGCTGCAGCCAATGCCCTTCCACTCACAGCAATCCTTGCCAACCCAGGAAGAGAGGCGGTTGGAAGAATCATCGAGCCTTCGCTTCAATTCCAGCAGGGCTTGCCTCTCCGTGTTGTGGCAGCGGATCATTGCAGCGGTGGCACGCGACGTCATGCCGCGGAGCTTGATGCTCAGCAAAGCAAGCCAGAGGAAGAAGAAGAGGAGGCAGCTTGGGGATTTGCTCATTATTTGAGTGTTTGTTGGATATGCTGGGGATGGCTCATCGCATGGTTATTATATAAGCAGAACTTGCTAATCTCAAAATTCCAGCTGCCGTATATTTTAATCTGCAAAGACTAGTAAAAACTATCAGTCTGCATGTGTCTTGACTTTTGAGCAAGTCGGTCAACTCTGAAGTGAGGCTTGTAAATGCACACAAAAGTAGTCATCTTCCATCATTTATTTTCTAATCGTCCCAACCGTATGCAACTTGACTTTTGGCTAAAGTCTTGCAAATAACTGAATTGAGCAAAGTCAAGTTGCACGCGGTTGAACAAGTAAAAAACGCATGATGGATGATAACTACTTTTATGTCCAAAATTAGTGACATTCAATCGCAAGACTTGCTTTAGTTGACTGACTTTGCTGTAACTCAAGCCACGTGCGGTTGGACGATTAAAAAACAGATTATATTCTTTTCCCTATTCTTTGCCAAATTGGCATCTGCGCCGCTGCGCACCATCTCGAAAGTTGTTTGAACACTCGGTAAGAGAGACGAGCAGTAGTTATATAATATTAATTAAATTTGATAGAAAGTTGATTATATTTATATAATATTAACTAAATTTTAAATAAAATTAATCAAATTTTATAGAATATTGATCTATTAACTGTAGGTTTTGATCAGATTCTATAAAATTTGATCAATATTGTATAAAATCTAGTGAGAATATATAAAATCAGATTAAAATCCTATAAAATCGGATTAATATTTTATAAAATCTGATTAAAATTTGATTAATATTTTAAAAATTATTATAAAAATTAATTATAGCTGCTTTAAGATTATTGAAGATACATTACGTTAAGATGTTTATAAAAAAGATGCTGGACATCATGCTAAGGCAAGTCATTACTGAAAAAAAAAATGCACACTCTCTCCGTCTCTCTTGTCTTGCTCGGGGCAATGCCATTGTCTGCCACCACTGCAGTGATCGGCTGCCATGAAGCTGAAAGGCAAGCTTGCTGGAGTTGAAGCAGAGACTTGATGATCCTTACAGCCTTTGGTGCAGAGCATGATTTACGAGTGCTTGTTTGCAAGATTATCTTGGAACATAGTTTGCTAAATCTTTGGCGCAGAGCATGATTTAAAAGCAATCTTAATGAAATAACTCTGTCTTGATTTGCAGCATGATGATCTTTTTGCCAATTTATAATTTTTTTTTTATCTTGCTCTTATGTCAGACCGTTGTAACTTGTATAGACTCTGTATTCTAGAAAGAGAATGCGAAAGAAAAAAAAGAAAAATAGACTTTGACCCTTTATTTTCTTAAGGGAAAGCAAATAAAAAGTGGATAGAAAAGTTGTATATTTTTTTAATTATTTTTTGCTATGTCCAAGTTGAGCAGAAGCTCTGTGATTATATTTATTTTTTCTTTTTTTCACATTTTTTTTCTTCATTTTGCATCCTTTTTCTCTGAGAAATGCAATGTTAATGCGGATTGCAATTTGAATGATGGCAATTGTTAATGTCAATGTTAATCCTTAAAGATCGATTTATAATACAATGTTAATTAAACAATTTATATTACTATTATAAATCAAATTAAATAATATGTATAATGCTTTGATTACTGTCACTTGGTATATAATATTATACTAATTTTAGGACGATTTATTCTCTAATCTATATGAATCTATTTAAATTAGAAGCACTATAGATATTAGAAAAAAATTGTTGAACTAATTATTTTTAACAAAAAAATCAAAATTAATTTTGTCAGAATTAATTAAAAAAAATCAAATTTGGCAAGAAAAAAAAGAAAAAAAAAATAAAAAAGGGGTAATTCAGCTGTGTGTAAAAAAGAGAGAAAAAGCAGGGATTGAGCAAAATCAAAATGGCAAAAATATAAAAAAATATAAAAAATAATAAAACCAAGCCTATAGTAAAAAAAAAACTAAAAAAGAGGAAAAAGAAGTAAGAGATATGTAATATAAATAAAAATCAAGTAAAAATAATAATAAAATTTTTCAGCCATCTCCTATATAAGAATGGCTAGGCGCACACACAAAAAAAAAAAAAAAAAAAAAAAAAAAAGAGAAGACTCTCACGGCTGGAAGAGAAGACTCTACCCAAGAAATTTGTAAGCTTTCCTAGGATCTTTATGTCCCCAAATTTTCCTAAGATCTTCATATCCCTTATAAATTTTTCTGGGATCTTTATATCCCCTATAAATCTTTCTGGGATCTTTATATCCCCTATAAATTTTCCTGGGATCTTTATATTCCCAAATTTTCCGAGGATCTTTATATGCCCTTAGCAATGCTACCGTTGTTTTGATTTTAAGATCTTGCAAGATTGCACATATTGCTTTTTGTTATCTAGACGAGAAAGAGATTTTGCTGTCGTCACTTGAAACCCCGACAATGACATACATGTGTCTTGACTTTTGGGCAGTGTCGACTGACTCTGAAGTGAGTCTTTTAGCTAATCGTTTATTTTAATTTTCATCATTCGTCATTTATTTTCTAATCGTCAAACCGTATGCGACTTGTCTTTTAGCTAAAAGTCAGTCAACTCTGAAGCTAAGTCTTGCAAATAATTATTTAAGACACATGGAGAAGTACTCATCATCCGTAATCCATCACTCTTTTCTAAGTAATTGATATTAGTGTGTATTATTGGACTCTTCATGCCACTTATATCCCACTTATCCATTGCTTGATTACCCTATTTTGTTGTTAGTATTTCTATTAGTTTCTTTTTGCTCTATCATTTTTAATCGGTCTATTTTTGATAGGAACAAGAAGAAAAATGAGGATAAATACACTTGAATCTCTATCGTGTATTTATTTGCTTGCCTTGAGCAAAGAGCCAAAGACTAGCAATGGTTCCAAGCACAAATTTTTCTCAGAGTCTAAATCATTATTCATAATTTAATCTCCATCATCCAAAATCAATCTCCATGAGCCATTCAACTTATATCCAAAAGTTGGCACATTCAAATCACGAATGAATATTCAATCATCTACTTATCACAATAATTGTAACAAATTAACTATCGGCAAACAAAAAAAAGACAATTTAGAATGAAAATCAATAAATCTTAAGATAATCTGGTTCTTAACTATCCAATAAACAAAGATAATGTTATCATCGCTTTTCAAAATGAAAATCAATTAATTCTTAAGATTTATCCAAAAATCAAATTGATCATACAACAAATGATTTCTAATCATTTATATGATCTCAATCATATAATTAACTTTTCAAAATGAAGGTAGAATTTAATCTCAAAATCTTGTTATTAATTATTACGGTCATACAATTAACCCAATTAGTGAAAACTAAAGGTGATATTATTTTCAAATACATAATGATAGAATAAATCCTAATGTGCTTTTTCAACATAAAAAATAGTTTATTGCTCCATGGAACAATAGTAACCACAAGAATAATGATTTGAAATTGAAGTTAATTATATGTATCATTTCTAAACTATGACTCTATTTTTTTAAAATTCAAACTAATTTTTATATGATTTATTGGCATTCGAGAATCAACTATATATCCTTGAATTTTTATTAAAATTAATTTTAAGCTGATTAATCATAGATAATATGACACTTCTTTTTTATGCGTATGCGGCTGAAAGAAATGAGCATTTTATTTAAAAAATAAATAAAAGAGTAACTCTATTAAGTGATCAACTAAGTACAGGTTGGAGTCCAATAGCATATGGTCATAATTTGGAAATTAGACTTGCATAAGTTTACCCCATTGAGCTTAAACTAGTTGATATCAATAAAATGAATGGCTCAAATCATGTCAGCTTGCTTATCAGAGAGCACATACAAATCAAATATTAATAGTGTATTTTCTTAGACAGAAAATTAGAAGGAAAAAATAAAAAATACAGTGAATCTAGATGCAATGTACTTTCTATTGAAAAAAAATGAAAAAATGCTAATAGATTTAATGTACTTTCTATTCTTTCCTTCTAATTTTCTTTCTAAAAACACAACCTTTGAGGAAGGAATAAAAGAAAAAAACATTAAATTTAGTAGTCTTTTGCTACCAGATTCATGGTATTTTTTTTTTCCCCTATGAATTTCTTCCAAAAAAACACGGCTAAGTGTTTAGAAGGTGGCCAATAGTCTGAATACTTGAAAGATATCACAACTCTGATATTTCAGGTGCACATAGGTTCAAGTATTCATCCATCGAATTTGAAATCATACACGACAAATATTGCTAATCACCTTCTTAATTAGTAAAAGCTGCTGTTAATCTTTAAACGGAAACAAAAATGTGAGCAGTGCTTATTTTGGTCTATCTGTCCCTGACTCTTCCGAGTTTGCAAGTAAAATCTTTAATCCGCACAACAACTAATTATCATTTGCTCCTTACTCTTCCTTTGTCTGGAGGGACATCCTAGCTTTGCAAAGGTGCTCTTTTTTTAGGTAGATTGCTGTAAGGATGAGGTGTTCAGTTTGTTTTGCTTGCAGTTGCCATTCCGATCGTAAAGACAGTGGTAGTAAATAGTAATAGGTTCACAAACGCGCTCCAGAGATCTTCAGCCCACATCAAAGGATGATGTGGAACGACAAATAGAACCTGCCGGATATCATTCCTAATTCCCATATCAAAGGATGATGTGGAATGACAAATAGAACCTGCCGGATTTCATTCCTAATTCTGTGCTTTTTTGAATGAAAAAATAAAAAATACATTAAATTTAATAACATTTTCTATTCAGAAAAGCCAATTCCCGCCTCCCGCGAGCGAAGGCTATGGCATGGCGCTCCGGCACTCCGCCGTCGGCGCGGTCAATCGCGCCCGCACGCACATCCGATCCACTAGCCACGCCATCTCCCGCTTCGCCAGGCCCCAGTCCTTCGCTGCCTCAACCGACGCGGAACCCGTCGCCGTCTGCACCGTCCACAACGTCGCCTCCTTCCGCCTATACTACGCCGCCCTCCTCTGGTTCCTCCTCCTAGCCTTTCTCTTCCCCAGCCACAGTCGCACCATGCTCTTCCTGATGGCATTCGCCAAGATCGCTCTATGCTACGGCGCGCTCCTCAAAGCTTTCCCGCTGCTCCGCCAGGTCATCGATTGCAGGATCATGGCGGCGCTCGCGCTCATCATGATCCTCGGCGAGCTGGTAATAACCGAAGCCGTGGAGCAGCTGCTTCTCGCCTTGGGTGTCGCGTTGCCTGTTGAAACGCCCGTGGCGCATCAGGCCGGGCCAGCCCAAGCCCATGCCGTGAAGGCAACAGCGAGGCCCGATTTGAGGTCAAAATCGGGTCAATGCCCAAATCACCTCGCGTTTCCGTCTGCAAAGCCGCGAGCTTCGTCGTCGCGGTCTTCGGCGGGATCTTCGGACGACGCGGGAGAGCGTCGGCACGGCGAACGTGGGCGATGCGGGAGACGGGATCGAAGCAGGCGGCATCGTGGGGGCGTGGTACATGCAGTGGCGTGGGAGCGAGCGGCGTCTCCTCCCTATAAGCGGCTGTCGAGCAGGTGTGAGGGGGAGGAAGTTCGGCACAAGGACGCCGGCGAGCAACGGGTTTTCTGCTCCCTGATGGCGGCATCGTCTTCCCAAGCTCCGATCCTCCTCTCCAGCAAGAACGCAGGCGGCGTGAGCAGAGGAGGTGTGCGGACGGCGACAGCAGGTCTAGTTAAGGAGAGGGGTCTGTGTGTGAGAGTCGACGGCGGGTGTTGCCGTCGACGTGAGGGAGAGAGCTCGACGAGGGTGTGTCGTCGGAGCTTGTAAGGAGAAGTTTTGTAGCTTTTGAAGGGATAAAAAAAACAAGCTTTCCTCTCAACTGTAATCTTCTCCGGTATTTCCCCTGTTCCGGTTTCCAGCGGCGCTCTTCACCATCTCCGGCGACGGCGGCTTCCGGCGGCGACAAGGCTGAGGGCGAAGATCGGAGCTCTTCCCCTGCTGAACGCCCTGAGTTCCAGTTCTCCTTCTCCGGCAACGTGCGACGCCATCAAGCGAACGCAGGTGGCGTTCGTGAAGACGGCGACAAGAACACGAAATCGGGTGAGGTAGCGAATTCTTTGGGCGTTCGTTTCGAGACCAGTCAACGCCTGGTCCAAATTCGCAGCAAATTTCGACGCCTCCGGCACACAATCGGAGGATCGCCGGAGAACGATTCGTCCGGGCGTGATATCTGTCGTGCTGCTTCACGCCATTTTCTGCATGAAAGACGAGCTACCTGAGGACGGAGACGGCAAAGGGCAAGGCAGCGGAAGGATCCGCCGACGAGATGGATCCCGCATTGGGGAAAAATGAGAATCTTGAATTGGGGCCTCAGAAATTAGTAGAGTAGCATACTTTCTTTTCTTCATCATTGAACAGAGAACATTGATTTGATTATACCAAGATGGAATTTTTTTTTTATTTCATTTTTGCCAAACAATTGTAAACAGAAATATTAAATCAATTTGCCTTCTGATGGCAATGTTTGCTCAGGGAATTGAGTGGTGGACTTGCAGAGGAAGATCCATGGGTGTATCGTGTTGAAACATGAGAGCAAAAGAGTTTTTCTCTAAATCAAATGCAAAAATGTAGTTGTCGGCCTGGACATGGTTGTTAATCAGCAGCATGCAAACAAATGCCTGCAGTCTGAATCTTGTTATATATAAGTTTCAGAATACTGACGGATATTTGTTGGCGAAAACTACAAGATCTGTCCACGACAAGAAGTGAAAGAACAGAAACAAATTAATGTTTTCTAATTGAGTTTCTGGATCTTGTTAATTCATTGCTTGTGAAGAACAAAAGTTGAGTTCCTGGATCTTGTTAATTTTGTTGTTATAGAATAATTGTTAAGTTCTTGACCCAGGTCGGTAATAGGACCAAATTCAGTATGATGGTTAAAGCAGGCATCTTGACTTGTTGAAAACAAATATTATGCGAGGAGAATGGCCTTTCACCTCAGCACATGCTCTAGTGGCATGACCAGACATCACACGTGCTTAATTTCCAATCAGACTGGAACTTAGATCACAGATCTTGCTCCCCGTTTCACATTGCCTACCAGCTCATCAGGAAGATCAAACTCCTTCCTTATCTTCAAATGAATTCCTGCATATCTAATCTTATACGGCTCCTGTCAGTAGCCCGTCTTTTCTTTAACTAGCCATAGGATCTGATCAGAATGTATTTGGGGAAATTATCAACTATTTTAAGTCCGGTGCATGGATTTGATATGAACAAGATAAGTGTTGGTACAAAGCCACAAGGATAACATGAATCAGTGCTTTTACACTGTCAATGCACTTGCCTTTGCTGCTTCTCTTTTGATTTTTTTTTTCTTTCCTTTTGTGTAATGAATGTGAATATCACATTGATCTCCTATCTCTACTTTGATCTGATGTGTCTAGCTCACCAAACAATCCTTCTGTGTTTGACAAGCTCATCTAAGACTTGAAAACAGCAACCAACTAGAGACAGTAATTGAATGACTTATGTACAGCTCTTACTTGCACTTCCAAAATCACATCTTACCTGTGCCATCATATTAATTAGAGACTAGTTTCTTTCTCCCAGATTTATAGGCCTTGATATGGTCCAATTATTGTCTCACTTCATGCATGTTTCTGATCTTAGTGATTCAAGGCCTACACTAGCTGTTCAAGACTTTGCAAGTAATGCCAAGATCAATTCACATGGAAGAAGACTATAGCATCTGATCAACAAGCTGAGATCTTCAATCCCTGCTCAGCTGAGAACATGGTTTGTGAATTTCATGGGGTGGAAAATCTTGGATTGCAGCATGCAATGATATGTTTCATGTCATCATGTCATGTTTAAGGCCTTAAAGCAATTAAGACAGTGGGGCGTTGATGGGTCTAGACTATATTGAGGGGGAGACATAGCTTAGATTCTTTTTGCTGGTGTAGTGGCATGTACTGTGAAGAGTCATGAGGAAGATTGGCTCACATGGCAATGTTTGTGACCGACCACCAAATGAATTCAAGTCCATTAATGAAATGAACTCCATATGGCTCTGAGTTTGCAAGTAAAAACAAGCTGCAAAGCAAGTGGCTCACTGAAACTAATCTGAGCAAACAATCACCGGATCAGGGGGAAGCAAGTACATAAAAAACAAGGTTGTCTTGAACATTGACAAATTTTGAGATATGCCAGCAAGGGGCATTGACTTGAAGCTATTTACCTTTCTTGCCTTCCTTTTGAAAAAGAAAGTTGCAATTCTGAAATGTAAAGAAAGTTTTACTAATCATATTGGTGAACTTAAGCTTGTTACATGAATCATGAGAGTGAAGGATCAGAGATGTGCATGTGCCCTGCACTCTTCCACTGGACTTGTCTTTCTCTTTTCATCTCTCTTTCCAGGGAATTTTTATTATGGTTTCATCTCTGATTGACAGCTATTGACAGGCAAGAACCTAACAACTTGTTCTGCCAACTCATCCTTACAGGCCTTGTGTACCTTTTCATACTTCTTTGTCACACCTCACCACATATAACTTATCAGTGAAAAGGTGGTAAGGATATATGGCTGCAGAGGCCACATGAGCACAATAATTGTTCTTCAAATGAGATAAATACAAAATTCAAATGTTATCTTAATTTGTTAAATGATTTGAAGCAGGCATTTGGGCAGGCAATGTACATCTGGAACTTGTTGATTGCCAGTCGGATTTTTAAAGATTGATGACAGGTTGACCCTTGTGATAATTTCTAACTCATTCTTTTCTTTTTTTTTGTGCTCACCAGCTTATTTATAGAATAATTTAGGAGCGAATTTTTAAGGACCAATTTGAGGAAAGATACGACGAATTGCAGGACTATAAACAAGGAAATCTCGCTGTCTCCCTCCACCCACCCGCCACCAGCTGCGCTAGCAATAGAGGAATGGCAGAGGAGCTGGTGGAGTCTCATCATGCTGCCGATGCAGTGCCGAGCGTGGTCTTCATCCTGTCCACCATCCTGGAGAGGCTCGCGGAGCGCAACGACGACGCCGGTGGCGGCTGCCGCTACTGTCAGAAGTCAACGGCGGCAGCGGCTGCCTTCGAGGGGGTGAAGAAGCCGTCAATATCGGTGCGGCGGTACCTGGAGGAGCGCATCTTTCGCTACGCCAACTGCAGCACCTCGTGCTACGTGGTGGCGTACATCTATCTCCACCGCTTCCTGCGGCGTCACCCCGCCGTCTCGCTCCACTCCTTCAACGTCCACCGCTTCCTTATCACCAGCGTCCTCACCGCCGTCAAGTTCATGGATGACATGTGAGTATAACTGTATAACGGATTAACTCCATTTTATATTCACCTATGCGCTTTGAGTTTTAGCTTTCTCTGATCACGAGAAAAGCACCACTAATTTAGCGTTCTGCAATCCTTGACTTTATGACCAAAAATCCTTTCATTCACTTCATGATCTCTATGTTTGAATCATATAACTCGTGGAGTTTCTTTATTCACTAAAACTCTGGCTGAATTATAGTCAATTGATGATTTTATTTCACTCTTAATGCGTAGATACTACAACAATGCATACTTTGCTAAAGTTGGAGGGATCAGTCTAATGGAGATGAACTACCTGGAAGTCGATTTCTTATTTGGAATAGGCTTCCAGTTGAATGTAACTCCAGTCATGTTCAGCCACTACTGCTCCATCCTTCAGAAGCAAATGTACTTGGAATCGCCTCCTTCTCCATCAAGGCTGCACTGCTGCTTGACTGAGGAGGAATCCAGCAGCTGCCAGCAGAAACAGCTTGCTGTTTGATTAGGTACTGCTGCTTTAGTGCATTAGTTAGATTAGTGCCTTAGTTAGAATTAAGAACATATGTAAAAAAGCTCTTTAATTTGTGTTCTCTTTGTACATAGTTTCCTTCTTTTCTTTTTCACTTGTTTGCAACTCTGTGGATTTCTCGTTTGATTACTGTATTTAATTCCTTGACCGTAAGTTCAGATCATGTTCTCTGCATTGAGTTGCTGGTTCTTGACTACCTTATCAATGATAAAATGATTGAAAAATATGTATAGAAGGCATTGCAGATGAATACAGCCAAGCACCACTAAAGGGGTGATAGTTGTGAGATCTGAAATGGATATGCCATGCTCTATTAAATTCATAGGTTCTTGCCTTCTGGGTGGATGAACTCCAAACTGGTGAGGTCCTTGAAAAGCCATTACCCTCCTTGTCTAGAGACACAGGCAAGAAAGTGTTCTTTATTAGGAGGATGAGGTAGGCCTTGTGGTTAATTATTTCCGAGTCTCAGAAGGTCGGACCTCAGTTCGTGCGGATTAATAAATAATTTAGATTGACCAAATTGTTTGTTCAAGGCCCACCTAGATGGGCTGGACTTTCGCTACTACCTCTATGTTAGCCCAATACCCAACTCAATCCGAAGCTTTCAGGCGATAATAGTATTTGAGTCACGTACAGTTTGGTCCCGCAAGCTAAAAGGAGTTTGATTGGGCTGCATATAAGAATCAGAATAAAGAGGCGCCACATGCATACGAAAAAATTTCCTCTTCCGACGACGCATTTCACTTTCCCCCCAACCTTCCTCTTCCGAGGACGCCATCTCTCCCTCGCGAGCCGCATCGCTGCCGCCGTCGCTAGCTGCTTTGTCGCCGTCGTCACTATCGCCTCTCTCGCTCGCGACCTGCATCCCTGCCCTCGTCGTTGGGCCCCGATCGTCACCAACACTCGACACCTCAACCATCGCATCCATCTCCCCCTCCTAAGTTCTGATTCACTCGTCGTTGGGCACCGTCGCTTGGCGCCGACCCACATTGCCACTTTTATACTTGTGGTCAATCCTGAGAGGTATTATAATCTTTGTTGCTCCTTCTGAATTCATCTGTGATTAGGAAAACACTTGACATATTCTCATAAACGCACACTTGTATGAAGCATGATCTTTGTTTAGTTTTTATTAGGGTTGAATTTTGGTTGTTTCCAAACATATAATTTTGATATAATACGATAAATACAAACCTAAATAATGAAGTTTAGTTTTTTTTTTAATCCTTTGTGTTGCTGTTGTGACATTGTTTAGTTAGTCATTACTCTTCAGCGTTTAGGCGGTGTTTTTTCATCCTATTAATCTTATGAAAAAAAAGATTTTTTTTAAAGTTATTTAGCACTTAGGCGGTGTTGTGACATTGTTTAGTTAGTCATTACTCTTGCAAGATTGTTATTTTAAGGCAGAGTTGTGTTTGTTTAGGGTTGTGTTTAATGCTTTTATATATACCTTATATCAATTATAAGAGGTAAATTACATGAATATTATTTATTAATCACGGTTTGTTTAGGGTTCTATTTGCTTAATTAATATTTTAATGTTATATAAATTTCTTGCAGCAAACTAGCGGTACTTTAGACAAACGCTTTTAGCGCGGTTGCGTTGCATGTTTGTATTTAGTCCTGCTCAAATCGCAAGGCACGACCGTTCCGCCATTGCTCTCATCCACCTCCGCCGCCTCGTCCCTCCTCGCTTCTCCAGAAACCAGCTCTAATGCCGGTCCCGGATCATCCTCCGTATGCCCTGGTAATTAGATTGATCGATCCTTGCATATGTTTCGAAGAAATTTAACTCCAATTACAAACCCTAGCGCACATGCGGATTTAGATGCCTGATTTGTCCGACAATTAATTAGGGCTCAACCAAAATTCCAAGAACAGCGGCTGAATCTTTTTTGAGTTCTTGTTCATGATTTTTTTAACGGTGATGTGGTTTCTTTTCGTGTTACTTTGGATTTCGCTCGTGCAGATGATAGCGACCGCCATCAGGGCGTTAGCGGAGGACGGCGGGTCGACGGAGGCGGCGATATCTACTTATATTCGCGCCAACTACGACGGCCTCCCGTGGGGCCATGACCGCCTTCTCCCCTACTGCCTCAGGAAATTCACCGAGATGGGAGAGTTCATCGTTGCCACACCAGCCCGCTACAAGACGGCCTTCGACGACCACCCATCTCCACCCCCTCCGAAGGCCACGGTCGCCGCTGCCGATGTGGCGGAGAACTCTCAGATAGTGCCCTTTTCATTGACGTCTAAGCGCCGCCGTGGCAGGCCGCGCAAAGTTAAGAAAATTCATGATCTAATAGTGGCATCGCCGCCGCTGCCACTTGCGGCGATAAAAGATGGTACATCGTCGAGCCGGCGCCGAGGACGGCCGCCAAAGAGGAAGCTAGCCGACACAAACTTGGCAGAAGATGACAGCGGTGAAAACATCGGCGATAGCGGCCAACACCATATTGTGCCACTCTTTGCAAACGGGATTCCTTTACCCGTGAAGAGTCGACTACCGGAAGCGAGCAATGCCGATCAATTGGAGTACGTACTCGCTCTGCCATGCCCAGAGCTAGTGAGGGCTTTTGACACAGAGAAGATGAACAAGTCCAGCAATGGTGATGCCGTGGATGAAGCAGAGCCAGAGAAGCCGTTGACGGACGAAGACAATGCCTCGGTAGTTCCCAAGCGCAGAGGCAGAGGCCGGCCTCGCATAAATCGAAAGGCCGATGAGGAAATGACCTAGCAGCCTCTTTTCAGTATTTTTAGTACTTGGCAGGGATTTAAGTACTTGAAGAAAAGTGTTTTTTGTAGAAAAGGTCTCTGCCCTAGCCCTATTTTTGTCGGGTATGCCCACTCTATGATGCTCACATTTTTGCTAAGACGCAAATTTGTTCCATGAATCTTGAACGGTTGTTTCTGCAAATTCATTTGTAATTATCCGAGAGTTGAACTTAACGGCTGATAGAATACTGGTAAATGCTCGAAAGGTTACTCTGATGTTTAGAAATCAAAGACAAGTTACTTCAGGAATTGGTTGGGAGAAGTGTGAAATCTTATGTTTCTTGCTTATAATAAAATCTCTTCATTAATTGCATAGTAGAGTGATTGTAACAACGTCGAGTAACTTCAGAACTCATGTTGCATTAAATAAAATGAGGTGAACAAAGTTACTAGCTCTTACAACAGAAATTTGATTTCAATGACAGAAGAGGTACAAGCAATATGCTCTACCTCATGTAACTGCTCTATGTTTGCATTAAACCAGCGAGAAGTAGCCCTACTGTATACGTCGATTGAAAAATAAAAGAAATAATTATAGAGATATTTATTTTATCATTGCAATTTTAGTAAATTATATCTTCCATGCATGAGAAATCAAAATGCATTCCCTATGCTTCCCAGCCCCTCAGGAGAGTTGCACGAGCGACCCTACTCACTCCAAGGGTAAAAGCTCCCATGCGGAGGTTGCAGTCATGGGTCTTGCACATTGCTTTGATGTTATTGAAAGAACTCTTCATGTACTTCTCAAGCTCCATGTTCACCTTATCTTCATCCCACATAAATCCTTGGATATTCTGAAAAGATCATGTAGAGAAGAGACAAGAAAGGGGTCAAGCTCAATGCTACATGTATTTTGATTAATCCATCAAATATGGTTTACGCAAACAAACAAAAGAATATGTCATCAAGTACCTGAACCCACTCGAAGTAACTGACAACTACACCCCCAGAATTTGCATATATGTCCGGAAGTATTACCACGCCCTTTTTGGATAGTATCTGCGCCAAAATATTTATGGGAAGTCTGAATACAGAATAGTTGGACATAACTGCAATTCCTGAAAGAAATTGTCAAGTTAATCTACCTCATCTGCTTCAGGATCAGTTGGATGATTAGCAGCTTCTACGATGTATTTGGCCTTCACATCAGCAGCATTTTCCCTACGAATGGATCAAACTATTTGAGAATACAATTCTTAGCAACAAAACTCCTTATATTCACATTGAAAAGATGAAAAAAAAAGATATATTAAATCCTTCAGAAAATTTTATATCCGAAAGAAGGGTAGGAGTATAAACATCAATTCGCAATATTCTTTAGGAAACAAAGTTTAACTAAGACGAGCCATTTATCGGTGCTCATGATGCTTTGTTAATTGATAACGAATAAATGATGCAATATGATTTAAAGATGATGATGATAGTGAACACTTGTATGACTAAAAAATAAGCGCACTTCTAGAATTGCTCTCGGAAAGATTGTGAAACTAACAATAAGAATTCAAGAGAATAAAGGACAAAGATTTTAGTGATGTAGGGTAATGAGAAAACAGATTATGGTGGATATAGGATAAGAACCTGTGCAGCACGCCACCCAATGCAGAAGGAATGAGAACATCACATTGATGCACAAGCAACTCATTCTTATCCAATGAATCTGCCCCTTTAAAGTCCTTCAGAGCGCCACCTTCCTTTTTATGCCTCATCAAAGCAGGAATGTCTATGCCATTTGGATTCTTGATGGCACCTGATACGTCTCCAATTGCGATGATCTTGCCCCCTTCTTCGTGAAGAATTTGTGCAGCCCATGACCCAACATTTCCAAAACCCTGAATATGATAAACTAGTTACTATCTGAAATCACCTTAAAATGCTTTTCCAATGTCACAAGTATATCGGCAACGGTAAATTCAGACAGATCAAATGATTTATTTTATATATCAAACAGACGACCATTCAGTTAATTAATATTTTTGTCTACGTAAAGTCTTGGCAATTTACTTTAGGCTATTGCTACCAAACAAAATATATGAAAAATATAGCATCAGCTCCACCTGGATAACAAAAGTTGATCCTGAAATAGATTTTCCATGTTCAGCCAATAAAGCCTTGGTTGCATATACAACACCTCGTCCAGTAGCAGCTTCCCTACCCAATGACCCACCAAGATCCTACAATGATGTATGCAAAAGAAGGAAATTGAGCTGACACTAGAATTGCCACAAATATCTGAGACTTGCACAAATTAGCTTTACTTACTATTGGCTTTCCCGTGACAACAGCTGGTGAATGACCGTGGAACTTAGAGTACTCATCTAAAATCCAAGCCATGGTCTGCCCAACAAAAGAAAAGATTATCAATATCACGTAGCAAATGCAGAATCCTGCTCTACTATTTTTGTTGATAGGAACCAGATCTCTTTGCTTACAGGAAATTAACTATCAAAGAAATAAAAGGGCACCTGGGCATTGGTTCCCATGTCTGGTGCTGGAACATCTGTATGAATCCCAATAAGATCATGAATCTTCTGTGTAAAGACACGGGTTAGACGTTCCAGCTCACTCTGAGTTAGTTCGCCTGGAGCGCATCCAATTCCACCTTTTGCTCCACCATATGGTATGTCTGCTACCGCTGTTTTCCATGTCATTAGTTGAGCCAGAGCATTTACCTCATCGGGGTCAACCTTTCAAAAATTATCAATAAAGAAATTTTAAGGGAAACAGAAGCAAACAGGTATACTTTATTAGTAGAAACTCAAACAAAAAACCATTATGTCCTCTTCCCGTGCTTGAGTTACAAACAGCATAGATTAAAAGAATAAGTTGCCTCTTGAACTATTTGCAATCTTCAATTAATGTTGGTGAGGTGGACAGGGAAATGCAACCGAGTATTGGCACATCAACAGACATGCAACAAGCAGAGGGGTATAAAGGAAGAGAAATAGTATAAATACTAGATATGTTTTACCTAGATTTAGCTTCATCAATGCTGCTCAAACCTAGGAATTTATTTTTTTTCACTTCACACATTTGCACCATCAGTTCACAAGCATATGGGGAGAGGTATCATTTATGATGTCATGAAGGTGAATTTATCTATCATTAGCAAGCATGTACCATTAGTTTTCAAATACTAGAGCATGTCGAAAGCTCATATAAACTCAAAATTATGCTTAAGATGCATTAAAAGTTATATAGATATATAACACCATGATCTTAGCTTTTGCTAATTCTTGAATTCTCATCATCGTCATGCTCGTATATATCAAAACCTTGTGTTGTTATGTGCAAATTGACAGAGATAGCAGATTACAATTGGCCATTAGCATGATATCTCTATTGCCAAAGCAAGAGGTATAATGCATTCCTCTAGATAGACTGAAGAAAGCAAATACTGGGTTATTAATACAAATTCTATAGTATGGATAAGTTTTTTCAGAGGGTCCTTTAAGCACAAAGCCTGGAAGGAGGTTGGGCAGCTTAGAGAGCTAAAATTAACGTATTCAAATCAAACATCAGGATCCATTGATCAGACTATATTAAACTACTGAGCTTTCACCTTAAAGCAAAGAAATTTGAAGCTCCATTTCGAATCTCACCATACAACGACAGCAAAACAGAAAATGAAAAAGGAGGGATTTTTCAACAACATCAAGACAATTCTTTGATCATGTTCCAGAGCCAAAAAAAACTCACCTCCGGATGATACCGTATCCCTCCTTTCATCGGCCCGCGGGCATTGTCGTGCTGAATCCTGAACCCAACGAACGTAGCCAGGGTGCCATCGTCCTTCGGAATCGTGCACTCCACCTGCAAAGGATGAAATCGAGATTCAAGAAGCCGAACCCATCATCCAAGAGACAAAAGGGATCCACAGCCGGGCCGCACCTTGATCTCCCTGAAGGGGATCAGGAGGCTCTTCTCGAGCTTGGAGTCGAGGCCGAGGATCCGGGCGGCCTGACGAAAGTTGCGGCTCGTCGCGGCGAGTGCGTTCATGGCGATTGGGGGCGGGCAAAGGCGAAACTTTACTGCGTCGGGGGAATGGCGAATTGTGGGAGATTAGGGAGAGGGATGATTTAAATAACCGAGAGGGAATTGAATTGGGGAAGGGAGGAAGAAGAGAGAGAGAGGAAGACGTTGACGGAAAAAGCAAACGGGGAGACTTTTGCGAGCACAAGATGAGGCGTTTCGGAGAAGTAATAGATTGCCTATTTTGTTGGAGTAATTTTTTTAATCAAATTACACTTATCTAGCTAAACCTTTAATTAATTAACGTGACAAACGAACGG
Source organism: Costus lasius (assembly GCA_027563935.2). NCBI lineage: Eukaryota > Viridiplantae > Streptophyta > Magnoliopsida > Zingiberales > Costaceae > Costus > Costus lasius. The sequence goes on along the minus strand of CM050447.1, from coordinate 143,793,850 downwards.
GCCACCGCATGCGACGTGGCGAAAGCACCTTAAAGCGAGTGCGCATCCGATTGCCTGCCCTCGCAGGCGCCTGCCATTCGCAGGGAAATGGCGCCCTTGGGTCGCCGCGTATTCGGATAAGGACGGGGCGCCGCCCACGAGGCTGGCGAGGCGCCACACCCGGGTGCTGACGTGGATGCATGCATGCGGCGACGATGAGCTGTACCAGATAAGCACTGTCGATTTTCCGCGTCAAAGGCTACGTCAGCTGGGACGCCATGGAAGGCAGGAAAGAAAGAGCGTAATTCATGGAAAGAAAAACCAATAAATTAAAAAGAGAGAGAGAGAGAAAGTATTAAATTAGGAAAACTAATCAACGATAAACACGCAAGTCATTAAAATGTCAACGGCTTTGCTATTTGCACGTGTAGGCCATTCAAAGGTAGGCTTGTATGCAAATCGAGTCACACGAGTTTCTTTAATTACATGCACATCTTAGTTTGACTTAAATAATTTGATGGACGATCATATTAGGTATTCAACGAGCACATGTAATAATCATAGTAATAAAAAAAATAATAAATATGATAAAAAGTTTATTTTTTACTATTAGATTTAATGTTTTTTTATTTTTTTTATTTTTTTATCTAAGAAAATAGACTCAAAAGTCAACAGACATATGCTCTTGTTCATCAGCACATTTCACTCAAGTTTATTGTGTTTAATTCTCTTCCAGAAGCTTATGCATAAGTGTCCAAAGATGAAGTATAGAGACCAACAAGATGGCGTAGGGTAAGAGAATTAGTGAATGGATACAGAGAAGCAGGCTCAACATGTATAACTAAAACACTTAAACGTCCATAAATATACGATCTTTCATTCCATTGCTCATCCATAACAATAATAGTTATAATAACCAAAAAAAACAAATTTTTAGTTTATTCACTCGAAGCTTTAAAAACAACAAAGATCAAAAAAAAAAAAAAGGAAGAAGGAACGAAGCAGAGACAAACATTTGGAGGAAAATGATGACTACAAGCTAGCAATGTGAAGGCAAAGAGAAGATAGAGGAGATGAGGAACTCAATCAACATCAAAAACTATAACCAGAGAACAAAAAAATTATAGTAGAAAGAATGCTAAACAATATAGGTCACTCTTCTGCTATTTATTTGGGCCCTTCAATGTGTTTTCCAGCAATTTATAAAGAAATTATGGATTTTTGATCTGTGTTAAACAATGTAAACGTTGATGCATATATTTTTCACAAGTAATATTATCATAAGTAGAGAGCGCGTGCAGTTCAAGAGGAGGACGCAGAAGAATTTGCTTCAATCTGTTGTTCCTGCAGTTTTGTTTTTCAGAAGTTGTATTGTTGCTGATGAGCAAACTCCAGCAGTGAAACATAAAATAACTGCATGAAATGAGAACATAGAAACATCGTTTACATCCACTTTTCACATTGATTTGTATTGCAATTGAAAACAACATAAAAGATCCATTGTAGTTGACTGACAATGTTGTTCAAAGTATAAAAAATTCAACAGAGAGATGCAAATTAAGTTCAAGTATAATTTGCAGTTGTACACAAGTACTATCAAGTCTAATCTATCAAACATAACCAAGAAAGTAATTTTAAATTTATAAATTCTCACACATAACAAGTTTAAAAGAAGACATGTTTCCACTTTCTGAAGAGATGCAAGTAACCTAATAAATTTGTTAAGTGATTACTGATTACTAGTGTATAATGTATAGATACCCCTTACCTAATGTTGCTCCCTGACCAGAAGAATCTAAGTTGTATCAGTACTCAACAGGGCTAGAGGAATCAAGCAATAGCAACCCACTGGCCATCGGCTGACTCAAGTTGAAGGAGATGATCATTGCAGTTTTCAACCTTTCAACATTGTAGCTAAGAGTAGCAGTAATAATCAAATCATCAAAGGCACCAGTACAGGTAAAAAAACCAGTGTGCAATAGTGTAGGAAGAAATGAAGTCATCCAGTAGTATGTCAAAGGTGGAAATTCAAGCCAGCTGAACAAGTTGGCAGAGGAATGTTGTCAATTGATCATGGTGAAACTAGTGACAAGCACAACAAGCTGATTTGTTGGCATCTGTAAAGGGAGTTGTGCTTCGTATTGTTGGCAGCTGCTACAGCAAAGGATTTGTGCAAAATTAATCATGTGAAGCACCATAAATTTAAGGGTCAACAGGTCATTAGTTAAGTATATTGTGGATCTGATGGGATTTGCTATCATTTCACCAGTTTAACTAGGATCGAACTGGATCTATTAATCTTACTAATCTAACAAGTAACAACCCAGATCAACAGTCCCCTTGATCCATTGGCTTCTGCAATTGTGCATTAGTTCCGAGTCAACTTGACCTAGGTCATATGATGATTCTACACCCAAATCACATTTTTGATAATCTTGACCATAACACATGAATATCCATTTTACCAAAAAAAAAAAAAAATTGACCAATGCATCTAGATAACAACCATGTATTTGTTTTCCTCATACTATTCAGTCTAAGAGTATATATTTTCCTTTCTTATAACTAGTGACGATAACCACAACAAAATGTATAATTTTACAATCAACATGTATAGCATGTTTTTTTAAACATATCAGCGAAAACAAATGAACTTCTGAAATCCTGATTATAAGTATGGCATATTACCTGGATGTGCCAATCTTGGAGAAGTTCAAGAAATAGACAATGAGAACATCTAAGACTAAATGATATAATCAGAAAATTAAATTGTAACCAGCAAAGAAGATAAATTTATCATGAAAAATCTGTCAATATGATATTAATTAACATTTACCATACACAAGGAAGATTTACGGGAATCAAATTTCTGAAATCAACAGAAATTTCTGAAAAAAAAAAATATCAGACACCTAATCTGTGCATAGTTCTGAACATGTACAAGTCCATCATCAAATTTCTGGAATCAACAGCAAGTGTGGAGAAATGCGTCAAAGAATGAATGGTTTTCGCCAAGCTAAAACTCACAATGGAGGTAGTACGTCCATTGAACAAACCCAAGTGCCTTTACGTCCATTGAACAAACCCCACTTCGAGAGAAAACGTTGGCGGCCATCGTCAGGGTCCTTGTAAAGGCACTTGGGTCTGTACCCAAAAAGAAACTACTTTTCAAGACACAAACAACAGGAAACAAATCAAAGCCTGCAATTTGGAGAATCGGGAAGAAACACATTGGCAAATTGTGATTTTGCGTAGTAATCAGCTTCATTGCTGCCAGAAGCCATCGCCTTCTTTCGCACCTGCACAGAGGAGATTTCCCAAGCAAGTATGTGTTTGGGATTTAGTGAAAAATTAGGGTAGACTAGATCAATACCGTATCGTAAAAGTATTGTTAGAAATTAGAATGGAAGGTACATAATCAAATGGAGAAGGAAATTGGGAAGAGAACAAAATTACTAAATAATAATTAATTTATTAATGAAAAACTATTTGTTATATATTGTTTGAGCATATCTATATATATGTTTTATTTCACACATTAACTCTAAATTTCCAGCAACGCACTCAATGATAACCTGTCATCTTCAATAATTCAAAGAATGCTTTCTTCCCTCTATTGTGGGATTAAATTCTTTTTTTTTTTTAAGTAAATAAGTAATGAAAACAGAGTTTGATCGAAGACTTTATTACCGACAACTAAAATTTTTATTTTCGTAATTACCTTACCACCATCTATGGTTCATATCGTCTATGAAAAGAAGATCCTTTCCCGGTGATGGTAATGATAGTGAAAATAATGACCAGAACAAAAAGACAATGTATAGTTAGGATTGATTTGATCATAAAACAGCTTCGCATCAAATATCCCAACATCGCATGTGATGTATTTATGGTATAGCCTGAGTAATGATAATTGTTTATGAAGGTATCCAAATCTTAAAAAAGACCCCTCCCTCGGGACCTTAGGAGGGTCTTCTTTGGATCGTTCAGTCGAAATGTATGCTGATGCATGTTAATTGAGTGCCTCAACTCAGGCTCTGCTTCTCTTTGAGTGATGATGTCGTATGAGAGGATTAGAATCGACTTTCTATGATTTCTTCTCACGAATGAGCTGAATAAAAGAACTAAAAGTAGTTTATATTCATAGAAATTTTGATTTTGATGCCAGTAGAACTTAAATATAGATGCGAATTCTAATTATTTTATTTTTTTATATCAATTTGTGCCTTTTGTTTGTATTTTCCATCATCAATATCGACGTTGAGATTAAACCTCAAGCGAGGAAGACTCGAACGCTTCCGGTTCTGACACAGCGGCAAACCGGGCACGACTCGGCATGAACGCCGCCGCAAACTTCGCAGAGGCAGAGGTGGCGGCAGGGGAGGAGCACCACCGTCGCCATCCGCCTCCGGCAAGCGCGGCACGCCTGATCCGGTTGGATACGGTCGGGGTCGATGAAGGAGGATCCGGCATCCTCTGCCGACTCGCCTCCCTTTGCTGGGGGCGCCACCGCCGCGGCGAGTTGGAACTGGGCGTAGAGCGAAGCTGCCTCAGCTTGGCCGGCCCTGGCCTTCGCTTGCCATGCCATCGACTCGGTTCGGAGGCGGGCGAGGCATTCCTCCAGCTCGACCCTCCGCTGCGCTGCCCGCTCTACGTCGGCCTCTTTCTCGCGTAGCCGCATTGCGGCCGTCTCCGACGCCTTGATTAATATAGACCGGCAGTAACAGTGCCGTCTCTCCGCCAAGGTTCGCCGCAGTTGCTCTCCCTACCAAAGATGAGTAAAAATCCAACCTTTATTGACCAGATGTTTCCTGGGAGGACCAAATGAATCGGAGATGAAAGAGGAGAGGAAGCTACATGCGCGTGAAGGAACTGCTCGATTTCTTGCTTCTCTAGGTTCATACGGGCAACGAGCTCATCGGAGATGAAAGAAGAAGAGGGGAGAAGAGAGTTGGGCACCGGCAGCGGTGGTGGCGACGCCATTGAGACGCTGGCGGGGTCTTTTCCTCTCTTCCTCGTATTCCAGGCCGCTGTTAAACGAAACAGATCTCTCAGCTCAGGCAACGAATGAACAAAGAAAGTCCAAAAGGAGCCAACTTTTTCTCACCTCCATTGGCGAAGAGCGTAGCTGATGCATCGACAAAACCAGGAGCAGCTTGAGGGTAGTCCATGTCCTCCTTTCGATCACTTCACCCGGAAGAATCGTCAAGATTCGATCTTTCATTCATAAGGCCTAAAACCAATCCGGAATCATCCGCAACATGGGTCAGGTATTGGAGCACGAACTCGATCTCGAAGGTGGAATTTAATACCTATCGAGGTGCAGAGAGTTGCAGGGGCATTGGCCTTGAACCGCCATTATGTAGCACAGAGGAGGAAATGAACGCGGATTTCGTGTGAGGGAGCCGAGGAGGCAATAAAAGAAGAAGGAAACAATGGAATCAGCAGCCAAGGCTTTGAATGCGAGGCTTTATTTAGGTGCTCCTGCTGCTGCTGGTCCTGCTTTCTGCTACCTTCCACCTCCCTCGTCCTCTTCACCTCAGAGCAAGAAAAAACATTGAGAAGAAATGACAAATGTGCTCCGAACGAACGAAACGGCCCAAAGGTGGCCTACTTGTGCTCTCTCAAGCACCCAGACAAAGAGTCAGAGATGAGATGGTGAGCTGGGCTTTTCTCTTCTCAAGGTAGAACCTGCTACTGACCATAAAAAAACTCTCTTTTTTTTTTTGGGTTTGAATGCATCCACTTTCCTCAATTGCAGGGCCTCATCTCGTGTTGAGACTCTCTAGGCCAATATACTTTTTTGATGAGGTTGTTGTGTCCATGTGGGAGAGTTGGCTGATTTTTGGATTATCTATTTTCTTCTCCTTGATCTCTACTTGACTCTTCCATCTTCTATCCTCATGCAAAGTAGAAACCAAGTGGCAATTGTAGTTGAATCTTGCTGTCACAAAACCAAAACAGAAACTTGCTCATTGGTTCACCCAATGAAGTTGATTGCTTGTTCTGATAAATTGGCTAAAATATATAATTACTGAAAAACTTTGAAATTTAACTAAAAAGCCTTCCTTTTTCTAGTTTTGAGCTTTGAGTTATGATAATGGAGAAGAAACAAAATCCTAATTGCAACTCTGATTACTTTAGAGTCAAGAAAACTGATTTGTAAATTTATTCTGAACATATTTGAGAAACATGTCCAATGGCCTATGCCTACTTAGCCTTCTTCTGGTCTACTGCATCAGTGAAGGGCTCAGGAAACAAGTGATATGATTCATTGATTCTTTCAACATGGGGACCCTTCCATGGGGGTTAGGGGACCCTTCCATGGGGGTTAATGTCATGGCCATGGAATATCCATCCATTAAAGAGCTGCCCCTTTCGGTAGCTGTCACTGTAACTAAAGGGGATTTATTTGTTTGCTGCACTGAACAGTTCTCGCAAGGGAAAAAGAAAGGTGGGGTTGGCAATACTAAAGAGATCCTGATGAAGCTGTTATGTTCTTAAAAGGAGAGCAGGATAGCAGGGCAAGGCCAGTCCATAACCTATTTGCAGAGTGGGGTTGAATCATACACTGAAGTGGTTTCTTCTATTATTTTTTTTTCTCTTCTTCCAGATTATATTGACCTACACAGCTTAGCATTTGATTTTACCTCCCGTCTCCCCCTGGCTCAGTCTATCATGCCCTCACAAGAATGGAATATTAAATTCACCTCACTCATCCTATATGTATCCTTAAAAATAGAAAATGATCGCATATAGGATCAGCCGACAATGAGTTGCTGTAATATAATAAATAAGAAGCTGACATCTTAGTTTGACCACTAAAACTTACTTTATCTAAATTTGATTCTCAAAAGTCAAGATATCTCATCTCAGTACTTGCTTCAGATTTGCACATATTTCATTTTAGTTTGAAATACTTGGGGGTCATTTGAGCATTCAGACACTGAATATTATAATGACATTCTGAAATTCAGAAATCAATTTGAGACCTTGTACAGGTTATGAGCCAAGCTGGATTTGGAATTTACCCTGAAATGCATGAGTTAGACAATTGCTTTCCGTCATTAATGTCTTAAGAAGACAGATCCATGTCCAAAAACTTGGTAAATCTATATTGGCTCTTCTCTTTTACAGGCTTGACATCGACACCAAGAAAAATTATTTAACAATGAGCAGTCAGAAGTAGAATCGAGCTTATCGAGATGCTCAAACAGTACATGACCCTTGAACAGTGCAAGCCTATTTTGAAACAACCAAACTCTCCCTTTCTTTATAGGATTCTGATCATATCTGCTTGGCACCTTCTCCGTTCCAGATCATAACATGTGGCAATTAAGGCTGTCACATGATTCCTGCGTGTATGAGCTCCTACAGGTACAAGAAAGTGATGGCCTTGGCCTCTGAATGTGTGACTATTTGATGTCTTGTCCACTCTGCCAAGTGTGCTTGGTGAAGGAAAAGAGGCAGTGGAAAGCGAAAAAGAATGTGATGCCTACTTATGGACATTGCACTACAATCAAAATGAATGACTCAACAGATGCTACTTCAGTTGAATTTGCTTTGGCATGGAAGTGATTCAAAGCCTAGTAAGGCCAAGTATATATGATACAACACTTTTCAAAGTATAATGTATAGGAATTTCTCTACTGGCTTGCTTAATTTTCCAACTTTCACTCCAATTCATTGGGCTTATCTGATCATTAGTGGCTGTATTGGAGTAGGACGAGAAACTAAGTTATTTTGTATCTATCAACTCACATCTTAGTTAATTTTAACACATGACTTAGTAAAATGTTATTTCGGGTAGACTATAGTTTTAAGTTATTCAAATTTTTAAGAAATAGTTGACTAAATATATTATTATTTAAATTTTTTATTAGTTAAATGTGAAATTTAATATATCTCATATTAAATTCTTTGTTCATTAATAATATAATCTTAGTTTAGCCAATTTGTGATGCTTATTAGTTTGTGCATTAATTGACATTTTTTTTGTGAAATACATAATTTAAAATATACCCTCAAATTAATACATGATATTGTATAATAATAATAATGACATTATATTGAATGATGATAATAACACTAGCATTTAAATACTTAAACAAATTTAATTAATTCAGAAAAAAATGAACAAAAATATTAGCATGCACCAAGGTGTTAATTGGGCAAATACCAAACTAATGTGTTAAAAAAAGGTTAGATGGGCCTTATTGTGGGCTTCATTCGTGCAGCGAGGTATTACTTGGGCAAATACCTAACTAATGTATTTAAAAATGGTGGAAATATAATAATGGGTTGAACGGTCACATGGGCCTTTGATATGGGCTTTATTCATGCACATTACTAGTCACGGCTAAGGCCCACTAGATTTAGTGCCATAGACGCTGCATCCGAACCCAAGCCTCAGCGAAGAATGCGAGGTTTCCCATTTGCAGCGAGGAGAAAGTGAGGGACGCACCCATTTGTGCTTCTTCTTCCAACTTTCTGAAAGCGAACGATCTAACCATGTATCGCCAAGCCCATCGCCTGCTGATTCAAGCCCGCGGTGGGTGCCGCCATGGCGCAGCCGTCGGTCGTCTCTTCTCCACCGACCTCCCGGCAGCGCCATCGGATGACACCGCGTTCGTGGAAGCCTGGCGGAAGGTGGCCCCCAACATCGAGCCGCCCAAGACCCCGCTTGCCTTCATGAAGCCCCGCCCGCCAACCCCGTCGTCCATCCCATCGAAGCTTACTGTCAACTTCGTCCTGCCCTACCAGTCCGAGATCTCTAACAAGGAGGTTTGTTCGCTCACTCTCCGGAAGATAGATCCATCTTATTCCTCATCCAGGGATTCATTCCGATGTTAAAGCTATCATTTCGATTCTATGTTTTAGGATATGGCGTGAGTATTCTTAAGTTTAGGGTTACGAAATTAGGGGATTCCATGTGATTTTTGGATTTTCAAAATAGGTTTTTTAGAATGATTCGTAGTTCAACTATATTCTCTCCTCTTGGTTATTCGATATTGATTATTGCGATCGGAGGAATACTGGACAGGTTGTCTGGCTGTTTAAGATGGGAAATTGAACCAATTGAAAAAAGTTTACTTTGGTTATTCATTGGTTCAGGACTTAATATGTCTTAAAATCAGTTGAACCTTCCAAGAAGCTTATTGGAACACTAGTACTTGCATGTCAATGGAAGGTGAGATATTCTGCAATCTGTATAGTGCGCACTGATATTCTGAACTGAGTAACATTATATTTTGTACACCCTAAATCTCATTTGAAACGTGACATTCGTACAAGACAACAGAACATCCATATAAAACAAATATTCACATCATCACTAGATACACTTGCCTTATTGCACAAAAAAATAAATTCAGATCCTAAAAATTTATCTGATAAATTATTGTAATTATTCCATGAATAAGTAAAGTGAAGCCTACATGTAGATGTATTTACTCACCTGAGGCTTCTTTAGCCTGATAGAAATCACGAGCTTTAAAATTTTGATATTGGTTCGGTGCATATTAAGTTGGAAGTTGTAGAGGCTTATAATGTATGAAAAGAAAGGATAAGAAGAATTCAACATCAAAGTAACAAATGAAGAATCAATATGCACCATACTGTTCATAATCATATCTCATTATAACAATAATGTTTATATGGCATATAATTGTAGTACACCAAATGCATTACATTGGACACTATGAAAGGTGATAACTACAATTGCCAGACATCTCTTTCTAGAGCAACCACTATTATACTACCATATCTGCTACTCCGCATCCTAATGAGCCACATTTTGATAGTATCCACAAGTAATGGTTTCATACAACTTAATACACAGTCACATCTATACACATTTACACGTACATATATATTACTGTCGTTAATGATACTATACACATTTAATAAGCATGCTATTATCTGATAATGCCAACGTAAGGCCAACTGCTCAAAGATGTTCCTTATTACTTATTAGAGTAAAAGACATTTTGGGTAAAATTGAGTAAGAACTAGAACAATGGGCCTAATTAATCATTTCTTTTTATTCTTGAGGTAATGGATCGAGTAAAATTTACTATATGATAATTAAGTAATCTTCAAATTTTGGTTCATCCATGCAAATAAAATATAATAATTCTTCCTAATAGAAAATACATCAAATTTCCTATAAAAACTTTGTTGAATTGTTCATGTGACTAAGAATTGCACACACTTTCCTTTTTGAACTTATCCTACCTGGCACATCCTTACGATACTGCTGCTCTTAACATTATTACATCAAGTCCTTTCTCACTAGCATTGAACTAGAAAATGATTCTTGTATTTGGGGTATGCATGATACTATGCAATCAAATTCATTCAAGCCATGATGACCTAGGCTGTTGGAAAGCACTCTGATCTGTATTATTAATTGACATGAGCTTTCTATGGTGCTAAGGCCTCATAATCACGGTTCTAAATAATACATCAATGTAGTCAGATCGATATGCAATGGTCCACATATGGTACTATAGATACTAGTTGCTTTTAATTAAATATTATAAATATATACTTATATATACAATACCAACCATGTACCAGGACTTAGACATGGTACAGTATTGACTATGTTTTAAACCATGATCATAATGTTCTAGGTAATTTGGCTTTCGCTCAAGTGTAGCAAGATGTTAAATTCTAAAAGTTAGACAAAATATTTTTAATCTATAGTCACTAAAAAAAAGTGTTCTTGCATATGTGAAATTTTTGGAACATAATACTGAAAAATGGGTAAGCTTGAATGGTTGATCACACAAAGATTTAAACTTTGGGTATTCATCTTAGAGTGTAAGTTATGTGTTCAAGACTAATTTATTAGTCCAAGTTGCTTTTGCTGAAATTGGCTCTTTTGATTCACCTAACTTCATCTCAAACAATTCTTAGGAAAAGGAATATTGATTTATTGAACAGTACAAAATTCATTGTACCTCTATGCTTGACATAGGGCTACCGCCTAAGATATTAGATTGCTGAAAACTATGTATTCAAGATTATAACAACCATGTAATTAAAAAGTATATTGGGAGAGCAACGTGGACGTAGGGGTGTCCAAACCGTTCAACCCGAACCGAAAAACCGAAAACCGAACCGAAGTTTCTAAAAACCGAATCAAAACCAAACCGAAATTTCGGTTCCGGTTCGGTTCGGTTTGGGTTAAACCGAACTTAATTATTTATATATTTATTTAGCTTTTTTATACTATTATATTATTAATTTGTAATAAAAATAATAATATAATATATTTTATATAATTAAAAATAATAATATAATATATTTTGTATAAAAATATTAATATTATATTAAAATCTTGGTTTGTTCGGTTCAACCTAAACCGAACTGAACCAAATTACACCAAATCGAAAACCAAACCGAAATTTTTTTAACCATCTTAAACCAAACCGAATTTTCTTGAAACTGAACCAAACCGAAAATTTTGGTTCGGTTCGGTTTATTGGTTTAAACCGGTTTTTGGACACTCCTACGGGGATGGAAGTTAAGTTTATGCAATTTTCTTTTTATTGGACAAATTACTCATTTTTATGTTAGTATACTGATTATTACTCGTATCTTTGCACCTTGGTGCTTGCCTGAGTGCCTGCTTAAGGTCACTTGGTGCTTCAAATAAACTGATTCTAACTTCTGACCTGGTATGGGCTTAATATACACTTTGGTATCTCGAGAACTTCTCAAAATCTGGTTGCTAGATTGGTTTAATTTTCCATTTTGTTGTTATTTTGTTCCTATGTGTCACTTCATTTAAATAAATATTTATCAAATTAATTTATACATTTCAAGTGAATTATTAACTTGGGAAATTCACACGGTGTCTGAATGAGATATGTTAATCAAAGGCTGATATGCAAACTAATCTTATTTTCCTATCCCCTTTGTTGTGTGCTTTCAGGTTGATATGGTCATTGTACCAGCAACTACAGGTCAAATGGGTGTTTTGCCAGGGCATGTCGCCACCATTGCAGAACTCAAGCCAGGCGTTCTTTCTGTACATGAAGGGAATGATGTCACCAAGTACTTTGTTAGCAGTGGATTTGCATTCATACATGCTAACTCAGTTACAGACATTGTCGCTGTTGAGGCCGTTCCTGTTGATCATATCGATCCAAGCCTGGTCCAAAAGGGGCTTGCTGATTTTACCCAAAAGCTAAACTCTGCTACAACAGATTTAGAGAAGGCTGAAGCCCAGATTGGGGTCGATGTTCATAGTGCGCTAAATGCTGCACTATCTGGTTGAATGCTACCTGTTGAGGCTCCCGTTTGAGCTCATTGTTGAACACGCATAAATTCCAAAACCGCAATGTGCGAAGAAAGAGGTAAGAATTCGATGAGTTTTTATCCAATTGTAAGCATATTTCAGTAATTTGGCACCTTAATATGCAACTCTGGAGTTTAAAATGTTTCTCATCTTGTTTTTTGGACTGAATAATAAATAGCTCGATATAAGGGTTACGTTGACTTCGTTGGCTGAAGTGAACTATGAGCTTGCTTCTTGTTGAGTACCTTTTTAAGTTGTCAAAGTTTCCATGCAATTGTTTGAGTACCAAATTGCTTTGGCGTGTTATAGGGAAGTGAACCCATGCTCACAAAACAACTGTTAATAATGTCTCCTTTTTTTTTAGAAGTTGTGGAGAAGCGGTTATGGGTGTTGATCACCATAACTGTATGTTAGCCTAGCCTATTTTTCATTTATACAGTTATCACTGTGTCAAACAAGAAGTTGTGAATGCTACATACCTAATTTACATTATCAAAATATTTTATTGTCATAAAAAAGATTAGGGTAACTTAACCATTCTCATCTTCATCTTCTCCACTTGTCTCGTTACTTTAGTGATCATGTTTCCTCAATAAGCAACTCCCCTAGAACCACAGCAATTTAGAAAATCCACTATAAGCATCAATTGGTATCTCGAAAGTCAAATTCATTGAGAGATTTCTTAGATATTTTAAATCATTTACAATCTCAAAATATGTCTTAAAACTTTAGTCTGCTGAACTCATGTCTCCGAGTACTAAGCGAATGCCAGTTATTCTTGAAGCCAAATCCATGCCCCTGTTACTCTCCTACCAATCTCACCTGCCACCAACCTACCGAAAAAAAATGTCTCAAGGCACGGTCCAAATCTTTGCAGGCTCTCCCAGTGTCTCCAACTACAAGCAGGCTCTCGGCTATGGCTCTGGGAGCCTCTGGAAGCCATTGCCATCTTCTGCTTCACACTCTCTTTGAAGCAGCTTACGATTCAGGCGATGAAACGAAAGGAGACATCGGCGGTCGTAATGGAGATGTAGATGCTCGTCAACTCCACAGCAGCTTGCGTGTTAAAAGCTACAGCAGAAATGCATTTTGATCTTCAAACTAGAAAATTCATCTTAAGAAAACACGATAAGATGAATCCATCCCAAGTGATTGCTGAAAATATAAAGCTTACAATTTTTGACTTAATTGCGACGAAGCAGAGGAATAATAGTATTTTTTTTAGAAAAAAATTAGTGTGGATAGGACAACAGCGAAGCCGGTAAAATTCGACGGTTGAGGAGAAAACCGCCACAATAACTTGCAGAATTCCACCCATCTCTGCTACCAATCACGCCACAGCATCGCCAGTCCGGCGGACGCGTGACGGCGGTGTTGAGTTCCGACTGCTGCCCTAGACATCTTCTCGGATGAGTTGCAGTCTGCTACTAGAGACGGACGGTGTTTGGGCCACGCCTCCATCTGCGGGCCGCAGCATAATGCGAACCCGGTGAGGCCGCCGGAATTGCGATGCTGATCGTGCTCCGGCGTCGACCACCTCATGGGAGAGGGATTCGGGCGCCATGGTTTGCAGATCGGGAGGGCATCGCTCCTGCCCTCGTCCTCCGGCCGTTTCCCGCCGCCACGCTCCAGAGAGATGTCCTGGTCCTCGGTGAATTGGCACGACGTCTTCTTCCTCCTCCGATGTCCGCGGAAGAGTGCCGAGATCCAAGAGCTCGACCGCTGGGGCTTCCTGTCGGGTTCGCTGATCCCGCGGCGGCTGAAGAGGGTGGAGAGGGCGGATGACCTTTGGGATCCGTCGGCGGAGGCGGCCCGGGGGACCGTGCGTGGGACGGAGAGGGGCGCCGGCGAAGGGAGATGGCTCTGGGAGGAGGGCTGCTTCTCGTTTGCTGTGGCGGCGAGGTCAAGTAGGCGCTCGTGGAGGCAGCTGGCGCAGACGCCGACGCCGTATTCAAAAGGATGCCTCGTGCAATTCATCTCCGCCTCATCTCCACCATTGAAGACAAAAGATTGAACGAAGAAGGCAAAAGGGATCGAATCAAAACTCGGACCTTTTTTAGGATTAAAGCGTCGTCTTCCCTAATTTGAACATTTTTATATTCTTAATATTCCACATCGAATAGGAAAAATGGATCTTTTGAAAGGATGAAAGGCTTTGATGGGCGCTTCAGCTTCGTTTCTTCTGATACGCCAAATTGGACTTCTGTGTATTCTTCATCTTATCTCCGCCATGAGAAAGACGAACGAGAAAAAAAAAAAGGAAAAAGAAAAAGAAGAAAGAGATGAAACGGAGAGATTGGAATTTATTTTTCAACTGCCCGAAAGGAAGAACGGGAGAGGATTTCGGTTCCGAGTCAAGACGACAAAATATGACTTTTCCCCCTTTTTTTTCTCAGTCGACATTAAAATCCGAAGCTTCCGATGCTCAAAACTTCAAATGTGAGAACTCATTATGTCGCAAACTGCACAACGTTATATTTATACTCTAAGTCAGCCGTTCATTTAACGTTTGGTTTGCCTATTGGAGTTGCACTGGGATTTCGCATCATATTACGTTCACGTTTCATTTTGTTGCTTGCGACAATTTATCTGATGCCTGGAACCGTTGGTATCTTCAAGGTCTCTGGATTGAGCTTGGGCGTTCAGAGGCCTAAGAGCAGCCAATGTACTATATTTTTTCTTTGATCATTTGCTATGCTGCTTCATTCTTGGGATCCCATTGTTTTCTCACTATTTGATTATATTATATCCACAAAGTTAACTCATGTTTATGCTTATCAAGTGTTTGCTCCATTTGGATGGCTCTGGATCTGATGATTATGGTGCTTAAAAGAATATGATTTGGAAGTGAATGGGGCCTTCATAAACCATCTGGGTGGATGGACAGACGTTAAAGTTTCTTTGATTCTAAATTCTAATCGTCATGGCTTTTGCATCACAATTCATCAGTTTACAAGATGCGCCTAGGTAATAAAGCTAAGGTGTGAAATGCTATTCATCTCGTCTGGGAATCTTCAACAGCTTCTTTATAAAGTGATTGCACTTTTACAAGTTAAAAGAGAGCAAGCATATGCAGAGATGGAAAACTAAGGTTATATTTTGTCGGATAAAATTTACAGTGAAAATGAAAGATTTTCATTTAGATGGCTTTCCATTTAAATTCATTGTATTTTTTTATCATTTCTATTATGGATTTCATTCAACAGAACATATCTTTTCATTTAGATTTATTGCATTTTTTATTCTTTATATTGTGAATTTTATCCAACAAAACATGATCTAAGAGACATGATTATAATTTTGAAATTTCTATGGCCATGATTAACATTACAAGCATGTGTCCAATGTGAACATTTTTTTAAGTTGATATCGAGATCTATATTTCAACTCAAGAACAATGATGTCCTATTTTTCACAGGCAAGTACACTCTTATTCTAGAATTGTGTGAATGAGATCATCCAAGCCATGACACAATTTTTAGGACAGTATTTTTCATTCTTCAAGATGAGTTGATGAATGGACTAATTTGGTGTATAATATTGTGAAGACTGTTGAAGAGATGCATTAGTGAGAATCTCATGAATGAAAATCACATCATCATTCACACCCTCATGCAAAATCACATATATTATTGCTATGTTAATTTGAGGAATATATTGGTACAAATGATGAAATAGAGCCCATTTCTACAACTGTGGCGTCACAAAAGAGAGCAGATGTCCTTTCATGTAAGTTTTAACAGCCACCATAGCGCTTTCCATTTGGGTCAAACCAAATTCTTTTTTAGGAAAAAATTGACCCAAAATTAACCTGGACTTTGCTAAACCCGCTGCACCAAACTAAAAAAAATTCGGCATGGTTCTGTTTAACCCGAATTGAAACCAAAAACCCATAATCTATAAATGACATAGACTATAAATTTATAATCAAATAATGAAATAAACTGCCAAACCGTAATAATCTAGCTGAGTAGATATTATAATCAAAGATTTAAAATATGAAAAAAGTAAATCTATAAATAAAATCTTAATATAATCCAAGTTAAGAATTATCATGGTCCGATCAAAGCAACTTCCTGGAATTTGAATCACTAATCAAAGTCGAGGTTGAGGGCCATGAGGTGATTGGCGCGTTCGACGAGCAGCGACAAGTTTAAGAGTTAGGAGAGTTGCTCAACATCAATTAGATGAGGTCTGTGAGGAGAAGCCTTGACATATCTATACTGGTGCATGGTCTTGGATGAGGATAAGGGGATGCGCTAGCCGAGTGATCGTTGTTGTGTTTAATCCTATATTGGTACATAGAACAAGATTGGTATCGGTTTGTTTGTACAGGTATATATATTATATACTATATATATAGGTTCTAATTCAGATGGTACCATGTGTTGTACATACTAATCTATATTAATCTAAGCACAAATATTAGTACACTAGTGTAGATTGAAATTTTAAACCGTTCCTAATATATATTTTTTAAAATCTATCTCTTAATCTTCTTCAGTCCTTATAAAAGCCCTTCAGAACTAGTTCATAAATAGGGTACAGTTTACTAAATCAGGGGTCTCGAGAACCAATTATAGCCTAGCATGCATGTTTTATTGATCTATACTTGTACATGGAAACATGATACTTGTTGATGCTAGTGTTGATGCTCTTACTATCCCTGTTCCTAATAGTTTTTTTTCAGAAAAGTCACCCCTTAATCTGTTCAAGTCCTTAGAAAACCATATTTGGAATTATCATTTTTCACCAGTAGACTATAATAACATGTGATGATAGATTTGACGTGCTTGATGCAGTCGACCAACATTGATAACAACGATAAGCACTTCAGTCATGGTGAGGATTTTAAGCTCATAGATGTGCACCGCATTACTAGTTTGTTAGAAAAGAACCATATGATCTTCTTTAATGGGGAATAGTGTCAGTCAACTTGAATGATTTATCTCGTCGGTAGCTTCAATATGTATAAAAACAAGATTGTGATTGCGCTGTGTATCTTAGTGCTTTAGGAAGGAAAGTGAATAAAGCCCCACTATATATGCAAAAATATCTATTGGCCCCAAAGAATCCAGATACAGCCCAGCAGTTAGGAACCATATATCTGCAAAGTATAGGAATAAGCATGCAAAGAGTTGAAGAGCACCATCACCAAATGAAAACAAATACATGGAAGAAACAGCACGAGGGACACGGAGATAGTGGCATGAAGCAGTAATGCGACTGCAAATGAGAGGTTCCTTTCATAGTTGGAGCAGCCAAAACGAACCCCATAGACCCTTATTAACAACTCCAAATATGCACCTTAGATATTGCAGTAACGATCAACTGGATTTAGATTCTAGTTCCATGGAGCGAGACATTTTAGTGGATATTCTATTTCTTATGTCCATTTCATTAGCCACTTATCTTCATCTTTTTTCTGTTTCAAACTGAGCTCATTTCTTCGCGACCAAGTAAATCTCCATCAGCATTTAAGTATTTGATAAATTTACCTTATTTTCATTTCAATTTCTTGTCAAGAGTGTGTTAATGCATCTCACTTGGGTAATGTTCGTTGTTAGCTCTTCCACTTGCTGTGTATCTGATGCTCGATTAATCTTCTAGTCCACAAAGGTGACGTTCCAGGTCAAGGTTCATATTCTTCATAATAAGATTTCCTTTGTTTTTAATTTGAAGGTGCGTATGGAAATATTGAAAGAGATGATGAACCTAGCATGAATTATACTCCAAGCGTCCGATGGCAAACTCATCGGAGCTTCAGAATTCGAGACTATGTGAAGAGATCACATTGGTTGTAAATAAAATATTGATATTGTATTTCATGCTCTCTTCCACTTTTCGTTTTCGTTCATTAAAAAAAATCTGAATTTGGTCCATGTAGACCTGGCAAAACAGGTCAGCGGGTCGTATTCGGATTGACCCATTTATGACTCGTGATCCGATTAATTTAATCCGAACACGATTCGTTTAATTAATTGGGTCAGATGATCTAACCCAAATACGATCCATATATATTCGGGTCAACCCGACACGACCCGATTAATCCATTTAATATTAAATAATTTAAATAAATATTTATAAAAATATATATATAATTATATAAATATAAAAATATTAACCTGATTAACTCGACCCGAAATGATATATAAATATATGTATATGTATATATTTATATATAAATTATATATATATATTATATAATTATATAATATAATCAGGTTAAGCGGGTCAACCCGATTATAACCCTACATGACCCATTTAATTTCGGGTCATAAACGGGTTGATGACCCGTTTATGACCCGAACATGATTAGACCCAACCCGAACCCGCCTAACCTCGTGTCGAGTCGGGTTGGGTCAGAGGATCAAATCAATTTTTGCCAGGTCTAGGTCCATGTTCAGTAAAACTGTCTTTAATAGAAAGGATAGATTTTTAAAAGGATAAAAAATTTGAAAGGAAAAAAAAAATGATTAAACAAAAATATTTAGTAAAATTTTTTCTTGTGTTTATTTATGATGAAGATAAGAAGGATTTTATTTCTTACGTTCACATTTCATACTCTTTTTGCACGGATTAAAAATGAGAGATTTTATTTTATTTTTTATTCCTCTTATTTTTTTATTTTATTTATCTTTTCTAATAAATAAAAAATTTTATTATAACTCATCCCTTCCTCCTCTAAATCTCTCCTACTAATAAGCCTAATATCTTAGAAATCTCCAATTGATGGGTTTTGAATCGATGACTATTGTCTTTTTGGGACTTGTGCTGCATTCAGCTACGACCACTGTTTTCATTTCCTTTTCTGAAACAAAGCATTTTCTTATGTTTCTATTTGGGATTCCTTGCAGGGTTTTAAATGAACCAATTTTCAAATCAGCAACAGTCTGAACAAACTTTTGGCTGTATCAAAAGATCAAAAGGTTGAATCACTGTAACATCTTTTCTGAAACTCATCAGCATTGTGCTTGTTAACAAGCATCATCTGGAAGTGCTGCAGCTTTTTGTTCTGAAATACAACGAAAATATTCTAGTGACATGAAGGGCTATTTGCTTTGTGAGAAGATTTTGCTCTTGCCGAATATAATTCAAATTATCTTCAGTTTTTATCGGGTCAGCTGATACCTTCAATCTAATGTATATATTGGAGCTACGTGGATTTCTTTTTCAAACTATATTCATTAATTTAGAGAAATTCTATATTATTTTTGAATTAATCTACCCGATTACCTGTTATAACACTACTAATATTTTTTCGGTACAATTAACCATCAATTCCAGATTAACTATTATATTTTATATAATTATATAACATATATATATACTTCAATTTGGTCTACTCTTAATCAGTCTTGAATCATAAAATGATAAATATATATATTTATTTATTTGAAGAATTGTTTAATTTGATTATATTATATTTACAGTTTAATTTTATCAGTTAATTAATAATATAACAGTTTAATTATTTTTTAACACTTAGTAACCTGCTTTCCTGATTAACAAAGTGAACATTTACCTGACTCTGGCCCTGATAGAGACTTAGCCAAGATCAATAAACACTGCCTATTTTTGTGATTCAAATTTATCTCCGATCAGGGGTGAAAAAAATTCTTAAACGCCCGGGGGCACTTAAGTGGGAAAAATGGGATTCTCTCATTTTTCTCTTAAAAATATTTTTTTTTATTATTTTTTTTAGAAATAATGTACTCCTTGTAAGCTATTCAATGATACTAATATTAAGATATTTTAGATTAAGTATACATATAAAATATATTAACTAATATTAGATTTTTTTTATAACTTGTACATTATTTCTAAAATAAAAAAAAAATATTTTAAGGAAAAAACACACATTTTTTCCCACTTAAGCGCCCGGGTGTCACGGACGCACTTTCTTTAGTGCTTAGTGTCCGTGCGGTGCACTACTCTCCCAGCTAAGGAGTAATGCTCAACCGATCCGAGGCAACAATCTGAAGGCAACAATACGAAAGCAACACAAGCAATTGAAGACACAAGCAGCTTTCACAAGACGGTGAGTAAAATACACGGTGAAATGACTCAACCGCACACCTCACCGTTATATTATTAATAGAGGCAACAGTACAGGACAATATTACAAGACACTAAACAGAAATTAAGTGGACACTAGACCTAGAGACTTGATGGAGAGGGCAGGTGTGTGGAACCTTGCAATTTTATACTTGCATGGGATCACAAGATTGCATTTAACCAAGGCACTACCACCCCTCTCAATACTATCTCATACACACATACTAAGGGTTGTGAGTAGAAGGCTTCACAAGGGTTGGGTAGGCTAATTTTACACATTTGAGCCCCCCATCCTGGAGTACTTGTGAAAACACAATCCCCCACGCGCGTGTACATGCCCCGGGATAGTCCCCCGAGTGCATCGCTACCCCAATGACCAAAACTCATGGCACCCAAGTGCCAAACCCTATTTTTACATGGGTCTACCCCAAATACCCAGAGACATTACAAAAAACATATTGTCAGGGTCGGGTAACATAGTTTTACACCGAACATCCTCCGAACCCTGACATTCTCCCCCACTTAAGATGTCGATGCCCTCATCGACATTTTAAACTCTTCAATCTTGTCTTGAGCATGTCGCAGCTTGTCTTCTGCTTCCCAACTACAATCGGATATTGGAAGTCCTTTCCATGATACGAGGTACTCAATTGTCTTCTCTCCCGTATCAAGAGTCTTCTTGCGCCTTGAGAGAATAGTTTGCACTTGCTTGTCCACAGCTGCAATGGTCAGAGGTGCACGAGTGGGAAGGTTTCTGACTGGATCATCCTGGTCTGCATGGTATGCCTTCAAACAACTGGAATGGAAAACTGGGTGGATCTTTAGCCATGATGGAAGTTGTACTCGATAAGAAACATTGCCAACTTGCTCCAGTATTGGAAAAGGGCCCTCATATTTACGCACTAATCCTTTGTGAATAGGTTTTCGAAAGACTGCAAGATTGTCCTTTTGGAGTTTGACAAGGACCATGTCCCCCTTCTTGAAGTCTTGGGGTCGTCTTCCGATGTCTGCCCACTTCTTCATTTTCTTAGCCGCCTTTTCAAGGTACGCCTTTGCAATTTCTGCATTTCGATGCCACTCCTTGGCCACATGATATGCAGAAGGGCTATTGCTAGTGTATCCAATAGCAATTGAATCTGGGGTTGATGGTTGCCGGCCCAAAAGGATTTCAAAGAGGCTCTTATTTGTTGTTGAACTCTTTTGAAGATTGTAAGAGAATTGCGCTATATCAAGAAGATATACCCAGTCCCGTTGGTTTGCACATACAAAGTGCCTCAAGTACTGTTCAAGGAGTGCATTAATTCTTTCGGTTTGGCCGTCGGTCTGGGGGTGAGCACTCATGGAGAAATGTAGCTTTGTCCCTAGCAGCTTGAATAACTCTGTCCAAAATCTTCCTAAAAATCTTCCATCTCGATCACTGATGATATGTCGAGGGATTCCTCAATACTTCAAAATGTGCTTCAGAAAAAGTTTGGCTGCTTGCTCTGACAAACAATGAAGTGGGGCTGGAATAAAGGTTGCATATTTTGAAAATCGATCTACCACCACCAGGACTGAGCCAAACTCCCCCACTTTTGGTAGCGCTGAGATGAAATCCAAAGAAATGCTTTCCCATGGTCGTTCCGGTATAGGTAAGGGTTCTAGAAGTCCCAAGGGCTTTTTCTGTTCCACTTTGTCTTGTTAGCATATGAGACATGTCCGCACATAATCGTTCACATCCGTCGCCATATCTAGCCAGTAAAATGCCCTTTCCGCGAGAGCAAGTGTCCAATGAGTGCCCGGGTGTCCCGCCCATAATGTGTCATGACATTCCTTTAAGACTTCTTTGCGTAGGTTGTCGGCTCGTGGAACGTACACGGGGTTCCCTTTTGTAAGAATAAGACCGCCTTCTTCCCAGAATCGCCGTGTCTTACCTTCATTGATCAACTTCCGCAGGGTTATTACTTGTGGGTCTTCGGACATTCCAGTCCTAATTCTATAATGTAGATTTGACTGAACTTGTATAATTTGGTGACTTGAGGATTGGAGGCTAGCCAGCTCAGTCTTTCTGCTCAAGGCGTCTGCAACCACATTCGTCTTGCCGGGCTTATACTCCCAATCCATATCAAATTCGGCAAGAAAATCTTGCCAACGAGCTTGTTTTGGTGATAGTTTCTTTTGTGTTTGAAAGTAGCTTAATGTATTATTGTCTGTTCGAAGGGTGAACTTAGTTCCGAGCAAGTAGTGTCGCCATGTCCTTAGGCAGTGCACTACGGCCGTCATTTCTTTCTCATGAGTTGGATACTTTCTTTCGGTTTCATTGAGTTTTCGGCTCTCATAGGCTACTGGGTGTTGACCCTGCATAAGTACACCCCCAATAGCAAAATCAGATGCGTCTGTGTGTACTTCGAAGGGCTTCTCATAGTCCGGAAGCCCCAATACCGGTTCACTGGTCACTACTATCTTCAAGTCTTCGAAAGTGTCTTGACATCTTGAGGACCAACTCCAGCTTTGGCCCTTTTTGAGTAAATCAGTTAAGGGGGCTGCTCTCTGCGAGTAGCCCTCGATAAATCGTCGATAGTAGTTCACGAAGCCTAGGAAGGACCTTAGCTCCGTGATTTTTGTTGGGGTAGTCCAGCTCGCTACTGCTTCAATCTTAGCTTTGTCCATCTGAATCTTGCCCCTACCGACTCGGTGTCCCAAGAATAAGATTTCCTCTTGAGCAAAGTAGCACTTTTCCTCTTTCACATAGAGTTCATTCCTTCGTAGGATATCGAAGACAGTACGAAGATGTTCAACGTGCTCGTCCAATGACTGACTATATACCACAATGTCATCAAGATACACCACCACAAACTTGTCTAGATATTCTTGAAAGAGTTGGTTCATCATAGTGCAAAAAGTGGCTGGCCCGTTTGTCAGCCCAAACGGCATAACTAAGAATTCAAAGGAGTCATACCGAGTTACACAAGCAGTTTTCTCTATATCATCTTCGGCAATTCGTACCTGCCAGTACCCTGAGCGAAGATCCAATTTTGAGAAAAACTTTGCCTTTCCCAGTTGATCAAATAGGTCCGCAACTAAGGGGATTGGGTACCTATTCTTCACAGTCACCTTGTTTAAAGCCCGGTAGTCTACACAAAGGCGGAGACTCCCATCCTGTTTCTTTTGGAAAAGGATGGGTGCCCCGTATGGGGACTTAGGGCTGCAGATCAGACCCCCATCAAGCAATTCCTTTAATTGCTTCCTTAGCTCCACTAATTCTGAAGGAGTTAGCCGATAGGGAGCTCGGGCTGGTGGTTTTGCCCCTGGTTCCACTTCAATCCTATGGTCCACATCCCTTCGTGGTGGTAACTTCTTTGGCAACTCGGGTGGCATCACATCCCCGAAACTCCTTGAGGACTGCATTGATGGCCTTCGAGTGTGGCCTCACTCCTGACGCCATATCTTCCATCTTGATTGCAGCAAGTAGCGTCAACTCATTACGGCGGATGCCTTTCTTGAGCTGCATCGCAGATAACAACTTCCCTTTTTCCTTGGGTTCATTGTGTATGGCAGACACAATGCAAGAGTTCTCTTCTGCCATTACACATAAGGCATTCATAAAGGGCATCGGTATCGCTCGAGCCGAGCGAAGGAACTCCATCCCAAGTGTGACGCCCGGGGTACTTTGGGGTACTACCTCGCCTTTCCCATGGACTCATGGAGGTTATGAGTAGGGACAAAGGGGGTAAAAGCATGAGAAGTAGTGAAGATAGGACACTAATCTTGTGTTATGATGTTTTGCAGGTACATGGCAAGGAGCATGCACTGGCAAAAATATGAGGGTCAATGTAGGAGGCTACATGGACCATGGCACATCATTGGAGCTTGTATAGAAGTGTACAAGCTCTATACAAGCTTATGCAAAAAAAATATGTCATGGGTGAGATTCAAACCCAAGACCTATGAGAAGCCAAAGCCTTATGTTGCATGAGAGGACCAACCCGAGCTTAGGGTCATCGCTGAAAAGAAAGGAGGCGCCATCCTATTGAAGGCTTAATGGCGCAAATCACTTAAGCAAAGGCAAAACCGAATTGGGGATCTAGATTGCAATTGGCTTGGAGAAATTGGGGGAAAATCGAGAACTTGGAGAAGGGCGATTTGGAGAGGAAGATCTGATCCTTCTTCTTCCTTGTGCTTGGGCGTGAGTTTGAGGGAGCCATGCATCCTTCCTTCCATTCTTCATCTTGGAGTGGTGGCTTGGAGAGGGAGAGGGCGACATCTTCATCACCTTGCTTCCTTGGCCGATTTGGAGGGGAGCTTGAGGGAGCTCGCCCATCTTCCATTCCATCTTCATCCTTGGAGCTTGAGGGCGGATTGTTGAGAGGAGCTCACTATTTCGGCCTCATTCTCTACATTGGCCGAGAGCTTCACTTGGAGTGGGTGGCGGATTGCTTGAGGAAAGTTCATCCATCACCTTGGCCGAAAGTTCATCCATCTTTGGAGCTGATTTCAGGTTGCTTGAGAGGAGCTCAAGCTTCATCCACTTGGCCGTGAGTCTCATGGGAGTTTGGAGCCGAGAGTGCAGCCTTGGTGTTTGAAGTATTGCCCCTTTGGAGGAAAGGGGGCTGATTTGGGAAGAAGAGGGCTGAGTTGGCGCATCCTCTTCATCCACATTGGGGGGCGGCTACTTGCTGTCCATTGGAGAGCTTGGTGTTCCTTGGAGGCTAGGGACGCATCTTACCATCATTAACCACCTAGGGGGCAACCCTAGGGTGGGGCCTCAAGCACTTGTGCTTGAGGAGTGATTTGGAGTACTTGGAGGAGTTCGGCCACCTTGAGGAGGAGAGGGCTGAATTTCATCCACACATTGTTATTGCGTTGGAGTGGTATAAACCTCTTAGCTTTGAGTTATTTTCATGTATGAACCTTGTATGAACATCATATGTTGATTATAGTTCATTGTTAGTATCTCTATCCACATTGGAAGAGATATACTGCTCATACCGAGGTTACCTTGGAGGAGTGTGTTTATACTTGTCCGGTGTGTTTAGCTTGTAACTTGTGTAAGGAGCTCGATCGCTATGTAGTTGTTGATATCTGTATTAGGGTTTTGGGCATATGTCTAGTGCCCTTGCATTGTGACTGCCAGCGTTGTGAGTGTTGTCATTTACAGGGCGCCTAAGTCTAAGGCCGTCTTTAAGTGTGCATATGGGGTTGAGAAGCAACATGTGCTTGCCACCCGCCACTTATTGACCTAGGTCTAGGATTAGGAGAAGGCTAGGATCATTACCAGAGATCAGCCTTGGAGCTCAGTAACATCAGAGCTCAGCCTAGAGAGTGCAGTGGATTCAGAGGAGCTTCTGTCAGCACTAGAGGTCTTGGTATTTCCGCATAGAGAGTGTAAGCTGGCAATTTACACAGAGGTGTAAATTGTGCCATCACGCTCAGGATTTACACAAAAATTAAGGTGAAAATTAGGGCGTGACAAAGTGGTATCAGAGAGATAGCTAGTACTAGTTTGGACCACCAGGATATAGACGTTAGTTGGATTACTGTTTAGGTGTTGTGTACGTTGGTGCTTAGCGCTGGGGCGTAAGACCTCAGTAACTCCTTCTAATCGATCAGTTCTGGCCAGGCGAGTACAGGAGCGCCCATCTTTCAGCGGATCCACAGAGCAGCACACCATTGCACCGAGGACCAGGAGTATGACACAGTTTGAGGAGCGGTTCTCCAGACTGGAGGACGCTATTGGCCTAGAGGCAGATTCTGAGTGGCAGGGAGAGCCTCTTTCTGAGCGCCTAGAGGCATTGATGGAGATGTTCCATCAGTACAGAGATTACACTAATGGGAGGATTAGCACTATGGCGCATGACTTAGAGACTGCTACTACAGATATCACTGCACTGAGATTGTTGGTGGCGCAGGTGGCTTCCCACCCACCTACCCCACATGCGCCACCCCCTGTTCAGCCTGCTAGACGCCATATTCCCGACCCAGTTACTTTTGCAGGAGCTAGAGTAGCAAAAGAGTTGGACAACTTCATCTTTGATATAGAGCACTACTTTCGTGCAGCAGGAGTCATTGATGAGGATAGGAAAGAGGTATGTGCATCCTACCTGCGTGGGGATGCCAAATTATGGTGGAAAACCTTTATTGCTCCTAGGACAGAGGGAGATAACCCAGAGATAGCCTCATGGGATGATTTGAAAACTGAGATGAGGGCTCAGTTTAGACCAGTAAATACCTTACATGATGCTAGGATGACTTTGAGGTATTTGAGGCAGACTGACTCAGTTAGAGACTATGTTAAGCAGTTTGCTACTTTACTGCTTGAAATACCTAACAAGAATGAAGAGGAGAAGTTCCACGACTTTCTGGGAGGCTTACAGCCGTGGGCTCTCACTGAGGTTAGACGCCAGTCAGTGACTACCTATAGGGAGGCAGTCGCAGCGGCTGATGGGTTAGTAGACATGAAGGCACCACGCCCTACTACCACTATTCAGGGGACCCGTCCAGTTCCCCAGAACCGGCCATCAGTCCAGAGTAAGCAGCCACCGAAAAAGAATGCGCAAAATTGGAAAGGAAAAGGAAAAGCAGTAGTGTACCAGCAGAAGAGCCCACAGAAGAAGCACTATCAGCCTCAGCAGAAGAGGGCTGCTGAGCCTAGCACAAAGAGGAAGATAGAGTGTTTTATTTGCTATGGACCACATATGATGAGAGACTGTCCTACCAAAAAGATGATAAGTACTTTGGTGACAGTAGATGGGGAGAAAGGACAGAAAGACCAGGGAAGCGCCTCAGTTTCTGTTAATCCACTAGTGATTGCAAATGTCAGTGCGCGGTTTTCACCCCTGATGTATGTGGATGTGGAGCTAAATGGTACATCTATAGCAGCTATGGTAGACACTGGAGCTACACATGTGTTTGTCTCAGACAGGGTGAAGGACCAGTTGAGGCTGAAAACTAGCTAGTGTGATACCAGTGTGAAGACAGTTAATGCAGATCCAAGGAAGGCATTTGAAGTTAGTTATGACGTGCCTGTCAAGTTGGGGCCATGGACAGGGAGAGTACACACTATGGTGACAGCCCTGGATGATTTTGATGTCATCATAGAGATGGATTTGCTGAGGAGAGACAAAGCAATCCCCATGCCTCACTTAAATGGGTTGCAGATATTGGATGAGAAGGTACCTTGCTTTCTTCCTTGTCATTCAATGGTAAAGGTAGAGAAGAGCAACAAGGGCAAGGAGGTGATTGTAGCCTCAGTCCTTGCAAAGGGGATTCGGCGTGGCGAGACTACCTATTTGGCACATGTCAGCGTGGTGGAATCCATTCCTGTTATTGATTCTAGACCGATGCAGTCGAGGGGACATATGGGAGACCTGATCAACCTTCCTAGTTTTAGTAGCCATGGAGGTCATGGAGTTGAGATAGGAGCGATGAGCCTCACTTTGGGTGAACAGATTCATCAGTTACCTGCACCGATTGGAGGCCTGTTACATGAGTTTAGAGATGTGATTCCCCCTGAGATTGCCAAGGTGTTACCACCAAGGCGGGACATCGACCATGCTATTGAGTTAGTGCCAGGGGCAGTCCCACCAGCACAGCCACCATATAGAATGCCACCATCTGAACTAGCTGAGTTGAGGAAGCGGCTAGATGAATTACTTGAGTCTGGGTACATTCAACCTTCAAAAGCACCGTATGGAGCACCTGTTCTGTTTCAAAGAAAGAATGATGGAAGTTTAAGGATGTGTGTTGATTATAGAGCGTTGAATAAAGTCACAGTGAAAAATGCATATCCTATTCCATTGATCCAGGATTTGATAGACCGCCTTGTGCATGCAAAGGTGTTTACAAAATTGGACCTTCGATCTGGGTATTGGCAGGTGAGAATAGCTGAAGGGGATGAGCCTAAGACTACCTGCGTAACGAGATATGGATCATATGAGTTTCTGGTCATGCCTTTCGGGCTGACCAATGCACCAGCTACTTTCTGCAATTTGATGAACAACATTCTGCATCCATTCCTGGACAAGTTTGTTGTTGTTTATTAGATGATATTGTCATCTATTCTGCCAACATGGAAGAACATAGAGAGCACTTAAGAGAGGTCTTAACAGTGCTAAGGCAGAATCAGTTATATCTGAAGCTGGAGAAATACGAATTTGCGCAGAGTCAGATTGAGTTTCTGGGGCATGATGTTGGTGGAGGTCAGGTTCACATGGACTCAGGCAAGATTAGAGCCAATGAGGAGTGGCCTGCACCTGTTTCAGTCAGCACGTTGAGGTCATTTTTGGGACTAGCTAACTTCTATAGGCAATTTATCAAGGATTACTCCAAGATAGTAGCGCCGTTGACTGACCTTTTGAGGAAGGACGTCACTTGGGTTTGGGAGGCCAAGCACCAAACTGCATTTGATAGACTGAAGTTACAGGTGACTTCAGAACCAGTCCTGAGGTTACCAGACTTTTCCCTAGCTTTTGAGGTACACACAGATGCGTCTGATAGAGCTTTAGGGGGAGTGTTGGTACAGGATGGTAGACCAGTAGCTTTTGAAAGCAGAAAATTGAAAAGTGCCGAAATGAACTATTCAGCTCACGAGAAAGAAATGATAGCAGTGGTACATTGTTTAAAGCTATGGAGGGTGTACTTGTTAGGGAACAAGTTCATAGTGAAAACTGATAATGTGGCCAATACTTTTTTCTAAACTCAGAAGAAATTATCTGCCAGACAGGCCAGATGGCAAGAGCAACTAGCTGAGTTTGACTTTGATTGGGAACATAAGCCAGGGCGCATTCATCAGGTTCCAAATGCATTGAGCAGAGTTACCTCTATTTCTCATTGTTCTGCTATGTCATATGCTGTGAGTAAAGTGATTCAGTTAATTAGAGACACTATGAGTTCAGATCAGTCCTACATGAAGCTAGTAGCGAAGATAAGAGAGGGTGTAACCCGTCGCTTCTACTTGAGTGAGGATGGATTGATCATGGCACGAGAGAGACAGACCGTATGTTCATTTTGCTGGGAATGTCAGATTCGGTCTCATGCGTGAGTATCACGATACAGTCTGGGCTGGTCACCCAGGAGGGAAGCGCATGTTTGCTTTGCTGAGTAGAGCTTGGTACGGGCCGGGGATGAAAGAGGATGTAGAACACTATGTGAGGACTTGTCTTGTTTGCCAGCAAGACAAAATTGAGAGGAGAAAGGAGGCAGGACTTTTGCAGCCCTTGCCTATTCCAGAGAAACCATTTATTTCCGTTTCTATGGATTTTATTACCCATTTTCCCCGTGTGGAAGGAATGACATTTGTCTTTGTAGTGGTGGATAGATGTTCAAAATATGTTGTGTTTGCACCTGCACCGGAGCCGTGCACTGCTGAGGTGACGGCCAATCTGTTTATGACACATGTGGTTAAGCATTTTGGTTTACCCTGAGAGATCATTAGTGACAGAGACCCGAGGTTAACTGGGAAGTTCTGGTCTTCACTGTTTAAAAAGTTGGGTACATATCTCAAAATGTCCACAGCATACCATCCACAGACTGATGGGCAGACAGAGAGGATTAATGCTTTGCTAGAGGGGTATCTTAAACACTTTGTTTCTTCGACTCAAAAGAATTGGATCAGATTGCTAGATACAGCCCAGTTCGCATATAATATTCAAGTTTCTTCTGCCACAGGAAAAAGTCCATTTGAGTTAGTGTTAGGGTGGCAGCCTATGACACCCGTGGATACACTAAATAGGACATTGGAGAGGAAATGCCAGGCAGCTACTAAATTTGTTGAGGATAAAACCGAGCTATGACAGGAAGCTCGTGATAGCTTGCAGGAAGCTAGAAACAGGATGATACAGTATGCTAATAGAGATAGGAGACATCTCGAGTTTGATGTGGGGGATCTTGTGTTACTGAAACTCACCCCACAGATGTGGAGAAAGACTGAAGCCCGCACTTATCATAGAGGTCTTGTGAGAAGGTATGAGGGTCTTTTCAAGATCATTAAGAGGGTTGGAGCTGTTGCTTACAGACTTCAGTTACCACCATGGCTGCAGTTTTATCCCACATTCCATTTTTGTCTATTGAAGAAAGTACCATCCAGATGAAAGGCATCTAGACCGTGGAGTTGAGAGAAGGCAACCAGCCCAAGGGAAAGTTGAATATGGCAGGAGACCATTGAAGATTCTATACCATAGGGTCTATGCATCTAGTGGGCCCAGTGGGCGAAAGACTGAATTTTTAGTCCAGTGGTTGGACGAGACAGTTGAAGATGCAACTTGGAAAAAAGCCATGGATTTGAAACAGTATGAAGGGTTGTTGAGGCAGTATGAGAAGTACCTAGCATCGAGGGCGAATGCTAATTCAGGTGGGGGAGAATTGTGACGCCTGGGGTACTTTGGGGTACTATCCTGCCTTTCCCATGGACTCATGGAAGTTTTGAGTAGAGACAAAGGGGGTAAAAGCATGAGAAGTAGTGAAGATAGGACACTAATCTTGTGTTATGATGTTTTGTAGGTACAAGGCAAGGAGCATGCACTAGCAAAAATATGAGGGTCAATGTAGGAGGCTACATGGACCATGGCATATCATTGGAGCTTGTATAGAAGTGTATAAGCTTATGCAAAAAAAATATGTCATGAGTGAGATTCGAATCCAAGACCTATGAGAAGCCAAAGCCTTATGTTGCATGAGAGGACCAACCCAAGCTTAGGGTCATCGCTGAAAAGAAAGGAGGCGCCATCCTATTGAAGGCTTAATGGCGCAAATCACTTAAGCAAAGGCAAAACCGAATTGGGGATCTAGATTGCAATCGGCTTGGAGAAATTGGGGGAAAACCGAGAGCTTGGAGAAGGGAGATTTGGAGAGGAAGATCTGATCCTTCTTCTTCCTTGTGCTTGGGCGTGAGTTTGAGGGAGCCATGCATCCTTCCTTCCATTCTTCATCTTGGAGTGGTGGCTTGGAGAGGGAGAGGGCGACATCTTCATCACCTTGCTTCCTTGGCTGATTTGGAGGGGAGCTTGAGGGAGCTCGCCCATCTTCCATTCCATCTTCATCCTTGGAGCTTGAGGGCCGATTGTTGAGAGGAGCTCACTATTTCGGCCTCATTCTCTACATTGGCCGAGAGCTTCACTTGGAGTGGGTGGCGGATTGCTTGAGGAAAGTTCATTCATCACCTTGGCCGAAAGTTCATCCATCTTTGGAGCTGATTTTGGGTTGCTTGAGAGGAGCTCAAGCTTCATCCACTTGGCCGTGAGTCTCATGGGAGCTTGGAGCCAAGAGTGCAGCCTTGGTGTTTGAAGTATTGCCCCTTTGGAGGAAAGGGGGCTGATTTGGGAAGAAGAGGGCTGAGTTGGCGCATCCTCTTCATCCACATTGGGGGACGGCTACTTGCTGTCCATTGGAGAGCTTGGCGTTCCTTGGAGGCTAGGGACGCATCTTACCATCATTAACCACCTAGGGGGGTGACCCTAGGGTGGGGCCTCAAGCACTTGTGCTTGAGGAGTGATTTGGAGTACTTGGAGGAGTTCGGTCACCTTGAGGAGGAGAGGGCTGAATTTCATCCACACATTGTTATTGCGTTGGAGTGGTATAAACCTCTTAGCTTTGAGTTATTTTCATGTATGAACCTTGTATGAACATCATATGTTGATTGTAGTTCATTGTTAGTATCTCTATCCACATTGGAAGAGATATACTGCTCATACCGAGGTTACCTTGGAGGAGTGTGTTTATACTTGTTCGGTGTGTTTAGCTTGTAACTTGTGCAAGCGCTGTGCTTGTGCAAGGAGCTCGCTCGCTGTGTAGTTGTTGATATCTGTATTAGGGTTTTGGGCATATGTCTAGTGCCCTTGCATTGTGATTGTCAGCGTTGTGAGTGTTGTCATTTACAGGGCGCCTAAGTCTAAGGCCGTCTTTAAGTGTGCATATGGGGTTGAGAAGCAACATGTGCTTGCCACCCGCCACTTATTGACCTAGGTTTAGGATTAGAAGAAGGCTAGGATCATTACCAGAGATCAGCCTTGGAGCTCAGTACCATCAGAGCTCAGCCCAGAGAGCGCAGTGGATTCAGAGGAGCCTCTGTCAGCACTAGAGGTCTTGGTATTTCCGCATAGAGAGTGTAGGCTAGCAATTTACACAGAGGTGTGAATTCCGCCATCATGCTCAGGATTTACACAAAAATTTAAGGTGAAAATTAGGGCGTGACACCAAGGATGATTTGGAAGTCATCCAAGGGCACGACCATGAACGTGGTTTGTCCACGCCAATCTCCAATTTTCATAGAGACATTTTTCGCCACACCATTAATTCGTTGGGCTTCTAAATTTACGGCCTTCACCTGGCTGTAGTTTTTCTCATACTTGAGGCCAAGTTTGTTTGCCTCTTCTTTTAAAATGAAATTGTGGCTTGTACCTGAGTCGATCATAGCTTTCGCACATTGATCATTGACTTGTGTCACACCCTAATTTTCACCTTAAATTTTTGTGTAAATCCTGAGCGTGATGGCGCAATTCACACCTCTGTGTAAATTGCCCGCCTACACTCTCTCTGCGAAAATACCAAGATCTCTAGTGCTGACAGAAGCTCCTCTGAATCTACTGCGCTCTCTGGGCTTAGCTCTGATGGTACTGAGCTCCAAGGCTGATCTCTGGTAATGATCCTAGCCTTCTCCTAATCCTAGACCTAGGTCAATAAGTGGCGGGTGGCAAACACATGTTGCTTTTCAACCCCATATGCACACTTAAAGACGGCCTTAAACTTAGGCGCCCTGTAAATGACAACACTCACAACGCTGGCAGTCACAATGCAAGGGCACTAGACATATGCCCAAAACCCTAATACAGATATTAACAACTACACAGCGAGCGAGCTCCTTGCATAAGCACAGCACTTGCACAAGTTACAAGCTAAACACACCGGACAAGTATAACCACACTCCTCCAAGGTAACCTCGGGTATGAGCAGTAGGCCTCTCCCAATGTGGGTAGAGATACCAATACAAAGCTATAATCAACTATCCACTACACATTGTTCATACAAGTCTTTTATAATGCAAATAACACAAGGTAGGATAGTAATATACCACTCCAAACGCTAATGTAAGGAAGTGATGAAGATCAGCCTCCTCTCCTCCTCAAGGTGGCCGAACTCCTCTAAATGCCCCTCAAGCGCAAGCCCTTGAGGGTTCCACCCTAGGGTCGCCCCCCTAGGTGGTTATGATGCCTTCTCTTGCACTCCTTGCCTCCAAGGTGTGCTCAACCCTCCAAGGACAGCAAGCAAGCCACCCCAATGGATGAAGAATAGGTTGGCGCCACCAAGATGAATGGCCACCAATCAGCCCCCTTCTTCCCCAAATCAGCCCCCTTTCCTCCAAAGGGACAATACGTCAAAACACAATGGCTGCACAAGACTGATCCGTGAGCTCCTGTCCAAGATCAGCAACTCTCCTCCAAGCTAGAGTAATATGTGGTAGATGGATGGACTCCTCCCAAGCAAGCCGCCACCACCACCAAATCGCCAAGAGCAAGGATCTCTCGCCCAAATCCAAGTGGACAACAACTCTCGCCCACTCCAAGAGCAAGATGTTGGGTGCTTGAGCTCCTCTCAAGCTAGCCGAATGGAAGGAGGAAGGGATGGTGGCGTAAGCTCCCTCAAACCAGCCCCAAATCGCAAGGAAGAAGATGAAGCTCGGTTCTTCCCCTTCAAGTCGCCCCTCTCCTTCAATTTCGGATGAGATCCCCTTTCCAAAGCCGAATGTGATGATTTGCCAAGATCCCCAATTCGCTTAAGTGATTTGGGCCCATATGGATGAAGAAGCCTTTAACAAGAATGCGCCTCTATTCTTTTCAGCGATGACCCTAAGCTTGGGTTGGTTCTCTCATGCAACATAAGTCTTTGGCACTCCTCTTGGTCTTGGGTTCGAATCTCACCCATGACATATTTTTTTACATGCTTGTACACCTCTA
The DNA here is from genome assembly GCA_027563935.2 of Costus lasius. Lineage (NCBI taxonomy): Eukaryota > Viridiplantae > Streptophyta > Magnoliopsida > Zingiberales > Costaceae > Costus > Costus lasius. The sequence continues at coordinate 143,759,578 of CM050447.1, read as the reverse complement.
TACAAGCCTTTGATTATGTGCCATGGTCCACGTAGCCTCCTACATTGACCCTCATATTTTTGCCAGTGCATGCTCCTTGCCATGTACCTGCAAAACATCTTAACACAGGGTTAGTGTCCTAACTTCACTACTTCTCATGTTTTACCCCCTTCATCCCTACTCATAACCTCCATGAGTCCATGGGAAAGGCGGGGTAGTACCCCAAAGTACCCCGGGCGTCACAACTTGGATGTCCACGTACATTAGTTCATTTAGGTTGGAGGCTTGCTTCCTTGGTTTTTGCTCCCCCACTTCGGCTTTTATGGCATTGAGCAACCGCACGACGCCCATATTGGGTTTCCTTGAAGAAGGACTCTTGCCACTCTGGTAGCTATCGTCAGAGTCGCTATCACTTTTTTCTGTCATGGGAGTTTTCTTTTTCTTCTGATCAAAGGTCGAGGTCGTCTCTGCTACCAAAGCATGTAGCGCCTGCTTTTGGGGGCAATCTTTAACCCAATGGTTGCCCCCACAAAGAAAACATCCCCCTGATCTCGGGGTTGACTTTTGTGGCCTCCCCCTATTTGGGCTTCTCTGATTTTCCCTCCTAGACTCCTTTCCTCTAAATTGATAGGGTCTAGAGGGTTGAGGGGGTTTTCTCAGCTCTCTTCTCTCAAATGAGTTATAGTCTGTAAGTCGTTCCGCTGCTATTTGAGCCGATGCAAAATCTCAAATATTTTGTCGATCTAGCTCCTGTTGAGCCCACGGTTTTAGGCCATCCATGAAGTAGAATAACTTGTCATCCTCTGACATGTTTTTAACATCAAGGAGCAAGGCTGAAAATCTTTTTACATAGTCTCGTATTGAATTCGTATGGCGAAGTCCCTGCAACTTCTTACGAGTGATTCGACTCGTGTTTTTGGGGAGGAATTGAACCTTCAATTCATGCTTTAGATCATCCCAAGTTCTCATATTATCTGATCCTCTTTGAACTTTGGTACGCCACCATAACTTAGCATCCCCCGCTAGGTACCATGTTGCAGTGGCCACTTTTATGTCTTCTGTGTCGGGCCGAGTGACTAAGAAATACTGGTCCATATCAAATAAAAAATTCTCAAGTTCCTTTGCATCATGAGTACCCTCATAAGTTCGTGGTTCAGGAATTTTAATGGGTGCACGCTGTGGTCGGGGGTCCCCTTCATTGGCATGAACCGCCCGTGTAAGCACTGACACTCTCGCCATCAAGTCTTCAACTTGGTCTTTCAAATGAGTAAAGGCCTCTTGCGTGTCATCTTCTAAACGATCCACAATGGAAGCTAGCTCCGCTTGCTTAGCTTCAACCCCGGCCATACGTATCTCATCCAACTGTAGTGTCTCCAATTTTTCCTCTATAATGCCAACCCGTTCCTCCAAACTAGAGGGGCGGTCTCGTCGCCCTCTATGTTGTTCCACCTCTTCTCCTAATGTCACGCCCCAATTTTTCGCTGTGTAAATTAGGGGTGATGGCATGACTTACACAATGTGTAACCCTAGTATCACGAATTACACAATGCGTAACCTGTCAGCCTCACTCAATGCCACGCGCTAATGCGGAATCCCAAGAATAGCAACGCCCCCGCGCCAAACCAAATGCCTGTGCTCTCAACCAAACTACATGACCCCGGATGGGTAAATCTCGCGCTCTGCCTGAATGCACCTATGCTTTGTGGATCACTGTGCTGAACTCTGATGGTACTGAGCTCCAAGGCTGATCTCAGGATGGTGATGATCCTAACCTTCTCCTAGCCCTAGACCTACGTCAATGAGTGGCGGGTGGGCAGCACATGTTGCTCCTCAACCCAATATGCACACTCAAGGACCATCCTTATACTTATTGCTCTCTGTGAATGACACACACACAATCTCAGGCAATCACAGTAGTCGGGCACTAGACATATGCCCCAGATCCTAAGCAAGATATCCACCACTACACAGCAAGGAGGGAACGCCCTATCAGTTAGGTGCGCCTGCCCCTAATCACACACAAGCTCCGGCCGGCCAAGCACAAGACAATGATATCTCAATGTGAGGAAAACCCCTTCAACCCAATGTGGGCTAAGGGATCAAAAACCTCACCCTATTCTACTACTCAAATAGCCTATTCAACTACACAGAGTTCTTACAAGCTATTACAATGAATAATACAAGGAAAGATAAGATTCTATACCACTCCAACGCTAATGTTAGGATGGTGTTGAATTTCAGCCTCCTCCCTCCAAGTAGTGGCCGAAACTCCCTCAAACCCTCAAGGGTGGTGCCCTTGAGGTTAGGACCCTAGAGCCGAAACCCTAGGGTGGTTTTGTTGATGCAACCGAGCTCCTTCCTCCAAGGAACTCCTCAGCCCCAATGTGGACAGCAAGCTGCCCCAAAGTGGATGAATGGGAAGAGAGTGGCGCCACCAAGGGATGATGGCCGCTGGTCACCCCCTTTTCCCCAATTGCAGCCCCCTTTTCCTCCAAGGGGATTCCAAAGCCGAGAGCACCTCCAAACTGAATGCTCTTGTCCAAGCAAGCTGGTGGAGTGTGTGAGCTCCTCTCAAGCACGTCTCCACCAATCTAAACCGAAGGGATGAAGGTGAAAGGTGGTGGTGTGAACTCCCTCAAGTCACCGCCAATGCTCCACACTCGGCCAATGAAGAAGATGGTCGCCCTCCTCTCAAAGCCGCCACCAAGATGCCCCACCGGAGATGGAATGGAAGGAGGATGGTGAGCTCCCTCAAGCTCACGCCCAAGCACACGGAAGAAGATGAAGATCGCCTAGATCCCCTCTCCTCCAAGTCGCAAGCCTCAATCACTCTTGGTTGGAATTGATTGAATGAAATCCGATTCCTTCCAAGATCCCTAATTCGGTTAGCTTTTGACAAATGTGCCCTTATGAATGAGGAAGGGCTTTAACAAGGATTCACCTTCCTTCATTTCAACAATCACCTTGATTCTGGGTTGGCACTCTTATACATCATAAGTCTTTGGCACTCCTCTAGGTCATGGGTTCGAGACTCACCCATGCCACATTTTTTTTTCTAATTCTTGTACCCTCCTGTACAAGTGCAAAGTACCTGCAAAACATCCTAACACAAAGATTAGATATTTTGCCCCCTTCTGCATCAGGCCTCACCCCAAGATGAAGGTCTCTCCCTGCTCATAACCTCTATGAGTACACAGAGGGGTCCGGGTGTGTACCCCACACACCCAGGTCGTCACACTCTTCCCCAGCTGACCTAGACCTCGCCCCTGAGGGCTTCCTCATAATTCTTAAACAACCAATGAAATTGTTCAAGGTCAGCCATTCTTTCCCATGTAGCATCCTCTTCAGCTTCGCCCTGCCACTGTACTAGTATCTCAGCCTTCTGACCCTTTCCACTCAAGCCATATACACGGTGATCTAGAATCTTCAAAGGCTGCTTTGCAAACTCTACTGTGCCTTGGGCTGGCTTTCTCCTTACTTGTTCACGCTCAGGATGAACATCATCTGAGTGAAATTTCTTGAGGAAACTAATATGAAAGGTGAGATGAAGCTTATAGTGTTTAGGCAGATTCAGCATGTAGGCTACCGCACCAATTCTTTTGATGACCGTGAACGGTCCCTCACACCTGGGTACTAGTCCTCTATGGTAGGTGCCTGCAACTATCTTCCTCCACATTTGCGGGGTTAGTTTGAGGAGCACCTGATCTCCTACCTCAAACTCAACGTGACGTCTATGCCAGTTCGCATACTTAACCATACGGTTGGAAGCTTTTCTCAAGCTGTCCCTAGCCTCTTCCCATAGCTCTATGCGTTCCTGAACATACTGATTAGCAGCCTTGTTCCGGCTGCTTACACCACTAGCGAGGTTATCAACCGGTGTAGATGGTTGATACCCTAAGACTATTTCGAATGGACTTTTCCCTGTAGCTGAGGACACTTGTATGTTATAAGCGAATTGGGTTGTATCAAGCAGAAATGACCAATTCCTCTGAGTACCAGATACAAAGTGTCTCAGGTATTCTTCCACTAAAGCATTGATGCGCTCGGTCTGCCCATCATTCTGTGGGTGAAATGCAGTGGACATCTTAAGATCTGTTCCCAGCTTCTTAAATAGGGACCCCCAAAATCTGCATGTGAACCTGGTGTCTCTATCACTAATGATATCCCGTGGTAAGCCAAAGTGCTTCACCACATGCTGAAAGAACAGGTTGGTGGTCACCTATGCTGAGCACACCTCAGGAGCCGCCACAAAGATAGCATATTTAGAGAATCTGTCCACTATCACCAATACAGAACCGAGTCCATCAAATACTGGGAAATGTGTGATAAAGTCCATGGAAACTGAAATGAATGGTCTCGCTGGTGTGGGCAACGGTTGGAGAAGACCTGCCTCCAGTCTTCTCTCAATCTTATCCTGTTGACATATTAAACAGGTTTTCACATAAATGCTCAATGTCAGATTTCATTCCTGGCCAGAACCAACCTCTCTTCAGCAGCGCATACATCCTCTGACCGCCGGGATGCCCCGCCCAAACGGTAACATGGAACTCCCTCATGAGACCAAACCGAATGTCTCCCGGAGCAGGAACATAAGTTCAGCCACCCTGAGCCATGACAAGGTCATCCTCATCCACATAGAACCTGCGCACTATACCATCTTTGATCTGTGCAACAAGCTTCTGATAAGCATGATCTGTGTTGGCGGTCTGCTTAATGTACTGAAAGATCTTGCCCTCTGCCCTAGAAAGTGCGCATAACAAAGCAACATTGCTGATCCTACTGAGGGCATCTGGAACCTGATGACATTTGCCCGGTTTATGCTCCCAACTGAAATCAAATTCTGCTAAGAGTTCTTGCCAACGAGCCTGCCTGGCTTACAACTTCTTCTGAGCCTGGAAGAAGGTGTTAGCAATGTTATCAGTCTTTATCACAAAATGACTCCCCAGAAGGTATATACGCCACAATCTGAGACAGTGAACAATAGCTAGCATCTCTTTTTCATGTGCAGAATAGTTCAGCTCAGCTGCTTTCAGCTTTCTGCTCTCATAGGCTACTGGTCTGCCAGCTTGAACAAGCACTCCACCTAGAGCACGGTCTGAAGCATCAGTGTGTACTTCAAACTCCTGTGAAAAATCAGGTAATTTTAGAACGGGCTCTAAAGTTACTAGCCTCTTCAGAGTCTCAAAAGCATCTTGGTGTGTCTCCTCCCAACACCAAGATGAATTTTCTATAAAAATTTGCCAGACCCAAGAATGAACGCAGTTGAGTAACACTAGAAGGGCTCGGCCAGTCCCAAATGGCCTTAATCTTCTTATTATCCATCCTCACACTGCCTTGAGAAACCACATGTCCTAAGAACTGGATCTCAGTCTGCGCAAACTCACACTTTTCAGCCTTCAGATATAACTGATTGTCTCTGAGAACTTGCAGAACTTGCCTCAAATGTTTCTCATGCTCCTTCAGATCAGATGAATATACTACTATATCATCTAAATAAACCACCACGAACTTATCCAAAAACGGATTCAAGATGTTGTTCATGAGGTTACAAAACGTTGCAGGAGCATTGGTTAGCCCAAAAGGCATAACCAGAAACTCAAATGAGCCATACCGCGTGACACATGTAGTCTTCGGCTCATCCCCCTCAGCTATACGTACCTGCCAGTATCCAGATCTCAAATCAACCTTGCTAAAAATCTTGGCATTCGCCAACCTATCCAACAAATCTTGTATCAGTGGGATGGGATAAGCATTGCACATTGTGACCTTGTTCAATGCTCTATAGTCAACACACATGCGCAAGCTCCCATCTTTCTTCTTCTGGAAGAGAACAGGCGCCCCATATGGTGCCTTAGAGGGCTGAACATACCCTGATTCCAATAGCTCATTCAACTGTCGCCTGAGCTTTGCCAATTCTAATGGTGGCATGCGGTATGGAGGCTGTGCTGGGGGTACTGCTCCAGGAATCAACTCTATCTGATGATCAATATCTCTCCTAGGAGGTAGCACCTTAGGCATCTCTGGAGGGATCACATCTGCAAACTCTCTCAGTAAAGATCCAACAGATGGTGGTACTGATGTCATGATGTCATCTAATGAAGCTACGGCAGTCCCCACAATGACTTCCTTCCCCTTTCGGCTACAAGAACTGGAGGAAGTGGCCAGTTCCCTCACACTCCTCATAAGCTGTCTAGGAGTTGAATCCACCTGGGGAGTGTCTTCCACTACTCTGATATGTGCTAGATATGTGGAAGCACCATGCCTAACCCCATTTGCTAAGGTAGTAGGAGTAAGCTCCTTCTCCTTTGCTTTCTTCTTCTCCTCTTTCATTCCAGTAAAGCAAGGAATGAAACAAGGGTTCTTCTCATCAAGTACTAACAAACTGTTGAGATGTGGCATTGGGGTAGCTTTAGCTCTCCTCAGCAGATCCATACCCACAATGACATCAAACACATCTAACTGAGTCACTAACACTGTGCATTTTCCACTCCACGGTCCCATCTTAACTGGAACATCATATGAAATACCCATAGCCTTTCTAGCCTCAGCATTTACTGTTTTCACATGTGTTTCACTGGCGGTAGTCTTCAGCTTCAGTCGCTCACGCAACCTATCTGAAACAAACAAATGTGTGCCCCCAGTGTCTACCATGGCTGCAATCTCAACATCATTCAGACTGATGTTCGTATACATCAATGGGGAAGATCTCACTGACACATTTGCAATGACTAAAGGGTTGACAGATGCAAAACCCTGCTTATCTTCTTTCCTTGCTTCCCCCTTCTCTGCAAGGACCGCTGCTACTGCTCTTTTTGTAGGACAATCCCTCATCATGTGAGGGCCATTGCAGACAAAGCACGCCAGCTTCCTCTTAGGACTAGACTCATTCTTCTTCTTGTGCACAGGTGGCTTCTGATGAGTCTGAGGAACTGGTGCTTTTCCTTTGCCTTTTTGTTTTGGGACGTACTTCTTCTTACCCTTGTCTGGCACACGGGTATGAGAAGATGTAGAAGAAGGTACTCCCCCAGCACGAGACCTGGTACCTCTCATGTCTAACAGTGCATCCGCAGCTACTACGACATCTCTGTAAGTAGTCACCCCTTGTCTCCTTTGCTCTAGAAGCGCTCAGTCCTGAAGACCTCCTAAGAATGAGATAAACTTCTTCTCTTCGTTCATATTAGGGATCTTCAAAAGCAATGTGGCAAATTGCTTGACATACTCCCTTATAGTGCCGGTCTGCCTGAGATTTCTGAACTGCATGCGAGCGGTAAACAAGGTGTTTGCAGGCCGAAACTGAGCTATCATCTCTAGTTTCAAATCCTCCCAAGACACAACCTCAGGACGATCTCCCTCGGTCCTCGGTGCTACAGAAGTGCGCCACCACACTTTGGCATCTCCAGTGAGGAATGATGCACAAACCTCAATCTTGTCATCTTCTGGCACCCGAGCGGCTTTAAAGTAGTGCTCCATGTCGAACAGAAAGTTCTCTAACTCTTTCGCTACCCTGGCTCCTCCAAAGGTAGATGGATCAGGTATATTGCGCTTCACTGCTGGATGTGAAGGCATGATCCCAGATACAGGTGTAGGCGGGTTTGAAGCTACTTGTGCCAAAGCAAGCTTCAACATAGCAATCTCAACTGTGAAAGTCTCCACAGTAGGCTCCAGCACACTAACTCTGGCATCATTTGTGTGCTGATAATGCTGATAGAGCTCCCTGAGTGTCTGCATGCGCTCAGCCAGTGGATCTCCCTGCTACTCACCCTCGTCTAATCCAACTGCTAACTCCAGTCTGGTGAACCTCTCATCCAAATCTGGCAATTCTGGAAAGTCTGGCTCTGCCATCTAGTGCTGTGATGAATGAACTGTGCAGACGATTGAATGGAACCAAAACTGAGCGATGAGTTGTGTAACTGAGGAATTACGCCCCGGCACTAAGCACCGACGTATGCAACTCCCAAACAGCACAACAAACTCACGTCTATATCTCGGTGTCACAAACAATCACTGCTTGTCAGGTTGTTGGTTGAGTTGGGCTCTGTTGCAATGTACACGTGGGCTCTGATACCACTCTGTCACACCCCAATTTTTCGCTGTGTAAATTAGAGGTGATGGCACGACTTACACAATGTGTAGTATCACGAATTACACAATGCGTAACCCGTCAGCCTCACTCAATGTCACGCGCTAATGCGGAATCCCAAGAATAGCAACGCCCCCGCGCCAAACCAAATGCCTGTGCTCTCAACCAAACTACATGACCCCGGATGGGTAAATCTCGCGCTCTGCCTGAATGCACCTATGCTCTGTGGATCACTGTGCTGAACTCTGATGGTACTGAGCTCCAAGGCTGATCTCAAGATGATGATGATCCTAGCCTTCTCCTAGCCCAAGACCTACGTCAATGAGTGGCGGGTGGGCAGCACATGTTGCTCCTTAACCAAATATGCACACTCAAGGACCGTCCTTATACTTATAGCGCCCTATGAATGACACACACACACAATCACAGGCAATCACAGTAGTCGGGTACTAGACATATGCCCCAGATCCTATGCAAGATATCCACCACTACACAGCAGGGAAGGAACGCCCTATCAGTTAGGTGCGCCTGCCCCTAATCACATACAAGCTCCGGCCGGCCAAGCACAAGACAATGATATCTCAATGTGAGGAAAACCCTTTCAACCCAATGTGGGCTAAGGGATCAAAAACCTCACCCTATTCTACTACTCAAATAGCCTATTCAACTACACAGAGTTCTTATAAGCTATTACAATGAATAATACAAGGAAAGATAAGATTCTATACCACTCCAACGCTAATGTTAGGATGGTGTTGAATTTCAGCCTCCTCCCTCCAAGTAGTGGCCGAAACTCCCTCAAACCCTCAAGGGTGGTGCCCTTGAGGTTAGGACCCTAGAGCCAAAACCCTAGGGTGGTTTTGTTGATGCAACCGAGCTCCTTCCTCCAAGGAACTCCTCAGCCCCAATGTGGACAGCAAGCTGCCCCAAAGTGGATGAATGGGAAGAGAGTGGCGCCACCAAGGGATGATGGCCGCCGGTCACCCCTTTCCCCCAATTGCAGCCCCCTTTTCCTCCAAGGGGATTCCAAAGCCGAGAGCACCTCCAAGCTGAATGCTCTTGTCCAAGCAAGCTGGTGGAGTGTGTGAGCTCCTCTCAAGCACGTCTCCACCAATCTAAACCGAAGGGATGAAGGTGAAAGGTGGTGGCGTGAACTCCCTCAAATCGCCGCCAATGCTCCACACTCGGCCAATGAAAAAGATGGTCGCCCTCCTCTCAAAGCCGCCTGAGATGGAATGGAAGGAGGATGGTGAGCTCCCTCAAGCTCACGCCCAAGCAAACGGAAGAAGATGAAGATCGCCTAGATCCCCTTTCCTCCAAGTCACAAGCCTCAATCACTCTCGGTTGGAATTGATTGAATGAAATCTGATTCCTTCCAAGATCCCTAATTCGTTTAGCTTTTGACAAATGTGCCCTTATGAATGAGGAAGGGCTTTAACAAGGATTCGCCTTCCTTCATTTCAACAATCACCCTGATGCTGGGTTGGCACTCCCATACATCATAAGTCTTTGGCACTCCTCTAGGTCATGGGTCCTAACACAAAAATTAGATATTTTGCCCCCTTCTGCATCAGGCCTCACCCCAAGATGAAGGTCTCTCCCTGCTCATAACCTCTATGAGTACACAGAGGGGTCCGGGTGTGTACCCCACACACCCAGGTCGTCACACCTGAGGTGTGAGGATGTAGCATGTTTGACCCCACATCGCCTTTACCATAAGCTGCCATAGCGTCTGATCAGAAACCCCTCTGATACCACTTGTCACGGACGCACTTTCTTTAGTGCTTAGTGTCCGTGCGGTGCACTACTCTCCCAGCTAAGGAGTAATGCTCAACCGATCCGAGGCAACAATCCGAAGGCAACAGTGCGAAGGCAACAATACGAAGGCAACACAAGCAATTGAAGGCACAAGCAGCTTTCACAAGACGGTGAGTAAAATGCACGGTGAAATGACTCAACCGCACACCCCCACCATTATATTATTAATAGAGGCAACAGTACAGGACAATATTACATGACACTAAACAGAAATTAAGTGGACACTAGACCTAGTGTCACGCCCCAATTTTTCGCTGTGTAAATTGAGGGTGATGGCACGACTTACACAATGTGTAACCCTAGTATCACGGATTACACAATGCGCAACCCGTCAGCCAACGCTCAATGCACACGCGCTGTGCGGAAGTCCCAAGGTATCACAACACTACGCCAAACCCAATGTCTGCGCCCTCAACCAAAATGCACGATCCCCAGATGGGATAACCTCGCGCCCTGATCAAGGTCCCTGTGCTCTCTATGGATCACTGTACTCCCGGGCTGATCTCAGGTAATCTGGTCCTAGCCTTCTCCTAGTCCTAGACCTACGTCGATGAGTGGCGGGTGGGCAGCACATGTTGCTCCTCAACCCAATATGCACACTCAAGGACCGTCTTAGACTTAGGTGCCCTGTAAGATGTCCACACACACAATCGCTGGCAATTACAGTAGTCGGGTACTAGACATATGCCCCAAATCCTAAGCAATAGCCACAACTACACAGCAAGGAGGGAACGCCCTATCAGTTAGGTGCGTCTGCCCCTAATCACACACAAAGCTCCGGCCGGCCAAGCACAAGACAAATATATCTCAATGTGAGGAAAACCCCTTCACAACCCAATTTGGGCTAAGGGATCAAAAACCTCACCTAATCTACTCATGCAGCATGTTCTTATACAAATGTTTACAAGCTCTACTATAGAAAGCAAGTAAATGATACCTCCAAGGATCACAAGACCCTTGGGAGCCGAATGTACAAGTTGACACTCGCTGCCCTTCGCCAGAATGCCCTCTAGACCCGCCGGAATCCTCCTCCAAGCGCTGCCCAAGGTGCTGCCCTTGAAGCCACAACAATGCCGAGAGTGGGGAACACCTTCCCCTTTGCTGCCGAGAGTGGGGAACACCTTCCCCTTTGCTGCCGCCACTCCAAGACCCAACAACTAGCTGGTTGCCGCACTCCTTGAGCTCAAGAAGCCCTCACTCTCGCCGGAGAAGAAGGTGGAAGTGGTGGAAATGGGCTGTCGCCGATTGGATGAAAAGTCGCCCAAAGCTCTCACCCCCAAAGCTAGCAGCCGCCCCCTTGGATCGATTAGGGTTCGCCCCCCTCCCACGCTTAGGGCTGCCCTCTTGCTTCACTTACTCAAATCAGCTCCCATTCGACCATGTGTGCTTTGGGATTGGTGAGAAGTGAAGACTTCAAGTTGAATGCAGTCCGTTAGCTTTCAGCAATCACCATAGAGCTGGGTTGGCACTCCCATACTCCATAGGCATTGGCACTCTCCTGGGTCTTGGGTTCAAGACTCACCCATGCCCCTTTTTTTTTCTTCAACCATTTTGTTGCTCTTCTCAACATAGATTGAAGTGTGACAAGGCCCATGTAACCCCTACATGTGCCCCTTGATTTTTGCCAAGCACCGGAGTACCTGCAAAACATCTTAACACAGTGATTAGTTATTTTTGCCCCCTTCTGCTTCAGGCCTCACCCAAGATGAGGGTCTCTCCCTGCTCATAACCTCTAATGAGTACACAGAGGGGTCCGGGTGTGTACCCCACACACCCAGGTCGTCACACCTAGTGTGACGCCCGGGGTACTTTGGGGTACTACCCTGCCTATCCCATGGACTCATTGAGGTTATGAGTAGGGATGAAGGGGGTAAAGTTGGAGAAGACATGAGAAGTAGTGAAGTTAGGTCACTAACCTTGTGTTATGATGTTTTGTAGGTACATGGCAAGGAGCATGCACTTACAAAAATATAAGGTTCAATGTAGAAAGCTACATGGACCATGTCGCATCATCAAAGGCTTGTATAGAGGTGTACAAGCTTGGCAAAAAAATATGTCATGGGCAAGATTTGAACCCAAAACCTATGGAGAGCCAAAGCCTTATGTTGCATGAGAGGACCAACCCGAGCTTGGGTCATTAGCTGAAAGAAAGAGGAGGCGCATCTTGATAAGGGCTTCTTCATCCAAATGGCCCAAATCACTTAAACAAAAGAGGGCAAACCGAAATTGGGGATCTAGGATGCGATTTGGGGGGAAAAAATCAGCCAATCCGATTTGGGGATCTTGAGGAGGCGATTTGGAGAAGACTTGGGCGACATCTTCTTCCCATCTTCATCCATGCCGATTTGGTGAGAGCTTGAGGGAGTTCATCACCATCTTCCCTTCCCCCATCCGTGTGGAGCTTGGTGGCGAGTGATTGAGGGAGTTCATCCATTCGGCCACCACATTCCACTTGGGCCGAGAGTTGCAAGGAGAGTGGAGACTTCATCTTCCACCTTGGCGAGCTTGGAGTGAGCTTGAGGGAGCTCACGGTTGCCCATCCATCCGATTCATCTTGGAGAGGAGCTCGGCACATTCAGCACTTTGCTTGGCCGAGTGCTCCATTGCTTGGTTTGGTTCTCCTTGGAGGAAAGGAGGGCTGATTCACTTGGAGGAGCTAGGGAGGACCGGCGGCCATCTTTTAGTGGAGGCGCCACCATCTACCTCTTCCACATTGGAGGCGGCACCTTGCTGTCCATTTCGGGCTGAGGGTGTTCCTTGGAGCTAAGGGACACTTTGAAGCATCACAACCACCTAGGAGGGCGCTCCTAGGGTGGAGCCTCAAGCACTTGTGCTTGAGGAGCTTTTGGAGAAGACCGGCCACCTTGAGGAGGAGAGGAGGCTGATTTTCATCATCACTTCACCACTAGAGTTGGAGTGGTATACTTTACTTGCTTTAAGCTTATTTGCTTTACAATAACATTGTATAAACATTGTATGAACATCATGTCTTGTTAAGTAGTGATTAGTTCATTGTTAGTATCTCTATCCACATTGGAAGAGATATTCTGCTCATACCCGAGGTTGTGTCCTTGGAGGGGTTGTGATATTATTGTCCGGTGTGTTTAGCTTGTGACTTGTGCAAGCGCCGTGCTTGTGCAAGGAGCTCGCTCGCTGTGTAGTTGTTGATATCTATATTAGGGTTTGGGCATATGTCTAGTGCCCTTTACTTGTGACTGCCAGCGCTTGTGTGTGTGTCAATTGCAGGGCGCTTACGTCTAAGGCCGTCTTTAAGTGTGCATATGGGGTTGAGAAGCAACATGTGCTTGCCACCCGCCACTTATTGACCTAGGTCTAGGGTTAGGAGAAGGTTAGGACTCAGTTCCATCAGATCAGCCTTGGAGCTCAGTTCCATCAGAGCTCAGCCCTGAGAGCGCAGTGGATTCAGAGGAGCTTTTGTCAGTGCTGTAGATCTTGGTTAAATTCCGCATATAGAGTGTTGGCTGGCAATTTACACAGAGGGTGTGTAGATTGCGCCATCACGCTCGAGAATTTTAAGGCAAAAATTTAGCACAAAATTTAGGGCGTGACACCTAGTGTGAGACCCTGGGTACTTTGGGGTACTACCCCGCCTTTCCCATGGACTCATGGAGGTTATGAGTAGGGATGAAGGGGGTAAAGTTGATGGAGAATACACATGCAAAAATGTTTGGGTCAATGTAGGGGGCTATATGGACCATGGAGCATTATTTGAGCTTGTATAGAGGTGTACAAGCTTTGAAAAAAAAATATGTCATGGGTGAGATTTGAACCCAAGACCTATGGAGAGCCTAGGATTTAAGTTGCATGAGAGGACCAACCCGAGCTTGGGTCATTAGCTGAAAGAAGAGGAGGCGCCTTCTTCTTAAGGTCTTCATAATGCAAAAGGGCAAAAATGACAAAAGGCTTAACTAATTTGGGGATCTCGATTGGAGGAAAAACAATCGGATTGGGGAGGAAAACCGAAAGCTTGTGGAGCTTGAGGAGGGCGACTTGGAGAGGAAGCTTCATCTTCTTCCTTGGCGAGTTGGGGCTAGCTTGAGGGAGCTTGTGCCACCATCCACCTTCCCATCCTTCTTCCATCCGGTTGGCTTGAGAGGAGCTCAAGCTTCCATTCGCCACCTTGCTGTCCACACTTGGCCGAGAGTGAGCAAGGGAGTGGCGGCTTGGAGAAGGAGGATCTAGGCGAGATCTTCCCTTCCATTCTTCATCTACACTTGGAGCTTCTTGGTGGCGGGTTACTTGAGGGAGATCCAACCACCTTGCTGTCCATTGAAGCTTGTAACCGAGAGTGCATCCATTGTGTTTGACGGTTTGCCCCTTTGGAGGAAGGGGGCTGATTTGGGGAAGAAGGGGGCTGATTGGTAGCCACTAGATCATTGGTGGCGCCACTTGTTATTCATCCACCTTGGGCGGCTGAGGTGCTGTCCATTGGAGGGCTGAGCACTTCCTTGGAGCTAAGGAGTGCAAAAGAAGTATCAAACCACCTAGGAGGGCGATCCTAGGGTGGAGCCTCAAGCACTTGTGCTTGAGGAGAGCTTTGGAGAAGACCGGCCACCTTGGAGGAGAGGAGGCTGATTTTTCATCCTCACTTCATCATAGCGTTGGAGTGGTATATTTTACCTGCTTTAAGCTTATTTACCTTGCATTAGCATTGTAAAACCATTGTATGGACATCGTGTTCTATTGAGTAGTTGATAGCTTGTGTTTTTATCGTTCGGTGTGATTAGCTTAGGTGAGACGCAAGCATTGAGCTTGTTATCATCCTTCGCTCGCTGTGTAGTTGTGGATACCTGTCTTAGGTTTTGGGCATATGTATAGTGCCCTTATATTGTGAACTGCCAGCGTGTGTTGTGCGTTGTCATTTACAGGGCGCTTAAGTTTAAGGCCGTTAGTAAGTGTGCATATGGGGTTGAGAAGCAACATGTGCTTGCCACCCGCCACTTACTGACCTAGGTCTAGGGCTAGGAGAAGGCTAGGACGCAGTTCCATCAGAACAGCCTTGGAGCTCAGTTCCATCAGAGCCCAGCCCAGGGAGCGCAGAGAGGTGTAGATTGTGCTAGAAGACGATCTTGGCTAATTTCCGCATAGAGTGTAGGCTGGCAATCTACACAGAGGGTGTGTAGATTGCGCTATCACGCTCGAGATTTTAAGAAAAAATTTAGCACAAAATTTGGGGCGTGACACCTAGTGTCACGCCCCAATTTTTCGCTGTGTAATTGAGGGTGATGGCACGACTTACACACTGCGTAACCCGAGAGTACAAGGTTACACAATGAGTAAACCGTCAGCCTACACTCAATACACGAGCGCTATGCGGAAGTCTAGGATCTCTGCGCCCCCAACTCAAAATGCCCGATCCCCTGATGGGATGCTCGTGCCCCGATCCGCTGCCTCTGTGCTCTCTGTGGATCACTATGCTCCCGGGCCGATCTCTGATGGTCTGGGCCTAATCTTCTCCTAGCCCTAGACTCTACGTCAATGAGCGGCGGGTGGGCAGCACACGTTGCTCCTCAACCCAATATGCGCGCTCACGACCGTCCTTAATACCTAGAGCGCCCTATGTAAATACACACACAAGAATCACAGGCAGTGCAATAGTCGGGCACTAGACATATGCCCCCAAACCTAAGCAGGTAGCTTCCACTACACAGCAAGGAGGGTACGCCCTATCAGTTAGGTGCGCCCGCCCCTAATCACACCGAGGCCTCAGCTGGCCAGGCAAAGTACACAATGTATATCAAAGTGAGGAAAACCCCTTCACTACCCAATGTGGGCTAAGGGATCAAAAACCTCACACTAACTACTCAACAGCGTCTTATACAAATATTACAAGCTCCTATCTAAGTAAGCAGGTAAATGTACCTCCAAGGATCGCACGATCCTTGGGAGTAGTTTGTACAAGCTGTCCCTTGCTAGGCTTTGCCGGAAACTCCCTTTAGCCGCCGGAAATCACTTCCCCAAGCTCAGCCCAAGGTGCTGTCCGTGAGCTCCAACAAGTCGGATGGGAAGGGGACTCCTTCCCCTAGCTACCGTGAGAGCAGGGAGCCTTCTCCCTTGATTGCCGAGAGTGGGGAGCACTCTCCCCTTGCTGCCGGAAATGGGGACTCCTTCCCCTTTGGTTGCTGCACCTCCAAGACCCAATACCTCTCAAGGTATCGCACTCCTTGAGCTCAAGGAGCCTCCTTCTCGCCGGAGAAGAAGGTGGAAGCAAGCTGCCGGTGAAGACTCAAGCTGGCCGAGAGTGGGCTGCTGCTCTCCTTTCGGATCTCCTCCAAGGCTCAGCTATCCAAGGGATGCCGCACCCTTTGAGCTCTCTCAAAGGGCCTTCAGCTCACCGGAGGTGAAGGTGGAAGGGATCGCCGGAGGTGAAGATGGAATCGCCCCAAAATCGCCCATAAGCAAGCACCCGCAAGTCTCTTTCTCTCAGATGTCTTCGGGTTGCCGAGTTAGGGCTGCCCCCTAATCCAAACGCTCAAAGCTTCACTTACTCAATCAGCCCTCCATGGCTGCTCTGAGATCTGTGAAGTGATGAAGGCTTTAAGTAGAATGCGCCAATGCTCTTATCAGCGAATGACCCAAGCTCGGGTTGGCCATCCCATGCAACATAAGCATTAGCTCTCCTCTAGGTCATGGGTTCGAGACTCACCCATGCCACATTTTTTTCTCTATGCTTGTACACTCCTGTACAAGGCTAATTTTTGCTAAGTGTTCCATGCTCCTCCATGGTACGTGCAAAACATCTTAACACATTTATTAGTGGTTTTTGCCCCCTTCTACATCAGGCCTCACCCCAAGATGAGGGTCTTTCCCTGCTCATAACCTCTATGAGTATGCAGAGGGGTCTGGGTGTGTACCCCGCACACCCAGGTCGTCACATTCTCCCCCAGCTGACCTAGACCTCGCCCCCGAGGGCTTCCTCATAATTCTTGAACAACCAGTGAAATTGTTCAAGGTCAGCCATTCTCTCCCAAGTAGCATCCTCTTCCGCTTCGCCCTGCCACTATACTAAAATCTCAGCCTTCTGTCCTTTTCCACTCCATCCGTATACACGGTGATTCAGAATCTTCAAAGGCTGCTTAGCAAACTCTACAGAGCCACGGGCTGGCTTTCTTCTTACTTGTTGACGCTCCAGATGAACATCGTCTGCATGAAATTTCTTGAGGAAACTAACATGGAATGTGGGATGTAACTTGTAGTGTTTCGGCAAATTCAGCTTATAGGCTACTGCACCCACTCTCTTGATAACCGTGAATGGTCCTTCATATCTGGGTACAAGCCCTCTATGATAAGTGCCTGCCACTATCTTTCTCCACATCTGAGGAGTTAGTTTGAGGAGCACCAAATCACCTACCTCAAACTCGACGTGACGTCTATGTCTGTTCGCATATTTTACCATCCGGTTGGACGCTTTCCTCAAGCTGTCCCGAGCCTCTTCCCAGAGCTCTATGCGATCTTGGACATACTGATTCGCAGCCTTATTTCGACTGCTTGCCCCACTCGCAAGATGATCAACCGGGGTAGATGGTTGATATCCTAAGACCATCTCAAATGGACTTTTTCCAGTAGCTGAGGACACTTGTATATTATAAGCAAACTGGGCCGTATCAAGCAGGAACGGCCAATTTCTCTGAGTAGCAGAAACAAAGTGCCTCAGGTATTCTTCTACTAGTGCATTGATGCGCTCGGTCTGCCCATCAGTCTGGGGGTGAAAAGCAGCAGACATCTTCAAGTCTGTTCCCAGCTTCTTAAATAAGGACCCCCAAAATCTACCAGTAAAGCGGGTGTCTCTATCACTGATAATATCCCGTGGTAAGCCAAAGTGCTTCACCACATACTGAAAGAATAGGTTGGCGGTCACCTCAGCTGAGCACTCCTCAGGAGCCGCCACAAATATAGCATATTTAGAAAATCTATCCACAATCACCAAAACAGAACCAAGTCCATCAAAGACTGGAAAGTGAGTTATAAAGTCCATAGACACTGACATAAACGGTCTAGCTGGTGTGGGCAAAGGTTGGAGAAGACCTGCCTCCAATCTTCTCTCAATCTTATCCTGCTGACAAATCAGACAGGTTTTCACAAAATGCTCTACATCTGACTTCATTCCTGGCCAGAACCAACCTCTTTTGAGCAGCGCATACATTCTCTGACCACCTGGATGTCCAGCCCAAACAGTATCATGGAACTCTCTCATGAGACCAAAACGAATGTCCCCAGAAGCAGGAACATAGGTTCGGCCACCCTGAGCCATGATAAGGCCATCCTCATCTACGTAGAATCTGCGCACTACACCATCTCTGATCTGTGCAACAAGTTTCTGGTAGGCTTTATCTGTACTGGCGGTCTGCTTAATGTACTGAAATATCTTGCCCTCTGCTCTAGATAGGGCGCATAGCATAGCAATAGTGCTAATCCTACTGAGGGCATCTGGGACCTGATGACATTTACCCGGTTTATGCTCCCAACTGAAGTCAAACTCTGCTAGAAGCTCTTGCCAACGGGCCTGCCTGGCTGACAATTTCTTCTGAGTCTGGAAGAAAGTGTTAGCAATGTTATCATTCTTGACTATAAAGTGACTCCCCAGAAGGTAAATACGCCACAATCTGAGACAGTGGACCACAGCTAGCATCTCCTTCTCATGTGCTGAGTAGTTAAGCTCGGCTGCTTTCAGTTTTCTGCTCTCATAGGCCACTGGTCTGCCATCCTGAACTAATACTCCGCCTAGAGCACGGTCTGAAGCATCAGTATGAACTTCAAACCCTTGTGAGAAATCTGGTAATTTTAGCACGGGCTCTGAAGTTACCAGCCTCTTCAGAGTCTCAAAAGCCTCTTGGTGAGTTTCCTCCCAACACCAAGTTTTGTCCTTTTTGAGCAAGTCAGTCAAAGGTGCCACTACCTTTGAGTATCCCATGATGAATCTTCTGTAAAAGTTTGCCAGACCCAGAAAAGAACGCAGTTGAGTCACATTGGAAGGGCTAGGCCAATCCCAAATGGCCTTGATCTTCTCAGTATCCATTCTCACACTGCCTTGGGACACAACATGTCCTAAAAACTGAATCTCCGTCTGTGCAAACTCGCATTTCTCAGCCTTCAGATATAACTGATTATCCCGGAGTACTTGCAGAACTTGCCTCAAATGCTTCTCGTGCTCCTTTAAATCAGATGAGTACACTACTATATCATCCAAATAGACCACCACGAACTTATCCAAAAATGGGTTTAGGATATTGTTCATGAGGTTACAAAAAGTTGCAGGAGCATTGGTTAGCCCAAAAGGCATCACCATGAACTCAAACGAGCCATACCGCGTGACACAAGTTGTCTTTGGCTCATTCCCCTTGGCAATTCGCACCTGCCAGTATCCCGATCTTAAGTCAAGCTTGCTAAAGATCTTTGCATTTGCTAATCTATCCAGCAAGTCTTGAATCAGAGGGATGGGATAGGCATTGCGCACTGTGACTTTGTTCAGTGCTCTATAATCCACGCACATGCGCAAGCTCCCATCTTTCTTCTTTTGAAATAGGACAGGCGCTCCATATGGTGCCTTTGAGGGTTGGATATACCCTGACTCTAAGAGCTCGTTCAACTGTTTCCTGAGCTCTGCCAATTCTAACGGTGGCATGCGGTAGGGAGGCTGTGCTGGGGGTACTGCTCCAGGGACTAACTCAATCTGGTGATCTATGTCTCTCCTGGGAGGCAGTACCTTTGGCATCTCTGGTGGGATCACATCTTTGTACTCTTTCAATAAAGAACCAACAGAAGGTGGTACTGATGTCATTATGTCCTCTAATGAAGCTACAGCAATCCCCACAATGACTTCTTTTCCCTTCCTGCTACAAGAACTAGAGGAAGTGGCCAGTTCCCTCTCACTCCTCATAAACTGTCCAGGAGCTGAATCCAATCGTGGAGTGTCTTCCACTACTCTAATATGGGCTAGATAAGTGGAAGCACCATGCCTCACTCCATTGGCTAGGGAGGTAGGAGTAAGCTCCTTCTCCTTTGCCTTCTTCTTCTCCTCTTTCATTCTGGTAAAGCAAGGAATGAAACAAGGATTCTTCTCATCTAATACCAGCAAACTATTGAGATGTGGCATTGGGGTGGCTTTTGCTCTTCTCAACAAGTCCATACCCACAATGACGTCGAATACATCTAACTGAGTAACCAATACAGTGCATTTCCCACTCCAGGGTCCCATCTTCACTGGGACATC
Organism: Costus lasius; assembly: GCA_027563935.2. Taxonomy (NCBI): domain Eukaryota; kingdom Viridiplantae; phylum Streptophyta; class Magnoliopsida; order Zingiberales; family Costaceae; genus Costus; species Costus lasius. Next base: position 143,739,470 of record CM050447.1, on the reverse strand, counting down.
ATAAGATATGCCCATAGCTTTCTTCGCCTCAGCATTTACTGTCTTAACATGGGTATTACTGGTCGTTGTCTTCAGCTTCAGTTGCTCACGCAACCTATCTGACACAAATAAGTGAGTGGCCCTAGTATCTACCATGGCTGCAATCTCCACTCCATTCAGGCTGATATTTGTGTACATCAGTGGGGAAGATCTCACTGAAACATTAGCAATCACTAGAGGGTTCACTGATGCAAAACCATGTGGATCTTCTTTTCCTGCGTCCTTCTTATCTGCTAGGACCGCAGCTATTGCTCTTTTAGTAGGACAATCCCTCATCACGTGAGGGCCATTGCAAACAAAACAAGCCAGTTTCCTCTTGGGACTAGACTCATCCCTCTTTTTCTGCACAACTGGTTTCTGATGAGTCTGAGGAACTGGTGCTTTACCCTTTTGCTTTTGCTTGGGGATGTACTTCTTCTTACCCTTGTCTGGCACACGGGTATGGGAAGATGTAGAAGAAGTCACTCCCCCAGCATGAGGTCTAGTACCTCTCATATCTAATAGTGCATCGGCAGCTACCACGGCATCTCTGTAAGTGGTTACCCCTTGTCTTCTGAGCTCTAATAGTGCCCAGTCCTGAAGACCTCCTAGAAAAGATATGAACTTTTCTTCTTCACTCATATTGGGGATTTCCAGAAGCAATGTGGCAAATTGCTTAACAAATTGCTTAACATAATCTCTTACAGTGCCGGTCTGCCTTAAACTTCTGAATTGCATGCGAGCAGTGAATAGGGTGTTCGTAGGCCGAAACTGAGCTCTCATCTCCAGTTTCAGATCCTCCCACGACACAACCTCGGGATGCTCTCCCTCGGTCCTCGGGGCTACAGAAGTACGCCACCAGACTTTGGCATCTCCAGTGAGGAACGATGCACAAACCTCTATTTTGTCCTCTTCTGGCACCCGAGCAGCTTTAAAATAGTGCTCCATGTCAAATAGAAAGTTTTCCAACTCCTTAGCTACCCTGGCTCCTCCAAAGGTAGAAGGGTCGGGTATATTGCGCTTCACCACCGGATGTGAAGGCATAACCCCAGCTGTGGGTGTAGGTGGGTTTGAAGCTACCTGGGCTAAGGCTAGCTTCAACATGGCTATCTCGGCTGTCAATGTCTCCACAGTAGACTCTAGCCTTCTGACTCTAGCATCATTCGTCTGCTCATAATGCCTATTGAGTTCCCTGAGCGTCTGCATACGCTCAGCCAGTGGATCTCCTTGCCATTCCCCCTCTTCTATCCCAACAGCTAACTCTAGTCTGGTGAACCTCTCATCCAACTCTAGCAATTCTGGTAACTCTGACTCTGCCATCTGGTGCTGTGATGGGTGAACTGTGCTGACGGTCGAATGGACCCCGAAACTGATCGATGAGTAGTGTAACTGAGGAATTACGCCCCGGCGCTAAGCACCGACGTACGCAACTCCCAAACAGCACAATAACTCACGTCTATATCTCGGTGTCACAGACAACCACTGCTTGTCAGGTTGAGTTGTTGCAGTTGTTCCGGGTACGCGTGGGACTTTGATACCAAACTAGTCACACGTAGGACTCTGATACCAAATTGTCACGCCCCAATTTTTCGCTGTGTAAATTGAGGGTGATGGCACGACTTACACACTGCGTAACCCGAGAGTACAAGGTTACACAATGAGTAAACCGTCAGCCTACACTCAATACACGAGCGCTATGCGGAAGTCTAGGATCTCTGCGCCCCCAACTCAAAATGCCCGATCCCCTGATGGGATGCTCGTGCCCCGATCCGCTGCCTCTGTGCTCTCTGTGGATCACTGTGCTCCCGGGCCGATCTCTGATGGTCTGGGCCTAATCTTCTCCTAGCCCTAAACTCTACGTCAATGAGTGGCGGGTGGGCAGCACACGTTGCTCCTCAACCCAATATGCGCGCTCACGACCGTCCTTAATACCTAGAGCGCCCTGTGTAAATACACACACAAAAATCACAGGCAGTGCAATAGTCGGGCACTAGACATATGCCCCCAAACCTAAGCAGGTAGCTACCACTACACAGCAAGGAGGGTACGCCCTATCAGTTAGGTGCGCCCGCCCCTAATCACACCGAGGCCTCAGCTGGCCAGGCAAAGTACACAATGTATATCAAAGTGAGGAAAACCCCTTCACTACCCAATGTGGGCTAAGGGATCAAAAACCTCACACTAACTACTCAACAGCGTCTTATACAAATATTACAAGCTCCTATCTAAGTAAGCAGGTAAATGTACCTCCAAGGATCGCACGATCCTTGGGAGCAGTTTGTACAAGCTGTCCCTTGCTAGGCTTTGCCGGAAACTCCCTTTAGCCGCCGGAAATCACTTCCCCAAGCTCAGCCCAAGGTGCTGTCCGTGAGCTCCAACAAGTCGGATGGGAAGGGGACTCCTTCCCCTAGCTACCGTGAGAGCAGGGAGCCTTCTCCCTTGATTGCCGAGAGTGGGGAGCACTCTCCCCTTGCTGCCGGAAATGGGGACTCCTTCCCCTTTGGTTGCTGCACCTCCAAGACCCAATACCTCTCAAGGTATCGCACTCCTTGAGCTCAAGGAGCCTCCTTCTCGCCGGAGAAGAAGGTGGAAGCAAGCTGCCGGTGAAGACTCAAGCTGGCCGAGAGTGGGCTGCTGCTCTCCTTTCGGATCTCCTCCAAGGCTCAGCTATCCAAGGGATGCCGCACCCTTTGAGCTCTCTCAAAGGGCCTTCAGCTCACTGGAGGTGAAGGTGGAAGGGATCGCCGGAGGTGAAGATGGAATCGCCCCAAAATCGCCCACAAGCAAGCAGCCGCAAGTCTCTTTCTCTCGGATGTCTTCGGGTTGCCGAGTTAGGGCTGCCCCCTAATCCAAACGCTCAAAGCTTCACTTACTCAATCAGCCCTCCATGGCTGCTCTGAGATCTGTGAAGTGATGAAGGCTTTAAGTAGAATGCGCCAATGCTCTTATCAGCGAATGACCCAAGCTCGGGTTGGCCATCCCATGCAACATAAGCATTAGCTCTCCTTTAGGTCATGGGTTCGAGACTCACCCATGCCACATTTTTTTCTCTATGCTTGTACACTCCTGTACAAGGCTAATTTTTGCTAAGTGTTCCATGCTCCTCCATGGTACCTGCAAAACATCTTAACACATTTATTAGTGGTTTTTGCCCCCTTCTACATCAGGCCTCACCCCTAGATGAGGGTCTCTCCCTGCTCATAACCTCTATGAGTATGCAGAGGGGTCTGGGTGTGTACCCCGCACACCCAGGTCGTCACACCTAGAGACTTGATGGAGGGGCAGGTGTGTGGAACCTTGCAATTTTATACTTGCATGAGATCACAAGACTGCATTTAACCAAGGCACTACCACATCTCTCAATACTATCCCATACACACATACTAAGGGTTGTTAGTAGAAGGCTTCACAAGGGTTGGGTAGGCTAATTTTACACATTTGAGCCCCCCATCCTGGAGTACTTGTGAAAACACAGTCCCTCACGCGTGTGTACATGCTCTGGGACAGTCCCCCGAGTGCATCGCTACCCCAATGACCAAAACACATGGCACCCAAGTGTTAAACCTTATTTTTACATGGGTCTACCCTAAATACCCAGAGATATTATAAAAAACATATTGTCAGGGTCGGGTAACATAGTTTTACATCGAACATCCTTCGAACCCTAATCGAACATATCTTCCGAACCCTAACACGGGGGCGGTTAAAAATTTTAAGCGATCGGGGTGGCTTACATGAACACTAGTGTGTTTTACAATTTTTACAATTTAAATATAAATTTTAAGAAGCGGACACTCGAGCTTTTGGCTTTTGCAGACCCGTAAGGCGTAATCTTTTTTTTTAGAATTTTTACTCTTAAAACGCTGAATAATCTACCACGTGTCCACAACTACAAGTCTACAACCTATGATCGCTGGGTCCCACAGATCCAGGCTCTCTGTACGCTTCTCCTCGGCGCCGTGTCGGTGAACACGTTCTGCATCGCGCATCGCCGTGTAAACCGGGTCGTGATTCCGTGAGACCCGGACGAATCGAAGTGCCCGCAGTTACGGCGCATGTACAAGAATCGAACCGCTAGGCGATTCACCAAGAGCACTACCACTATCGCGCCGCATACCTGATTCCCCAATAGGCGCATCAGCGGACCCCATGGCATAAAAACTCATGGGTTAACTCCACTCAAGTAAGGAAAAGGGCTGGATAGAGCGCGTCAACGTGCGCACCCTAATGGCAGTATTGAAATTCTGTGGGGCACGGAGGTCAGGTGGAAAGTTAGCGGTCGAGGTGGTCGCTGGTGAGAAGAATGAGATAGAGAATGGCCTCTATAAAGAGAATCACCACATCAGGAAGACAAGAACAAGCATCAGGGCGAGAGAAGTAGAGACAGGCAGGAGGAAAGGACTGAGGAAGTAGGGGTCGCCTTACGATAACAGCGTGCAGAGTAGGCTTGTGGATTGCTTGGAGGATAAGGAACTCTTTCCTTCTTGGTCGTAGAAACGATCGCCAAGAAAGGAATCTATCCATCGATCGGTATATCTAGCGTTGGAGATCACAGAGTAGATGATAAATTTTAGGGTAAAGGAAGCCAGGTCTGAAGGAGAGGAAGACAGCTGATCCACATCTTTAGATTCAGGTATAGCAACCCTCGTTCACGATCTCTGTATTCTTTAGGTTCTCTTGCTACTCGAGTTTGCACGACGGAGAAGGGTTTGGTGCGTCGGAGGCAGCGTGGATCCGCCTGATTGTACTTCAATGATTGGCTATTTTGCGTGTCGGAACAGAGTTTTGGATCTTTGGACGTTGGGAAGGTAGCCGCCTGGTCTTTGACTTTGTACCGTGGATCTCCAGCCATCAGATTCTTCAAGCTACCACCTCTCATGGATTTGTTCTTCTAGGTTCTGGGAAAGATCTTGAATATGCGGCCTGTGTCACCTCCTCTACTTTAGGTATTTGCGAGGTTTTAAGAGCCGGGACAAGGCTGCGGGTTTTTTTCCTATTCAAGACGCATCATTTACCAATTGGTTTGAATGATTCAGGATCTTAAGATATCTTCCTGGCTCTTTATCTTGTTCTCCTGGTAATTACAGGAACATATCCTATATCTACCTTTGATCGACCACCTTATGTCTTGACTTTGGCCTTGATCTGATATCTTTTTGGGCCGCGGTTACTCTGATATCCAGCTTTCCTTCTACCAGCTGAGATTGGCATTGCTTCATGTTCTTGGACTGCCTGTTTACTTATGCTAGGTTTCACAGGTTGAAGAGATTTTCCGAGGCATTTGGGCATTGTTTCATGTTCTTGGCTGCCTGTTTATTTAAGCTAGGTTTCACAGCCCGAAGAGGTTTTCCAAGATATTTGGGTTCTTTTTTGCTACCTGATCCTCAGATCTCTCCTCTTTTCATGTCAAAGTACATTTTCTCTGGATCTGTACCTTCTAGTTATAGAAGTTCTCCGCTTCTCAACAATCCTTGCTATATCGGTCTAGTTGATTGTTATCCTTCCGGCGAGTGGATTTGCATTATTGTCCTTACCATTCTTGAGGACTGATTCTTGGGATTTGGGGATTTTTTTTTTGTTTAACTGATTGAGGAGTTGATTGGCTTATTTTGAGTGTACGTCTCTTTTGTGAAGATTTTGGTGGGAAAGTTATTTATTTTTTTTTTTAAAAAAAGGGTACAACGTCTGCAGTAGTGAAGATTGTAGATGCGGGAGATTTTTGTCAAATTTTTGCATTTATTCCAGCTCCTATGACAGGAGCAAAGATTTCATATACTGTTGTTTCTATTGTTTGAAGATCCATGCGAACCTAAAGTTCAGCAGCCTCCCATAAGGATGATTAGTGTGAAACCTTCAAGCAGACTTTGCGAGCTCTTTGACATCTGTGACACATTTTAATTGGCTTTTGATTGGAAAACATACCATTGATATGACAACAAATCATGACCAGAAATCTATAACTTGTAATACTAGTTTCTTCTTTCTCCTTGGAGATCTCCTGCATCAGTACGGGACCCCTGCAAAGAGTCATTCAATAAATTATTGTTTGAAATAGAATGTGAGATATTTGAGTTTACCTTCTCCTTAAAACAACATTAATATTAAAACGTTTTTCTGGTTATCAGGGTGAAGGATTCTGTTTGTTATTGCCTATAATCTTCTGACCATTGTATGCTCCAAATACAAATCACCTGGATATGCATCTCAGTGCAAATCAACTCCCGGATATACGAATCACAGCTGTTGAAATGCCAGGCGCTTTAGAAAACTGGAGGGCATCTGATGAGGGCAGGCAATGGGCTGTAAAACGAGCCAGAAGTTCATGTTCTGGGGGAAGAAGAAAGAGTTCAGTTACCAAAAGCTCCAAAGGAAGTGAAGTTACTAATGATAAGGTTTCCAGTAGAATAAGAGAGATTCCTGATTCTGATTCTGAAAAGGTTTCTGGCTTTGCTGCTTATTTAGGTTGCCTTTGCTTGAAAATCGTATAATGGATTTCAATTTCTTTATCTCTGCAGGTTGGTATCAGCATTCTTGGACGACATTTTGGAGACTCTTTTGAAATTGTTCCAATAAAGAAAAGGCGACTTCTGTCTGTTCAATCTCCATCATCTCCACTGCTATCTTCGTATTCAGATGATTCTGATAATTTATTAGAGAGCATGTCTGTTTCATGCATTGATTCTTTATCATTTGATAAAGTTCATGACAGGAGTTCTATTGCCAACAAAAGTTCTAGTTCGAATCATATTATTGACAAGTCCACTGACGCTGCAGATTTCTCTGGTATTTCCATATTAGCTGCTGCTGCTTGTAACAGTGAGATGGTGGGTGAGAATACAAGTTCTGGAAACCTAGCTTTGATAGGAAACTCTCATAAAGAAGTCCATTTAGATTATACCGAGGACAACAAATCACATATGTCATGTGAAGATAAGGAGCAGCAATGTCAGTCCTTAGAAGTTTTGCAGGAAAATAATGTGAATATTAAAAGTAATCCTACTTCTCCTGCTGCAGGTGATGCTAAATTTGATGACTTACGGAATATGGAAGTCTCCATGGTTTCATTGCAAACCGCTTCTAATAACTTAGTGTCTCCCTCTCTTTCTAGGCTTCATTGGAACCTTAACACTGATATGGATGCATGGAATAGCAATTCTGATGGTCTGGTAGCCTCTGATGTGTATGCCACTGATAATTCTGCTGAAAAAGCTGAAGTAAATGATGAATTAGGAGTCTTTGAATCCTGTCAGCCTGTGACAGAAAATGGAGAAAGCACAAATCCTCCCGAACTTGGTGAAAGCTTAGTCAACATGGTTGGCACCCCAGTGAATAGCCGTATGAACATTTCTAATGAATCATTGGACAATCCGAATGCAATCAATGGTCTTTCAGTTTCCAATCATGATAAAGATATTTTTTGTCCTAATGTTCATAGATTGATCGAAGAAGAACCCCACTCGGATGCTACTGATTTGCACTTGGTGAACTCTACTGTGGAAACAAAACAAATGCGCTTTCAGCATAACAGCATTTTATGCGCTGAAGTTGTCTCTTCTGCTGTCGGCAATATTCTTGGTTCCTCAAAGGATGATTCTTTGGATATTAAATCTGTTGATATTGAGAAGGATGAAGTGAATGCTAGCTTACAGATGAAAATTGAAGCAAAAGCTTTCAGCGTGAATATCAATTGTGAAGTTAATTCTGAATCTAACACATCTAAGGCGAGGCCAATTTGTGTTGGGAGTCAATGTACTATCGCACCAAATGGAGAAAAAAGCTCTGATGATCATCGCCTGATTGATGTACAGAGTGGCAATTGTTCTTTTTCTTGTGCTGAGAAAGTTGGTAATGTAATGCTTGATGATAATATTTGCGGGAATTTGGTCAGAGCATGTCAAACGTTTGGTAAATCTACAAGGTTTGATAGTATAGATTTGACCAGTGATTTACACGTCAATGAGTTTTCTGGAGCAGTGGAGGTGACTCAACCTGATCAGCTAACATGTGAAGTCACATCTGCTGCTAAATGTGAAAGCGTCACAAACGATTTGAAGGGTGATGTTGAAAACACTTCTGATCTCAAGCCCACTGTCTACTTTTCATCTGGTACAGCTACAGCAAAATCTCACGCCAATTTTGTAGAAGAAGCTGTAGGGACTCGGGAAGATGGTGCGGTCCAAGACACTGGAATGGAAAAGGTCAATCTTCTAGTAGATGATGATTCTCAATTTGAAGATGGTGAATTTAGAGAATCTGATCTTCATACTTGGGAGGAAGATGCTGCCGATGAAATGGAATCTGAACATGTTGATTATGGTTCCGATAATGATTTGAATGATACCTGTGAAACAGATTCTATCGTACCACCTTCTGTCTCTTTCTCTGATGTGAACATGGCATTCAAAGAGAGGACCCTGTCCGATGCTGATAAAGCAGATGGTGAAAAGGATAGACAGGTTGCTTTTCCTCAACCTTCATCAAAGTGTTCATCAAATTCAGATGGTCCAGATGTGTTACGAGGGACGAGAACCATTGGTGAAGTCGATACATTGCATCATGCTAATCATTCAGCATTAAATAGGAGCAACAAGCAAAGTAACGTTGGATTCCAAAATGAAAGTGACAAAACGAGGGAGCCTTCTGCAAATCTGAGACTAAAATCATCAGGATGGGATCTACTGCCAGAAAACCATAGGCACGCCAGAAATAACTTGGATCGTGAATTTGGCTCTGGTAAACAAGATGGTTCTGCTGGTTCATTGTCTGTGTTTGGTGATGATAATCCATTGGGAAGATCTGACTCAGCATTTAGGGGAGGCCTATCATCTCGTGTTGATAGGCTGAAATCTTCAGATGAGTCACACAGGAAGGATAAATTTTTTGATAAATTAAGCAGGTTTGTTCCATGGAAATCTTTTTACTCATTCAAATACTATAGTCCATGAATGCTGACTTGTTTGCTCCATCTTTAGGTATAATGACCGTGACAGTGCAGAAACAAAAGCTGAAAGGAACACTGGTGTTCTCAACTCCACAGAGTGGTGTGGATCTTTGCGACATACTCGAGGGAGGGGAAGGGGTGATGAACATTGGTTTGATTCTACCAATTGCCGTGGGCCCAGGCATCATAATTCACCAGGTTACTATGACGCTCAGAGTTATGCTCGACCACCTTCAAGGAATGCAGCTGCAGCTGCTGCAGCAAAGGTAGAGAGTAATGGTTTTGTTGTTGCACCCGATGGAACCCTGGTCAAGGCAGGTAGTACTGGTTCTGCTGGTCGTTTGCCTAAGAAATCTTCCAACGTTTCCTTGCATAGCTCTCATCCTATTGTAACTAGGTGGGGGTTACAAGATGACTGGGATCGAGCATATGGAGGGCACAGAAGACCTCGAAATCCAAGTGAGATGAGTGATAGAAACTATGGATCTGTTGGCCAGGCTGGAAAATGTGCTCATGACATGGACAATGCTGAATGCGATGGCAGATCTATGCCCCATGACAGAATGGAATCGTCTCTAGCTGGGCGCCGTTTGTCCGCACGAGATCGAAGTTCCTCTCCATATCACAGAGGCAGCAGGCCTTCAATATACAGAACGGAGAGGAGGAGGTCACCCAATCCCCGGCACAGTTTTGAAGAGCGCATGAATGTGTACGGCACAAAATCTGGGACTGTTGCTTCCCCATCACATTCCTCAAGATGGGTTGACGACAGGAAGGATTCACCTAATCATCTTAGGGAACATGGGCACGGGCGATCTTCTGGAAGAAGCCTACCTTTGAAACTATATGCCGATTATAGGCTTGATTCCGAAGATTCAGAAGGTAGACCAAAGCCCGATGATTACTATCATCATAATCAGCGGCATCTGTCGTCTAACAGGAAAACAGATGTTACTGGTTTTGGTAGTGGGTACAAGTATGATGGCCAAAATGATAGAGGGGGAAAACATGGTGGTAGATATGAATTTATCGGTTCTACGAGACATTGTGACATTGATAGCAATGATAAACGTGCGAGGTAGTTTGTTAGAGGGAGTTTGCAGTATGTTAAATTCTGGATGAAAATCTATAAGATTTCAGCAAAAGATTGAGGGAACGTGGGAAGTTGGCCAAGGGATGGATGTTTTATCTACATAGTAGTACCAAGCTAAACCCGATGATACACCCAAAGCTGAAACGCGACACTATATTTGAGATTATAATGGTATATGTATCCCCTTTATGCAAGGACTTAACTGTACATCAACTTCTTGCTGTGGAATATTAAAGAGGCGACCAACCTATCGTCAAAAGTTTCTTTCCATGTCAACCTTGTACAGACTACATTATTAGTCTTAACTTCCATTTTTTGAGATTTTAGGTCCTGACCCTTTTCTTTTTCTTGTAACATGGGCTAATTTGGGTGGGGTTTACCCGTTTTATGATCTCATTAAAATGAGATTAATTACTGAAATTCCTCTCTCCTTCAGTGGTTGATGTAAATATGGAATTTTGTAGCTTCATTGTGAATACTTTTCATTCTTGTTATTTTCCCAGGAAAATTTGTCTTGACTAGAATTCACTTTTTTTCAAGAAATCTCTTTTCCCGAAGTTGCTATAAAGTACTTTCATGAGCCTGTGATACTGCAATTGTCTCGAAAGTGCGTAAATAATGCTTCTTTGCCCAGGACTTGTTTTTATAGCATTATCCATTTATGTTTGTCAATCGCTATATTGTATTGTTTCTTTTCATTTATATTGATGAACCTGGTTAAGCTGTGAATGATACAAATGTGTTCCTAAGTATTTGTGGTTTTTTTCATGTTGATCGTTGGACAATATTGTTATCGTTCAATTTTCTTGGCTAGTCGACTAGCAGCTTCAATGTAGTGAGTATACATTACTTGATTCACTATATCACAGAGATAAAAGGTTAAAAGCCCATGGTCCTCAACTTGTGCTACAATGCAATGAAATCTACCTTTCAGTTGAAGACAGCAACGAAGTTGAACACCAGCTAGTTTCGTCAGCATGGCAGATGTTCATATTCTCTGGATTTCAGAATCCTGAGAATCTGTGGTTGTGACCGGGCAAGGGGAAAAGGTTTTGTGGAGGCTAGTGTGTCTGTATGGTACCAATATGCAGTGGCATTTTCCACCACTGATTAAACAGAGTTTTCATCTAAACCAAGATCTCAGGTTCACTGCATGGTTCATCCAGTGGCACATACAAATCATATTCACCTTTGGCTCAGCCCTAATCAACCTTTCATTCTTATGACTTAATAAATATTATAAAAAAAAACCACACATTCACTAAAAGAAGATCCAATGGCGAGATTAATCTTCTACAAATCCTAACAGTTAATGAAAAGTTACGTTTGACGATGCTACTTTGTTTGGACTTAGGAAGCCATGGTCCTGCTCATCTGGCAAGTATTTTATGGGAATCCCCTCTCACTTACGTTCTTGAAAATTTGGGTAATTCACCTGCGAGGTAACAAGGGACTTACTTTCTTTCTCTGATACTCAAGGGGACTCTTTCTCGAGATTTACTACTTTGTTGATGTCTTTGGGGAGGAACATGGTGCTCTACTGAGGATGTGCTTCACTTTTCTACACGGAGACTTGACTTCCATTCACGGGCAATCTAGACATGAACCTCATGAAGAAGATAGAATGCGCGCAATGACAGTCACAGAAGTAGTCAAAGCTGATATGATCAAGAATCACACAACTTGGGTTCCTCTGGCAAACAGGTAAGAAATCCTCTCCAATAAGGCTAGGAACATGACTTTTCTAAATTTTCTAATTTGTACAATCAGTCATATCCTGATTTGATTGTCGAAAAAAAGTTCTAGACATCCTTTTTTCCTATAACATATATTGAAATGTTATAGTAGCATCAAGATACAAAAACTTGGCTAATTCATCAAGCCAGTTTTGTTTCCATACCATGAAACTTTGATTGCATTTCATATGTCTGGCCAGACAGTTTGCTGGGCCATTGCAACTTCTGTCAAATGCACAAATATGAAGTTCATATTGCTCTTTAAGTAGTTGATTTCTCTAATGACTATTTGAGCCTCTGTCGGTGGCTGCAGGGATTTATCAGTGATGAGGTTAATTGCTTCTTTGTTATCCATTTCAATGATGATATGATAATATTGAAATTTCAATTTACTATATATGTACACTAGTACTCTTAGTGGCTTGCAGTTTAGAGAGAAGCGCTAAGCTGCTTTCATGGTAAACTGCTACTACCATTAGAGCCTGAGTTCTGTAGTCTCTGACTACACAAACTCAAATCTGCCCTTTTTGAAGTCTTATCCTATGCATCTGTGTTTATTTTCAATTGATCTTCAGCAAGATTTTCCCAATGTTTCAGCTTGCTGTGAAAGAGCTATTCCTTTGCCTCTTATTGTTGACATCATTCATTCGTGCATGCAGGAGGCAAAAGGGAAGAAGGAAAATAAAATATTTAACAAAGATTTGATCATTATGAAAAAGATGAGCCGAATATTCTTAAACTCAAATTATATAACTATTCCACATGAATATCTAACCATCCATGTTCTTCCTCCAGCTTGTTATTCAGGTGGCCTGTACCTCATGGTTCTATGTTAGAGGGGATTGGCTTGACTGATGAGCCAATCCCCTATATGCATTTGTGTGTGAATTCTTTCTTCCCTTCACAGGAATTACTTTTAATCCCTCTCCTAGTTTGGGGTCTCCATTTGGTTCAATACTCGAGGTGGTATCTTCCATCAATCACAGAATTCAGAATAAATGAGGCTTCTGACTTCTGAGCAACCCTATTAATAAGCCTTTTTTGCCCTTGCTTGCATGAGCAGCATGAATCTGCTTCCAGTTAGGGCTTTCTTCTTTTCGCTACATTGGGTGCTCTTATTAAGAATCCTGAGGAAGTGCCGTGTAAGTATATTTTCTTCCGCTACCTGCCAAACTTCATGAAATTGAACTAGCTTGTTGACTTTATGGGAGTTTTTTTAAATGATATGCCTATTGCGTTAGTCTTTTGAATATTGCTATTTGTCTCTTCTATACGCTTTGATGTTGATTGCCTATATGAGTCAAGGTTTCCGGCTTGAGCTAAATGGATTTTCTTTATTGTTAATTCTTAGAATATAGAGTGGATCTGCTTTGTACGTTGTGCATTCCGAGCTTCGTAACAAATTTCACATTGCTGACTCCGACAGCTGAGCTGACATGCTTCTGGAGCATTGAATATATATATATGTCACGGAGCATATGAGAACAATACTATTAATATTATTGAAATTTCTGTTCATTTTGGTACTCCACAAATATTACTAAAAATAAACTAAATGCTTACAGACCCACCTGGCCACCTGCACTGAATGATGCTGTAGAATGCCTGTGCAAATCACATCTCCAACCAGTTCATTCAATCCTTCGGTAGTTCAAAATGCAGCGGTAAGTTGAAGACTAGACAGCTTTGAACCCTATTTGCTATTTTCAAGGCTCGATAAAGTTCATACAAAAACTTCAAACGTGGACAAGACTCCGTAGGCATATGAATATGATTGGACAGACCCCCCCTTCCAAACAGGATGAGTTGATATCATTTCAACTAGACGTATCAAACTCACAAGCACAAACTGATGAATGGAACCCATTCTAGCGATCAACGTTTAAAATTACTAAGGGCACCTGATACCTGAAGTGTAAATTAAACAAGCCATAGAGTAATTCTAATCTCGAACTCGATATCTTCACAGAATAAGGAAAACCTACATAACACGCTTGTATTAAACATTTGGAAGTACTGAAATGATAATGCCTTTCAAATTGATGACGCCTTCTATTTGGGGTAATAGCCGGCAGGTGGATATCCAGGAGGCGGGTTAGAACCCGGAGGTGGGTAAGCGGGTTGTTGGTACGCGGGTGGAGGGTATGCAGCTGGAGGATAACCATATGGCTGCCCATAAGCTGCCTGAGGATATCCAGCACCAGGTGGAATAGGCTGATCTATGCGAGACATCTGCTGGACTGGAGGCACGGCCATCACTGCTGGTGGTCCAAACTTGCCGTCTCTCTTATCCATCTCAATTTTGTGCTGCGTCTGCACTCGTTGCATAAATTCTCTCTAAGATGCATTGAAATGCTAAGAAGCAAGTTCCTGATACAAATGGAGCTTTACCATACCTGCATGCATGCGCAGACTCTGCAAATAATTGAGCAATCAAAAATAAATGAGACATATAGCATCACTTCTTTTTTATAAAATCATTACAGGGAAGAAACTTTAGTCATACGTGCAGTATACGAAGTCTGACAAACAGGATAGTATCTGGGAAGCCTCTTGGATCTCCTGACTGCCAACAATCATTGCAACAATGGAAAAGATGCAAGCAACTTGTTGCAGACAAAACATGAATCCCTGCAGTAACATTCAGCGTACAGGCAGAAGTTTAAATAAAAAAAAGGTCCAAATACAGCATAAAATAATGTCCCGGTGGATGGAACTGAGCCTGAAACGGGTCTTTACTTTGTGAAGTTTCATCCTTTAGAATTTAGATCAATCATGGGTCGGCTTATTAACAGCCGTTAGTACAGTTGAGGATGGAACAAAAACAAAAAGTAGAGTATAGAGGAATTACGATAATGCAGTTATCACATTGAGTTGTCTGTATGTTGAACTCATCTTGGAGCAAGAAGCGAGTTGATGCAACAGAATTACCAAAGCACAGGAAAACCTAGAAAATTGAGCATTAGATCATACAATTTAATTAGTCAAAATGCAAATGAATCTAAAGAATTAGCTCTAGCAGGATGTTTTCACAGAATACGCCAATAGATAGTGTCATGCATATATTGAATTGAATTTAATATATATGATAATTATTCACTCTGACAATAAATGAAGTCAGGAGTTATAAAGCCCATGATGTGTTTGCTGATGATAATATGTTGGTTGCTATGCGTTTAGACTTGTTTAATTCAAACTTTAGTAGTGGAGAGATACCTTAGAAGTGAAATATTTTATGTTAGACGCCATTAATGACGGAACAAATATCTAAAGTAACTTTTTACTGACAATAATAGAAATAGTAAGGTGGATACATGAGAAATTCCTACAATAGAATATTAGATAATCCAGAAAAAAAGATTGATGATGACATTGGTTTTTTTTGTGCAATTTATGATGAATTTTTGATAGAATAGAAGTTGGATTTTTGAAAGAGAGGAAAGGCAACTGAGAATTTTCATGTGTGCATCCCGCAATTCATTTGCCACTAGCTTAGGCATGCCAAGATTCAACATCTTATATTGACAGCAACAAAAAGAGAACTATAGAATATAAATGCTGATAAAACAATTATCATGGGTTATTTTACACCCATTACATTATCAGTTATGTTTGCCCAATTTGGGCTCGTAGTTGACTAATTATTTTACTTTTAATTTAGTATGATCCGTGGCATCTTGATAATGTAGTTCATTTGAGCTCAATGGCTCATCATTTGGAACACAATGGTCATATATATTCATTTGAGCCCAATGTCTCATCATTTGGAACACATAATGATCATATACGTACATGTATGTATACATGCACACATATGAATGTTCACTAGACCTAGCTCACGTGAATAATAAGAGTTATTGCTAGCAAATGTTATCCTATTCTCATGTAGAATAAAATCATGAAAATGACAGACCACACGTTCACTACCTCAGTGCAAAGGCAAAACTCTGGACATCGACTTTCTCCACATCTTCCACTACATGGTAGATAGCCAGCACAACAAACATATCTACAGTAGAAAATTGCATATTGAACCATATTTTGAATGTTGCTTTAACAGAAACAAGAAGTGAATCAACTGAAACTACCTTGACATGTCATTATAAAGAGCCCTTTTGCGGAGCATGTAGGAGACACATGGTCCACTAATAACAAGAAATGATATATTAGATAATATACCATAAAATCACAATATGAAGGAAAAAAATGCATCTAAATTATATTGCAAAGAAATGAAAAACAAATTGAACATTATCTTGGGAAATAGATGCATATTGTAAAAGCATACAATGAAAAGAAAAATATAACAAACAAAAAAACTTAGATTCTTATTTGGATTTTTTTTTCTTGCAGAAAATAACTTGAAAAGTGCTAAATACCACATTCCACTTCGCATCCTTATATTAACACTAATTACAGAAGCCTGATTCTAGTGAAATTTGGGTAAGCAGAAGATATGCTCAAAGTTACCATGCGTCCTAGCATCATTTGTTTCACTATGGACATGGACAAAAATCCACCCGCATATCTACATATTTCCTTTTCTTTCAAGACATTCCCTTACACATGAAAGAATTCGTACAGGCATGGCATAAAGCATAGATAAAACAGTTCATACAAGGCAGTAAATAAAACAAAATTATTCTCACTAATAACTGAACACCAAATGGAATCTTAAATAGTCACTAACAAAACAAAATGCTTAGAAGTTTATGATGGAGAATTGACACAAGCAAAGGGAACAAAATCCATAGATTAATATATCTATGATAAATTCATAGATGGGTGAAACTTCAGTCTCAGAGTAAAATTTCTTTCTTGTCTCTACAGCAAATAAGCTTTATGTCATGGAAAAACCACCTATGCATGGGCACAACACTGTGCATGTTGATCTTAAATAAACTATGCACTGCATAGAGTCAAATGGATTAGACCAACATATTTCATTTATCTACATAAAATTTTTGTAGAGAGTAAAAACTTGTTTGGTATAGTAGTGGCCATTTAGTAATGATAATCAGAGAAACAAAGGAAGTCTTATTATCCCTTAAATTTCCCTTCATATGTTCTCGGAGCGTTTTATATCAGGTAAAAGAATCCTGTTTAGCTATTATTTAGAGACAATAGGCTTATATGCATGGATGACCGGGATTATCTTTAAGTGAACAGTTGATGATTACCCTTTTCTATCATCTTATATACCATAATTCAGTTGAATCACTTCTTTGATCCATCCTCTTCTCTCTATTTCACCTTTCTACAAACTTTTATGTGTAAATAGTGTCATGATGTTGCAATTTTGCTCATGTCCATATCGTACATCGAAGAAATCTTGATTTTCTATTTAATCTTAATGGCACAACATACATGTAATAAGACAAGAAAGACCACAGAACCATGTAAGTCCAAATATCAGTTGAATAGTCAGAACAATGTTTTGCAAACACTTAATACATTACAAGCCTGCATGTACAGCTCGTCACCAGAATATTGAAAAATTGTAAATATGTTCCTTTTTTTTGTAGTGGGCAGCCTAACCATACACGCGAAAAGAATTTGAATCAAAAGTGAATTTGTTAAAAACAAGCAACGAAGGTCTCCACTTAAGGGCATAGCTTGAGGTTATCATCAGTTTCCTAGGTCTGATAATCAACATTTCAAACAATAGTAAAGCTTCTGGTTTGTAGAGTTAGCCGAGAAGCATTACGAGAGTATATTTCTTAAGTAAATTTCTTCAAGCTCGCAGGCTGATAAAAATGTTATTAGTAGTGGAAGCGCCATTAGCATTATGAGTGTTAATTATGTATCTGGCTTCAATGCAATCTGAGGGGTGGATTCATGCAAATAGTGATAAAAAAATGAAAATAATCCACAATCTAGACACATCGAGACTCCAGAAACCAACAGATGGAAAGGAAGCCAGAAAAGAACCGCCATTGGAATCATTCGCAAGACTGGGATCAAAATAAACGCGAATCTGAAGGCTGGAAAGCCGAGCGCTTACCACCAAAGTGCCATACAGCAATCTGCAGAGCGGATCAGATCATATCTGTCAGAAATCTTGCAAAGGATGGATCAAAGAAGAAGAAGAGAGGGAAAGGAGGAATCTTACAGGGGAAGTCAGCCTGGATGGTGCTCATGAGGTCCACATGCCAGATATTCCGGTAGTTCTGCCGGAGCTGCATCTTGTCAAGGTACTCCTGGGACGGCATCTCGGGCACCGATCGAAGACGAGATCCGGGCGGCGATTCGAGGAGGAGGCCTGCTTTGGAGATCTGCGGGTTAAGCGCTTGGAAAACGGAAGGGAATAACTGGCAGCTTTTGATGACTGATTAGTGAGTGCCAAGCTTGGTCAACCATGTTCCTTACTCGAGATTTTTTTTTTTTCGCCAGGTGGTTAGCAGGCACACGAGGGCCCCAGGATATAGTCCAGTCACTGGAAAGGGTATGAATTGGAGTAATTATTAAAAAGAAATGCTTCGGTTACCAAAGGAAGGTCGAAGTGGAAAGAAAATAAGGAGCCTTTACTAGAGATAGTGTTGATATGGAGGACAATTCAAATATATTCCTATGATTGATGCCAGCTAAAAAGTGGGCCGCACCGATGGCGCATCTAGAACATAGCTAAAGCCCAATAACATGAGTTAGGTCAAGTGACAACATGTAGGCTTGCTTAATAGTTGTGGGGTGGGTCAAGTTTTGAAGCAAGCTAAGCAATTGCTGCTGCTCATGCAAAGGAAATGGTGCGTTTACCGCATCTCACAAAAAATGACCCAAAAAATTGTCCTATGTTACGAGTCAAAGATTATAATTTATTTAGGGAGAGGGTGGTTAATGCATTAGTGAATCGTCCATATCGAACAAATATATATTGGTGTATGACCAAGGAAGTGTGTCTATCTTGGATTCAAATTTTAGGATTATTTTCTTTCCAGTTCAATCCTATAGTTCCTTGAAACTTAAAAAAATAATAATAAAATTAATCAGTTTCAAATTATTTATGATTAAAATTGAATTACAAATTAGGCTTATATATAAAGAATATCAAAAGTTTAGAATTTTAGATATTTTTTAATTATGATATCTCACCTTGCTTTTAAATTGGTCCTATTCCTCTAGTTCAAACCCTCACATGTTTTAGAAATCTAAAAAAAAAAAATTAAATTAATAATTATTATGATATTTATAATTGAATTAAGATGAAAGTACATACAAATTGAATTTTAATATTACCTTGCAAAACCATATTTTTTGGCTTAATTTTGAATTGACCTTGCTCCTTTCCAAGTCCTTGAAATATGAAAAAAAAAAAGATTATGTGATATTTATGTAAACCGGAAGTACATATAAATTATGTTATGATAGATTATTTGCTAGTAAAAATTTCTCCTAAAAAAAAAAATCACATAATAGAAACTTTTTTATTTAGAAAAAAGGACAGCTATTTGAATCTACCATCGGTGGAGCACAGCTTAGGCCTCCCACAATTTTGCATTACCCACATTTTGAATTCTTTCCATCAATGATAATAGTATGTTAACGTCTACATATATATAAGAATTATTTGTGGCTAAACAAAGATCATGATGATCCACTTTGTAATGGTAAAGTAAATTTTATCTTGTTATATTGAATAAATCTTGCATTAAATTGAATTATTTTTGGTGGACAGATAACCTTCCTAGATCATGCATTTCACCATTCTTAATGTGTATTTTGAAGTTCAGTAATCCTCGATAGATTATATGACGATTTCCATAGAACATCGTAGTCAGTTGATTGGCTCAGGTATATAGACAACACTGTTAATTAGCTTTTTTACCTGCAAAAATATGAAAAGCCCAGCTTTTCGCCACCTAAAAAAAAGAGATGGAACGCCAGTATAACACCATAGTGGCGGCTACAACTGCGTGCTTGAGGTTACTGATTCGTGTCGTGCCAAAGTCTATTGGCAATTCAAGGGCAAGAGTGGATATTTAAAGAATTCGAAAAGGATTGGCTCTGTCAATGCACAATCCAACTGCCACAGCAATCGATTAAAAAGAAGTAAAGAACTGTCATACTGTCAGTAAAATATTCCATCGTGTTTCTTATTTGTTGTCATATGTACATATTTTAGTAGTTTCTTTGGCGATGCCCAAACTTGGCGGATAATATATACATTGACATCCACCAAAGCATTTCAGAACCAAAAAAACAAGGGTCTGACTATTCCTATTCCAGCTTTCTTCACTTGGGGGAGTGGGAATCAGAGTGTTTTGTGAATCCAAAAATAATTTATTAAGTTTTCATATCATTTTCTAGAAATACTTATATGAAGCTACAATAGCTCGCTAAACACCAATTGGGTGTAGTAACGCTCATCAATTGCTGGAAGAGCTAGAGCTAATGGTTTTGCATGGAAGGAATCTCCGTCATTTTAGACTTATTTAGGCGAGTTCTCAAATTTGCAATATACCCGCGGAGGCGTTGCTGATCGAAGGTTGAGAGTGAAAACGGGGGGTTCAATGGTAATAGCATTGCTTCAACCATGAGAAAATTCAGATAAATTATTGCTTTAGAATACGATGCGACAGCTCCACTCCAATGCCCCATAAGCTCTTCAACCTGAAAAAACAAATCTATGTTATAGTCATAAGAAAGAGGCATAAAAGACACGATATTTAATGCTGCAAGTTACCGATGTCAAACATGCTTCTTCGTAAACAAAAGATATGTGAATGACAATATTATCGCGAAAGCATATTCAAAGCCATGTTGAGATCATGTAGATACGAGGACAGAACCAAAAGGAAAATGAAGTCTTTATCCATGTCAACCAAAGTTGTTATACATAAAACCTAAGACATTCAGGAAAATAAATGTACTGAGAAAAAAGATAGTTATCTTGAACAATTATTCAAAATAATATTCAAAGCCAAAACCAAACCAATCAACTGGCTGGATCAGGTTTTAATTTTTCAATCCAAATACAAGTCATTCAGTTAATAGGCATCCAGGTTTATGGGTAGACATGGATACGCAAATAAAGTAACCCGATTTAAGAAAAGAGGCAAGTGTACATGAATTGTTTAAAAAATATAGAACCCAAGGTACTAGAAAAATCCGAACCATTCTCATCCCCGTTAAAATCTTGTACCTTTTGCCAGCAAATAGATTACTCTTCCAACACCACCACCCTATAAACATCAATTTGCTGCAGTTTTGATGGACAACTGTATATTTCTTTTAAAAATCGTTACGTTATTAAAATTGCAATGCAAGTTACTTGAGTTATTTAGTTATATGAAACTTTTCTCACCAATTTTCAAACCTATAGCATTTCATATGTACTGATCATAAAATTTACTTTATAAATTCACATGCTGTATAATGACATTGTTTAAACATTTTTAGTATTGAAGCACCTGTGCTTAATCATGACGTGCATTCATTTCTATGTTTACTCTTAGTCATAATACTTTTAATAGCAACAAGTATCCTTCTAGATGGAAATGGATTCTGTAAACATTGACTAATAAGTTGAAGACAGTTCACTTACAGCACCATATTTTCCAACTGCCAAAGCTCTTTGAAATATAACTTCCACTGCATCTGGCAGGTCTGCATCACCTGAAAGGCAGAATGATTCTTTTAAGGTTGTGTAAAAGATCAGCTACAACATAAAGGTAAGATAGAAACATCTTCATCAATTCAACAAATCACCTGAATCTCGCAAACTATTAGATAGCTTTTCTGCTCGATCATATGCAGTGAGAAATCCTCTCTCAGCCCATGAACAAACCAATGATGGATTTGTGAAATTTACACCATCAGCAATATTTTGAGAAAAATGGTCTGTTTCGTGAGATTGGGAGTCATTAGCTGACACGCTACAAAGAGAGTCTCCATCACTTCTTGATGTCATCCATAAGTTGCACAGTTGGAGAGTCTCTCTCCAAACAGCTAATATTACAAGTTCAACTGAAAATGATTCTAGAGGCAATCCTGCATTAAGCTGTAACAGTAACATAAATCTTAGTATAATTCACAAGTATTAGTTTATTTCTAGATATTACTAGAGTGAAATAAGAAATTTCAATCTGTTAATAACAAATGCATCTCCCTTAACAGTTGAAAAGTTATGTTAGCAAGTTTCTTATGGGCTTGTCAAGCAAACAAATTACTGAATACCCAGTCTGGAAAATGAGTAAAAGAATGGAAACTAAACTCATCCATCATCCAGCCAAACAAATAAAATCTCATAGTTATAAAATTCATTTCATTTCAAAAATTGAGCTGGTTCATTTAAAAATTAGGATTCCAAACATTAAAGAGATCAAAAAAGAACTTCTGATTAGAATTTCAACATCAGCAATAAAGAAGCACCCTTAGTTTTTTTTTAATTGCAAAATTGCAATATACTGGTGATATGAATCAAAGAAAAAAAAAAGAGAACCACCATCGGACCTAATGTTTTTCTTCATCCTTGTCTTTGAACAAGTCAGGACTTGTCTACTAGCTTTGTATTAAGGATGAATTTAATCTTATTAAACCACATATAAGGTATACCCTTTTAAGTTCTCTAATAAATGGGAAGCAAAGAAAAACAAAATTATTTCATGAGATACAATAAATGAATCTGTAATGCTTTCCATCATGCTAGGTGTCACGCCCACGTTTACGGTAAAGTTTTTTTAATTATTTCCACGTGAGTCAACACTTGACTCGAGTCCAATTGCGTCAACGCAGGTATTCTAACGGTCGAAACCGCCGGATTAGGCGCGACTAGTGGAGTCGATTTCCCGATTATGGACTCAACTCGGATCGCTGCTGTTCCAACATGGTCTTGATCATCACTCGCGATTTACCAAAGACCGGTATCGCTGAACCGAACTAGGTTCACCCGAACCCAAACGGGACTCACTCCCACGTCCATTGGATCAAGTCGGCGCCCGGCGATCGTAGACGGTTGTCCACACGGCGTCACACGCCGGTAACAGAGAAGACTTGGTCGGTACCTCACTCGAACGCCGACGAGGAGGGAGAACCCGACCGAAAAACTATTACACAGAATCGTACGCGCAATGGCGTCGACGATCGACGGAATCGTCCAAGCACACTTTGCGTGCGTCCACCGGCAAGCCGGGGGGCCAAGTGTCCCCGCTCACTCAAAGGTGAGGTGGGGAAGAAGATCTGCCGGGCGGCGAGACCGTCATTGAGAACGTCCACAAAGGCGGGGAAGAACCCCAGGGAAGGAAGGTGAGCGTCCGGACGTCGCCGGTGAGATGGCCTAGCGACATCGGCGAGGCGATCTAGCGGTAGAAGGGAGGCAGGCGGACGGTGGCAGAGGAGTTACACGGGACTCGTCCAACTGCCCGTTCGCAGGGAAAAGCGACGACGAAGCTAGGCCCGACCTCCCATGGTCTTTCTCTCGTGGCTGAGGAAGACGCGTCCACCGAACTGCTTCACCGGCGGGGAGGCGACCACAACCGCACGCAGGCGGCGAGCCGCAGGTGGCAAACGTCGAAGGCTCACACACAGGCGAGCCCGGCTCCGGGAATTCCGCAGGCAGACGGGCCGACAGCCGAAAGAGAGGGAGAAGGGAAGCGCCAGGAGCAGCGAGCTCGACCGGGCCGTTCGGCCACCAGGCAGGTCGCAAAGTTCGCCGGAAAAGACAGGGGTAGGAGCTAGGGTTTACCTCGACGATCACTCAGGCCGCCAGCTCCTTCCCGTCGATGAAGAGGAAGAGACGCCGCCTTCCGAGGCGATCTGAACGGCGGCGGCAACTACGGCGACGCGATCGGCGACGGAGAAGAAGGACGTGGCTGACGATGAGAAAGGAGACGGGGTTCTCCGGGGCCTCCTACCACCCGCCCACACCACCGGAGCCCGGAGAACAGCCGCCGATGAATGTCCGACGAGGACGACGATCGGAGATCGGAAAGAGGGAGAGCGGATCAGTATTTTTTTTACCGCGCGTCAAGGAAGACGACGTCATCGTCTTTTTCTTCTTCTTCGATTTTTCCACCCGCCCGCGACGTGCGTTGCACGCCACGTCCACGCCCCTGACGCGTCACGTCACCGCGTTGCGTCGTCGTTCGCGCGACGAACGAAACAGCAGACGTCGGATCCGGGCGGCGCCCGATCCAACCCACTGACCCGATCAGCGATTCCAAGCAACTGGCGTTGGGCTGGGCTGGAATTTTGGGCCGCGCCCAAATTTCGGCCCAAAGGCCTAACATTCTCCCCATCCGGAGCGAGTCGTCGTCCTCGATGACTCAAGTAACGTCGGATCTCATCCTCGAACCACCACAGTTCGGACACTTTACACCATGTAGCTTCCTCCATTGGAGAACCTTCTCGTCGAACAAGAAATTATGTTCGTCGGTTCGTCCTGCTATGCCCCAAAACTCGGCGATCTAGGATCTCTCCGATCCTTTGGTCGAACTCCGTTCGAACCGTCGAAGGCGCACGAAGCGACTGTGATCGAATTGGATCCCCTAGATCCTATAAAAAACCTCTTCAGGAAGCTCACATGGGACGTCAGATGCAGCTTCATCCCGACGACGACGATTTGCATATTGTCCCATTCGTCTAGCTGCTAGCTCGAGGCTGTCCCTAGCCTCAGGAGTGACTCCACTCGCTCGCGAGTTACCCGTAGAATCGCAGGACATCTCCCTTTGGAGGTTCTCGTCGCAATATCAACCAAAGTTAGGGATTGTCTCCCTAACAAAAGCTCAAACGGGCCGTGCCCCGTAGACGGCGATCTGTGGAGATTATAGGCAAATTGTGCCGAATCAATCCACTTCACTCAGTCCTTTGACTCGCAGTCACCAAAATGACGAAGGCAGTCCTCCGTGAGGACATTAACCCACTCCGTCTCCCAAATACTATCATCGGGTCGTACCCGACTTGGTCTGCTCAACAGACCTTCGATATGCCTTATCGGTCACAACAGCCGCTTTTATCCTCGTAAGGAGATCTCCTTCCACTCTGGAGATCACAAAGCGAACTAAGGCGTTTAGCCTACTCAATGCATCAGGCACTACCTTAGCCTTTCCAGGCTTGTGTTCCCACCGGAACTAGAATTATTCTAGGAATTCCTACCATTGGGCCAGTTTAGCCGACAATCTCTTCCGAGTGGTGAGATATGTATTCACCATCTTATTAATTTCTGCCACGCAAGGCGATACCCAGGAGGACTCTCTATCCTCGGAGGCAGTGCAACACTGTCACCATCTCTTTTTCCATGCGCAGAGTATCTCTGCTCCACCCCACTTAACTTTCGGCTATCGAAAGCTATAGGATGTCCATCCTGTATCAACACATCACTTATCGTTTGATCCGTAGTGTCGGATCTCGTTGGCGCAACCCTGCAGCTAAGGTGTTCGCCAACAGGAGCACTCCCTAGGAGTCCATCTTCCTTCCATTCCTTGACTCCTTGCTCTCGATGCACGGTTCGAGGCAAGGGAAATCCTCATTGTATATCTGTATACAGATAAGACCTCACAGCTATCTCTGCCTTGACCAAAAGTTCGAGGCCAAAGACTGCTCCATAGTCTGGAAGATTCAGAATCTTCGCAAGGCAGCGGCCCTGCCAACTGCCGAATACGATATCCATATCATACGATACCCCGAAGGTCTCAGTGTTACGTCCGTGACTCGAAACAGACGAAAACGGATTAAAATAATGGGCTGACGTGACATGACTCTGTGCACGCGTGATGGGAGCGTCCCATCCTTGTTCCCCTTCGCCCATTCCTCTGCCCGTTTATCTTTTCGCCCGTGAAACCCCTTCTCCCCGTTTTCTACCTCACGCAGACGAAGCTGCGTGCGGCCACCGTGCGTCCTCCTCTCGTCGCCCTCGTCTTTGACCCAGCCTCCCTCTCTCGTTCTTCCACCCTCATCCGGCGACTCCTCCGGCGAGCCTTCGCCGCCCTTCTCGCAGCTCCGGTGGCTGAGAATGACGAACGAACCGCCTCCTTCGCGAGCGGCGCCAGATCGACGGAAAAGCTTCAAATCCGGTGCGTTCCGTCTCCGGCGACCTCGGCAAGACTCCCTCCGACCTCGGCGAACGTTTCCGCCACCAGCCGACGCCTCCCTGGCCGTCTTCGTCTCCGGCGCCGGCGAGATCGCGAACGCCGCCGCCGACCGGTTTTTCTCAGATCTCCGGCGATCCCGACCTCCGTTCGCAACGCCGACCGTACGACCGGAATCCCCTCGCCAGCAGCTTTCTTTCCCCTCTGTTTCCGGCGAGATTCGTGTTCCGGCGACACTGTTCCGGCGGTGAACAGTAACTCCGGTGAACCTCGAAGTGCGTGCCAATGACTTGTATTACGCGCGCGTGGTTGGTTATCGCGTATCCCGACTTTCGGTGGTGATTATTGCGTTCGCACGTGGCTGCGAACTAGGTTAGTACCCGAACCCTCTCCGTACGTATACAAACGCCTGTGATCAATCCTGGATTGTACATCTACCGAACTTGATTAAGAACATGATCTGATCTGTGTAATCTAATGAACCGGTTTAGCATGATTGATGATAATTACAATTAAAATGGATTAAGTGGAACACTGTAGCTTATACGATGCTTTAACTTGTTAGGACCTGTCACCTGATCTCGTGCTTATTGGATTGGATCTATACTGTTCATCTACTGTTGAGGTAGGGATTCTACCTCCGTCCTTTGTTACGGTGCCAACCGCATGTGTAGTTAGCGGCACCTTCCTTATTGCTTATCCTTACTGTTGATTACTATTCTAATTCCCGTTCTGCTCTGTGTACGTTTCTGTTGACATAAACCCTTGCATGAAACATGGTATGAGTATTTTCGGTTCTTGCATGTTTATTTATAGTTGGTAGGTGGTATGAGTCTGTACCTGTATAGTGAGGACTGAATGTCTAGCGATAGACATGTCAGTATACCTCTGATACTGCCTGTGAGATTTCTGTCGAGACTGTATGATCGTCTCTGACCGAGAGAGTCCCACGTTATGGGCTTGAGGTCTGTTATCAACCCAATGAGGGGTTGTACTGAGTGTAGGACGCTACACTAGCGGGCTGTCGACGGACAGTCGTCTCTACTGTTCGGGGAGCCATCAGTAGGGACCACTCTATTTTATAGAGTTGCGGGTCGTGGACCACTGCTGTACCAGCTCCCAGATTTTTACCTGTGTTTGAGGATTCACATATATATATATATTGATATATTGAGATTTGACTATACTCTATATGGTCATATAGAGTCTCGGTTGTCTTCTGGTAATCCCTGTATCTGATCATGCACCATATTATTGTGCTATCCCTACTTAGCCTCCGGCTAACCCCCTTCGGTTTGCCTCCAGGTTCAGGCGCGGCTCCATCTGGGGCAGAGTAGATAGATAGTAGTTGACCGCCAGTCTGGGTGGGCTGTATTGCATTCTGGTCTGTTGTTATGTTTATGTTATATTGTTGGACTCTGTTGACCGCTGCGCCGGTCTTGTTATCTGTTGGTTTGTCGACCGCTGCGCCGGTCCTGTTACTGTCATTTCTGTTGACCGCTGCGCCGGTCTATATTTCGTATCTGTCAGCATTGTATTATGGATATTTTACGGCCAGGTTGGCCTCTGGTTAGACTATTTTATTCAGTCTGTACCTTTCGGTTGTCAGTTTGATTTGACAGGTACAGTGTTGTGCATCCCGAGGTCCGGGATTCCCGGCGTGGGATTCGGGTGGATTTTCGGGGTGTAACACTCAGGGTCCACTGTACCGACCGACCTCCCTCGGTCCTGTGTTGAGGACGTTTTAAGTCCAACACTTTTAGCTGCTCTTGACGAACCACTTTGTGTGACCTGACTCACACACGAAATTCCCACGGAATTGGAGGGCCATATCATACGATACCCCGAAGGTCTCAGGGTCCACTGTACCGACCGACCTCCCTCGGTCCTGTGTTGAGGACGTTTTAAGTCCAACACTTTTAGCTGCTCTTGACGAACCACTTTGTGTGACCTGACTCACACACGAAATTCCCACGGAATTGTTGTGGGGGGGGGGGGGAATTCTGCAACACCCGCGATCAAAATCGGATTGCACAAGTTCCCGGGAGACTCGTCCAACGGTAACTTGGTGCGCCCAAGTCTCATCCCCTTCGTCAGCTCGCCCCAATTACCTTCTTTTGTCCCTGGGTCTCCTCCACTCATATAGGCGTCCTCATATGCCGAGAAACCCCGAACAGGTCTCAAGGATTTTTCCTTGCTGTCCTCCCAAGCTTCCCTCACATAAGGCGTCCCTATATGCGAAGTTGGCTCAGTCGGACCAAGAAGAGGGACCTCTTTTGTTTTAGTTAGACCGTCCACTCTTTTTGTCCCCAAATAGCAGTTTTAGAGTCTGCTAACTCGTCCCCATTTTTGTGTCTCCCTGGGTAGCAGTTTTAAGCTATGCTAACCTTTCCTCAAATATCGTGGAGCGACGCACCCCTCCGAAAGGGTAAGCTCCAGGATGAGTCATCGCACGACGGTCCACTGGCCGAGATCGGTCATGGTCGATGTTATCGAAGCCGCCGTAGCGCGCTTCAGCATTGCAACCTCTGCCTGAGATGCCTCTAGCTCCCCGGTGCGTCGAGTCACCCGAGCTACGAGACGCTCGTCCGAGACGAGCCGCGTGGAGACGATCTCCACTGAAATGCAAGGATCCAAAACCCCATCTCTGACCATGTCCTTGAAGGACGATAGTCTGGGGTTCGTCGCAGATCCTATCTGCGCACAATCAATTAAGTGTGACAAAACACAAGTATGACGCTTGTACGAGTTGGAATGTGCAGTAGACCTCCGGCTCTAATACCAAGCTGTCACGCCCACGTTTACGGTAATGTTTTTTTAATTATTTCCACGTGAGTCAACGCTTGACTCGAGTCCAACTGCGTCAACGCAGGTATCCTAACGGTCGAAACCGCCGGATTGGGCGCGACTGGCGGAGTCGATTTCGATTATGGACTCAACTCAGGATCGCTGCTATTCCAACATGGTCTTGATCATCACTCACGATTTACCAAGGACCGGTATCGCTGAACCGAACTGGGTTCACCTGAACCCAAATGGGACTCACTCCCGCGTTTGTTGGATCAAGTCGGCGCCCAGCGATCGTAGACGGTTGTCCACACGGCGTCGCACGCCGGTAACAGAGAAGACTTGGTCGATACCTCACTCGAACGCCGACGAGGAGGGAGAACCCGACCGAAAACTATTATACAGAATTGTACGCGCAACGGCGTCGACGATGGACGGAATCGTCCAAGCACACCTCGCGTGCGTCCACCGGCAAGCCGGGGGGCCAAGTGTCACCGCTCACTCAAAGGTGAGGTGGGGAAGAAGATCTGCCAGGCGGCGAGACCGTCGTTGAGAACGTCCACAAAGGCGGGGAAGAACCCCAGGGAAGGAAGGTGAGCGTCTGGACGTCGCCGGTGAGATGGCCTGGCGACACCGGCGAGGCGATCTAGCGGTAGAAGGGAGGCAGGCGGACGGTGGCTGAGGAGTTACACGGGACTCGTCCGACTGCCCGTTCGCAAGGAAAAGCGACAACGAAGCTAGGCCCGACCTCCCGTGGTCTCTCTCGTGGTTGGGGAAGACGCGTCCACCGAACTGCTTCACCGGCGGGGAGGCGACCACAACCGCACGCCAGGCGGCGAGCCGCAGGTGGCAAACGTCGAGCACAGGTGACGAGCAAACGGAAGGAAGGCTCGTACGCAGGCGAGCCCGGCTCCGGGAATTTCTGCACGCAGGCGGGCCGGCAGCCGAAAGAGAGGGAGAAGGGAAGCGCTGGGAGCAACGAGCTCGACCGGGCCGTTCGGCCACCAGGCAGGTCGCAAAGTTCGCCGGAAAAGACAGGGGTAGGAGCTAGGGTTTACCTCGGCGATCACTCAGGCCACCGGCTCCTTCCCGTCGATGAAGAGGAAGAGACGCCTCCTTCCGAGGCGATCTGAACGGCGGCGGCAGCTACGGCGACGGAGAAGAAAGACGCGGCTGACGACGAGAAAGGAGACGAGGTTCTCCAGGGCCTCCTACCACCCGCCCACACCACCGGAGCCCGGAGAACAGCCGCCGACGAACATCCGACGAGGACGATGATCGGAGCTCGGAAAGAGGGAGAGTGGATCAGTATTTTTTTTTACCGCGCGTCAAGGAAGACGACGTCGCATCGTCTTTTTCTTCTTCTTCGATTTTTCCACCCGCCTGCGACGTGCGTCGCACGCCACGTCCACGCCCCTGACGCGTCACGTCACCACGTCGCGTCTACGCGTCGTCGTTCGTGCGGCGAACGAAACAGCAGACGACCAACGGTCGTCTCGGATCCGGGTGGCGCCCGATCCAACCCGCTAACCCGATCAGCGATTCCAAGCAACTGGCGTTGGGCTGGGCTGGAATTTTGGGCCGCGCTCAAATTTCGGCCCAAAGGCCTAACACTAGGTTATTTGGAACATGTGAATTATGAAGACTGTATTTATATAACTATGAATGCTTGCATGCTCTTTCACATTTTATATCGCATAAGATTAACCAAACAGATTGCAGTAAAACAAATTTCTTTTTCAACTAAGGAGTGTTTATATGTATCTTACCCTTTTTACTTAAAGTTTCAGCAATGGTTCGAGGAACCGGTCGGGACCAGTACCTCCAGTTGGTTACTAGTCCGGCGAGGCATCAGCACCGGAGCGTGGGTCAGAGCGGCGGCAGCAGAAGATGCCAGCTGGAAGATTCCGCTGGCACCGGAAGCTTCATTCGAAACGCTACTCTTCCACTGCCGCCCGCTACCGCCCGGTTCGCCGGGCGGTAGGTTCGCCGGGCGGTAGGTACTGGTCCAACGACTTAGAGTCTCGGACTGGTTCCTCGAACCATGGTTTGAGCTTACAAGCATTTCCTAAGAACAAGAAACTAAAACATTTTCATTAAACATATTTTTCATATGTTTTCCTTTAAGAAAGTAGGAAAAAGAACAAAAACAAATGATGCAAGTGTAATATTGTAATTCGTGTTGCCTCTCTAAGCATTAATAAAGATCATGTTCATATATTTCGTTACTTGTCTTTTTTAAACATAATCTTAGCTAACTATAGTTGGATGAGAAGTGATTCTTTAAGTTCACTTCACGTCAAGAGGTGGAGCAATGTTGGAGTAGACAAGTGGTAATAACTCAGTTTAACACAACTTTTATACTCCATGATAAACTCAATGTAGCAAAGTAGATGCAACCCTGGATTCAATATTTCTTTGTTATTTGTAAATGAGAGGTGTCCACTATACCAAAATGTCCCGTTTGTCATTGCATTTGAAAATGTAGCATGCAAGTAACTAAGCATTGCTCGTCAAGGCATGCAAAGTGCGCCAATTACACTCCTATTAATATTGAGCTTACTTCGCTTGCCTGTAATGGAGATCTAACCTTGCAAGAGAACAGATAAGTTGAGGTCAAGGTTGAGGCAGTGGTTTTCCTCACTTTTGGATGCTCAAACCATCCATCTGATTGGTTCTTGCAAAGACAAAAGTTTAGACATCTTACTCAGTCCAATATAAATATAATTTAATTTGTACCTATCATTATTGTATCCACTGTGGAATATGAGCAATTACTTACTACATCTGCCTTATCTCAACATAGCTACTGTTAGACCCTGATCCGTTATTATGTATCGTTATTATGTATCTCCACCCTGTATCTCTCACGAAGAAGCAATTAAGCTTTCGAATCGAGACATGGGGAGCAGGTGAGGACGGAACTTGTCAGGAGGAGGTAAGTGATTTGAGGGAAGGCGTTGGATTCGGGAGAAAACGATTGGAAAAATCGAAAGCAGATATGCGAGAAAATCCCACTTCCCTCTTCACTGTGAAGGAGAGCTCGACGGACGTGTTGGGGCCATTCGCGCGGTGATCGCCGGTGTGTCTGGTGGCCGCAGTGGGTTGGACGAGGGCAGAACGAGCTCTGCCTCCCTCCTTTCCCCTCCGGCGGCGGCGTCATCGCGTCTCCGGCCTGGGGTGGTCTTCTCTATGCCCGACGACCCTGTACGTGTCTTCTTCCTCTGGTTTTCATCGGCACCCGGGTTTCTCTCGCCGACGGGGTTGAAGCTTGCCGGAGCTTGGTTTCTGGTCTTTCTGGATTTCGGATTTCTGGTTTTTCGCTGCTCTCGTCGCTTCGTTGTTGATCGTCGCCGCCATCGACGAAGGCGGCTGCTTGTTCGGTCGCGATCGGGTTTTGGGCGTCTTCCCCTCTTTCCTCCGTGCAGTTTGTTGGGCTGCCTGTGATCGAATCTTCGGTAGCTCCCTGACCCAGCGGTTGAAGCTTTTGACGGATATCTTCCTAGAGTCTTTTGCTACCCGTTGTTTCCCTGGGCTGCGTTACTTTGGGCTGAGATGCATTTGGGCTTTTGCTGTCAGCCTAGTGTATACTTTTCCTTGAAAAAAAAAAGATTCTGGTACCTGGGCGTGACAGCTACTATGTCAGCAGTCACTAGTCTAACCTAGGGCTGTTCATGGTCGGTTAACCGAATCGTTGACCATAGTCAACCGGTTAACTGAACCGAATGGAAGGGAAAAACCACGAACCGTTCCCGAACCGTTCGACCGGTTAATCGGTCAAACGGTTAACCAGTCAAACGGTTAACCTGTTCGGTTAACCACGGTTAACTGATTATAATTTATTTATTAAAATTTATTTTAAAAAATTAACTTTGACTATTAAATATTTTAAAAAATTAATTTTTAAATTGATTTTAATTATTAAATATTATTATATGGTAATTATATATGTAAAATAATTAATTTTTAAATTGTAGTGAATGGGTTTCGAACTCATGACCTACTAACTCGCAAAACAACCTTTAACCATTGCACTAGATAAACAATCTAAATATAATTTTGAGATATAAATATATATACCGGTCGGTTCGGTTAACCGGTCAAAATTTTTTCTCCGAACCGTAACCGAACCGAACCGAACCATTATACTAAAAAAACCGACCGTGAACCGAACCGATCCATTCGGTTAACCGCCCGTTCGGTTCGGTTCGATCAGTTTTTCGGTTCGGTTCGGTTTTTCGATTTTTTTGAACAGCCCTAGTCTAACCTCCTTGGCTTGATAGGTGATTACTGTTCCCACATATTTCCACATATCTCCTTGTATCCACTATCTTAATATTACTAATATTACCATTGCACTAGTTCATGTGCTGGATCTATTGTTACCTTCTCTTATATTTCATTGCATCATGCATTGTTTGTTCCTAACTTCCCTATTGGCCTTTTTGTCTATTATGGCTTACCAAATCTCTTCACTAATTAGCAATATTTTTCTACCCATTGTAATTTTCAAGATCTGCAAATGAAGATGACAATCAGAGGGGGTGTGAGATTGTTGGTGTTTACTTCACATCATATTGACTCTATCATGTCTTCTTAATTACCACCACCATTCATTAACACTACTGACCTAATCACCCTTCGCTTGCTCTAATAAAGTAATTTTTATCCTTAAAAATATATTCCTAATTTCATTTGTTATGCAAATTAGTTAGGCAAACATCACTGCATAACTTTTTCTAGTACAAGTTCCAAATGTAGCTCTTTGTTTGGAGTTATACATTCTAATATTTGGGCCTGAGTCCTGTTGTTTCAAGCATTGATGATTTTTCTCATATAACATGGATATATCTTTTTAAAATACAAAATTAGTATGATGTTTTTAGAAGTGTCTATAGTGATTTTTAATATTTCCACTGATCATGCAAGAATATGTACAGGCATCCTTCTCTATATTCTGTTAAGTGCATGATATCATCTACCAAACTACTTGTCATTATATCTCTCAATATAGTGGAGTATATACCTGACAAACAATCATCTACCTGATGTGGCACGCCTGATGACATTCCATATGCACATCCTTGAATTCTAACTTAGGGGGTGTTATTCTCATGGCTACATATCTCATTAATTGCATATGCTTCCCTACATTTTATAACGTAAAGGTCCTTTCTCACAATTATATTTCAATGTTTCACCCTTTTCTTTACCATCATGTGTGTTTGGATCATGTTCATGAACTTGGACAAAAAAATGACAAACTTTTATATTCTCAATGAGTATGGTTCTTAGATACTCTTAAGACTCATAAGGGTTATAATTGTTATGATCTTATAAACAAACAACCTATGTTTTTGGTGATGTCTCTTTTCCAAAGTCAATACCATGCTACCTTAGCACCACTACAATCTCATCTTCACACCCTCTGAGATTGTACAAGGGATGGGATATCTCTAACTCCACATATTTACCATCATCCTCTACCCCATCTCCATATGAGGTCTCTCTATAGGTTTACAATAAATGTTCTCAACAGGCACCATCTCACCTACTATTATTGTCGATTTTGCCTACACATCTTCAACTTACATCTACTTCTGACTTGGACTTATCTATTAATCTTCATAAAGGTAAGTGGTCGACCATTGATCATCCCATCTCAAGATATCTAATATATGAATGTTTATTATATGTATTTCATTATGTCATTATCCATGTTCATTGTTGTTGTCCCAAAAAAAAGGGCAGGAAGCTATGTTCAATTATTATTGAAGAAAAGCTATAAATGAAGAGACGGAAATACTGAGATCTCAAGGCACTTGGGAACTTAAAACTTATGCTAAAGGAGTTAACATTTGGATTTTTACTATGAAATACGATCCTAATAGAACTTTGGAATGATAAAAAGCAAAACTAGTCGCCAAAATGTTTTGCCTATCCGTATAGCATTGACCACTTTGGGATTATTTCTATTTGAGTATTATTGTCTCTTGCTACTAATCAATCAAGAAATATTTTAGATGGTTGTAAAAATTTTTCTTCTAGTATATAGCGCAACCTTCTGGGTATGTTGCTTAGGAGAGGATACATTATGTAAACTCATTATGACCATTTATGGATTAAAACAAAAACCAAGAGTTTAATTTAAATTTTTTTCTATCTTTATAAAAAAGACTCCAGTTAGTGTTATGGTGATTGCAGCATATATTGATGACATTTTACTTATTGGGAGTGATACACAAAGTATTCTTAATATTAAGAAACTCTTGTTGGATAAGTTTTTAAAGATCTTGGCAAGCCATGCTACTTCTTCGAGATTGAGTTTGCTTATAAGATCAATTGTGTTTTTCATGATCAAAGGAAGCATGTGATTGCACTCCTATAGGATACTAGACTTCTAGGACGTGAACCAACTAATAGTCTCTTTCTCTTTGGTTAGAAGTTGTGCAATAATGATGACACTAAAGATATTGGTAAGACATAGTATCATAGACTTGCAGGTAATTTTTTTCTCAATATTACCAAGCCACACAATTCCTATGCCTTGGTGTATGTAGAACCTTACAAGAGAAGAGATGTTGATTATGTTGATAACATTAAAGAGGAGATGAACACATGGTCATTGTACCTATGTTGGAGGAAAACTTGCCATGTGGAGAAGCAAAAAACAAAATGTTTTCACAAGATCTAGTGTATAGCGTGTGGCTTAAACTGCATGTGAAATGTAGTTATAATCCTTCATGAAAGAATTGGTTTTCCAATAAAGAATCTGACTATAAGATGTAACAATCAATCAGCTATCTATATTGTAAACGATCCAATGTTTCATAAACAAATAAAAAATATTGAAGTGGACTATCATTTTATGAAAGATGCAGAAATGTCTAAAAAGATATGCAATTTCAACAAAAATCCTCCTCAAATCTCTTGTTAATAGATTTTTTATATTTTGTAACAAGTTAGATATGATTAACATCAATGCTCCAACTTAAAAGGGGAATATTAGAACTTACATAGAGCCACATATAGAGTTTGGCACATATTTGTATTGTATTGGTTTATATGAGACCTACTGTAACCTGTTTTATGAGCAAGACAACAGTTTACATTCAGTGCAAATAAATTGAATCATTGTTTATACTCTTGGTTCATACTAGTGTACTAGGCATGAGTACATACCAAACATACCAACGCATTATATCTAATGCACCAGGTATACCAACACAATAGGTTCGTTTACCAATTCAAGCTTGAACCATTACCTATTAGACGATATGCCTGGTAAAAACAGAGATTGAAAATCACGAATTGGAGTTTTTGTAGTGTTCATCTTGAGGTGTAAAAGAAGGGTTTCACGTACCCTAACAAATAATTTGTTGGTTCATTAGGAAATAAAGAGACTTATTAATAAAACAATCAAACAAAGGCCCCACGTTTAATATCAATGCTCTATAGTTTTATGAACTTAATTTCGCATAATACCTCATATTGGAACTATTTTTTCATTATAACGGGGGCAACACAAATAAATAAAGAAGAAAAGCATCATTGATCCTAGAAGAGGTGAAAGCTGTTCTCGAAGCACTGTCTAAGAGTTTCAAGGATGCAGTAAGAAAGATCAGAACTTTCATACCTTTTCTTGAGCTAATTCAACCAGAGGATTAATATATTGTCTAAGAAGCCAAATCCTAGACGAAGGGTGCAATGATTGTGCCCCCTGCAAGTCTTCTGATGCAGTAGAAGCTTGTGCCTGTGATAAAAGAGCAGGAACACGGTTTTCCGTAGTATCAGCACCATGCATGGAACACTGAGCATGCTCCTCTTGTTGAATTGTTCCCTTGTATCCTTTTTCAATTATCTTCAGCCTGTAACTAGGAATCCTAGTTGTAGAATCTTCATAGGATGGCTCTAAAGAAGATGATAGGGATACCATGGATGCAAAATTGGCAGGAACAAGAACATATTCTCGTTCAATGAATTCCAAGGAGTCGGCAACTGGATAGAATAAATTAAACGTTTATTAAGATCACGTAGTGTAGGCACTAGGCAACCTTAGCATCATTTATTGAGACAGCACCTCTCGAACTATCTTTGGTTGTAATGATGCCCTTCTCCGTGCTAGCAATCTTTGAACTGCTGACATTTGATGGTCCAGAATCACATACGTTGGCACCTGGAACATTTTCTGATTTCAGAGAAGTCAAAGTTGTCCTGAAAAATAAAGCAATTGTATTAACCTTTTCTATATTAAAAGGCTATTCAGGTACAACTTCAAATGATTTCCTCTAAACGAACCCAAAGGAACAATTTGAAACTATATTCCACTTACGCTCAGTGTTTTTGCCACAAGAAGCTAAGCTTTGCAACAGATATACATAGATCATTTCTCTAATTGCAGATAAATTGTGTTTAGAAAATTTAGAACGTATAACAATTAGTTTAAAGTTAACCTTTGAACAGCCAGGAAAGCGTGGTTAAAGAACTCTTCAAATGCCAGCCTTTCAACTGCAAAATAATTGGAACTTAATTTATCGAACGTGTATCCATGATCTATGCATCATGTTACCTAGAAATCATATAGAAGTTTCAGTTTTAGACTGAATTGCAGATAGCAAGAATAACAGGTGATAGATATAATCAAAAGTGACAAGAATAATGAGGAACACATCTCAAAATCTGCATCTTCGGGAAATAAATTTTAGATAAGCGTTGCAACAAACCAAATCAATTTCTAGTAATTTTCAATCACCAGAATCGATCATTTTAACAAATACTGGGAGCTCTAACCTAACAAGAACAACAGGCGATAGTTATAATCAAAAGTGACAAGAATAATGAAGAACACATCTCAAAATCTGCATCATCAGGAAATAAATTCTAGATAAGTGTTGCAACGAACCAAACCAATTTCTACTATTTTCTTTAACAAAATGTAGGAGCTCTAACCTAGCAAGAATAATAGGTGATAGGTTGATAATTATATTTAAAAGTGACAAGAATAATGAGGAACACATCTCAAAATCTGCATCTTCAGGAAATAAATTCTAGATAAGTATTGCAACAAACCAAATCAGTTTCTACTATTTTTCAAGCACTAGAATCGGTCATTTTAACAAAATATGGGAGCTCTAACCTAGCAATCTAACAGTCAACTCACAGCCGCACTTTCTGAGATCAGACTGATAAATTATTTATACTTTCATCTTAAATGATTTTATTATTAGTCCATTATAGGTGCACAATCACTGTTCCTCATATACTTAAGAGAATCAACTTGGCAACCTACATGAAAGCAGCTTCTTGGTGCATTCAAGTTTTCACTTAATCACATTGAACTGAACCATATAGGATACCACGTTAAATGGACTGTTTAAAAATTAATGGAGGATATATGGACCTAAGATCATATGAGGAACCATGTTTATATCAAGAACAGCAAGAGAATATGTTCAAACAATTTTGCTACAGTTTTTTCTACAAGGAACACAAAGGCATCAAACATGTTGCAGCTTCGAGTGCTCCTTGTTTAACCTAAGAATCAAGGGTGCCGAAAGGATTAGAAGGAAGCTATATGCATCCGTTCCACCATTTGCACACAAGAGCAACCAGCTACATGAACTACAACTTCACAACCCAAAAGCCTGTGATCTTTGAGGAAGCCATGGAGAAGTATTCTACAAAAAGGAAAACTTCACTAGCAATCTTTATATCCTTGTATTGTTGCTACAAAACGTTAGCAGAAAATGTCAAATACCATACAACATTAACTGAAATATCCTACTCTGATGACACAAGGACTGGAAAAAGATGTCCCAATTCCTAACATGGTTTAAGTATTTTATTTATTGGTAAACCAAGGGACAACGACCAGTATAAATTAGTCAGAAAATATTCTAGCTTGGGCACCAGAAATATAATACGACACGATGTTTCACAGACCACTACCACTGTGCCATAAAATAGATGACTGAAATAAATCATACTTGGTTTAGCAGCAAATCCCACATAAAATAAATAATGTATTCCATTTTGGGAATTTAAGCAATATTTACAAGAAAGAAAACACAAAGATTCATATGGTAACCAACGACAATGCTTTATGACAAAATAAGGGTGAAATTTTGTTTACTAGATAAGAAAACATGAGATTCCAAAATGACCTTACATATGCTGTTAGGCTTACACATAAGCAAGAGTCCTAGAACAGACCAAGAACACAGTTTTTCATTAACATAAGACGATGAAATTCTAACAAAAATCGAAAAGTGAAATGATCAGTTCACCTGGATTTCGTCGAAGAAGCCTTCTGCAAAGATTAACACAATCAGGATCCAAACTCACCAAAATATCTTGAGGAAATCGCAGTTCATCAGATGCCATTATGTTCTGAAAAAGCTATAAGAGATAGAGGAACAGAAGTACTCATTAGCAATTACACGAGGGTCAAAGAAAAAAAACGTATGGAGTACCTGATAATGAGTATTGCCATCAAAAGGCAGCTTCCCAGTAACCAGCTGGAATAGAATTGCCCCAACACTCCACAAGTCAGCCTGCATAAGTTGAAAGATTTTTTTAATACAGAAGCATGCGGAAATAATTTTTTTAAATAGTAAGATATCAAGCTTATCTTGGCATCATATTTTCTGTCCTGAATAATTTCAGGAGCCATGTATAAAGGAGAACCACAAAGTGTGTCAGCTAACCCTTGAGGCATTAGGTATCTGACAGAATTTTGTACATTAGAAGTAGGCCAAATATATGAAAAGTAGGATTTTCACCGAGAGTAAATCAGAAAGAAATGAGTAGGTCAATGAGTCAATCACAATAATTTGTATCGAAGGTCCCGTTATCAGGACAGTATAACAGATTACTTGTGCTAGTGCAAAACCAACTATTAATATCTTTATGAGACAGTGTTTAACTAATGACAATGTGGGAATGTCAAGCAGAAGAATACATCCAATAACTTAACAATAACATTAGCTTAATCAACAAATGTGATAAAGTTATGAAAAACTAGTTAAAATAGGTTG
This sequence comes from Costus lasius, assembly GCA_027563935.2. Taxonomy (NCBI): domain Eukaryota; kingdom Viridiplantae; phylum Streptophyta; class Magnoliopsida; order Zingiberales; family Costaceae; genus Costus; species Costus lasius. The sequence goes on along the minus strand of CM050447.1, from coordinate 143,699,838 downwards.
GAAAAGGGAATTCTTTATCAAATGCCTTCAAACATGGAAGTTCAAAACAACATAAGGGTGTCCTATGATACAGCATAAGTTTAAATCACAATTTTCAGCCAAATTTAACAGACTTGCATGAAATGCAATACAGCATGAATTATGCAGAAGTTGAATGACAATCAAACATGCCATATTATTATCTGATTATTTACCATAATACAACAGAAAAAGCAGTCAATAAGAAAATTGAGAAGAAGAAAGGCAGAAAGCAACGGTAACTTCTTTTTTAAAAAAAAAACTGTATGTTAATTCAGAAGGAAACTGATATGGTTTGCTTTCCAGCTACTTTACATCTCAATGTTGTCAAAAATATATTCCAGATCTTAGGATCTTTCGATCCTACGACCCAAATTAGGTAAACCGTTCTGGAACGAATGTAGGATCTGAAATATGGTAGGATCTCACGATCCCACGATCCAGGTCTTAGGATCAGGTAGGATCTTACGATCTCGCCGATCCTACTCGATCCTAAGTTAATAGGTAAAATAAGTTCATATTTAATTACTATTATATTAAAAATCAATAATCTATTATGCCAAAAGCCTTAGATTGATATGTAATGTAATTTTTTTGTCTTTACTTGCCATCATTTACTCTCTCTTTAACTAGCATTCATAAACTTAAGCTCGTTATCATATAAACTATATTTGTCTACTCTAACTATTTAATAGAGTCAACTTTATAATATTTGTCATTATCATTTTTATTGTCATTACAATGTATACTTTTATCTACATCATTTTTCATGATTTTATCTTATTGTTTTCATTTCCATGCATGTTGTTTTTAGTTTTATTGTATACCTTTGTTGTATCCATCTATTAACTTGTCTCTATCATCATCACCTTACAAATATTTAATTTCATAGTTTTATGCTGTACAACTAATACATCTGAATAATAGTATAAAATGTTGGATATTATATATATATATATATATATATATATATATATATATATATATATATATATTACTTATTAGAATATTTATCACATTCTTAAGTCTAATTATATAAATATATTTTAAAAAATATATATTTTAATTGATTTGGTAGGATCTTACAATCTTATGATCCGATCCTACGTTCCGATCCTCCAAAGTCTTCATCGTTCCTAGATAGGATCTCGATCCTGTCAACCTTGGTATATCTTTCAGTAAAGAATGGTGTTCTTGTGTTCTAGGATTAAGATGTCATCTATGGACTTTATGAAATCACTTATCTTATAGATATTTACAACTTGCTTCTTTCCATGTATTTACCTGGAAGAATAATCTGAAACCAAATTTATCAAATTCTATTAAAAGATTGTCCGCGTACACAGAATTTCATGAGCATAGGGAAGAAGATATTGCTCTGGTTCTCAAGCCATAGCCATTTGGTATACTGGAATACTTAAATCACTTATCCTATTTTACAAAAATGTTGGATGTATATCACCTTTCCTGATCAGGAGTGAAAATCAAGGCTATTAATTTGCTTTCCAAACCAGACGCTCATATTATAGCACATCGTTCATTCATTTGCCTAATATCAGCCCTCCACCTTTTCCATCCGGGCTTGGGACCGGCATAGGCGGTGTTACAGCCACCAATAACATAATAACAAACTCTAGAATCCATCATATTACGACTAAAACACATACATTTTCCAAATAACTATGAGATCCCATTTTTTAAACTTTACAACAATATGTAATATCAAAATATTAACTATTGGAAATTCTAATATTACTGCTAGAACAAAGTGGACAATCACAAACCACCTCCTGCTCACTCAAGTCAAACCTCAAAATGATCTACTCTGGCTTTCTCAGAAATTCTGAAACAATGCTCTTCAATTTGCTCTATTATGAACCCACTGGCATATTTGCCAAAGAGGACTACTCCCAATGGAAATCTTTGATAGTATATCCCCATGGTACTGGATTTCAAAATATTAGTGTGGTTGGAAAGGTAAGAGAGCAGATATTCGTACCAACTGTGAATTCTACCATAATCACTCCCTGGCATTTGAATCTCTGCTGAAGCACAGGCCCAAGTAGCATAATATGCTAAATAGAGGTATTATTATAAGCTTATAACTATATCACAGCATATAAATCACAGCTTTCCTATGCTATATCTCTGGCAATCCTTGTGTACATACAACAATAAAATCTACATGTAGCCGCTCTAATATTATTGCACCGAAGCAAGTTTAGTAATAAAAAGCATGCACACAAGGAATATAGAAAAACAACTCAAGAATTTTCTATAACATAAGAACATCAAAGAAACTACACCACCGGCTTTGCTACAAAAAAGAAACTGGACAAGTTATCAAATTAAAAAGCTGAATACATTACTCACCTTGCAAACCCAAAATCACCTATCTTTAGAACTGCTGTTTCATCAATAGTTGACAATAGAAGGTTCTGCATGTTTAATACAAGAATCAAAATAGGAAGTCATGTTCTGGCAAAGATTTCTCATCTAGCATTACAATATAGATGCCCATGCTAGACTCAGGACCAAAAAAAAAATGACTTGAAGACCATTAAAGGATTTAGCACGTTAATGGGTGAGATATCATACTACTTATACAATCAAAAGACCAACAGTGGAAACGTGACAAAAACCCAAATACTAGTGAAAGACAAGCATAAAACAGGAACAGGACAAATATGGAAATCTAAAGGTTTGTACTAACATAATAGATATCATACTAGAAAACAACTGAATACATTTGCCAAGTCAAAGTGTATAAACCCAAAAAACACTAGAGGTGACGTTTTATTTAAGATATAGAGCAAATAGCAAATCACAACGAGCTTAGCTTTTAAAATCCATATCAACTCTGCCTCTCTATCTATCTCAGATAGCACACTTCAGAACTTGCATGATAGGGGTAAGGTTTCATTATTGACCTCCTATATTGTGTTTAGAATTTCATCTAAGGCAAATGTTGAAGTGGAGAAGATTGAACAGAAATACCCTGGTCAATATCATTAATTCTACATCAAGATGAGAGCAATGACACTAGACACAAATTAAACCAAGTTAAGAAATTATGATGTTGCAGCAATAATTGCTCATGATATGCAAACCATTCAATAAACTACTATGTAAATCAAATGAATCTATGATCCGATTTGGACGCGTAAGTGTAACCATGCACTAAATATGTTAGCAGCAGCCTGGTAGCATAGGCTTTCTTTCTTGAATCATCATTTTGTGATTGTAGACCGACTATGTGCATGATTTAACTCACATTTTGACAAATATAACCACCGATCATATTTGCACAAATGAAAACACATCATGTTTGGAAGATGTAAAAACCTATTAAGCTTTGAAGTGACTATACATTACAGGAAAGGCATGCAACAAGTACAAATTCCCTGTGTGGAACAGCAGTAGGTCCTAGGTCTTCACACCCTACATCAATACCAATAGTCCTAGTTATCCATTATGAATTACTTCAATCGGCTTGAAGATCTCGAGGTCAAAGTGAGGGACTCATTCCTAATTAGTTAAGGCTTCTTTTTAAGCATAATCCACATGCTTCAAGCATGAATTTTGACAAGAAAAAAGGTGAAGACTTTGATATTACATATGCGATCTTTGGCAATAAGTTCTGATGTTCATCGTGTCAATTATAGCTGCTCAAGTTAGGGTCACATCAATTGGTACAAATTGGATTTCACAGTAAATTTTGTTGATTATTTTCTTAACCTTGATCACCATCCCTTAGTATCTCCATCACTAATTGACATTACTGCATCACCATGATGACAGGGGAAGTCTAGGACTGTGGGCACCACAATTATCAAAAGACATCAAGTGGAAATATCAGTTTCTCATGCACATGTCCATGATGTGCATTAACAAATAGGGAATATTCACACTGGAAAGAAAGACTGATCTTTTTGTTCTATAAGTTCAAACATAAAGAAGTAAAATAAATTCTTCTATACTGGGACGAAAGAAAATAATATGAGCTGGGAAGTGTTTTTCGAAGGTATTTACTAATTGCATTCCTCTCTTGGTCCAGCATGAAACAATTCTTAGCTACGTTCTTAAACAAAATTTGTCCTAGTGCATCAGATTTTCTTTCAGAAAAAGGAAGAGGGAAGGTTACCATGCAATGTAAAAATAGAAAGAAAACAAGTTCTTAATATATTATGTTATAAGAACGTGCATACATGAACGTTCAAATAATTTAATAATTTAAGAGAGCTTTCCAAGAAATACAAAGTGAACACCTAATAAGGAGGTATAGGATGATGTATGTAATCTGCAATTTTATATAGCATATACAAAATAGTTCCCTTTACATAAACAGAAAGGATAACTTGCATTGAATCCTCCAAAAGATGTATGCGCACAGCAGGCGTCGAGCATAATTTTGTAAGTAAAATCATATGAAACACCTGAGAAAAGGAAGAAACGCACCTGTGGCTTGAGGTCCCTGTGAATGAGATTGTTCTCACGAAGAACTTTCAATCCTTCAGCTGGATCGACACATGGAAAACAACTCAGCCAATAGTTGAACATCAACGCAGCAATTCAAACACAATAATCATCCATAACAATCCAAAAAGAGAGATTGCGGATAGAGCCTCAGAATTGAATGCCCACCGAGCTGCCGCATGAAGTGCCTGGCGAGATCCTCTGGCAACCTTCCATTGATCCCGTGACGCTTGATATAAGCTGCAACGTCTCCACCGGCACAATACTCCAACACAAGATATATCTTATCCTCCGTCTGTGCAAAACCCACCATTCCGATAAATTCATCTTGAACAGAAGAAAAAAAGAATCGAGCAAGAGATGAACCGGAGTAACACCATAAGAGGAGTAACAAACACCTGTATGGCCTCGTAGAAGTGGACAATATTGGGGTGGGAGATATGGCGGAGGATAGTGATCTCCTTGAGCAGGCCGTCGCGAACCCTGCTGTCTATCTGCTTCTTGTCAATCTCCTTCACAGCTACATCGTGTCCAAGATGCCGGTGCCGCGCTTGCCACACTACCGCGAACGACCCGGAACCGATCCTCGGCCCCAGGATGTAATCGCCGACCACCCGCTCCGTCCCTTCAGCCGCGGCCGCCATCGTCGCTGCTTCCACGCCTTATCCTTCTTTTAGAGCACTTGAGCAGACGCGGAAACTTCTTCGCTCGCCCGTTCGGTAGTCCAATTCGATGGAGAAGACGAAGAGGGAAGTAAAGAGCGAGCGAGGAAGACGAGGGTTTTGTGCTTGAGGAGAAGGAAAGCAAGTGGGACCCAAATTTACCCTCGCGGAATACGTCATCTGGCAAACCGGCTGACAGTTGCTCCACATCAGACGGGCCCGCGGGTAAGCGACACGGTTGGTTTAAAGATTTTTCAAAACCCTTCTTTGCTGCCCGCAACTTCTCGAGCTTTTCTTGTTCATGACTGGCGCTTTGGCACTTTGCCCCGTCGCATTTGCATTAATAAAAGTGGAAGGAGGTTTCGGTTAATCTCTCAAATTTCGAAATTATTAGTTTAGTTCCAAATATTAAATGTCGTAATTTTAACTTTTCGTGGGTCGAAACGAAAATTTTTCCGTTTCTAAAAATGTAAATTTGTTTTAAATGGAAAATTCAAAAAAAATTCTATTAATAGAAGGATTGAAGTGCACCATACGAGGTCGAGTTCGCGCGACGCGGAAATTACTTTCGGGAAATAGCAAATAAATTCGCTAACAGTGCACAAACCGCGTCAATTGCTTTCATGGGCGAGTGGGTTTGATTAGGAATTGCTTAGATAGTTGATCTTCCCTTATAAAATAGTGACAATTTTGTTTTTCTTGACTCGATCGATGTCGATGTGGATCGTGGAGGCATGGAGAAAATGATGGTTTTTGAGTTTTTTTAATAAGCTTTGTGGTTGAACAAAGGAAGGAATTTGGGAAGATTTTGTGCTTGACGAGCACGCAATTCCAAACTCCGCGAAATATTTTATGTTAAGTCAAGGTCAACGTTATAATTGTGGGCCGGGCTGCCGACTTTAATCGTGCTCGTGGATTCGACCAAGCCTGACCTGAGGTCCTGAGTTATTCATTGGGCCGTGTATGTCTGTATTTGTCTTTTTCTGAATCTAAAGTCTAAACTCAACTGGCCAAGGCATTGAAATTGTGCCACGTGGCAAGAATTTGTAAAAAAAGCAGCCATGGTCGGTGCCAATGTCTTTTGACTTGCGTTGAACTTTAATTTGAATCCATCTCCTGGTGAGTTTGAACTTTGTCAAAGTTCATTTCTTCACAGCAAAGGACGACTTGCTTAACCGCGAGGCATTGACTTTGAGTTATATAGGATGATTTGGAAATCGTGTTGCCTTGTAAAGGTTGAAGACTCTTCTCTGGTGTGCCATTATTGCAAGTTAAATACTGTAGATGATCTTATTATGAAGGGATGAACTTACCAGTATGGTGCAGACTGCTTGAGCAAAAGTAGCATCCAGTAGCTCAATTATAATCTCCAAAACGTTTCTGCAGTTCCTCCATTTTAATCTGGAAAAGGCAGCAACTTTTATCGTTATCACTCAGCACATCAGTTGGAGCGTATGAGATTTAATGAGAACAAGACAGGTACGTGTAATGAATGCAATATGTGCATCATCTATATGCTGTAAAATTAAAAGGACAAGGTGATGAGCTGATCAACTGAGCCACTGTACATATACAGTTAGTTGCCATGAATGGTGTGGCATATAATAAAGAAGGCTGTCAATGGCACACAAGGCGGGTGTGGGGCTGCATTGCCTGTGCAGTTGGAGAGGAAGATGGTCCATATAGTCGCAGTCCTAGTCCTACCTAAATGAAATCTTATCATGCATCACATGGAATCCAACGACGTTGCAAATCTAATTGAAATATATATACACACTGTACTGTGTCTTCCTCTTTGAGCTTTAGCAGTTGGAGCAAGTCAGGAAATAGGATCATGATCATCAATATAGGACTAGCATACCTTTTTGTCCTCGTTGGGACGAGGCTTGCACCACGCAAAATCTGATGAAGGATATATAGATTGAGCTGCTAGCTAGATACTCCTGCTACCGTTCCTTGCCTAGCTATCAGCAAGGTCAGCTGCTAGCTGCCTGTGTCTATTTTATCTTCTCTCCTGAGAAAACTTTAAACGAAGGTGCATGTTACCTAATTCAATATGGAGGCATTCACGAGGATGACAGTAACGCCTTGTATATGTATAAGCAGGACTAGGGCAATTACCTGTGGGTGATTGCAAGGACCCTCTCCCAATTCTTTGAGCTCTTCATACAGGTTGAATAACCATTCATTCATCAAACAATCAAACTATTAGCTGGATCACGATGAAAAAAACTAGACTCATCTCTTTTGGGAGTATAATATGGTTCAATTAGGATGAGAATTCCAAGGAAGGTTGAATTTGGGCCAATATGATCATTATTCTTCTTGTAGGTGCTAGAACATTGTTTCCCTTGAAATATTTGTGGTACCATTGTAGGATGAACCCTCCAGGGTGAAATCCTGTAATAGCACTGGCCAAATGAAGGAATGCCACCACTGGCAATGATGTGAGGCCATATAGCTGGAGTGTTATACTGACAATTTCATATAGAAATGGATGATCACAAATAGAGGCATCAACTGCACAACGAGCTTTTCAGAAAGAATGCAAACCATTAAAGATAAAAGTAGTTAGTTTTTTTTATGCATAATCAGCTAGCCACTAAAAGTACAATTTGTAAGATATAGCCCTAGAGTAGACCAATTGTGTTGTTTCTATCACAATAATCAACTAAAGACTAGGAGATATCCATCAGGTTGCTTCGCATTTAAATCTTTATTTAGAGCTTAATTCCAGTGATTCGACCTCATGAGAGACCAACAATTATCTCTTCTTTAGTCGTATTATGATGAAGAACATGTGAGCAAACTGGTGAACTACTCCAGTTTTGGTAAGGCATATGGAGAGATACATGTGGGAATAAAAAAAACTTTAAAAGTCTTGTGCTTTTGAATCGGATAGTTTGTTTGTCCACCGAATGGTGAGTGTTTAAGTAATTTCTATCCTTTTACTTGTTTTTTCTCTCTCCTATTCTAAGAGTTTTCCTTTAACTAAGTTATATCTAGCTTAGCTATAATTCCTCTCCATGAAATGAACTACAATGGCTCTTCGCCCCTTTATCAAATAAAGAGTTGATTGGCATCAGTACTTGTGTTCAAATCTTAGGGTTTAAAAAAAACAATCAATAACAATATAGGAAAGATCCAAACTCATGTATTTTTTAAAATTAATCTGCTTGGTAAAAATACTGATTCTAAAAACCTATATTAGGAAAGAGTTAAGTTTTTACTCAAATGGATCATCAACTTCTCAAACCAAAAAAAAAGCAAACAAACATGCATGTTCAATCAGCAGTACGTGTGCTTTAACTTTACTTTGAGCTTCTCCCAACTACCAAAATTGCTTGCATGATGAAAGCAGTGACCGGAGTTATAGTCTTAGATACATATACAGTGTATATATATTCTGAGATTATCTCACTGTGTATATATCTTTCACTATTGAACAGTAAATTTCATGTTGCTGTGCGCCACTCTCATTTGTATTCATTATGACAAAAATTTATGAATAGATAAAATAAAGTTTTATTACGGTAACTGATTGTTAAATGCATGGCAAGAAAACATTTGAATTGCAGATTAACCGATGAGCAATCACTGCTAAGTGAATCCACAATCAATATATAAAATGAGAAAATTGAAAGCCAGTGTATATATCAAGTGTTGGAAGATATACAAGAACACAAAGGCAGCAATTATTTATAAATTTTGATGGAGTAATATTAAGCCCCAACATAGTGATTAAATGAACCTGATTAAGGCTTGACTCCATTTTGAATAGCTTGATTGGTGCAGGAGTGACACTTTAAGTTCAGTCAATAGTTCGCTCTGAAGAATTGAAGTATAGTAACCCTGCAATTATGCTGTAAAATGCAAATTAATAATTTGATCAAGAAATAATAAGTTATGAACATGTAGTACGACCTGTTATCAAGATAGTTTTATCTTGTTTACTTATTGTATATATTATATATTTCATCATTTTGTATTTGTTTTCTTATTTGAGTGAATTTCATCTGCCTCTACTTCATTCAATATTAAAAAGAACTTCACTTGAAAAATCTTTACCTTATAATAAATTACAAAATGCATGTACAGTACTTATCTTCTCATTCCTCTTCACAGACTTCGAAGTTCTGCATACTGTGTCAACAACACATGCAGTAGTGAAAAAAAAAAATCAATATTAGGCAAAACTTATAAAGAAATATAAAGCTAGAACAGATATTTAGGATCTAGATAGATCTGACCTGTAAGTACGATACTGCATGTTCTCTTCTCTTCCTCATGCTGATTAGGGTAGAGAACTGCTAAAATTTTATTTCTGGAAGATGTAAAAAGTTTTGATCTGCAGAATAGAGCATAGGAATAATACAGGTCCGACATATAATTTTGATCAGTTGCAAGTGTAAGAGAAGATAAATATTAGCAAGCAAAAAAATGATTAATTTGGATACACGTATAGATCCTTGTATTATTTAGAGCCCTTGAAGAAAAGAAATCACAGCGCACATATTTTTAAAGATTTTCTCCACTTAGATCCTATTTTCCTTTCTCATAAGTACAAATTCACCGGCGAAGTCTTCTCCTTGCACATCGACGTCGACGACGACGGTGCGCCTCCAGATTCAGGGCAATCCAGGTTAACTCCAAACAACCTGACTCTCTTAACCGCGGCCTGACCGTGAACAATCGGCATGGAGTTGAGTACTCTGGGGATCAGCCTGCCGCCACCGTCCATCTGTCGCATCCCAAATTCTGGCGCAATCGCAGCCGGTACTCTGTACCACAGCAGCTGGCCGCTGCCGCTGCCGCCCCAGGGGGTTGGAAGAAAGGTCTGGGGAGGGTCGTAGGTCGGGCGGCGGCGCTTCCAGTCAATGTAAAGGCGGTGGCGGCAGCCCTCGCCAGCGCCGCGGGAGAACGTGATGGTGTCGCCGGCGCCGAGACCCTTGTCCTTGACGAAGCGGCTCCAGCCCTTGGTGATGACGTAGCTCTGGCTGCTGCCCCAGTAGGAGTAGCGGAAGCGCCAAGGCTTGCCGGCGCGGTCCTCGAAGCTCAGCAGCAGCCCCTTCCCGTTGGCCGCCGCGTCCAGCGGGAAGTGCTTCTCGGCATGGTGCTTGGGGATCACGAGCCTGTTCAGCTTGCCCACGTCGCTTGGTGTCACCACCTTCTCGAACATGTGCTCACGGATCTCCGCCAAGGGAGAAGCGACAGTAGACACCAGCTCGACCTGCGGCTCCCCCCTAATTCCAAGCGCCTGCTCCATGGTTTCTTCTTCCGGATTCTATCACCGCCTTATGCACTTGAAATCTGTAAGCGGCCGTGCATCCAATTGGGTGAATTCATCTTCGGATGGAGGAGAGGTGCAGCTAGTTGTTGGAAGGGTCAATGTTGAAGGAGCACAGTGTGATAGATACGTGAGGGGATTGTGGGGGTGGGGCTGACCATTTGTGGAGATACACAGGGTGCTTTCTGTAATTCAATCATGTCTTGTGCAGCAGATAAAAGCAATCTAGCAATTTATGCGGCCGTGTCATCCACTATATAAATTTATCTTGTGCAACTCATCCTATGCTGAGCCATCCATAAGATTTTTCTTAAGTGGGGCTGGGAGGGTAGCAGGCTAGCAGCAAAGGAACTTGATGAGGAGGACCATTGAGGCATTTGGTTGAGGTCATGTGAACTTGTCCTTTTCCGATCTCATGGAGGATTTATCTGAGTGCACATACATTGTAATAGAAAACAGTCATAAGTCAATCCGTCTAGTGATCAAGAAATATCTTTTCTTGTCTTTTCTTTTTCTTTAGATAGCTGCGTGGATCAATATGAAGATTAAATAAGAGCTTCCACGCATGCAGATGATGATGTATAGCTGGTGGAGGGAGAATCTTAATCCTTATTCCTTGCGAAGTTCAAGAGAAGATTAACTGCGATCTGCAGTATAGCTGGTGAGGGCAAGAACAAACCCCACAACCGCGGAAGAAGAAGAGACATGCCAATTGCCATGCAAGTACTGGTGCAGGTCAGATCCTTTTCCTCAAGGCTGCATGGCTTCCGTGATGCGTGCCAAAGCCCCTAGCTATTCGATGGCACGAGAGGGGACCCATCTAATACATATCATATGATAGCGACAGCAGAAGGGATAGAGTCCCAGCAGACGCAGTCGCAGTGTGGGAGCATTCATATAATAATTGATCCTCGGCTTAATTTAATAGTCTCTGCAATATTGCATGAGCTAGCTATACAGGAGGAGACTAGCTCCCCAGCTAGGTGTGGCATCGCTGTGAAACGAGTAATTGAAAGACGTATACATTGTTTTATGCTCTCCTGACACTGGGAACTGCAAGGAGGCGCAACAGATGAGGCATCAATTTATTGTTTAGCTATAGATTGTCCCCAATCTCTTGTTCTGTAAATGTTTAGCTATAGCTAGAATAATGGCCTCACCAAACTCACAATTGGAGCTTCTGAATGCATTATTTTGATGAAAGAGCTTGCAGGGAAAGCGAAAAATAAGTGGCAAGGATGGCAAACTGAAGGTTTTGGGTCGAAAGAGCCGGCGACTTCTCATGTCCAAGTGTGAGAATCCAGATGCCCGAAATCATTGTTCTGTGTAAGCATGGAGTTGAGTTGTGCCCACCATGAAACCCTGGAAAAACCGTTGAGATTTCGCTGTTGGGTCGTTTTCTTCTAGGCTATATATGCAGTAAATTTAACACACACTTACAGAGAGAGAGAGAGAGAAAGAAAGTCAGCAGCAGGCAAAGGCTGGAGATTCTCTGTCTCTCGTGGTAACTAAAACTAATCGATCAAATGAGTAGAGAGTAACCGAGCGTTCTGCCGTTCTGAAACCAAAGCCGCAGATTTGAATTCCCAGGAAGGAGAAGGTTGTATTTGGTGATTTCCCTGAAAGCAAGCAATAAGAAAAAATGATACTTTAGAGAGTGTCGGTTAGTTCAACTAGTAAGACCTTAGTTGTTGATGAAAAGATCTTAGGTTTAATTCCCGTTCACATTACTAAACTTACCTATGACAAAAAAAAATGATACTATACATTTTAAAATGATCCCTCCCCTCATAATCTACAAGAATAAAATAAACCATATAGAAAGTAAAATGGGAGATACATGTCAAAGACCATAATATCATTAGGCCCTCAAAATTATGAGTCTACGAAAAGGAGAATCTAGATACTTTACACAAGATTCTCTACCATGAGAGCCAAGGATTTGACATTCATTATAGCAGCAATCTCCTCCTATTAAGACTATGATGTTTCAAATTAAACATGAACTTAATCGTCAACGTTTTGGAATCTTAAAAAGCAAATGAATGTATCTATTTGGAAGATGAAGAGGCTGAAAAACGCTTCGGGAGTTTGAAAAGCTTGATCGCTAAGGAATTCAACGCCTGTATCAAGTTGTTGTCAGAGTCAAATCAATGGAATTCAACGCTTAATTATTATTATCGTGTAGTTGACCCAGATGTTGAGTCTGCTCATATTCTGTGATGAGTATAATTATTAACAAAATCTTAATGAAGTACAAAAGCAATAATTAAGTCGATTTCTACTTGAAGCATAAAAATTTTCATTTGCCTAGCTGCCAAGAAGATGACGACCTCTTGTTATGAAGCAAAATCACTTGCGAACGTGGGGAGTAGCAGACAAATTTTCAGGCAGGAATAAGGTACAAATTAAGTCCGATGATGCCTGAAAAAGATTGACAACAAGAAAGCATGATTTAAGAATATTGGACACCACTCATCTCTTATCTTTCACTTTTAATTATTTCATTCAATTCACACCTTAGTCACATGTATTCCTTATGCTGTGTCATCCATGTCTTCAATCTGTGGGGCTATATAGAGCACTCGATGCACAATTCATGCTTTAATAAGGAAGGACCAAACTCACCAGTACATAATAATATATATTCCCTGCCCAAGGATATGCTAGATAGAAATAAGCACCGATCGATCAAGTAATATATATATATAGTATTACAATCTTTTAAGTACCTTAGATCTCCATTTGAATAAATACTTTGATCCATGAGAAGAGCCTTGAGCTCTTTCTTCTCCATGATCATTTCCTCCTTCGGCAGTCGAGGTGATTACTACTACAATGATGGCCAAATCAAATATTCTCAACTGCAGGAAATGAACAAAGGAAGACCTACTTCTTTGCAGGTTAAGTTTTCAACCCTAATTTGTTTGTTTAGTAGTTAATATATATAGATTCTCTTATGCCTACATCACAAGGTGAAGTGGGTCTTAGTTGCTTGCACTAAAGAATTTAATTTGTGGGGGTTTGACCAAAAAAAAAAGAAGCTTATGATCAAGGTGCAGAGTTCAGAGCCTAACAATTTGTATTGGTCAACGCTACAATTGTTAAGTCTCCTCTCGTTGATTACTGTGCTCGTACAGACAGTGGAGCTTAGAGTGAGGATGTGCTGCTCAGGCTGCGAGAGAGTTGTTAAAAATGCTCTCCTAAAACTTAGAGGTAGTATTGATGCAGATCATGTACATTAATTTACAAGTCAAGCATTGATGTAAGAGTAGTTGTTAGTAATTTACGTGATTTTAGGGGTTGATTCGGTGGAGGTGGAGCTGGAGATGGAGAAGGTGACAGTGAGGGGGTACGTGAACCGGAACAAGGTGCTGAAGGAGGTGCGGCGGAGCGGGAAGAAGGCGGAGTTCTGGCCCAGCCCCGACCAGCCGCTCTTCTTCACGACGGCGCAGAGCTACTTCTACGACGAGGGCTCCTATCGGGAAAGCTACAACTACTGGCAGCACGGCTACAACGGCGACAACCACGGCCACCTTCCGCCGCCGCCGCGGGGAGAGGACGCGGCCAGCAACTTGTTCAACGATGACAACGTCAACGCATGTAGCATTATGTAACGATCGAGCTGCTACTGTATCAACGAGAGTGGCAAACTGTATTTTCTTCTGATTGTAGGTTTTTTGGTGCATTTATATAAACTAAACTCTTCAATCCATTAGATAAATCAACCCGAATGCACTAAAATTGTGTAGGAAAGAAACATCTTGTTTGATTTTCATATAATTTGGATTGATCACCAAAATGACATAAGATTTGCTCTACATTTTCTTTTTTAAAGAAAAATGAAAATTTTTCTCTTCTGTTCCTGATTGGATCAAACATATATAATTGTGAAATATTCTTTTTTTGCAAATTGTCAGAGAATTAATGTGTCATTGCTCAGGATCAAAGACACCAGTGGATCAAGTGGCCTCCACTTTCTTTTAGATATGGATGCATGGTCCATGCTGAATCAGATTCATCCAATACAAAAATTCATCCAAGTGATCAACTTACTAATATATAAAATAATGGAACTTTGGTACTTGCCATGTCAGCAATTTATATTATTTTAGAAATATTAATTTAATTAAATTCCTAATTCTCACTATGGTAAAGTATATAATTGCTGCCTAAATTATACATAATTTTATTTGTAATCGATCTCATGGTTGTTTATTTATTTATAAATGAATTTGTAAAATACTTTTTTCTATCATACATGTCATTTAAATTCTAATGTTATATTATTTAAATATTTTTTTATAAAAATTTATATTATTTAAATTTAACTTAAGTGACCCAAAATAATGAAACATACAATTCTATTTATGGGACAAGCATCAAATTATCTATGTTTTGCATTTGAAAAAAAAAAAACAAAAATCGATAATACATCATATGATTTGATGATTTCTACATTTTTATTCTTTTCCATTATATTTTGCAAAGATATTATATCACCTTTGCAATAAAAAAAGGATTTAATGGACAAGAAAACAGTGTCTCTTTTCAGAAAAGCAAATTGAAGGGGGAATGCAAGGTGGAACTCTTTATATAAGGGCATTTCTCCTTCTCAAAGGCCACCTATCAAGATTGATAGCCATGTTTAGCTTCCGCAAGCAGAAGAACGCCTCCACAATATCCAATGCAATGTCCGTAAGTACAATCTCACCAATTCACCTAATTAATTATACTCAATTTTCATTAATTCTTTCATATCGATCATATATATGCATACATTTATATGTATACGTACGTACACATATACCTATAACTTGTCTTAATTATACGTACGCCGCGCTCCACAAGATCGTGGAGCTCATGGTTCACATGGACTGCCAAGGCTGCGAAGACCGAGTTCGAAGAGCAATCTCCAAACTCCACGGTAATTAATTAATTAATTGTTAATTATTGTAGTTAAGTGTGTAATTATATTAATTAAACAGGGGTGGACGGGGTTGAGATCGACATGGAGAAGCAGAAGGTGACGGTGACGGGGTACGTGGACGAGAGGAAGGTGATGAAGGCGGTGAGGCGGACCGGCCGGAAGGCGGAGTTCTGGCCGTACCCGTACGATTCCGAGTACTACCCGTTTGCGCTGGAGTACCTGGAGGACAACAGCTTCGCCGGCACCCACAACTACTACCGCCACGGCTACACCTCCGCCGTCCACGGCTACTTTCCCGACCCCGCCTACTCGGTGCTGGTGGACGACCACGCCTTCGCGCTCTTCAACGACGACAACGTCCACGCTTGCGCCGTCATGTAATTAGTTACTCGCTGCGATTAATTATCAGAGATAATTAATTTAGTTAAGATCGAGTACTGAGATTAACGGCGATGGATTGATTTCCCTTGTGTTTCTTTCCTCGAGGATGGATGATTGATTGGAGAATAAAATTTGCAGTTGTATGATCCATTAATTCTTTGGAGAATATTCTCGTTCCCTTTTGGGACAGATGCCAGCAATGAGCTGCTGAACTGTTTCTTTCTGGTGGAGCTTCTTCAGATCTGTTCTGCAAAAGAAGGAAGGGATAATTTCATGCCAATTTGATTGAAGTGTTAGATCTGATTACATGCGATTGGATTGGGTGACGATTAGGATAGATTTTTCACTGAATTTGCCGTCTCTAGATGCTGCGGTTGCATCAGGAAGGAGGGTTGTCGTAGAATCTTCTGAGGAATCTTTATTATCAGAATAAGAACAAATTTCATCCTATCTACATTTGTTTGCACATATGAAGGAATTCGAATAACTCTTGTTTGGGTGAACAGAATGTATCGGATTGATATAAAGTATATGTGTGACGGGTCGGAGTTTGACCTGCCTCAAGCATGTTTATAGTGGACCCGCTATAAGTATAATCCATTAAGTATAAAGTAAGCCACACTCAAGCATAAATTTAATAAACAAGTATTTTTTTAAGCTTAAACTACTACATTGTGGGACCGTAGGGACTATTTTAAAATTTTTAATATTATAAGGGCGCGAAGTTAAAACAGTCTACTGGAAAAAAAAAAAAACCCAGACTACTCGGCCCAAATTCCCAATATGAACTGAATCTTGTGATTTTTAAAAGGGAGAATACATAATTGTTGTTGTCCCTGTAATGGCTGGCGCTACGAGCCGGCCGCTCTTTTTCTTCCGATCTTCCCCGATGCAAAATTCTCCCTCTCTCTAAAACCTCACCGAATTCTATGAATGCTGCATCGTTGACATGGCAAGCAAGTGTGTTAATTTGGAGAGGCAGCAATGGGGTTGGCTCTCCGGCTGGAGGGCAACCTGGAAACTGCTAACTTCTAGGTTTAGGCCTTGTAAGTAATTACTCCTTTCTTTGTTTCTTTATGCAATGTGGTTCTTAATAAGGTATATCTTCACTGAAAACGTATTCCTTTCCTTACAATTTTCCTCTTGTTTGTGCGATTTGGCTCAGATAAGTTTCGGTTTCACCGGGAAAAAGTTTCTTTGGCGTGTGGGCGATCTAGTTGTATTTGGACTTGTTTCTTTTGGTTAGTTGGAGGCCTAGCTTGATCTTAGAGGAATGAATCCCTGGATTAGCACTTTTGCGTTGGATTGCGCGTTAGAGAAAGTAGCTAATGCTTAATTGGATTTGGGAGTTCAGTTGTTTAATCGAATAAGTATATTTTGTAAAAGTTGGGAAGACGAAATCCGATCCTAGTCATTGCTTCGTGATGAAAAACACGAGACTGCAGCATCTTCATGATGGTTTGGTTGGAACAAGTTTGATAATTGTTTCGATTTTTGTTTCTTGTATTGTAAATTGGATGAAGCAGTTAATTGTCGAATTAAGGATGATAGGCTGTGGAGATACCCTTTGCTTTGCCTCTTATGATCATTCTTAGTGACAGATGTTTCCCTAATTAAAGGGTAGTGAGCTAGAGAAAGGACCAATTTGCTGGCATTTGTTCTGCACAAGAGATTGTGTGGGGGCATTTCTTTTGTTTTTTCATGTATGGCTCATGTTGCTGAGGTTTTCAAATCTGTTTGATATAATGCCATTGTCCATTCATGGTGAGTGGACAATATATTCAGTTACCTTTAGTGGGCATCTGCCATCTTATTTGGGTCTTGGGTCATGAAACACACTTGCACTTGATGCTACACCCATTACAAATGTTCCTTTCCCTGCAATTTCTCTTCTACCTCTGTGGAACACAGATTTGAGGAAAGATCTGGTACTACTTACCTCTTATTCCTGCAAAAACCAATCTATTGAAAGTAATATAAGCAAATTCATGGCATAGTTTAGTTCTTTACATATTGTCATGGAAATAAGGGAAATGAAATATAATTGTTGGGATTTAGCTACTCTTGATTGGAATTCAAAGCACTAAGTTCGTTAGCTGTAATCTTTTTCATGTAGAATGAAGCTAGTATTCCACTTCCTTCCTAACATCATAGTGTTTTAGACTCTTTCCCATCTACTTCAATGGGTTCAGCATGGCACAAAGCTGACCCTAGGGTTTCCAACAAAAAGAACTTGATTCTTTATTTTATCACAAAAATGAAACCTTATTGCTCCAATGAATCAGATCTCCACCGACTAGAAAACAATTCTAAAAAGCATCATAGATAGACCTGACACCGAAGTACTGACTTACATAGATGACAAAAGAGCAACTACAAGACAATTTGAACGACGGGTAACACTAAAGTAGTGGTGGATCCCGCATCCTATACTGTGTGAGCGTGAGTTATAACCATACATATTTTCATAAATTAGTGAGAGGCAAAAACGTATTTTTATTTAGAAAAAAAATATAGGAGTGAGTATGGCCATGTGTATATTATCTTAGAGATGCTGAGGGCAACTGCCCATATTGAACTTTATGTAGATCCACCCTTGCATAAATGCTTGTTCTCCCTATGTTGGAATGGTTGTGGTCTAATTGGCGTGTGCAGAATCTAACATCCTTAGCTTCCCTGTCTTAGTATACCATAAAAATTTTTCTATAAATGAGAATTTTCAAAAAATTATATAACCGGTATTTTTATAAAGTGCTATAAATAACATTTTTTAAAGAATTTCTACACATAGTAGCTCTCAAAAACTTCTTTAAACAGTTTTTTAAATTGATACTTGAAGTAATTTTCAAAATTTCTATAGAACAATGTATTTTTTAAAAACACTACTAATAATAATAATTTACAGAATTTACTATAAATATCAGTTTTCAGAAATTTCAATAAATGCACACTTTTCCAATTTTACATAAATAACACTTTGTCCTGCAAATAGTATTTTTTTAATAAAATTCAGTAAATTTCTGGAAATAATATAAAAGTAAATTTTGATAAAAGTACTGTAACGAATAATTTTCAGAAATTCCTATAAAGAATAATTTTCATAAATTACTATAAATAATTTTTTTCCTAAAAAGACTATCTCAGAGAGAAAAGTGTTCCGACTAATTAGACCTTGAGATTATTTTTACTGCTCAGCACACTTAATTGCACCAAACAGTGAATTCTGTGCAATTTTTTCTTTTCAGAAGTCTAGAATTCATTCAACCATGATTGAATAGGGAACCAAGAATAGCGAAGTTGCAACCTTTGCCACTGTCAAAACATTTCACGTATATTGTGCTACATGTGAATTTACTTTCCAAACATTGTCGGCCATTAATTTCGAGGTAACGTGTGAAGATGTCAAGTCTTCACCCCCAATAGTTATTGATCTCCTAAAATAAATTGTAAACAACCTTCCACTATTGAAACTATGTAAGGGCTTAACGATGTTCATATCACCAGGCTTAGTTCCCGTATTGGGGTTCATGCTTCATTATCATCGTTTCTTCTTGCATGCTTGAGAGGCGAAGGGGATCCAGGTATGGCATTAGTTCCGCAACCGTCCAATTGTTCAGATTCAGGCATCCTCCACTTCTCACCCACTTTCCTGTCCTCTCTGACACTCGAACCATTGGTGCTATTTGCTTCTGGTAGCTGTTCCGATCTTTGAGAATAATCTGTTTTATCAGGTGTTGATTCTTCTAGAGTTGAAGAAGCATGGACCACAGTGGCCGGCTTACATTGCTTCTCAATGATCATTTGAAGGAACTTTTCTTGCTTTTCAATCTGAAGCTGTAGTTTTTTCTGAATCTGTAGAAGAATAACGGATAGCTATAAGAATGGCACTAAGCAAGTGAGACTTTCTACAGAGAATAGACTTGCTCGTATGTCTATAAGAACAAATACATGGGAATCAAGGTAATATGGCACTGGAAGGATGGTTTTCTGCCAAAATGGTTCATCATGGCTTAGATATTCGGAGAAGCAAATTTTGTTCCAGAAACATTTCATAAAGAACGGGTTCTTTCATGAAATCATAAATATATATAATCTGTTATGCAAGTAGTCAACGCCAGTTACATAGTAGAAGTACAACATGTCAAAATGTTGTATAAAGGTTTAAGAAAACTATGTAATATTATGCTTTTGATTTGACAAATTACAAGCTATTTTAACCTCTCAACGTTCGTAGCAGCAGACATTGTAGCATTTAGATTTTTAAAGTTGTTCCTTCTTAGTGCTCCTTGTAGTTGTGCTTATGAATATTGTCTCTTTGTATAAGGAGTGTAGGTCACTGACATAGTAGCAAAACTCAATTACTTGGCAAGAGATAATATGTCTTATTGAAGTTTGTTTTCTCTACCTAGAAGCAAATTTTGATTTATGTCGGTTATAGCATGTTGATGAATACAGGCTTCTTTGTTTTTAAATAGTCAAAGAACTCCATAAACTTCAAAATTTCCAATTTCATGCGCAGCAAAAGTGAAGCAATCTACAGTATACTTATGTCGACCACAAAATAATACCTCAAGTTGTGCATGGAGCTGTTTCTGGACTTCCATCTGGAGCCTCAAAGCCTCCGTTAAATCGATGCCCCTATTTCCGTGAGGCAAGCCAGATTAATTATCAATTGACTGAACCAAAAACTTACTTACTAGAAGCAGCAGTCTAGTATGGAAGTATATGGAATACACAATTTCATAGTTCTAGCTCAGAAGTCGATGAAAACACAAAGTAAAGAAGGTAAAGAGTGAAGATTTAATTCAGTGCTAATAGCTAACAAACGGATGGAATGCCTAGCTCCTGTTGAAGAAACATCAGAATGGAGGATGCATCTTAAAGCTCTTGATCGCTTGCTTGCGAAGGTTAGGTCAGTTAAACATTGAGTTCTCAACAGAACCCATATTCCCAGGAGCCATATGTGCTTCTAGGACTTCTATACTCAAAGCCATCACCAAGCATAGCTAGAAGATTCAAGCATCTTCTGGAAGCTATCTGTTAATTGCATATCTAAAAATTTGTTCAACTCTCTCCCTCCAACTTAGCAGTCAACAACTAGCAAAGGTTCACTTACGTTTTCATAGATAAAGAAGGTAGCGCCTCACATTCAATGTTCTTCTTTCCTGGCATCCCTGGTGCATTACAAAAGTTTCTTTTCAATGACAAAACAGGCACATAAGGTACTAAATTAGCTAATATTTCATCAATTGCATTTTCATATGATTGTGAAGTTTCTTCTTTTCCATGACAATCCTGGATCATTGAACGCCAACTTTTACTGACCTGGTGAGTCTGGCATGCATCGAGCAGTCCTGAATTTCTGGAATAAAGGAAAGGAGAAGTAAAAGGTATAGTAACAATCAGAAGAAGAGACGCCAACACATATAAATGAACCTAGAAGAAGACCAATTCTACACCTGGAGATGACTTTTCACATGGCATATGGTTAAGCCTTCGACTCTCATGATGTTCAATACTCCTTTAGGAGTAGCTTCTGAAAGGATAAAAAAACTAGAACTTTGATTAGAAAGCAGCAGGAACCGAAAGAAGGAACAAGAAGGATGGCATACTTTCGCTACCACCAAGCTGGTTTACTGCATCCAGGAATCGTTCATGGAGCTCTGGAGTCCACCTCATGCGTGGCTTAGTTGCAGCAGTGGCAGCCGACAGTGAACTTGGAACAGCAGAAAGCTCGCCAGAATGACATGAAACCAATTGATGGTTTTGAGGTTGGTGCACTTGAATACCAGAGGGGGGTTGTTCAGCTTGATAAACATCCGGCAGAAGACTCTGCAAGCGTACATATCAAATCACACAGCCAAGTTACAGACTCGGGGGAAAGTAAAAGAATAACTCGAGTAACAGCTAGAATGTAAGAGTTTTCAACTCGTGATCTCTAGCTTTATTACATTGGATTTGATTAGGCAATTGAAAATTCTATACCTTTGCTTGAGATTTAGTTGCACTTGAGTCAACAAGAAGCTCATCCCAATTATCAGTCATCGCATTACTCCATGCATTTTGCTTATTCTGGTAGCCATCAGAAGCCACAATCAAGCTTCTTTCAAATTCATTATCACCAGCAGTAATGTCATCTGAATAATTTAGAATGCTCTGAGCTAAATCTGAATACCACATCATGTCTGCTGAATCTTTGGAGAAGCTATTAGTTGGCACTTGAAGAGTTCCTGAAAATGAGAAATATGCTGCTGAAGGCAAGTAAACACCAGCATTCATCGATTGGGTGACAAACGAAGAGCCTTCGATGTGCCTCTCATGAGGGAAAACTGAAGAGAAGGGAACATCTGAATGAAACCCAAAAGGTGATGAATAAAGGGGTTCAATATTCCCACTGTTGGAGACAATATGAGCATATTGGGAAGCCAAAGAATTGCCTCTTGTTTCTCTTTTCATTGTAACCCTCTGGGATTCTGGTTGTTTAGCAAACCTCTCTAACAAGGCGGAAGATATAACAGGAACACATGATGGCAAAATGGCAGAGCTCGTGGGATTACAGTGCTGCTCCGCATTCAGTGTCCCCCACTGGTAAAGTTCAATGTGTTTCCATTTTTTTCTCTGAATATATTGTCCCTAGAGCATTTACCTACACTAGCACAATGTTAAGAAACAAAAACATTAAATCAACTCTAAAAATGGCTTCCATGTGCCAAGCCATCTTATTCAAGCAAAATCACAAAGTTGACGTTAACATAAGATCAATAGGATTTCTATCTGTAGACGGGTAATAATCTAACTAGAAATGATATCATTGACTCTTTCCTTTACAAATAATTTGAGAATTACAAAGAGAATGCAAAATGCTAAACATGTTAGGCCAAAGAAAAAAATAATATAGCTAGCAGAATCAATCAAATAGCACAAAGAACACTATCAAGCCAATCATGCTCACCTATAATTAAATCTCTTCTCCATCATAATTTTCAGACATGATCAGGTGGAATCTATATTAAAGATCTTCAAGATTTCCAGCACAGGTTACAAATTAACTTGTATGGCAATACACAGACATTATGATCATGGATGGCCAGAATAGTTTATCTTGAGAACTAACAACAGCATAAACATTGTTGAAACCGAAAGCTGATACATTTCTGACTATTTATCTGGAGCAAGTTAAAAACGGATATGAGAACAAAGGCTACCAGTTACATATGCAGTTTTCCAATCATTCCAAAGAGAACAATTCACCAAAAACCATGGAACGGGAATTCCGACACCATAAACACCTGTTCCAATTTCCAAACAATCTAGAAGGGCTTCAGATTACAAACTCTAGTTCTTTCTGCAATCCAGATTTCAAACAAAAAGCAAAATCAAAAGGCAATACTCTATATTGTGTTACTAACTGGAGGAACTGATTCCAGCTCGAAACCAGGAGAAAGATTCTCTTTAGGTGCTCGATTTGTCTCGAAAGGGGAAGAGAAAGGAAGAACCAGGAATCCTCACTTGCCGATGTCCAGGGGTTTGAATAGCCTGAGAAGAGAAGCTCGCCACTATGCGAAGGGTAGGAACTGTAGGTCTCCGTCGTCTTCCTTTCTCAGTTTCCAAAGCCAACGGCTTAATCAAGGGATTCTAATCTGGCGATTAATACTAAATGACAAATTAGGACTTGGGGGACTTGCTTCTTAATTACATGCAGCTGTGGTCAAATATTATAGTCGGTCTCCTTGGAATTCTAAGTCTAGATAGATTTAAGCTCGCTAAGAAGATAATTACACTTTCGTTTACTAAAACGTCTTCCTTGACTATAAAAAATATAAAACTTGAATGTTTACTTAAGTGTTTTCTCTTCAATACTTAAATAAGATTAGGACTGTCAAATAATGAAGAAAAAAATAAATATAAACTTATACGGCTCACGTATGATAATAATATGCCATGCTACTAAAAGGATGTGAGTTTAATAGGGGAATCAAATTGGTATGGCCGAATAATATAACTTTAATCATATGCTTTTTAAGGATATGCGAGACCTAATAATTTAAGTAGAATTGGTTGAGAATAAGTTGCTAAATAGATTGATTGGGCTTGGTCACTCATATACCTTCAGGGTGGATCGAAGAGGAATGATCGAAGTCACTTGGCTAACTCTGGAATTCATTCGTGTTTTAGTGCCATATGTCTCAACATTTATAGTCTTGCATGTTGGTCTGTCCACATCCCTTTTAATCTTGTTTTTGCTAATGATTGTGCATAGTTAGAATAAAGGTCTTTGATTGTTTACAATTGAAAGGCATTTGTTGAGTGTAAATGGTCTTTTACTTAAAAAGTAAATTATATTTTTTTTCTTAATGAAGTGTTTTGTTTTTAGTAGTTGAAAGAAAAATGATATTGACCCATGGCTTAAAAGAAAAGCTACACCTTTTTTTTTTAACAAAATATTGATTCACACATTTCTTGATTCAATTCAATTTTCAAAATGAACCTCAAAAACTAAGTGCAATATCATGTTCTAATCTATATATTAATAAGAATTCATAGTAGTTTGACAAGTGATAATATACATAAGCTATAGAATCGACATAGAAAGCTACAAGTGGTCACTAGTTATGCATATGTAATATGCTTAGGATTTAAATCCTAATTTAAAGACAAAATAATTCCCATTTTGATATGAACAATTTTGTACATCTGTATATGAATGGCCAAGCTCTTAATTATATCGACAAATTTTTATACATGAACAACTCATGGCTTCATAGCTCATCCAATATATTGACAACAGCTGGTACCGATGATAGCTTCAAACCAGCAGGGAGTGTTTTGGCTGCTCTGCTCGATTCATCCGATGGATTTCTTTTTCCTTTTTTTTTTTGGCAAGATCAAATGTAGCTTTAATAATTCCAACGGATTTTTTTTATAAAGAAAAGTACAGATTGTCAACCCAAAAAGTATTGAGCAAAAAATAGCTCACAAAGAATCTGATCAAATATTAGTCCAAACACAATCTATAAAATTACGAAGTGCGGCGTGTGTGTATGCAATAATCTTGATATTGAAAATTACATAGTGAATCTCCTCACTAGATCGACATAATAAGAGATAAAGGCTTACTAATTGAATGAATCAGTCTTTTTAAGATGCTTACAATACTCCTAAATGGAGGAGCTTACTCTTGTTAAATCATAATATAACTTATAATCCTATATTCATAAGCCCTTGAGCCTTGTCTTCAAACCCAAATAACTCTCGAATCTAATCTACTACATTAGGTCGCCACATGTGCCATAGGAATACTTTATTTGTTTTAAGCCTAAATGCAATTTATACTGTGCTCGTGAAGCCCTTGAGCCTTTACCTTAGAACCAAGTAGCCCCCAGCCAAGGTGACACACTACATACACTACATGCTCATACGTGAACCCTAGCGTGTCCCATCCTATAATCATAAGCGCAAGCCTCCCCCTCAAAATAGAATAGCTCGCTATCTAAATTAGAAAAAAATTCTTAGGGGGTGCGCTTAAGTGCCAAAAACGGGACGCTTAATTTTTAGTTTAAAAAATTTTTTTAAAATTTTTTTTTAAAAATAACATATACTTTGTAAGCTATTCAATGGTGCTAATATTAAAATATTTTAAATTATATATATATATATATATATAAAAGACGCTAACTAATGTTAAATTTATTTATAACATAAATAATATTTTTTATCTTATATATGATATTGATTAAGATTTTTTTTATATATATATATGATCTAAAATATCTCTATATTAGTACCATTAATAGCTTATAACAGATACATTATTTTTAAATTAAAAAAATAAAAAAATTTTAAATAAAAAATTAAGCGCCCCATTTTTGGCACTTTGCGCCCGGGGGCGCTTACAAATTTTGTTCAAGGCTGTCATCTGATGTCCCTATACAATGACCTCAACATCAAACTCGACCTCATCAATTGGCCCAATAATTGTTGGCATAATAAAATGTCCACTCGATGTGCGCTGCAATAATGGCTTGCGTATTCATTTTAATAAACTTGATTACTTTATTAATTTGTAAAATAAATTCATAAGCCAAGCGACTATCATTTCAAGAAAAAGGTACAATTACTTCATTATTTAGGGAAGAATCTTAATTATTCCCTTGTCCATACGAGACGCGAGTCTACGTCATTACGTGTCTGGAGTGCCTCATGTTTTTTCTCCCAATGCCAATTTGTTAATATAAATAATCATTTCAAGAAAAGGTATACACTAAGATTCGATCTTTAAAAAAATGCCTGCAAAAAGAAAAAACCATCATGTATTAATTCTACAAGTATAACTCGAATGCTTAAATCAAATAGGAACATATGCAATCAAACCTAGAAATCTAAAATAATAATAATAATAATAATAAGAAGAGTATATGAGAGATCTTCCTCAATAGCTAGCAATCTACCCTTTATATTGCACAATCAAAATCATTTTTCTAAAGCTAAATCGAATCACTGATTCATCGTAATGAGCATTAAAATGTGGGTATAGTGATGAGAATTAGCTCATAACTCAAAATAAGTGGTAGTAGTTATAATCATCACGCATTGAAAGCTTGGTTGGATAGAGTAATTTCAGTGATTAAGCTCAACTATGTTGGATTAGTATAATCAAAAGCATGCTATCACATTTAATATCTCTACCATAATGAAGGAATACTGGAATAGACCCCTCAATATCATGCATTTGTCCTTTATATGGCCCAAATCAGTCCCCATCTTACTGTTAAAACAAAATCCGATATTCAGAGCTGCATGTTCTGTATTGTCCATTCACATTGTTTGCAGTCTGACAGATACATTAAGAAGGCATACATCTAGATGAGAGGGATGTATATCAAAGATTATGTTTGATGTTAAAGTACAATTATTGAATGCCAAATAAACTGCACTATGGAGATAACTGTGATTGTGATTCACTGACTAAAGCAAACCAAGATATTTACAGCTATCTTTTGTTTTTGTTTTTGTTTTTGCAGAGAACTCTTGGAAGAAAAACAGAGAAGAACATGGTAGACCTTCATTATCAAGATAACTTATTCAGAATCAAATGAGATCCATGTAATATATCACCAAATTTACAGTGAACAAGTAAAGTAAACAAAATTGCCAAAATTGATCCAAGTATGCTTACATGCCGATCCAGGGAAAATATACAAGATGTATGCTGAAACGAGAAGCATCCCCAGTAGTGAGATTAGACTGTATCCTAAATCGCCAACTTCTTCCATCCAATCAACGACCCCATGGAAGAAGAACTCCCATTTCCAAAAATCTCATCATTTCCTATCACAAAGAGCAAAGTACGAAAAACCCCTGAACAAACCACCCATCACTGGTCTGCAAGAAAACAAGGCAACAGCACATGAGAATACAAATTTGGTCTATCTCTTACAACAATTAACCAAGGTTTAACAAGTTTGTCTCACTATCTTTCTTTTTCATGACACTTCGAGCAAACAGGAAGCAGATGATCAGGAAGGCCACCCCTGCCACCGCTCCCACCACTATGGCCACTGTCTTCCCTGTTTGCCCTGATCAACCAAACCAGTTCAAGATTCTATCTAGTAATTGCAAATGAATACAACTTCCCTCAAGGAAATGAACTCTAAAAAATTATAAAATATTGGTGATAAGATAAACAAAACAGTGGTAAATTACTATATCTAGCATGTATTTTATAATTTTTTAAAAGAAATCTAGGTCCAAACTTTTAACAATAACAAATATAGACTGGCCTCTCAAGTGTTGTAACATTTTGGATCGGTGTTAACTCGTTTTCAACTATTTTATGGTTGAACCTAATCGGTTATAAAGTTAAATTCTAGAGCATAAATATCATGATTGTGGTTATCAAGATTAATTAACATTGCCATATAGATTTGCTTTGTTGAGTTAAAGAATCCCATGGATTGTCGGCATTGCTAACCAAACATTTCTTTTTTTGATCATGCATCCTAAAATACGAGCTACATTATTGCTTTAAAAAGTTGGGATAACATTATTGAAAAGCATAATGTACAAACTAGTTTAGCAACTAAACCTAGAATTAGCTTCGGAAGGATGGAAATCAATACAAAATGCAGCGTGATTTGTCCGACTCATAAAAGGCTTCTTTCAGATCAGAAGATCAAACAACAACGAAAGGGAACTTGAAATCGAAATGAAGAGTACCATAAACTAAAGGCCTAAATCTGATGAACTAATTGTTGAATGCGTGTGTTTGCAGTGGGGGTTGGTACAAATAGCTCCTTTTACTCGAAACCAATTGGATACTTGCATTAATGAAATTTGCATGTATGAAGCATAAATTAGATCGAGGAAAAATTGGAGAACTTCCTAATGTTTGACACTGGACATTGCAAAGAGGTTACCCGTTACCTCCAACGCTGCCGCTGCCGCTGCCACCACTACCGCTGGTAGAGACGCCATTCCCGTTGTAGCTGTAAATAATGTAGCACTTGTCGAGGTAGACCTGGCCGGAGGCAGCGCCGCCACACTCGACCTCCGATTTCTGGACTGCCTGCGTTACACAATCGCTGCAGTCAGAGGAAGAAAGGTCACCCTCGCACTGCGCCATTGTGTACACAGAGCCGTAGCTGGTTTCATAGAATCCCTGACCACCGGCGATGCCGCTCTGGAGCTGGGCGAAGGCGGTGTCCCGCTTGACCTCGAAGTCACCTCCGCCTCCGCCGGATCCGCAAGACTTATAGAGCATCTGAGTGCCAGAGACCTCGGGGAAGTTGGAGACATGGTAAAGCGCGTAGCACCCAGTGAGCTGGACGCGGGCGGCGGCGGTGTCCCCGCAGAGGGATTGCCACATGGGGAGGAGGCGGCCAACGCAGGCTGAGCAGTCGGAGGGGGATAGGTCGCCTCGGCACTGGAACAGGCCGAAGAGGGATTCCCCGCCGTTAGAGGATGTGGTCTTGTAGAACTTGGAGGAGGCGGCCTGAGCGGTGAGGGAGGAAGCGAGGGCGGCCAAGTTTTGGGAGAAGGCAGCGCCACCGGTGAAGGTCTCGTTGGCGCAGCCCTTGTAGACTAGGGTGTAGAAGTCGGCGGCGGAAGAAGAAGGGGGTAGGAAGGTGAGCTTGAGGAACAGAGTTAACAGTAGGAGCAGCTGCGAAGAGGTTGGAAGAGGAAGAGGAGCGAGGTGGTGGTGGGCTATAGGAGTGCCCATCTCTATCCTGCTTTCCCTCTGTTCTCTCTCTCCCTAAGTTCGCTCTTCTACTTAATATACTGTGGAAGAGTAGTGCCTATTGAGAGATGGCGTGATATAATTTATTGTCGCCCAATTCAGCTCATAACGACGGCGAAGTTGGTCCAAGCAATTTGCAGATGAAGCTGCTGGTCGTAGCTCAACGTTTCTCTGGATCTAAAATGGAAGAAAAGTGGCAGACTAGAGCATGAGCCATGGACCTTTTTCCACGAAAGGGAATTAAACTAAGGAAAGAGCGGTGGTCAATGCTGGTGATTTCCAGTACATCATGTCAATCTCACAATCTGTTGATTGGATGACTGGATTTGTAATGGCTACGAGGGTCTGGAGTTTAGTACTGGAAGTCTTGAACGACCTCCAACGTGAGAGCGTTGAGCTAGTAGAAGTATTCCAGTGGCACAGTGAAACCAAGAGCACAAAAAAGAAAAAATTTCCCATTTTGCTATGAAATTTGTGCTCATCATACTCAATTTTAAAATTCGTGCAAAGTATAAACCTCAAAGCAAAATGGAGGGTGAGATAGAGGCGGTGCACAAGAACGGTGCTGCACAGGAAATTTTTTCCACAAAAAAACTTAGTTATAACACATGGATGAGATAAGGTTCAATCCCAGAGGCCTGAGAGAAGAATCGGATAAAGTATACTCTAGCTTATGAAAGCAACATATAGGAAAATCTTAAGGCTAGATAGGAATGCAATTCTTAAAGACGATAGTGTGTGAAAGTAGCATTGTTAAGGTTAAAGATGCGACTACGAACTCAGATTTGTACATTTCACCAACAAAGAATACACATTACGCGAATTTCACTTTCGACTGAATAATGACAATTGGAAGATCTTCAGAGGTTGTAAAAATTTCGTACATATTTTCAGAAAGATACTAAAGATCAAGAAAATTAGGATTTATCACCAAAAAGTTACAAGGAACGAAATAGAGCTGCACATTTAGCAAAATTAAATTTTCTTGAATAAGTCGATCATATCTCAAAACTCAAAACTGAACTAGCTTTCCTCTTTCACTACTTTGAACCCCAAAAGTAATCTAATTTGAGATAAATAAAGACCAGACCCACGCAAAGAAGATGATGCAAAATGCATACTAATCGACCGTCGCTAACAAAATAGGGACCATAAATTATCACTCAAAAAAGTATACAACTACTTTCCAAATTGCTGAAGGCAAAACATCTGGTAATAGAGCTTTCCCATGTATTGGGTACCTACTGAAGCTTTCATGATTCCAGCCGCCTTTGGAGCTGGAAAAACTAATAACCCCTTTCTTGAATTCGTTGAGGGTATCCATTTCCCCTGGACCGACTAATATAGTCCCTGTCGTTAATGTCTTGCCTGCTACCCCGTCCAAATGAACGGCTGCCGGTGCGCCCCCTTGGAGCCTCCGATGGATATCCACCTCTTCCTCTGCCTCTTTCTGAAAAAAAAATTACATTGAGTTTTGATGTAAAATAGAATAACTTGACGAAAATGAGAAAAGAAGGGAAAGGAGTCCTACTAACAAGCCAACTTAGTTGGCCAAAATATATGAAACGAACTCTTCGGTGATGAATTTAGCAGAAAAGAATGTCAGGTATACAGCGATCAAAAATTAATATTCTTTTCCCAAAAGACTTGAGCCAAGGTTTTTTATTTTTTCGTGAAAATCATAATTGAGACAGACATTTATTTGAACTATTTGTCCATCAAAGTTTCAATTTATGCGTGAATACAAACACAACCAATTCTGCAACTAAAGTATAATTCAGCATTCTGCACTGAAAGGAACATACAAATGGTCAAACCAAAATTTTATAGAAACCGTATTATATCTGTTATGATCACCTAATAGAAAATTAACCCAAAATAATATAACCCAATTTAAAATACTTAAGTCCAAATTAATGATGGTAACTTTATTAGGCTTTTTTGTTAGGAAAATTGTCATCTCATTTTCCTCGTGAATTTGGGTACCCATAATGTCCCGTGTAAGACATGTCCTCGTAGAGTCTAAAAGCCAATCCTTATCAACAACATGCAAGGTTAGTGACAGCTCCACCGTCCTCATTTTCTATTGAATCCTCACTATGCTATGGCTAGGTTTTGCTCAAATACCATTTGACCCACTTAAAAGGAAAATTGATCTACTTACTTGATGAAGGTAAAACAACATTGGGCAATTTAAGTTAATGATAGCAAGCTAACTAAATCTTTTTAGTGGGATAATTCTCATCTCATTTTCTATGCCGAATTAAATTGAGTTATCATATGCCGTGAATTGCTTGGCTTGGGCAAAGCAAAGCACTTGTATTAATAAATCACAAAATATGCATAGAATTCATTGCATTCAAGTATATAATACATATCATAAACATATGATAATCAAAATTATAATGATTGTACTTAAAATAATATAAATGATCATAATAATATAATATGAGATGTCAAAGCCTTCCAATACATGTTTTATTTGATTATATGGAATTTATCTAAAATAGAAGTTATTACGGGGCAAGAATATTATTGACAAATCTATTGAAGTACCAATATATTAACTTGATAGATCTAAGCAACATGACCCAATTAAAAAAACTAAAGTTCAAATCAACAGTAGTTATCATATTAGGTCTTATATACTATAACAATTCTTTTCCATATGGGACTAAACTGAAATATCACAATCTCCCGACTTACTGCCCCATGCCTTTCCTGCCAGACACTTGCCATGATTAGAGACTAAGCTCATATTTAAGATTATCACTCTCTACTATCCACAATAGCTCTTTCCCATTCACCATGGTGAATCCACAATAGCCCTTTCCCACTCACCATGACTAAGACTATATTTGTTGTGATACTATTTTGTTATAATCCGCTTATAAGAAAAATAATTTCTAATAGCAAATCTAGTTTTTACTGGTCATGCTTGCTAAAAGAATTATAAATGGTCACTATATGATATACCAAAATCCTTGATGTTTTATTGATTATAGGATCTTCTGTAACTAGGGAGAAGAGAGTTGCAAAGAATGAATCAAGAAAGAAGCACCCAGTGTTCTATATATCAAAGTAATAACTATAGGGAGGAAGAGGCCTAAAGGAGGGCAAATATAAACAAAGAGGGGAGAAAAATGGAGGAAAAAGAAATGAAATTTGCTTAATTAAAATAGTAGTTAGGAAGGCAAGAACGATAAAGAGAGGACATGAGAGAAACAAATGGTGATAAAAAAAAATCATAGTTGACACCAAAAGTAATCATTAGTGTCAAATATTAATGTCTAGTTGTCAGGTGGAAAGCTTGTGTCTTTTGCGGCCAAATTAATCTCTTGGCAAAATTATGGTGCTAGAGCAGCATTTTGCATCACTTAGCATCCAGGTGCTTATTCAAATGCCTCTTAGTAACATTGAATCTAAAAAGTTAAAAAACTAGAAAAATAATAAATATATATGACATATAATGGAAAAAAAAGCATGTGCAGGGATGCGCGTCTAAGCTTGTATGTCATCGTATATACCAGTGACCACCCAAATCCAAGAAATAAAAAATCATTAGAATAAGATTTGGAAAGGCTTTCCATCTCAGTTCATACCAATGTACTAGTCTAAACTAGAACATATAGACATGCTAAGATATAGATGTACCAATATTGATTACCGACATATAATGTACCAATCCTGATCGTACTGACTAGTGTACTAGTACTAGTATACCACCTTTATTGGTTGGTACAGAACAGGACATGAAACGAGATGCTGTGATGTGTAGATACACTTGTAATGGATAAGATTGTTACTATTATTTACTAGTTCTCTTTTATTGTCTTCACCAGCTCCATATGTTCATAAGACCTTTGACTACCATAGCCTAGAGATAGTTATTCTCTGGCAGGTAGTAAGTTCCTTGGCATTACACAATGACTCGTATGCAACTTTGAATCAGGTGTTCATAATCTCTGCTCTTCCCTCCGTTTTAATTGTCCTTTACAGAAGATGGTAGCTAGACCCTATCAACGTCCGTGTTTCACAAAGAAGACTAGGCAATAAAAACAAAACAAGGGGTTTTGAATGATCTAAAGAAAGGAAGTATTTCTTTTTCTTTATTAGAGTAATAAATTTCAGTTTTTCCATCCCTCTATTTCTCTTCTACTAAAGATATTGAACTCATTGAATCACATTAGGAATACACATTTTCATTAATTGTAATTTTCAAATGTTTGTAATACAAAATATCTGCACACAGATTGTACATTTTGACATAAACATTTAATCATACTTTTAAAATCAGAGACTTACTTCCTCGAGAAGCACCACTATTAGGTCTTCTTCCTTCAACATGAATCAGCCTCCCATTTAACTCTACTGGGGATGCCTGCAAAACAAAATCAGTTATAAAAAGGAAAGTTTGAGAAACAAGCCTCTATCCTGGGAGTTGATATTGCCTTACACATATTCAAATTTACCTGAGCACAAGAGAATATGCACTAGTATGAAAAAAAAAACGAGAAGATACTAGGACATGGATATGCAGTAATAAGCAGCGTGAAAAATTACAAATATCAGTATAAAATATATAAATATTTAGAACACGTTTCTTATGCATAATCAAATGCATCCGAACACAAAAGGATGTGATTAGGTTATAAAGGAACCAACAAGATAAAAGGACACGGATCTGAGTTAGCTTTTAGAAGCACAAGAAGTTATTCCAAAATTATCAATGGCCTGAACTACTTTACATAAATATTTTTTAGGATAGAGAATACAAATGGATATGCATATTTTGTAGACAACTGGACAGAAACTCCTTGAACAAATGTATGCATAGTGGCATATCAAACAATTGTGATGTTTCAAACTCAAGGTAACAAACTGCTAGACCACGTCAAATTTGATTTAGTAGTGATCAATTAGTTCAAAAACTTCCTTGGAAAAATGTGTGGATAGTGGCATATTAAACAATTGTGAAGTTTTGACCTCAAGGTAACAAACTTCTATACCACGTCAAATTTTACCGAGTGATCAATTAGTTCAAAAACTTCCGCTGTAGGAAAAGAGTACAGTTTATTTTATGATTGTATATGCGAACATAATCTAACAAGTAGGAAATATAATGTGATATTATTCCAAAAAAAACAAACAAACAGACAGACAATCTGTTGGCACTTAGATTAGAAGGATTAGTTCTGAAACTTAGCTCAGAACAATCCAGTACAAACTTCAGAACTAGGATTTGGAAACTCCCCTACGGGTTTCTCATTTCATAGGAATTGTAAAGAACAAATTCACAAATGGATGTAAACCAGACACATAAAACAAATAATATATTTACATACAAACCCGTACTTGACAATCCTCAGTTGTACGAGTAAAAATTGATAATTATGGTAAGGATTTATCGTCATTTGAGAAAAAAATCAGATTCAATTTAGAGGAAGATAGCAAACCTTAAGAGCATTTTGCACACCAATTGCATCTTCATACTCGATGAAAGCATAAAAAACATCAGACTCCTGCAAATTTGCATGACCTAGTTAGTAAGACAGACATTTGGAACTCATGCCAAAACAAGTAAAAGAAAGAGATTTACCTTGCGGCTTCTAATAGAAACACCGTCAGGCCTCAGTCTACCAAAGTACTTAAAGACCTGCTCGAGGTCCACGGTTGAAATA
The DNA here is from genome assembly GCA_027563935.2 of Costus lasius. Taxonomy (NCBI): domain Eukaryota; kingdom Viridiplantae; phylum Streptophyta; class Magnoliopsida; order Zingiberales; family Costaceae; genus Costus; species Costus lasius. The sequence continues at coordinate 143,665,166 of CM050447.1, read as the reverse complement.
GATGAAGGAAGATTTCCTACATACACTGATCTTGCTTCACCTATGTGACCAAATATACCATGATGATTCAGATAAAGCTTAAATAAAGAGCATAAAGTCTTTGCATAGAAGAATAATCAAGATGGTAAACTATATGAACAAAGAGGTAAAAAGAAACTTGACAACAAAAGGCAAAACTAATAAAAAATGAGTTGGTTTATTTGGAATTGATCAATGGATGCACAAACAAAATTTCCATTAAGATAAAAGAAGAGCATTCAAGAATCAAGGAGCATAAGTAGAATTTTCTATGATCACCATTTCAAGCCTGCTACAAAAACAATCTAAAATAAGAAGGGACTTGACTATATTAGCATATAAGGTATAATTATACATGAGAGAGCTTGCATTTTCATAAAGAATGAAGTAATATGCTGAATTTCAGAAATATGTATTGCTAAAATTTGTCAATAGGGGAAAACCTTCATCTTCAACTAGAGGAGCCTCCTCAAGTGCCTCTGCACTGGGCTTTTCAGGAAGCACAGCAGCCTGTGATTGTGGGTTAGTTGGCTGTGAGGAATGCGACCATTCTGAAGCTACTTGAGTTGTCTTGGATAAAGATGCTGCATGGTGCATGGATGGTCCAGCTTGGCCTTTAGTTCGAAGCTAAGATAAAGCAATATTAGGATTCAGGTTTCTATGAATTCCATGTAAGAAAAAAGAGGTAAATTAAGAACGCATACAATGGACGCATAAGTCTGCTTAGCTGGCTCTGGAGCAGGCTCCTCTGGAGTGGGAGGAGGTGGGTCCCTCGAAGTCTCCAAAGCACTTTGATATGAAGCAGTATCTTCAGCAACAGGTTCATCTAACCTATCATCAGAATATGGAAGTTGCTGTGATGCCTCAGGAGAGTTATGCTTCTCAACTGTGTCATTTAACTCCACATGCACTGGCGGAACTTCAGGCTCCAAATCCTGTGGCTGAACTTCTTCAGCCAGTATATATTCAGACGCTGAAAATTGCAACCAAAACCAAGCTTATAAATAACAAAAGACATTTGGATCCATATCATCCTACCATTCGAGTTTTTCCAATAATTCATTATTGACCTTTTCCGTACATACTACTTATTTCTTAAACATGACCAAAAATGAAAATTGCAATGACATGATAATAAATTTGAGTTCCAAATAAAGGATAAAATTATCGTATAGGGTCAACAAGTGTGTCAATGATGAATTTGAAACGTATTATTTTCCCAAAGAATGGTACCTGGTTCTGGCACAGAACTGGACATATTTAACTTGGTCTCAAAGTCACTTTGAGACAAGAGTGCTTCTGCATGCTGATTAACATGCTCCTCCTCAAGGAACTGAAAAATATCATTAAGGACAAAAAATCCTTTCTCCTGAGGAGCAAGGAAAAAAGTTTGCACAAATTTCCTCCTGACACTATAATCTTCCAGCTGCACATAACCAGAAACCATCACCAGCACACCACCATTCCAAGACTCCAAAGAGTGAGCTGATTTGATCTCAATTCCCTTAAAATTCAAGCACATTACAAGACGATGGATTTGCTGCAAAATTTTAGAAGAATATTTTTAGTTGTACTAAAGATAGCCTTGCAATCAAAGCAAATCTCACAATGGTTATGATGATTCAGATCACTCTATGATTCTAGGTAAAATAGGTCAAGAATAACTGAGTGGATTTAGAACAGTGTATCAGTCCCAACCCCAAACTAATTTGGAATTATATCCTCCAAATTTGAAAGCATGTACAAAACAAACTTTCCTTCCATTTGACTTTCATAGTCACATAGCATGAATTATTTAGAAAACTTGAATTTGTTACAGTAACCTTGCAATAAGTTCCAAGAAGATCAAATGGAAACCAGAGTATGGTAATTCCACAGGAAAAATGACTTGATATCCAGTCTTGGGTAATTGAAATTGTTCTCCTGAACATTTAAGGGTGAGAAGAAGAGCACTTCAAGAGAAAAGAGAAACAAAAAAGTTCACTCTAATAAAATTCTGAATATATCCATGAGCAATAAGTATAATTATTCAGTCATGGAATGCTATCAGTAGACCTTCATTCTTGATTATTTGATTGCATGCACTAAGCAAGTTTGCTCACTGCTACTGTAATACTTATCATTTAAGGATGAGAAGAAGAGCACTTCAAGAGAAAGGAGAAACAAAAATATGTCCACTCTAATAAAATTCTGAATATAACCATGGGTAATGAGCATAACTATTCAGTCATGGAATGCTATGAGTAAACCTTCATTCTTGATTATTTGATTGCATGCACTAAGCCAGTTTGCTTATTACTACTGTAATACTTATCATTTAGGCTATGTTCTATTGAATGGAATCCACGGTGGAAAGGATGAAAAGTACAATGACTCTAGATGAACTGTGGATTTCGTTCAACATAACATAGCCTTAAGGATGAGAAGAAGAGCACTTCAAGAAAAAGGAGAAACAAAAATATGTCCACTGTAATAAAATTCTGAATATAACCATGATCAATAAACATAACTATTCAGTCATGGAATGCTATGAGTAAACCTTCATTCATGATTATTTGATTGCATTCACTAAGGAAGTTTGCTTATTGCTACTGTAATACTAATCATTTAGGAAACAATTAGTTGGTATGTTACTGAAACTCTACCGTACGAGGCCTACAAAGAATACATGTATATAAATTTTCACCAGTATATTCACCACTCAACCGTTTTGACTAGTGCGCAAGACAATACTTTAATGATGCACCACTAAAATCTACTCGGATCAGCGGTTCCTCACATAAAACAGTTTTGGAGTAAATTAATTGAAACAGGTCCTTCAGTTCAATACCACCTAGAATGGAGTAGGTGGAACATTTTACTAGTAATTGAAATGTTCTGTTAGTGGAAGTCATAATTGAAGAATTTGAATGAAGCAAAACAGAAAAGTAAATAGACTTGAAGAAGGTATTCATTTATATTCTATATCCTTAATCCTTTAACAATGCTCGACTAGAACTTACATGATATCTTCATTCACAGCTGCCTTTATTGTTGAAACAATATGATTTCACTAAAATGCTCTTCACTTCAGAAGGTAAACAAGCATCTCTTCTTTTAGATAACTATGCCTTACCAAAATTTTAAGCCAAAATCAAAAGCACATTGCAAGCAAGAAAAAAAATTATGTTTTTTTTTGTAGAAAAGAAATCTACTTGCAAACATTTTCAAGCTGTCTAAGAACACACATTGACAAGAGATAATGAACTTATCTAAAAAATTCTAAGAAGACGAATACGTATAGTTGCATATTATTTGAGCCTTCAATTAAAGCCACCAGTGTGCTCGGTTTTAAAGACTAGTTATGTTCATCTCCGTCAAGAGAAACTACCAGAAAAATGTTTGTAGCTCTGTAATGATCCACGTTTAACTAGATCAAACTGGCAAACATGCTAATATTAAGGAGCACGTAATTAGAATAGAAAATTTGCACATTGCAAACAAGGAAATTGCATTGATGCCCATTAAATAGCTAAATAGAATGAAAAACATCTTGGTCTGGACAAGTGGAGACAAAGACCTGAACCATGCAACTACATGTTCGTCTAACCTTACATAAAGGAAAACATTTTTCTGATGTCTCAACTTTTCCGGAAGCATAAAAGAAGAGAAACGAAATCCATCACACAAATGAAATGGAAAAAAAGATTCCGTGAGCAGTACCACCATCCCTGTAGCAGTTTCAGTGGCAGTTCCATCGAATCGCACCATGGAGCTCATTTCTGTGTAGAACTGGTGCACTAGTTCCGGCTGCTGCTGAAGAATCCTATAGTACTGCTCCAAGAAATAGGCACCTACCTGCATCAGCGAAAGATCGAAGGTTGAATTCAACCAAAGAGAAAGAAAAGCAACGCTGGAATGAAAGAAAAAAAAAAGTAAGGAAAAAAACTCTTCGCTGTCTCTTTTCCCCGAAAGCATTTTATATTTTTATGCCCTCGATTCGATTACCTGGACCGCACCGACGTGACTGGGATACAGAGAAGCCATCGCCGCGCATGCAAAGGGATTGATCTGCCAACCCTAGATCCGACAAGCACACAGCGATCAATCTGAGGAACGACTCCAAGATGGGGATGGGGATCTGCCGTGCAAATCCGAGGGGAAAAAAAAGTTGGTGGCGAGAAATCTGGAAAAGGTGCGAGTGCTTCAAGCTTCGTCCCCGCGTCGCTCTATCTCCTTCCACTTTCCCTCCGCCTTATGGGTGGCGATTTCCTCGATTGCTTTCCTTCTCTATCTGCGTTTCGCCACAAGTGAAGCGAAGCGAGATCGATCTCGAGGCAGCGCGGGTTAAAAAAAAAAGAAGAAAAGATTGCATCCCACTTTCACCGGACATGTGATGCGGGCGGCAGAGCTGGTTTGGAACTTTGGATTGGGGCATAGTGCAACACCAGCCGTTAGATTGGCGGGTCCCGCTCGTGGAAGCGGAGGAGCCACCCAGCCACGCTGAACGCTCTCCTCTCACGTGCGAAGCACGTGAAAGACTTTACCGGCTAAGAAACCAGATTTGGGAAATAATGGCAGGTTGATGGGTTTAAGTACCTTCACCTATCCTTTAACCAAAAAATAATTTTTTTTTTTATATAAAAAAAATTTATAAAATATGAAGTAAATAGCATTCTAAATATTTACCGTATTTTTTTATAAAAAATTTTCAATTTTCTGAAAATAAATTAATTTTATTGTTATTTAATTAAACCTAGCCTAAAATTACATTTTTTTTAATTAATTGATCAAATCCGCCACTCTAAATCTGATACAAATAACCTGCAATGAAAACCCTGACTTGCATTATCCTAAACCGTCCTCTGCGCGGCGGCAGGAGGCGGCGGTAGACCGAAGGAAGGAGGAAGACAGGGCCGGAAAGATGCCGGCAGGTCATGGACTTCGTTCTCTCACCAGGCGCCTTCTTTTTTCCGCGAGAAGGGTTACGGTCTGCCTCCGGGCTTGTTAGATCGGCGACGTAGATGTCAATGTGAACGACGCCGCTCACAAGGGCAGGTCTCATAAGCTCTACCACGGTCACACGGGCAGCATTTGGAACTTCACCAAGTACGCCATCGGCGTCGAGATCAACAAGCAGGTTCTTAAATGCTTAAAAAGATGGGTTTTTTTTTCTCGCTATGACAACAAATTCTCAAAAATCTAGTGTATGTCATGAACAATTGTGCAAGGATTCTTCGCACTTGGTATATGGAAATCACAAGCTGCGAAAAAAAATGATCTTTGGACAGGCAAAACGTCTTGATTTAGGAATTAATTTGGATAAAATGGTTTTTTTCCCGTTGACACCTGTTCATGGCATTTGCTGGTAACTAATTTACCATTTTTTACCAATCCTCCCTGTAAAATCAGTCTTTGACACCAACACTTCAGGTTACTCGATCTTTGTTTTTTATTGTTTGCATTTGATGGGGACAATACCGAACGCATCAATGGAGCTAGCCCTTCCGGTTGCTCCCTTCCAAAATCGAGGTTCCAAGCCCTGCTTACCTCTTGATATTCAAATCGTGGAAGACCTAATCACAAACACTTAGAAACAATTATGGTAGTGATATCTTGAGGATAGCACGACCCAAGGCCAAAACACCTATGATAAAGATTGATCGAGTTCACCTGTGCGGATAATCAAATCTTGGTGGAGATAAGATAAAATTGTATGCTTTTCACGCCAGCCATGCTATGAACCTACCATTAGTATTATTGGATAAGTGATCGTTGTCTCATCAACACTCAATTAGGGCAATGTGATAAGTCACTTTCCTTTTAGGCATGACTAACTTGTTGTTTTAAATAGTAGTCCATATCAATCTATTGATCCATTGTTAGAGGTATGTGCTTGGCTATACCGACCTATATTAATACATGATATTAATGGTATCGATTATATATATATAGTACTGATATAGATGTTACATATTGGTTTTTAGTTCCATGATTAGCAGGAGAATGAAGATAAGGTAAGATAAGCTATTTAACACATGAACTTTGGCTTCTTCCTTTTTTGTTGATAATATACTTGTTTTCATATAACTATTGATAGGTCCTCGATCTGACTTGGAAAACTCTCAATCATTCCTCTTCTTGATGAGTAGTACAGCTCTTTGTGCCCCATGATAGATTCAGGGAGGTCCACGAACAAAGTATGCTTTGACTGTTCCTACTTATCCAGATCGGCAATATATCAAATACCAATAGTAGGGTACCTAACTGACTCCTATTGGAAGATAGATTACATCAGGTATCATCTTTATTGTTTCATCCTGATGATTTTGAGTGTTGACTGTTGAGTGGGCACTATTGGCTTTTATTCAACTTCTTTGATGGGTTGACTCTAAAATGTCAAGTTATTTAACCAACAATATTGAAAGAAGTGGTTTAATATAACACTTAACAACGATGAGTTGATTTGATGACAAGGTTTGGTATCGCATTATGTACCTTCAAGGTTTGGTATCGCATTATTGTAGCAGTGCATATGTACTGACGTTAACTCTTATGTGTGCTCTGATGCCAATAGAACATTTTTTTTATACTAGTATCATCGTCGTTCGGCAACCATCCTTATCCTTGCTTTGCTTCAAGGAGCTATTGTTCAAGTAAAGCTCCTTTGGCTAATCAAGTGCGCCAGTTTTCTGCAGTTATTTCATTTTATTTTTTTTTACATATTCCTCTTATTACATATATTTATTAAAAAGAAAATGCTGAATGGAAATTGACTTGTTCTCAATTAAATAAATTAATCTCTCAATCTATTGTAAACAAGCTCCTTACTACATTAAGGTCCTATTTCTTTAGAAAGAATCAACATGTAGGAAGACTCTATTTCTTTGGAGAGAATCCATATGGGAAAAATGAGAAAACACATTGAATTTAATTTCATTTTGCTATTAGATTTAATGTGTTTTTTTTTCTATGGATTCTCTAAAAAAAAAAAAAACAGGGCCTGAGGCAGTCTTAACGAAAGGAGTCATACCCATGAAACTGCTATCTTGATACAGGAATTGCATTAGTTCTTTCCAGAAACTACGAGGAAGCAACCAATTCATTATAATGAAAGTTGATCTCCAGAAAGAAAACCTATGATAGATTTGTTGGATTTTTATCTTACACGCTTATTAAGAAATTGAATCGTCTCCAATACACCATCCGACCACATCCCAACGAAAGAAATAGTGATCAATACATAGCACACTCTAATGCATCTGGAAGTCATTGGAAAGCTTCAATTGCATCAATTCCAACACATTCTTCTCCTCCTCCTTGTTTTTTAGCGTGTTAAGAGTAGCTCTATTGCCTTCTCTTCTATTTCTGTTCATAACAGCTTATTTACAAGAAGGGATGGATGAGTGGAAAAAATGAATAATTATAAAATCTATTGTTTACCCGGCGGAAGGATGAATAATTAGTTCCTAAGAAAACTAAGCCTACAAATGCTATAAGCCACGAAAAAGATCGTATTTGTACACCGTAATTCCAATACAGAGTTTGTGATGATCGAACTTCCAACAGCTCAAGTGTTAAAAATTAAATTTAAATTTAAATATAATAAAATTTGAGAAAAAAATTTAAAAATAAAAAGAAACAGAGCAAGAAATTTTAAAAGAATTAAAATTAGAAAGCTTAAAGAAGCTAAAAAAATTTGTATTGTTTTAGAAATTGGAAAAATAAAATTTTAAGAAAACTATTTAAACACATAAAAAATCGAAATATTATAATTCTTTAAATACTGCTAGAGTGATTAATGTCAGCCAGGTGACCGCAATGGGCACGGATGATTGGTTCACCGTCATCACTTGTTTTTTACCTATAAAAGACTGCGGTGCGTGGCGCGAGGAGCGTGCCAAGGGGACGGCCATCGGGCCATGACTACTGCGGCGCTCGTCTCTTTCCTTATCCCGTGCCCATCTCCTTATCGTCTTCGCCATGAATCCCTCTCCTCAGCCCAAACATCTCTACTAATCGGAACTAGAACAAGCCGCTCTTCGATTCTTCCCTCTTCTCTGGTGCTGCGGCGTCGTCTTCATCGGAGATGGCGACTAAGCGGCATCTTCTGTTCATCCGCCAACAAGCCCTCTTCTTCACCAGAGATCAGGTAATCGAGTACTCCCCGTGTTTGCCTCCTCATCTTCGCTCCCGAAACTGATATTTTTTTAGGAACACTTCTTATGGTATGAAGAACATAACGTGAAATTGAAATTGAGTCTCTCTTTGAAAAATTTTTACTATGATTATCTCATTTCCTCATGAAGCATTCATCCTCAATTGTTTGAATTGTTTGTTTGGCACTTCTTGGATGTAATGTTGGTGGTTGTACAAGGGAAACCTAAAATTTCCATTTGTGTCACATTGTGCCTGCTCCATGCTAAGTGCGAACAGATAAGGTGCTTTTCTCGTAGTTTTTGTATATACATAGTGGGTTTCCTATTTTACACTTAGTCATTTTGGATCGATGGATCTTTCATGAATTCATGATGGGATATTAGGTAATTCTCTACTTTTCACAAATAAGCACATGAGAGGGTTTAGCCACGAGAGCTAGGCATAAACAACATGCCAGTAGAGTATGCTGATTTTAGGTATAAAACTCGACTCAAATCTACGACCAGATCCTTGTCTTAGAACATATAAAGCTTTGCTGTTTCTTTCTTTCTTTTCCCTATTTCGTGAATTTTGAATAAGTTTTTATGCATTATTCTCTACATTCAACTATTTTCACCAAGAATAAGATTATTTTAAATTTTTATGATAGAATACCAGTAGTCTAATTGTTTGCAATTCCAAAGCGATGTTTTTTTAGGATATCATGCTATGTCATTTATAAATGAGGATTCATAGTGATCTACGTTTCATTTGTTTGTAGTTCAACAGCCAAGATAAGAAGTGAAGTCCTCTCCCCTTTTCGTTCGGTGCGTATGTTCTTCTATCTTGCATTCATTGCAAGCGCTGCCTTGGGAGGATTCATATCTATTACAAGATTGGTTCCTGCTCTTACCAGTTCATCAAGGCAAGAAGAGCTCCCTGAGATTTTGAAGGGTTTTGGGATTGATCTTGGGGCAGTTCTGTTCTTTGCATTTCTTTATACAAGAGAGAGCAATGCCAAAAATGCTCAACTAGCAAAGTTAACAAGGGAGGAAAGCCTATCAAAACTAAGACTGCGAGTAGATGAGAACAAAACAATCTCAGTGAGTGATTTAAGGGGAGTTGCACGCCTCGTCATTCTCGCTGGACCTGCTTCGTACATCATTGACTCATTTGCACGCAGTAAGCCTTTTATTGATGGGCTGCTGGACCGAGGAGTGCTTGCTGTTCCTTTTGCTACAGATGGAAACACTCCCACCTTTGAATTTGACGATCTAGATGATGAGGATCAGGCGACTGTTAACAAGAAGAAGAGGTTTTGGCAACTGACTCCAGTATATACTTCTGAATGGGCCAAGTAAGGGAAATTAGTTAATAAATTTTTTTTTCTGCAATTTTGTTTAAATTTATTTGTTATGTCCGTATGCAACATTATGACCTATGAACTCTATTAACTGTGATGAACTCTCTTAATTTTGTGGCTTACTATGCAGATGGTTAGATGAACAGAAGAAATTGGCTAATATCTCACCTGATTCTCCAGTGTAAGTATTCTCTTGTTTTTCTCGCTCTAATTATTTGCTAGGGTGTCGAAGAACATGTTTGTACATGCTATCATGCATCAATCTTTGTGCATTTTCTCTAGTAGTATGTTCAATTGCTCGTCAGTTCTAGCCTCAATTTTGCAAATTCATGCTCTTTATATGCATCCTTTCGTTATTCTATTTGAGTGCATTATATGCAAGGATGCATCCTGTTTGTGCAGTCTTGTTATTGTTAATTGCTTCCAAAACTCCGCAATACAATATTGTTCTATTTGTAGGTATCTCTCGTTACGAATGGATGGCCGAGTTTGAGGTAGTGGTGTTGGATTTCCTCCTTGGAATGCTTTAGTTGCTCAATTACCACCCGTGAAAGGGCTTTGGTCAGGTCTTCTGGATGGCATGGATGGAAGAGTCCTTTAGGAATCCCATTTTTCTATATACCAAACGGTGAGTGTTTTTTTTTTCTTCATTATTTAGAAGATTCACTTCTGTCCTGTGTTGAGAGATGTGAATGTTTAATATCTAGAGCATGAACAGGATCTAGAAAGACAGAGAAAGTATCTTGAGCATCATGGTTGCACACATTATCAATGTGAAAGCCTGAGAGAGAAATATATGCACATATAGAGGTACAGCACTTGTAGTCTATATATAGGAATATCCGAAATGCCAAACAAGCTACTCGGTCCAACAGGTTTTCCAAATTAATTAGATCACTGCATTCTTCAGGGAATTGCTTGAGGCGAAGACACACTGAAGCATTGTTCATCAAGAAGCATATCTCTGATATATCTGTTCTTGTAGTTATCATGTAAAAACTAATTTTACTTGCACCGTAAATAGGAACCATAATACGAGTGTTGTTTGCAAGGTTATCTTGGAACATAGTTTGCTAAATCGTTGGCATGGAACATGATCTAAAAGGAATATTAATGAAATAACCCTTCATCTTTGGTTAAAATTTTTATCTTTGGAACATAGTTTGCATCTGTCTTGATTTACAGCATGACGATCAAGGATGATCTTTTTGCCAATTTATAATTTTCTTTCATCTTGCTCATATGTCGGACCGTTGTAATTTGTATGCCTTATGGAAGACTGCATTCTAGAAAGAGAATGTGAAGAAAAAGAAAAAGAAAATAGATTTTCCCTTTATTTTCTTAAAGGGAAAGCAAAAAAGAAAAGAACATTGGATAGAAAAGTTCTATGTTTTTTATTGTTTTTTGCTACGTCCAAATTAAGCAGAAACTCTGTGATTAAATATTTTCTTTTCTTTTTTTCCTAATTTCTTCTTCATTTTGCTTTCTTTTTCCTCTCAAAAATGCAATGTTAATGCCGATTGCAATTTGACTGATGGACAAGATTAAGGATGAACTTTTCGTCCTAGTTTTCTGGGGTGACTCCGGCAAGCTGTTTAGATAGAGCGTTACAGGTCATGCGACCTGGAAGTAGCAACGTACCATGAAAGTAGATGATGGTGCACTAGTTTTAAGTAACTTTATGGTAAGCTCATTTTGCTATTCTTTCTCAGTGGTGGCTTGTACTTGAGAGTAAATTACGGAGGAAGAACCCTATATTAACTACCCATAGCAAGGGGAAATACACATGGGGGTTTCAATAGAATGAGAGGGCTCTAGCTATGTCGACGTTGTCTTCGGCAGATTGTGTTGAATATGAACTGTCATTGAGACTGATGTTAAAATTACTCATACATCAGCCGAAGGTGTTACAACCAAAGATGTTAAACTGAAGGTTTTGCCAAAGGCTAATAGTGAAATATAAGGAATAAATGGATGAAAATGAGGAGAAAAATAAATAAAAACAATGAGAAAGAACGAAGAAAATTCAATAAAAAGGAGTACGTATAAAAGAGACAAAAAGAATTATATATATATATATATATATATATATATATATATATATATATATGAATATTAAGTAGTAATGAGTCGGTTAAACAAAGAATTTTAAAGAAACAGTTGTTGTGTCGAGTGAAAATTTGTGCTGATGATGCAAAGAATGTTGAATAGTAATATGACAAGAGTTATGTTGGTGGAAAATGATGAAAAAAATTTATATATTTGATGAGTTATAAGGTGATTTATGTTATAGTGTAATTTCATATTAGTAAGAGAAAAATAATATATGAGTTTGTAAAACGAAAATTAATTTTACCTAAGAAATTAAATATTTTGAATCAATGAATATTCATCCATAAAACACATTTCAATTCAAACTCAAAAGAATAATTAATAAATTTCATTTCATACTAAAAAATGACAATAAATTTACCATTTGAGTAATCCGATCCTCACATTGTTTTGCTTATTTAAGTTGCTTGACTATCATCGATATGGACTAAAGCATTAAAGTAATATCTCAAAGTCAAATCTGGATTTCGTGGAATAAAATAATTGAACTTATTCACATTATAAAAGTGGAATATTAAATGAATATAATTATAAATTTGTCAAGTAATGGATGAGTGAATGCATGATGACTACCCGTGTCCAATCAGTTCCGGCCTTTTTTCTTCGACACTTGCTTTAGAGTGGACCGACTTTGACCACAAGTCAAGTCGCATACAATTGGACAATTACAGAAAAAAAATATAAATGATGACGACTTTTGTGTCCTACTAATAACTCTCTTCCTTGGTCGAATGCTAAAAGGAAACAAGAGAAGCCGAGGAAAAAGAAAAAATTTTCTAGGTGGGACACGGTCTAGGATTGTTGCGCAGAGTTTAATCTAATTTTTGTTATTATTTTAAAGGTCTAGGATTGTTACGCAGAGTTTAATCTAATTCTTGTTATTATTTTACGCAGAGTTTAATCTAATGCTAAGAGGCATGAAGAATACAACAATAAGCACTGATGTTAAATTAATTAGCACGGAGTGATAGATGATGACTTGCTTTAGTGTTGACCGGCTTTCACCAAAAGTCAAGTCGCATACGGCTGGACAATTTGGAAAACAAATAATGGATGATGATTTGTCGTAGCGTTGACTGACTTTGCTCTAAAGTCAAGTCGCATGCAGTTGGATGATTAGAAAGCAAGACGACTTGCTGTAGCGTTGACTGACTTTGCTCTAAAGTCAAGTTGCAGTTGGACTATTAGAAAACGCATGTTCTGACGATTAGAAAACTCAATCTAATTGTTAGATAAAATTTCAAGAATCTGTTGCTGTACTTCGTCCTGAACTGTGGTGATATAATTTGGTATTCATTCGTAATGTGAATGTGCAAACTTTTGAACACAAGTTAGAGGGAGATCTCGACGTGTACAGATAAATTCTGAATACAAATTCAGATTGTGAGAAACATTTGTGGTTGACTCCATTGTCAGTCCACGCGCTCTGATATTAGTTCAATCGCCTTTTTCCTCATTTTTCTTCTCCACTCCGACCAGAAATAGAGTGGTTGGTTAATTACATAAACAGCGACAAGCAACTGTTTGTGGTTTTGAAAACATTGTTTTGTCAAGTAATCGATTAATGCAGTTTGACTGGGAAGAAGAAACTACTAGTGTTCAAAAGTAGGTAAAGTCAAGAAAATAAATAAATGAGAGTGATTCACGTGTCTTTTTCCTCATTTTTCTTCTCCGTTGGGATCAAAAATAGAGTGATTAAATGATAGAGGCAAGCAGTTGGTAGAAATAATGAAAACAAGTAATGGATGAGTGTGATTTAAATGGCATCCAAGTATCCAATAATACACACTAGTGTTAAATTAATTAGTAAGGAATGATAACTACTGCACGACTTTGCTCGAAATTCAAGTCGCATGCGGTTGGACGATTAGTAAACGGATTCTTTTTTACTATTCTTTGCAAATTGACATATTCACACTATCAGAAATTTTGGGATAATCAGGTGCTGCTTGCTTGTATAATAATAATGTGAGGAGCGTTCCTGCATGTATCGTATCCCATTTCCCAGTAAGAGGGACAAACACTCAAATGATGAGGTGCAGGATGAAATCCACTTGCGTCCTCTCCTTCTTCTCTCTCGCCTTGCTCAGCGCCATGTCCTTGCCTCCTGTCACCAGTGCAGTTGTTCGGTGTCGTGAGGCTGAGAGGGAAGCGCTGCTGGAGTTGAAGCAGAGGCTCGTTGATCCTTCCAACCGCCTCTCTTCCTGGGTCGGGGAAGATTGCTGTGCGTGGAAGTGCATTAGCTGCAGCAACGTCACTGGCCACGTCATTAAGCTTGACCTTCGGAATGATATAAATAAACTTTCATCTATTATGCCAGATTTCGAATGGAAAATGTTACAGTTGCGGGGTGATATAAATACTCCATCGTTGCTATCTCTTCAGCAGCTTACTCATCTCGACCTCAGCGGCAATGATTTTACTGGGTCAATCCCTGCCTTTGTGGGATCCTTTGGCACACTAGCATATCTTGATCTCTCCGAGGCAGGCTTCAACGGCGAAGTACCAGACCAACTTGGAAATCTCTCCACCTTGCGACACATCGACCTCAACGGCAATGCCTTTACTGGGCCAATCCCTGCCTTCATGGGATCCTTTGGCAAACTAACATATCTTGATCTCTCCTATGCAGGCTTCATTGGCAAAGTACCAGACCAGCTCGGAAATCTCTCCACCTTACGATACCTCGACCTTTCCAATAATTGGTACGATGGTAACTATTATGGTGGCTTAACTGGCTCTTTGTATGTTGAAAACCCAGGATGGATCGCTCGCCTCACTTCCCTTCGACACCTCAACATGAGCTGTGTCAGTTTTAGAAGAACATCCAATTGGTTTGAAACGATAAATGCTCTTCCTCACATTGAAGACCTTAATTTGGCTAATTGTGAATTGGTGTCATTTCCTCGTTCCCCACCCCATCTCAATTTCACATCGCTTCGAACACTCAATTTCAGAGGTAATTTTACATAAGAGTGAGTATCTTTAATTTTGATTAGAATATATGATTTAATATATACCACCTCTCTTTAATATTTGTCAGGTAATAATATAAATAGCACGGAACCACTCTGGGTATACAATCTAACTACCCTGGAGAGTCTTTATTTTGGTTTCAATGATATATATTGGTCATCCATGCATGGATCCATCACAAGGTTGGCTTCTCTAAAGACACTAGATTTGTCTAGAAATATAATATCTAAGAGATTTCTACTATCATTGTCCAACCTATGCAAGCTCCAAATTCTAATATTATGGGAAATAACAATGAAGGATGAGCTGTCCAATCTAGAGATGGCCTCTTCTGGATGTCTTATGCAAAGCTTGGAGGAGTTATATCTTTACAACAACCAACTCAATGGTTCTCTTCCTAATTGGTTAGGAAACCTAAGGAATATCAAGCTTATTGATCTTTATAATTGCTCGCTACATGGCTCTATACTAAATTCTCTTGGAACCCTAACTTCATTACAGTATTTGGATTTGAGTTACAACAACTTGAATGAGTCTTATAACTCGCACAATGGCTCTATACTAAATTCTCTTGGAAGCCTATCCTCATTACAATATTTGGATTTGAGTTACAACAACTTGGATGAGACTTATAACTCGCACAATGGCTCTATACTAAATTCTCTTGGAAGCCTATCCTCATTACAATATTTGAATTTGAGGCACAACAACTTGATTGAGACATATAACTCACTCCATAGCTCTATACTAAATTCTCTTAGAAGCCTAAGCTCATTACAATATTTGGATTTGAGTTACAACAACTTGGATGAGACTTATAACTCGCTTCATGGCTCTATACTAAATTCTCTTGGAAGCCTAACCTCATTACAGTATTTGGATTTGAGTTGCAACAACTTGGATGGGACTTATAACTCGCTTCATGGCTCTATACTAAATTCTCTTGGAAGCCTAACCTCATTACATTATTTAAATTTGAGTTACAACAACTTGAATGAGACTTATATACTAAATTCTCTTGGAAACCTAACCTCATTACAGTATTTGGATTTGAGTTACAACAACTTGAATGAGACTTATAACTCACACAATGGCTCTATACTAAATTCTCTTGGAAGCCTATCCTCATTACAGTATTTGAATTTGAGGCACAACAACTTAATTGAGACTTATGACTCACTCCATGGGTCTATACTAAATTCTCTTGGAAGTCTAGCCTCATTACAATTTTTGGATTTGAGTTACAACAACTTGAATGAGCATAATTCGCTCCATGGTGGCTCTATACTAAATTCTCTTGGAAGCCTAACCTCATTACAGTATTTGGTTTTGAGTTACAACAACTTGAATGAGACAATTGGAGAAAGCATTAGACAACTAAAGAATCTTATCAGTTTGGATCTATCTGGTAACTCATTGAGTTTGTCCCTAATCCACTTGGATAATTTATCAAGTTTAAAGAACTTGTACATTTCAAATAACTTCTTATTTACAAATGAGACTGATGATTGGATCCCAACATTTCAGCTTCAAGCACTTGATATGTCTTCATGCAAAATAGAGCCAAGGCTTGGTTTCCCAAAATGGCTCCGGTCTCAAAAGAATCTTATATATTTAAAGTTGGATAGTGTAGGAATTGAAGGATCATTTCCGACCTTTCTTCCTTCTAGTCTTGAGGTTCTACATCTCTCAAACAATTCATTCTCCAGCTATCTTCCACAAAACATTGGGAACACACATCCAAACATTAAATATCTTGATTTACAATTGAATAATTTTAATGGAAGCATTCCACATTCTCTTTGTCAGATGCATAATTTGATGGTACTCCAACTATCTAAAAATAATTTTTCAGGAGAGCTTCCCAATTGTTGGAATGATTCCTCGGCTATAATTAAATTTGATTTTTCAAAGAACCTATTTCATGGAGAAATCCCGCACACTTTTTGTAACTTACAAAGCATACAATCACTATCTTTGAGATACAATCATTTATCAGGAAGAATTCCTCTTTGTCTACAAAATTGTAGAAATTTAATCATTCTTGATGTAGGATATAATAACTTCATAGGAAATATACCAACTTGGTCTGAAAAGAGTTTGCCTTTCTTAAGAAGTCTTAACTTAAACTCTAATTCTTTGACAGGAAATATTCCTGAATTATCTCATCTTGTTTGTCTTCAAACATTGGATCTCTCCAGCAATAACCTCTCAGGATCTATTCCAAAAAGCTTTGGCAACTTCAATGCACTGAAAAGCTCACCTAAGGACACTAAGAATATGCATTCATTAACTTTTCCTATTGAGTTATGGCTTCGCATAAAAGGAATTGAGTATGAGTATGAAAGCTTATATGGATTAGTCAAATCTATAGATCTCTCCAACAATGCCTTGTCAGGATATATCCCTGAGGAACTTGGGAACTTACATGGACTACAACACTTAAATCTATCCAAAAATAACTTAATTGGAGAGATACCATGGAACATCAAGGGGATGCAATATCTAGAAGGTTTAGATCTATCAAGAAATAGCTTGTCAGGTAAAATTCCTTCAACTTTGGCATATTTGACCTTCTTGGAGAAATTGAATTTATCATATAACAATCTCTGGGGCAGTATTCCCACTGGTACACAGTTGCAATCATTTGATCCATCTACATATATTGGTAACCCATACCTATGTGGTCCTCCTCTTACAAAAGGATGTACAAGTGACATTGTAAAAGGCATTCCAGAATTAGAAAATAAAGATGGTGATGGTAGAAAGGAAACTATTTGGCTATTCACTAGCATTGCACTAGGATTTATTATGGGATTCTGGGGAATTTGGAGTACTCTTCTGTTGCGTAAAAGGTGGAGGATCTTTTATTTTTGTGTTATTGATAACACCTTTGACAAGCTCTATATGAAGACACTACTGAAGATTAGAAGAAAATTTTCGTAGAAGATTATGATAGTTTATTGTAATCACTTTTATAGGTGGTAAGCATTATGTATACATGAAAGGTTATCTATTCTTGTTATGAAGAATGATAATAGTATTTGCATTTTACTCTACTTGTTAAACTACTAGTGTAGTAGAAATTGTGGATCCAAATCAAAAAGTAAATTTTACTATAAATTTCTCAAATCTCATTAATATTTAATATATTTTTTTCTCTTTTTAGTTGTTAAGTCAACTATGGAAAAGTGAGCCTATGTAATCTGATGACTTCAGTGAAAGTTAGATAACTCTTGAATAAGAGTATGAATAAAAATTACATCTAAGTTAGAAAAAGCAAAAAGATAAGAATTCGTGTTGTTTAAAATATTATGCAATCCTTAAAATTATATATATATATATATATATATATATATATATATATATATATATATATATATATATATATATATATATTCTCAATGAGGAATTATATTATATTATACTAATTTTATAACATTTATAAAGTTTTAAATTAGTTTAATATAACCAAGTCACTCAAATCTTGTGGCGGGCTACGATTTTAAGCTATAGTAGATGAAGAGCCTATTGAAGACTTAGGGTCTGTTTCGCCTCACTGTTAATAATTTTATAACTGTGCTAAACTGTGCTGTATTGTACTGTACTGCACTGTTAAAATTTATAAGATGTTTGGTTAATAACTTTTTAACTGCTATCAAAATTTAAAATAATAAATAAATATATTATTTTAAATTATTTAAAATAATATTTTATTTTATTTTCTTTTAATGTGAAAATTTTAAATTATTTAAAATAATAATACCTAAAATTTTAAATAAAATTATGTAAATTACTTTTTTAGAGAAGCTGAAGCTGTAAAAGCATCAAATTGTAGCTTTCATAATTTCTGCTTTTTGCTGTTTTTTTCTGCTTCTACTTTTCATTACCAAACAGTTTTTCTAACTGATTTCTGCTTAAAAGTTGATTAAAATCAATTTCAAAGCGGGGCCAAACATGCCCTTAATAGATTCATTAACTAATTTTATTTGATTGAGACTAATTAGACGGAGACAAGCCTTATTTAAACTATAAATGCACAAAATACATAGAGCTAAGTCATGAGGTTGGGTTAGAAGTGAATCACGTGATCATTTCATGGATCAAAGTCATGCACTTTGTTCTCATGTTTACAATGAAAAACGAAACTAGAAGACTAAGATTTTTTACGTTCAATTAGTATTGGTGATGAGAGTTTTGATTTATGATTAGGTGGTGCTTTAGACCATACAACCAACATTTTTTTTATTTGCATAAATCACCTGATGCCTCGGAATTTTCTGCCCTACCTAATGGATACATTTTATTCTATTTTATTTTAATATTTCTAACAATTTTACTATACTTAATTTAGGTCCATAAACTATTGAATATATTTTAATTCCGTACCTTCATTAAAAAAAATGAAAGCAAATGGATCGCTCGAGTGGATGATGACAAGTAGAGTAATCTACTTTATTATATCCAATGTGAGGAAATTTAACACAATTCAAAGAAATTATTTGAATGATCAAACCTTTTAGTAATTTTACCTACATTTGACTCGATCAATTAAGCAATTCATTCTTTTATGACACCAAGCATTTAGTAAGGAAAGAAAAGTAGAAATTCAAAAAAAAAAAAAAAAAAGAAAAGAAATCAAAGGAGAAGAAGAAGATGACTAAATAGAGAAGATTTTTTTAAAGAAAAATGCAAAGATAAATAATTGATTCTATAATGCCAATAATTCATATAAAAATTAATTTGAATTTTAAAATAAATCAAAGTCGTACTTTAGAAATAGCATATATAATTAACATCAATTTTCAAATTGTTGTTATTGTTATTTGAAGAAATAAACTCATTTCATTATAGACAAATATCAATATTAGTTGAAAGGAAAAAATAAAATTGGTTAGTCAATGATTTGAGTATGTCATTTCTTCTTTCACTTGTAAGTAATCAAACTAGAGGACAGCGAGAATCATGAGACCATCAATCCATCATCAAATTAATGGCCATTTTTTACCCTTCAAAAAAAAAAAAGAAACATACTCATCTTGTGGCGTTATCAATAAAAGGTATGCACATATTTTTTTTCTCTTCTTTACATTGTATAGAAAAAAAAAAAATCTAGAAGACAAGGATATTGATTAGTAATTAAGATATGAATGACAAGTTAACTTCGACATAAACTATATATTGCTTTGTCAAGTAATTTAAGTATAGGATTTTAGGAAAAAAAAGAAATTGAGATTAACATGTTTTATATAAGCATATTTATTTGTACTAATCTATGTCTCGTTGTTATAATGTTTGTTATTAAGAGTGACAAAAAATAATATTTACTATATCTTAATATTTGATGAAAGTTAAAATTTACTATTTCTTTCTCAAATCTTAATAATTTATAATGTTTTTATCCTTTTTCATTTATTAAGGTCAAATAACCCTATACAATCTCATAATGAAACTCAAAGTTGCTCCGCATTGAAGAAAAAAAAAATAAGATTAAGATTCATATACTGTTTAAAATATTATGCAAGTTATTGTATATATAGTAAGTCATATTTTGAGAAAAAAAAAAATCTGTGGTTGACTCCGTTGTTAGTCCTCACTCGAGCTACAAAAAAATGATAGTGATTTAAGTGTCTTGTTTCTCATTTTTCTCCCTATTCCGAAAAAAAAATAGAGCCAAGAAAATGATAGTAATTTAGTGTTGACCAACTTTGCTCTAAAGTCAAGTTACATGCAATTGGACAATTAGGAAACGGATATTTTTTTTCTTATTATTTGCAAATTGACAAATGAGCACTATTATAAATTTTAAGATAAGTGATTTCTAAGTTGAAAAATATTATTTTGTATGATAAAAAGCAATGTTGTTGCTGTAAAAATACTATAGATTTTTATTTAAAGAAGCATTATAAATTATTATTATATAGAAAATTATATAATATTTAAAATTATTTATTAAATAAATAAAATATCATAAAACATTAATATGCATATTAAAATGATAAATTGCCTCAAACACTCACAAATTAAGTTTATATATATAAGAAAATTATAAATTTTTGTACTCCAACAAGTTTAGATAATTTAAATATACTAAATTATTAATGTATATATATTAATTAAATATATATTACTATATATTCTATTTGCTATAAATATTAACATACGTACTTGTATATATAAATATATAAAAATTAATGTTAACTTTTACATGTAACTATAGATAAAATGGAAAGCTTAACAATAGGCTTGTTTAGCCCCACCATTATAGCTTTTATAATTGTGTTAAATTATTGTATCGTACTATGATATGCTGTAAAAATTTATGAGTTATTTAATAAACAACTTTATATGCTATTATAATTTAAGCTCTTTGCTTTTAGTATTGTTAAATCTCAAAATGACCCAACTTTACATACACACATATGTATATATAATATTTATATTTTATACTTATTTATTTATATTTATTCGAGCACATTAGGATTTAATCTATCATTATGTACTTAAACATTATCACCTTTAGAGCAATCTCTCTCCCTAAGTCGTGGTTGGTTTTTTATTTTTTATTTTAAAAAAAGTGTTGCTTTTAGTTTTCACTATTTGGGTTAATTGTATGACAGTAATAATTAATAACAAGATTTTGGGATTAAATTCTACCTTCATTTTGAAAAGTTAATTATATAATTGCGATCATATACATGATTAGAAAATCATTTGTAGTATGTTCAATTTGATTTTTGGATAAATATTAAGAATTAATTGATTTTCATTTTGAAAAGTGATGATAACATTATCTTTGTTTGTTAGATAGTTAAGAATCAAATTATCTTAAGATTAATTTATTTTCATTCTAAATTATGTCTTTTTTTTGTTTGTTGGATAGTTAATTTGTTATAATTATTGTGATAAGTACATAGTTGAGTATTCATTCGTGATATGAATGTATGAACATTTGGATATAAGTGGGAGGCCTCAGAGAGATTGATTTTGGATGATGCAGATTACATTTTGAATAATGATTTAGACTGTGGAAAATTTGTGCTTGGATCCCATTGTCAGTCTTTGCTCAAGATAAGCAAATAAATACACAATAGAGATTTAAGTGTATTTATCCTCATTTTTTTCACTGTTCCAATAAAAAGTAGACCGATTTAAAATAATAGAACGAAAAGAAACGAATAGAAATACTGAAAACAAAATAGGTTTGTCAAACAATGGATGAGTATGAGATAAGTGGCATGAACAATCCAATAATACACACTAATATTAATTAATTAGAATAGAGTGGTGGATTACGGATGATGACTACTTCTGCATGAGCCCAATCAGTTCAAGTCATTTATTTGCATGACTTAGCTTCAGAGTTGACTGACTTTGGCCAAAAGTCAAGTCATATACGGTTGGACGATTAGAAAATAAATGATCGATGATGACTACTTTTATGTGCATTTACAAGACTCACTTCAGAGTTGACTGACTCTACTAAAATGTCAAGACACATGCAGTTGGATAGTTAACACCTAATTTATCTTAAGATTTAATTGATTTTCATTCTAATTATCTTTTTTCTGTTTGCTGGATAATTAATTAGTTACAATTATAGTGATAAATACATAATTGAGTATTCATTTTGTCATATGAATGTGCGTACTTTTGGACATAAGTCAGAGGGCTCATCGAGATTGATTTTGGATAATGGAGATTAAATTTTGAATAATGATTCAAACTGTGAGGAAAATCTGTGTTTGACTCTATTTGTTAGTCTTTGCTCAAGTCAAGCAAATAAATAAACAATAGAGATTCAAGTGTATTTATCTTCAATTTTCTTATCTGTTCCAATAAAAAATAGACTGATTAAAAATGATGGAGCCAAAAGAAAGCGATAGAAATGCTGAAAACAAAATAAATTTGTCAAGCAATGAATGAGTGTGATACAATGGCAAAAACAATCTAATAATACACATTGATATTAATTAATTAGAAAAGAGTGATGGATTACAGATGATGACTATTTTTGCCCGCGTCCAATCAGTTCATGCCATTTATTTGCAAGACTTACCTTCAGAGTTCACTGGCTTTGGTCAAAAAGTCAAATAGCATACAGTTGGATGATTAGAAAATAAATGACAGATGATTAGAAAATAAATGACAGATGATGACTACTTTCGTGTGCATTTACAAGACTTACGCTGGTAGTATTCCCACTTATAGCCAACTAAGAACATTTGATCAATCAAGCTATAGTATTCCCACTTGTGTGCATTTTATCAGGTAATCATATAGATGGCATGGAACCTGTGTGGCTATACAATATAACTATTTGGAGAGTCTTAATTTTGGTTGGAATTATATACTTGGTCATGGTTCTATATCGAAGTTAACTTCTCTAAAGGCACTATATTTGTCTGGAAATTGTATGTGCTCGACTTTTCAAAAATTAATCTTTCTCCACTCCGGCCAGAAGTAGAGTCGTTGCTTAATTACATAATCAGAGACAAAGCTAGTACATGTGGGTCCTGCATCACGTAGAGATTTACTTACAACTAAAAAAAAGCATTTTCCTTTTAAAAAAGTTCTTAATTAAGTTTTGAGAACCAAGTGAATGAGTGAGATTGGGGATTGAGAAAGAAAATTGATTTTGGTCCCACCAGAGCGGCGGTAGAATGAGAGAAAAGAAAAGACTGAGTTTTTTTGCAATCTTAGAGTTATCTATTGTTTGATCGGCAAAAAATTTTAGAGAGTTGCTTGAGAGAGAAATATATGCACATATATTTCTTACACACATTATCAATGTGAAAGCTTGAGAGAGAAATATATGCACATATAGAGGTACAGAACTCGTAGTCTATATATAGGAATATCTGAAATGCCAAACCAGATACTCGGTTCAACAGGTTTTCCAAATGAATTAGAACACTCCATTCTTCAGGGGATTACTTTTTTTTATGGCTAATTCTTTTCAGCCAAGTCTCCCTTTCCTTTTTTATTATATTTTGTAAATCTCTTCTGCCGATCAGTCTTCTCTTTTACTTCCTTCACCTTTATTTTTGTAGATTTGGATCTTTCTCAGTCCAATTTTTGATTTGGATCACTTCAATTTTCTCTTCATGATTTCCTTCTTTAGAAAATTTTAAATACTATCCTTTTTTAATTTACCAACAATTTTGGCAAATTTATTTTTTTTTTCATCTTATTCAAAAATCACTTCCAACATTATTATTAAGAATGACAAAAAATAATATTTACTATATTTTAATTTTTGATGAAAGTTAACATTTACTATATCTTTTCTCTTAATAATTTACGATGTTTTTTTTACCTTTTTCATTTATTAAGGTCAACTATTGAAAAAAAACCTTATACAATCTCATAATGACACTCAAAGTTGTTCTGCATGGAAGAAAAAAAAAGATTAGGATTCATATACTGTTTAAAATATTATGCAAATTATTATTTAAGTAGTAACTCTGATTGTGAGAAAAATTTGTAGTCGATTCCCTTGTTAGTCCTCACTCGAGTTAAATAAATGAATAAACGATAATGATTTAAGTATCCTTTTGTTTCTCATTTTTCTCCCTTGTTTCGATAAAAAATAAAGCCAATAAAATTATAGCAATTTTGAATTAGCATGAACAATCTAATACACAATGATATTAATTAGTAAGGGGAATGGTACGATGGCTACTATTCTGTCTTGCTTTAGTGTTGACCGATTTTGCTCTAAAGTCAAGTCACATGGGATTCGCGAATTTTTTTTCTTTTTATTTGTAAATTGACAAATAGTCTTATGAGAAATTTTGAGATAAGTGCAGGACAAGAAATAGACTGATTAAATGATAAGCCAAAAGAAACGGATAGAAATGCTGAAAATAAAATAGAGTTGTCAAGTAATATGGATGAGGGTAATAAAATAGAGTTGTCAAGTAACATTTGTGGTTGACTCCATTGTCCGTCCACGCGCTCTGATATTAGTTCAAGTGTCTTTTTCCTCAATTTTTCTTCTCTCCACTCCGGCCAGA
The DNA here is from genome assembly GCA_027563935.2 of Costus lasius. Classification (NCBI taxonomy): domain Eukaryota; kingdom Viridiplantae; phylum Streptophyta; class Magnoliopsida; order Zingiberales; family Costaceae; genus Costus; species Costus lasius. Next base: position 143,640,560 of record CM050447.1, on the reverse strand, counting down.
AATAGAGTTGTTGGTTAATTACATAAACAGCGACAAGCAACTGTTTGTGGTTTTGAAAACATTGTTTTGTCAAGTAATCGATTAATGCAGTTTGACTGGGAAGAAGAAACTACTAGTGTTCAAAAGTAGGTAAAGTCAAGAAAATAAATAAATGAGAGTGATTCACGTGTCTTTTTCCTCATTTTTCTTCTCCGTTGGGATCAAAAATAGAGTGATTAAATGATAGAGGCAAGCAGTTGGTAGAAATAATGAAAACAAGTAATGGATGAGTGTGATTTAAATGGCATCCAAGTATCCAATAATACACACTAGTGTTAAATTAATTAGTAAGGAATGATGACTATTGCACTACTTTGCTCGAAAGTCAAAGTCGCTCAAGTCAGGTAAATAGACACATGATAGTGATTTCTAAGTGTCTTTTTCCTCATTTTCTTCTCCGTTCCGATCAAAAACAGAGTGATTAAATGATAGAGCCAAGCAACTGATACAAATTATGAAAACAAGTAATGGAAGAGTGTGATTTAAGTATCCAATAATACACTTTGGCATTAAATTAATTAGTAAGGAATGATAACTACTGCACGACTTTGCTCGAAAGTCAAGTCGCATGCGGTTGGACGATTAGTAAACGGATTCTTTTTTACTATTCTTTGCAAATTGACATATTCACACTATCAGAAATTTTGGGATAATCAGGTGCTGCTTGCTTGTATAATAATAATGTGAGGAGCCTTCCTGCATGTATCGCATCCCATTTCCCAGTAAGAGGGACAAACACTCAAATGATGAGGTGCAGGATGAAATCCACTTGCGTCCTCTCCTTCTTCTCTCTCGCCTTGCTCAGCGCCATGTCCTTGCCTCCTGTCACCAGTGCAGTTGTTCGGTGCCGTGAGGCTGAGAGGGAAGCGCTGCTGGAGTTGAAGCAGAGGCTCCTTGATCCTTCCAACCGCCTCTCTTCCTGGGTCGGGGAGGATTGCTGTGCTTGGCAGGGTGTAGGCTGCAGCAACATCACTGCCCGCGTCATCAAGCTCGACCTTGGGAATGATATAAATATTCGTTCATCTTTTTTACCAAATGCTATGGCATATTTCGAATGGGAAATGTCTCAGTTGCAGGGTGATATAAATACTCCATCGCTGCTATCTCTTCAGCAGCTTACTCATCTCGACCTCAGCGGCAATGATTTTATTGGGCCAATCCCTGCCTTTGTGGGATCCTTTGGCACACTAGCATATCTTGATCTCTCTGAGGCAGGCTTCAACGGCAAAGTACCAGACCTACTTGGAAATCTCTCCACCTTGCGACACATCGACCTCAGCAACAACGCCTTTACTGGGCCAATCCCTGCCTTCATGGGATCTTTTGGCAAACTAACATATCTTGATCTCTCCCAAGCAGGCTTCATTGGCAAAGTACCAGACCAGCTCGGAAATCTCTCCACCTTACGATACCTCGACCTTTCCTATAATTTGTACGATGGTAACTATTATGGTGGCTTACCTGGCTCCTTGTATGTTGAAAACCCAGGATGGATCGCTCGCCTCACTTCCCTTCGACACCTCAACATGAGCTGGGTCAGTTTTAGAAGAACATCCAATTGGTTTGAAACGATAAATGCTCTTCCTCACATTGAAGACCTTAAATTGGCTAATTGTGAATTGGTGTCATTTCCTCGTTCCCCACCCCATCTCAATCTCACATCGCTTCGAACACTCAATTTCCGAGGTAATTTTACATAAGAGTGAGTATCTTTAATTTTGATTAGAATATATGATCTAATAAATACCACCTTTCTTTAATATTTGTCAGGTAATAATATAAATGGCACGGAACCAGTCTGGGTATACAATCTAACTACCCTGGAGAGTCTTTATTTTGGTTTGAATGATATATATTGGTCATCCATGCATGGATCCATCACAAGGTTGGCTTCTCTAAAGACACTAGATTTGTCTAGAAATATAATATCTAAGAGATTTCTACTATCATTGTCCAACCTATGCAAGCTCCAAACTCTAGGATTAGGGGAAGTAACAATCAAGGATGAGCTGTCCAATCTAGAGATGCTCTTTTCTGGATGTCTTATGTATAGTTTGGAGGAGTTATATCTTGACAACAACCAACTCAATGGTTCTCTTCCTAATTGGTTAGGAAACCTAAAGAATATCAAGGGTATTTATCTTTATAATAACTCGCTCCATGGCTCTATACTAAATTCTCTTGGAAGCCTAACTTCATTACAGTATTTGGATTTGAGTTACAACAACTTGAATGAGTCTTATAACTCGCACAATGGCTCTATACTAAATTCTCTTGGAAACCTAACCTCATTACAGTATTTGGATTTGAGTTACAACAACTTGAACGAAATAGTTGGAGAAAGCATTGGACACCTAAAGAATCTCATCAATTTGGATCTATCTAATAACTTGCTCCATGGATCATTTCAAGTGTCTCTTGGAAGCTTGACATCATTACAATATTTGGATTTAAGTTTCAACAACTTGAACGGAATAGTTGGAGAAAGCATTGGACAATTAAAGAATCTCATCTATTTGGATCTATCTTATAATTTGTTCCATGGATCATTGCCAGTGTCTCTTGGAAGCTTGACATCATTACAATATTTGGATTTGAGTTCCAACAACTTGAACGAAATAGTTGGAGAAAGCATTGGACAACTAAAGAATCTCATCAATTTGGATCTATCTAATAACTTGCTCCATGGATCATTTCCAGTGTCTCTGGGAATCTTGACATCATTACAATATTTGAGTTTGAGGTCTAACAGCTTGAACGAAATAGTTGGAGAAAGCATTGGCCAGCTAAAGAATCTCATCCATTTGGATCTACATGATAACTCGCTCCATGGATCATTTCCTGTGTCCCTTGGAAGCTTGACATCATTACAAAATTTGGATTTGGGTCTCAACAACTTGAACGGGACAGTTGAAGAAAGCATTGGACAGCTAAAAAATCTCAGCCATTTAGATCTATCTTATAACTCATTGAGTTTGTCCCCAATCTATTTGGCTAATTTATCAAGTTTAAAATACTTGGCCATTTCAAACAACTCCTTGTTCATGGAAGAGAGCGATGATTGGATCCCTACATTCCAGCTTGTGCGACTTGATATGGATTTATGCAAAATAGTGCCCAGGCCACATTTCCCAAAATGGCTCGAAACACAAACTATACTTTCTTCATTATATTTGGGAAATGTAGGAATTGAAGGCACAATTACCGATTGGCTTCCTTCTAGTTTAAGATATTTATTTCTCTCCAATAATAAGATTGATGGAAAATCAATGCCTTTCTTTCCAAACCTCAAGGGTTTATATCTTTCAAATAATTCATTATCAGGCCATCTTCGGTTACAAATGACAAATATGATGCCAAGTCTAGAGTTTTTAGATCTCTCCAATAATTACTTCATTGGCGAGCTTTCATTAAACTTCACAAAGTTACAATATTTGGATCTCTCAAACAATATGTTCTCAGGACATCTCAATCCAACAATCAACAACACACTCTTAAACTTGCAATATCTTGATTTATCTATAAATAGTTTTAGTGGAAGCATTCCCCATTCTCTTTGTCAAATGAATTTATTACGTACACTCCGCATTTCCAAAAATAGTTTTTCAGGTCAACTTCCCAATTGTTGGAATAGTTCCTTTCATGTGGATTCCTTAGATTTTTCAAACAACCAAATTTCTGGAGAAATTCCAAACACCTTTTGTAAACTAAGGAGCATAAAATTCCTACATCTTGCCCACAATCATTTATCTAGTAGAATTCCCCTTTGTTTACATGATTGTAAATATTTGACTACTCTTGATGCTGGACATAATTACTTAATAGGAAATATACCATCTTGGTCTAATAAGAGTTTTCCTCATTTAAAAGTTCTCAACTTACGCTCTAATTCTTTGAGTGGCATCATTCCCGAATTGTCTAAGCTTACGTGTCTTCAAACATTAGATCTCTCTAATAATAACCTCTTAGGATCAATTCCACCGACCTTTGGCAACTTTACTTCAATGAGAAACTCAGAAAATTACAACAACACCATCAATAGTGAGTTCAATTTTGATAGATTATGGCTCTTTATAAAAGGAAATGAGTACGAGTACATGACATTAGATTTACTTGCCAAATCTATTGATCTCTCCAATAATCACTTGTCAGGATATATCCCTGAGGAAATAGGGAACTTATATGGATTGCAAAACTTATATCTATCCAGAAATAACTTAACAGGGGAGATACCAAGGAGCATTGGTGGAATGCAGAATCTAGAAGCTTTAGACTTATCAAGAAATAATTTGTCAGGTGCAATTCCTTCATCATTTAGATATTTGACTTTTTTGGGCATCTTGAACTTGTCATATAATAATTTGTCGGGTAGTATTCCCACTGGCGGACAACTACAAACATTTGAGGCATCTACATATATTGGAAACCGATACCTTTGTGGTTTTCCCCTTACAAAAAACTGTACAAATGACAAAGCAAAAGGCAATGCAGAAGAAGAAAACAAAGATCGTGACGGTAGAAGGGACATCATATGGCTATGGAGTAGCATCACACTTGGATTTATTATGGGATTTTGGGGAATTTCGGGTACTCTTCTATTGCATAAAAGGTGGAGGATCTTTTACTTTCGTACAATTGATAACACCTACGAGAAGCTTTGCATGGAGATTGTCAATATTTGTTGGAAACAAAGGATAAAACTGATTAGTCCTTACTTCAGTCAAGCAAATGAATACTGATATTGATTTGAGCGTGTCATTTCTTCTTTTTCCTTCACAGGCACGTAATCAAACTAGATGAAATTGAGTGAATGGTGAGACCATCAATCCATTATCAAATTAATGTTCATCTTTTACCTTTTAAAGAAAAAATATATTCATTCTATGGTCCTATCCATCAAAGGTCTACACACATTTTTCTCTACTTTACAATGTATAAAAAAAAAAATCTAGAAGACAATGATATTAATTAGTAATTAAGATGTAGATGATAAGTTACCTTTGACGGGAAAAATAGAATATATATTACTTTGTGAAGTAATTTTATTATAGGATTTTAGGAAATTTGAGATTCTCCTTCGCTAAATAACAAAATAGAGGATTACTTTTATGCTATTGATAACATCTTGTCTTGACCGGAAATACAAGCGAAGATTAAAAGTTTTTTTTAAAAAAATATTTTAGTACAACATTAATTGATTTTGATTAGTATTTATTAATTATTTATTAGCCCGTAACACCTCATTTCTTAAATATTAAATAAATATATTTTTAATCGATTTGGGCTGATCATTTTGTAAAACTCACTCGTATATAGGGATGACAACGAGGCAGGTCGGGGTCGGCTTTTGCCATCCCTGACTTCCCCAAACCCTTCTCCGACCTTGATCCTGAACTCAACAGGTTTAGAAAACCTAACCCCACACCCGACCCCGCGGGGAAACCCGACCCCGACCGGCCTAAAAAATAAGTATATATTATAAATAATATTTTAAAATTATTTTTCATTCTATATTCATAATATATAAATAAAAAATATTTAACATAAATTATACAATCATTTTTATATCAAACTACTATAAATTTAGTACCTAAATTATAACTTAGAATGGGTAAATTTATCATTTTAATGATAGGGGCGGATTCAGGGTCGGGTTCGGGGCGGGTACCTGAATTCTTATACCCAACCCCGACCCGACTTTATCCTGTCGGGTTTTCCCCGTTGACTTCGGGTCAGGGCAGAGCGGGGATGAGTTTTCTTGTCATCCCTACTCGTATATTAACTTTACGGTGGGATATTATTAACTCACTTTTCCCTCATCCATTGAGAAGGGATGATACGACGATGGATGCAAGTGAGATGCAGGACTAATGAAAATAGAGAGAGAAAAAAAGATAATATTAAGCAAACGAGCTCTTTTTTATGTTGAAAAGGCACATTAAGAGTAATCTCTCTCGCTAAGTAGTGGTTGGTTTTCTTTTTTAAAAAAAATGTGTTGTTTTTAGTTTTCACTAATTGGGTTAATTGTATGACCGTAATAATTGATAACAAGATTTTGGAATTAAATTCTATCTTCATTTTGAAAAGTTAATTATATGATTGAGATCAAATACATGATTAGAAAATCATTTGTGGCATGATCAATTTGATTTTTGGATAAATCTTAAGAATTAATTAATTTTCATTTTGACAAGTGATGATAACATTATCTTTTTTTTTGGATAGTTAAGAATCAAATTATCTTAAGATTAATTGATTTTCATTCTAAATTATGTCTATTTTTGTTTGTTGGATAGTTAATTTGTTACAATTACTGTGATAAGTACATGATTGAGTATTCATTCTTGATCTGAATGTGCGAACTTTTGGATATAAGTTGGAGGGCTCATTGAGATTGATTTTGGATGATAGAGATTGATTTTGGAGAGCCTATTATCAATCTTTGCTCAAGACAAGAAAATAAATACAAGATAGAGATTCAAGTGTATTATTTATTCCCAATTTTCTCTCTATTACAATAAAAAATAGACCCGTTAAAAATGATAAAGCAAAAAAATACTAATAGAATCCAATAATACACATTGATATTAAGTGAGATAGGTGGCATGAAGAATCCAATAATACACATTGATATTAATTAATTAGAAAAGAGGGGTGGATGATGACTACTTTTGTGTGCATTTACAAGTCTCACTTCAGAGTTATACCGACTTTGCTCAAAAGTCAAGACACATGCAGACGAATAGTTTTTACTAGTCTTTGCAAATTAAAATATACAGCAACTGGAATTTTCAGATTAGCAGGTTCTCTTATATAAAATCCATGCGATGAGCCATCCCTAGGATATCCAACAAACACTCAAATGATGAGCAAATCCCCAAACTGCCTCTTCTTCTTCCTCTCGCTTGCTTTGCTGAGCATCAAGCTCTGCGGCATGACGTCGCATGCCACCGCTGCAATGATCTGCTGCCACAACGTGGAGAGGCAAGCTGTTACGGCACTCTTGTGGCAATAGTAGAAACTCAGCTGTTACGGTACTCTTGTGGCAAGCTGTTACGGCACTCTTGTGGCAATAGTAGAAAAAATCCTTCCAACAGTAATTTGGATTGTGAGAAAATTTCGTGGCTGACTCCAGTCTCGGTCGTCGCTCAAGTCAGTTAAATAAACACATGATAGTGATTTCTAACTGTCTTTTTCCTCATTTTCTTCTCCGTTCCGATCAAAAACAGTGATTAATGATAGAAGCAAGCAACTGATAGAAATTATGAAAACAAGTAATGGATGAGTGTGATTTAAGTATCCAATAATACACACTGGTATTAAATTAATTAGTAAGGGATGATGACTACTGCACGACTTTGATAGAAAGTCAAAGTCGCATGCGGTTGGACGATTAGTAAACAAATCCTTTTGAGTTTCCTGTTGAGTCTGTTGAGTCACTGCATAAACTCTTGCTGGAGCTGTAGATTGCTGCTGAAATTTTCACTGTGGCATCTGATTAATCTGACCAGTTTTCTCCTGATAAGTCCTAGGTCTAGAGCTCTGTGGGTAATTTTGTTGATGGCTCTGCTGATAACTTTGCTGTGGGGGTTGAAATCCTCTTCGTGGGCAATCTACCTTATAATGACCTCAACCTTTGCAATAGTTGCACTGAATCTCATTGGAAGGGCATACATTAGCCAAATGTCCTTCTTGATTACACTTAAAGCATTTTCTCACAGACCCTGCTGAATTAAAGCTTGGTGCATATGAAGAATGTACAGGTCTCTGATGGCTATTAAATACTGCTTTTGATCTTTTCCCTCTATTATCATAGGTTTCTGTCTCTACTGATCTAGTTGTCTGGCTTACTTTTCTCTTTTCTGCTAATTCTTGTACTTCTTCAATTCGTTTTTCTTTAGCCACATCTATTAAAGAAGCCTCTATCCTGAATGTTGGCTTACTTTTCTCTTTTTTTTATCCTCGCATATCATCGGGGAGAGGAGTTGAGCATGAAATCAATCATGAACAACATAGTTCCTCCCGCCTTTCTCCTTTTTTTATCCTCACATATCATCAGGGGAGGAGTTAAGTATGAAATCAATCATGAACAACATAGTTCCTCTCGCCTTTCTTTTTTTTTTTTTTTATTCGGGGCAATGTTGTAGCAGCGTCGTAGCAGCCTGTCGATTTTCTTCTATGCTTCTTGAATCTTCCTTTTGATCTTCTTTTTTCTTTTGTAACGAGCCTATCGGCGTGTGTTGTCTCCCCTTCGATCCCCTTGGATTTTTGAGCCGTCTCCTTTTTTATTTTGTGCCGAGCCCTTCCCTCTTTTTAATCTTGCTCCCTCTTTCTTTGCATCGCCGAGAGCTTGGAAAGCTCTAAATTTTTGCTACCGCTCCCTCCTTTGCTTGTTTTTGAGAGCCACTTTACTCCTCCTTTTCAATTTCTCTAGACACCCTCTCAACTTTTTTAGCCTCTCTCTTTGAAAATCATAAGCTAAAAATTTTTTGATTTTTAGTTGCTTTTTTTTACTGTAGTTTTTCATTACTAAACAATATTTTAACAATTTTTGATAAAAAAAATAACTTAAAAGCTAGGAGGCCAAACAAACTCCAAGAATGTCAACAACTTAAATTATGAATTCTGTGATGAGGCATTATGGCACTTGTTAAAATGAAATGAATATGGGTGTAGGAGTTTACTTACAGTGGTCATCAATTTAATCAGATATTCACATTATTTGGCTTATTTAAGATATTTGGATATTTTTAAATTAGACTAAAGCCATAAAATATTATTTAAAAGTCGAATTTAGATTCCATGGAATAAAAAAATAATTAAATTCTTTCATATTAGAGCAGAATATTATTAAATATTGAAGGAATATGATTAATAGTTGAGGTATATAAATAAATTTTAAATAGTAATGCATATTGTGAGAAAAAATTATGGTAGACTCGATCCTCGCTCAAGTCAAGTAAATATATAATTGATAGTGATTGGCGTGTTTTTTTCCTTTTTTTCTTCTCTATTCCGATCAAGAATAGACTAATTAAATAATAGAGCCAAAAGAAACAGATAGAAATGCTGAAAATAAAATAGATTTATCATGTGATATAAGTGACATGAAGAATCCAATAATACACACTGATATTAAATTAATTGTAAAGCCTGATGCATGGTGGATGATGACTACACGGCTTGTCATTTGTTTGCATTACTTGTTTTATGCGTTAGTGTTGACCGGGTTTCCCCAAAAGTCAAGTCGCATATAGCTGGGCAATTGGAAAACAAGTGATGGATGATGACTTGCATTAGCGTCGGCTGACTTTTCTCAAAAGTCGCATGCGGTTGGATAATTAGAAAACAAATGATGAATGATGACTTGCTGTAGCGTTGACTGGCTTTGCTCAAAAGTCAAGTCGAGGGTTGGACGATTAGAAAACACATGTTCTGACTCTTCTTTGCAAATTGACAATAAGCGCCAGCAGGAAGTTTGAGTAAACAGCCGCTGCTCATATATTTAATAATCCCAGCGAGAAAAAGAGAAAGCAAATTAGGATTCATTATGTTATTATGTGTTCGGATATAATATCACTTTTATAGGAGTCTTTTCTAAAAAGAAAGTGACTGGGTTTTCAATAGCGTTGACTGGCTTTGCTCAAAAGTCAAGTTGACGGCTGGACGATTAGAAAACACATGTTCTGACTATTCTTTGCAAATTGACAGAAGCGCCAGCTGGAAGTTTGAGTTAAACAGCCGCTGCTCCTATATTTAATAATCCCAAAGAAAGCAAATTAGGATTCATTCTGTTATTATGTCTTTGGATAGATTTAATATCACTTTTAGAGGAGTCTTTTCTAAAAAAAGTGACTGTATTTTCAATAGCAAAGAACGAAAAGATCTTGATCTACTTTATATATATATATATATATATAAAGATATAAAGTAGTAATGAGTCCGTTAAACAAAGAATTTAAAAAGAAAAATAGTTCTTGTGTTGAGTGAAAACTTGTGCTGATGATACAAAGAATGAATGTTGAATAGTAACATGACAAGAATTATGTTGGTCGAATATTATGAAAAAAGTTATATATTTGATGAGTTAGAAGGTGATTTATGTTTATAGTGTAATTTCATATTAGTAAGAAAAAAAATAATATACGAGTTTAGAAAATGAAAAATAATTCTATATAAGAAATTAAATATTTTGAATCAACAAATATTCATCCATAAAACACATTTCAATTCAAACTCAGAAAAAGAATTAATAAATTTGATTCTATTTTGATTTATTTTCATTTTTAGCTTTTTTTTTTTACGTAGATGCAATCTGCCAATTTCTTAATTTTAATTTTAATTTAGATCTTTGATTAAAATTTATGTAGTTTAGATCAAATCATTTGTGATCTGGTCAATTTAAGTTTTGGATAGATCACTAAGAATTAATTGATCAAGAGAGATGATATGATTTGAAGATATAAAATACTTCTGAAACATTTGGAATAGTGATTTTAAATCGTGTCTTGTAGTTGTTGTGATCAAATGTGTGATTTGTACTGATTTTTGGACATAGACAAGTTAGAGGACATAGACAAGTTAGAAATCAGATTTTGAACCGTAATTTGAATCGTGAGAAAAATTTATGGTTCACTCCTTTCTCAGTCGTTGGTAAAGTCAAGAAAATAAATAAATGAGAGTGATTCACGTGTCTTTTTCCTCATTTTTCTTCTCCGTTGGGATAAAAAATAGAGTGATTAAATGATAGAGGCAAGCAGTTGGTAGAAATAATGAAAACAAGTAATGGCTGAGTGTGATTTAAATGGCATCCAAGTATCCAATAATACACACTAGTGTTAAATTAATTAGTAAGGAATGATAACTACTGCACGACTTTGCTCGAAATTCAAGTCGCATGCGGTTGGACGATTAGTAAACGGATTCTTTTTTACTATTCTTTGCAAATTGACATATTCACACTATCAGAAATTTTGGGATAATCAGGTGCTGCTTGCTTGTATAATAATAATGTGAGGAGCCTTCCTGCATGTATCGCATCCCATTTCCCAGTAAGAGGGACAAACACTCAAATGATGAGGTGCAGGATGAAATCCACTTGCGTCCTCTCCTTCTTCTCTCTCGCCTTGCTCAGCGCCATGTCCTTGCCTCCTGTCACCAGTGCAGTTGTTCGGTGCCGTGAGGCTGAGAGGGAAGCGCTGCTGGAGTTGAAGCAGAGGCTCGTTGATCCTTCCAACCGCCTCTCTTCCTGGGTCGGGGAGGATTGCTGTGCGTGGAAGGGCATTAGCTGCAGCAACGTCAATGGCCACGTCATCAAGCTCGACCTTCGGAATCATATAAATAAACTTTCATCTTTTATGCCATCTTTCGAATGGGAAATGTTACAGTTGCGGGGTGATATAAATACTCCATCGCTGCTATCTCTTCAGCAGCTTACTCATCTCGACCTCAGCGGCAATGATTTTACTGGGCCAATCCCTGCTTTTGTGGGATCCTTTAGCACACTAACATATCTAGATCTCTCTGAGGCAGGCTTCAGCGGCGAAGTACCAAACCAACTTGGAAATCTCTCCACCTTGCGACACCTCGACCTCAGCGGCAACGCCTTTCCTGGACCGATCCCTGCCTTCTTGGGATCCTTTGGTAGACTAACATATCTTGATCTCTCCTTCGCAAGCTTCATCGGCAAAGTACCAGACCAGCTCGGAAATCTCTCCACCTTACAATACCTCGACCTTTCCTATAATTGGTACGATGTTAACTATTATGGTGGCTTCACTGGCTCCTTGTATGTTGAAAACCCAGGATGGATCGCTCACCTCACTTCCCTTCGACACCTCAACATGAGCTGGGTCAGTTTTAGAAGAACATCCAATTGGTTTGAAACGATAAATGCTCTTCCTCACATTGAAGACCTTAAATTGGCTAATTGTGAATTGGTGTCATTTCCTCGTTCCCCACCCCATCTTAATTTCACATCGCTTCGAACACTCAATTTCCAAGGTAATTTTACATAAGAGTGAGTATCTTTAATTTTGATTAGAATATATGATCTAATAAATACCACCTCTCTTTAATATTTGTCAGGTAATAATATAAATGGCACGGAACCAGTCTGGGTATACAATCTAACTACCCTGGAGAGTCTTTATTTTGGTTTGAATGATATATATTGGTCATCCATGCATGGATCCATCACAAGGTTGGCTTCTCTAAAGATACTAGATTTGTCTAGAAATATAATATCTAAGAGATTTCTACTATCATTGTCCAACCTATGCAAGCTCCAAACTCTAGGATTAGGGGAAGTAACAATCAAGGATGAGCCGTCCAATCTAGAGATGCTCTTTTCTGGATGTCTTATGTATAGTTTGGAGGAGCTATATCTTTACAACAACCAACTCAATGGTTCTCTTCCTAATTGGTTAGGAAACCTAAAGAATATCAAGGGTATTTATCTTCAGAATAACTCGCTCCATGGCTCTATACTAAATTCTCTTGGAAGCCTAACTTCATTACAGTATTTGGATTTGAGTTACAACAACTTGAATGAGTCTTATAACTCGCACAATGGCTCTATACTAAATTCTCTTGGAAGCCTATCCTCATTACAATATTTGGATTTGAGTTACAACAACTTGATTGAGTCTTATAACTCGCACAATGGCTCTATACTAAATTCTCTTGGAAGCCTATCCTCATTACAATATTTGAATTTGAGGCACAACAACTTGATTGAGACATATAACTCGCTTCATGGCTCTATACTAAATTCTCTTAGAAGCCTAAGCTCATTACAATATTTGGATTTGAGTTACAACAACTTGGATGGGACTTATAACTCGCTTCATGGCTCTATACTAAATTCTCTTGGAAGCCTAACCTCATTACAGTATTTGGATTTGAGTTGCAACAACTTGAATGAGACTTATAACTCACACAATAGCTCTATACTAAATTCTCTTGGAAACCTAACCTCATTACAATATTTGGATTTGAGTTTCAACAACTTCAATGAGACTTATAACTCGCTTCATGGCTCTATACTAAATTCTCTTGGAAACCTAACCTCATTACATTATTTAGATTTGAGTTACAACAACTTGAATGAGACAATTGGAGAAAGCATTAGACAACTAAAGAATCTTATCAGTTTGGATCTATCTGGTAACTCATTGAGTTTGTCCCTAATCCACTTGGATAATTTATCAAGTTTAAAGAACTTGTACATTTCAAATAACTTCTTATTTACAAATGAGACTGATGATTGGATCCCAACATTTCAGCTTCAAGTTCTTGATATGTCTTCATGCAAAATAGAGCCAAGGCTTGGTTTCCCAAAATGGCTCCAGTCTCAAAAAAATCTTGTATATTTATATTTGGATAGTGTAGGAATTGAAGGATCATTTCCGACCTTTCTTCCTTCTAGTCTTGAGGTTCTATATCTCTCAAACAATTCATTCTCCAGCTATCTTCCACAAAACATTGGGAACACACATCCAAACATTAAATATCTTGATTTACAATTGAATAATTTTAATGGAAGCATTCCTCATTCTCTTTGTCAGATGCATAATTTGATGCTACTCCAACTATCTAAAAATAATTTTTCAGGAGAGCTTCCCAATTGTTGGAATGATTCCTCGGCTACAATTCAATTTGATTTTTCAAAGAACCTATTTCATGGAGAAATCCCGCACACTTTTTGTAACTTACAAAGCATACAATCACTATCTTTGAGATACAATCATTTATCAGGAAGAATTCCTCTTTGTCTACAAAATTGTAGAAATTTAATCATTCTTGATGTTGGATATAATAACTTCATAGGAAATATACCAACTTGGTCTGAAAAGAGTTTCCCTTTCTTAAGAAGTCTTAACTTAAACTCTAATTCTTTGACGGGAAATATTCCTGAATTATCTCATCTTGTTTGTCTTCAAACATTGGATCTCTCCAGCAATAACCTCTCAGGATCTATTCCAAAAAGCTTTGGCAACTTCAATGCACTGAAAAGCTCACCTAAGGACACTAAGAATATGCATTCATTAACTTTTGCTATCGAGTTATGGCTTCGCATAAAAGGAATTGAGTATGAGTATGAAAGCTTATATGGATTAATCAAATCTATAGATCTCTCCAACAATGCCTTGTCAGGATATATCCCTGAGGAACTAGGGAACTTACATGGACTACAACACTTAAATCTATCCAAAAATAACTTAATTGGAGAGATACCATGGAACATCAAGGGGATGCAATATCTAGAAGGCTTAGATCTATCAAGAAATAGCTTGTCAGGTAAAATTCCTTCAACTTTGGCATATTTGAACTTTTTGGAGAAACTGAATTTATCATATAACAATCTCTCGGGCAGTATTCCCATTGGCACACAGTTGCAATCATTTGATCCATCTACATATATTGGGAACCCATACCTATGTGGTCGTCCTCTTACAAAAGGATGTACAAGTGACATTTTAAAAGACATTCCAGAACTAGAAAACAAAGATGGTGATGGTAGAAAGGAAACTATTTGGCTATTCACTAGTATTGCACTAGGATTTATTATGGGATTCTGGGGAATTTGGAGTACTCTTCTGTTGCATAAAAGGTGGAGGATATTTTATTTTTGTGCTATTGATAACACCTTCGACAAGCTCTACATGAAGACGCTACTGAAGATTAGAAGAAAATTTTCGTAGAAGATTATGATAGTTTATTATAAGCACTTTTATAGGTGGTAAGCATTATGTGTACATAAAAAGTTATCTATTCTTGTTATGAAGAATGATTATAATATTTGCATTTACTCTACTTGTTAAACTACTAGTGTAATAGAAATTGTGGATCTAAATGAAAAAGTAAATTTTAGTACAAAATTTTCAAATCTCATTAATGTTTAATGTTTTTCTCTTTTCAGTTTTTAAGTCAACTATGGAAAAGTAACTCTATGCAATCTGATGATTTCATTCAAAGTTAGATTACTCTTCAATAAAAGTATGATTAAAAATTACATTTAAGTTAGAAAAAGTAAAAAGATAAGAATCACTAATTTTATAGCATTTATAAAGTTTTAAATTTGTTTGTGTGGATGGGGGTTGTAAGGGAGAATTTATAACTTGTCTCATGTTCATGTTTAATGTCCCTTCTAGGAGAAGGCTTAGATCTATCAAGAAATAGCTTGTTAGGTAAAATTCCTTCAACTTTGGCATATCTAAACTTTTTGGACAATTTGAATTTATCATATAACAATCTCAAAGGCAATATTCCCATTGGCACACAGTTACAATCATTTGATCCATCTACATATATTGGAAACCCATACCTATGTGGTCCTTTTCTTACAAACGGAGTAAAAGATATTCCATAACTAGAAAACAAAGATGGTGATGGTAGAAAGGAAACTATTTGGCTATTCATTAGTATTGCACTGAGATTTATTATAAAAGGTAGATGATCTTTTATTTTTGCGCTATTGATAACACCTTTCACAAGCTCTACATGAAGACACTACCAAAGATTAGAAGAAAATTTTCATAGAAGATTAAAATAGTTTATTGTAAGCACTTTTATAACTGGTATACATGAAAAGATGTCTATTCTTATTATGAAGAATGATAATAGCATTTGCACTTACTCTACTTGTTAAACTACCAGGGGAATAGAAATTGTCGATCTAAATGAAAATTACTACAAATTTCTCAAATCTCATTAATGTTTAATATTTTTTTCCTTTTCAGTTGTTAAGTCAACTATGGAGAAGTAACCCTTTGCAATCTGATGACTTCATTCAAAGTTAGATTATTCTTGAATAAGAGTATGATTAAAAATTACATTTGAGTTAGAAAAAGCAAAAAATATAAGAATTACTAACTTTATAACATTTATAAAGTTTTAAATTTGTTTGTAGGAATGGGGTTGTAAGGGAGAATTTAAATTGATCAACAGAGGTGATATCATTTGAAGATATAATAAAATACCTCTGAAACATTCGGAGTAGTGATTTAAAATCGTGTCTTGTTGTTGTTGTGATCAAATGTGTGATTTGTACTGATTTTTGGGCATAACAAGTGAGAAGACTCGTTAATAATGATTTTGGACGGTAGATATCAGATTTTGAGGTATAGAAAAAATTCTTCCAACAGTAATTTGGATTGTGAGAAAATTTCGTGGCTGACTGCATCCTCGGTCGTCGCTAAAGTCAGGTAAATAAACACACGATAGTGATTTTTAAGTGTCTTTTTCCTCATTTTCTTCTCCGTTCCGATCAAAAACAGAGTGATTAAATGATAGAGCCAAGCAACTCATAAAAATTATGAAAACAAGTAATGGATGAGTGTGATTTTAAGTATCCAATAATACACACTGGTATAAATTAATTAGTAAGGGATGATGACTACTGCACGACTTTGCTCGAAAGTCAAAAGTCGATTGCGGATGGACGATTAGTAAACGGATCCTTTTTTACTATTCTTTGCAAATTGACGTTTGCACACTATCAGGAATTTTGAGATAACCTGGTGTTGCTTGCTTATAGCCTTATACAATAATAATGTGACGAGCGTTCCTGAATGCATCGCATCCCATTTCCCAGTAAGAGGGACGAACACTCAAATGATGCGGCGCAGGATAAAATTCGCATGCGTTCTCTCCTTTTTCTTCTCTCTCGCCTTGCTCAGCGGCATGTCATTGCCTCCTGTCACCCGTGCAGTGATCGGCTGCCATGAGGCTGAAAGGCAAGCCCTGCTGGAGTTGAAGCATAGACTCCATGATCCTTCCAACCGCCTCTCTTCCTGGGTCGGGGAGGATTGCTGTGCGTGGAAGGGCATTAGCTGCAGCAACGTCAATGGCCATGTCATTAAGCTCGACCTTCGGAATGATATAAATAAACTTTCATCTTTTATGCCATATTTCGAATGGGAAATGTTACAGTTGCAGGGTGATATAAATACTCCATCACTGCTATCTCTTCAGCAGCTTACTCATCTCGACCTCAGCGGCAATGATTTTAGCCTTTGTGGGATCCTTTGGCACACTAACATATCTAGATCTCTCTGAGGCAGGCTTCAGCGGCGAAGTACCAAACCAACTTGGAAATCTCTCCACCTTGCGACACCTCGACCTCAGCGGCAACGCCTTTCCTGGACCGATCCCTGCTTTCTTGGGATCCTTTGGTAGACTAACATATCTTGATCTCTCCTTCGCAAGCTTCATCTGCAAAGTATCAGACAAGCTTGGAAATCTCTCCACATTACGATATCTAGACCTTTCCTATAATTATAATTATGAGGATTCAAGTTACTACTTGTACATTGAAAACCCAGGATGGATCGCTCGCCTCATTTCTCTCCGACACCTCAACATGAGCATGGTCAGTTTTGGAGGTGTGTCTAGCTAGTTTCAAGTACTGAATGCGCTCCCTCACATTCAAGACCTCAAATTGGCTGGGAGTGAATTGAGGCCACTTCCTCATTCTTCAATTCATCTCAATTTCACATCGCTCCGAACACTTAATTTGGAAGGTAATTATTTACACAAAGTATCTTTAATTTTGATTGGAATGATATGTTCTAATAAATACCACCTCTCTTTAATATTTGTTAGGTAATAATATAAATGGCATGGAACCAGTGTGGCTCTACAATCTAACTACCTTGGAGAGTCTTGATTTTTCTTGGAATGATATCTACTGGTCATCCATGCATGGCTCCATAACAAGGTTGGCTTCTCTAAAGACACTAGATTTGTCTAGAAATATAATATCTAAGAGTTTACTACTATCGTTGTCCAATCTCTGCAATCTCCAAAGTTTAATCCTAGAAGCTGTGTCAATCAAGCATTTACTTTCCAATTTAAAGATGGTTTATGTACAATTTGGCATACAATAACTTGAATGGGACAATTGGAGAAAGCATTGGACTACTAAAGAATCTTGTCCATTTGGATCTATCTGGTAACTCATTGAGTTTGTCCCATATCCACTTGGGTAACTTATCAAGTTTAAAGTACTTGGATATTTCAGAGAACACTTTGTTCATGGAAGATACTAATGATTGGGTGCCTCAATTTCAGCTTCAAAGCCTCTGTATGGATTATTGCAACATAGTGCCAAGGCCCCATTTCCCAAAATGGCTCCAAACTCAAACAACTCTGTCTTCACCATCTTTGACAAATGCAAGGATTCAGGACACTATTCCTAGTTGGTTGCCTTCTAGTCTCAAGTATTTATATCTCAACAATACAAGATTGGTGGGAAATTAACACATTTCTTTGAGAATCTCACATAATTAGATCTTTCATATAATTCAATACCAGGGTATCTTCCTTCACAAATGGCAAGTATGATGCCATGTCTTGAGTGCTTAGAACTCTCCAATAATGAGTTCATTGGTGATCTTCCACAAAACTTGACAAAGTTACAATCATTGGATCTCTCAAAAAATTCATTCTCGGGCACCTTCAAAACACCTTCAAACTTTTTTAGGGAGAAATCAAGGAGGAGGGAGAAGGAAAGCCGCCGCCGCCGACCTCGCTCGCGATCGAGCGTCAAACAGGGCCTGAGCCTTAATGCGTATCGCGTACACGAATTCCAGCCACTCCAAACGGAGCTCCAATGCAAAGCGGGTTCGGATCCGATCCGACCCTCTATAGTGTCATGCCTGACCCGAAATCAGCTTCCGCTAGGAATTTGGGCCGCAAAAGGGGCTTGGGCTGCACACGTGCGCATGGCCCATAAGCAAATGGGCCTAACATTCTCCCCCACCTGAGGTGGTCGCCGTCCTCGGCGACTCGAAGTAGCTCTCGAGCTCATCCTCGTATACCAAACTTTGAAGTCTCATACCATATGGCCTCTTTCTCAAGTATATTATCCTTAATGAATGAGAAACACCCAGCGTTTACTCATTCGATTGTGACCCAAGGTCCGCTAATCTCAAATCTCAACGATCCTCAGATCGAATCTCGTCCAAACCATCGGAGGAGTATAGTGACACTACGACTAAGAGTGATCCCCTAGATCCTCTCCAAGAAAATAGGATGATATTTCATCCCACCGGGGAGCCTCAATAGCTCTCAAACTGAGCTCACCCCAACTTAGTATCTAAAATGGCTCACAGTATCTCAATATAGGCCTCCATGAATTATCTCAGCCAAGATCCCTTGGTTTTGAGTTTTGTTATTATGAAAAGAGAATTTTAATGTATATTTTTTTGGCATGTGAGCATACAGTTATGAAAAAGGATTGTTGTTACATATATGTTTTGAGATATGATATTTGTATAGTATGTTGAGATTTGATATTGTATGCCTTGAGCGTACGTGCCATACATGGAGGTTGGAGATTCATCAGCGACGTCATGTGCTACAAAAATTATGACCATGAACAACTCTATTTTTATGAGATAGGATATATGTTGGTTATATTATATATTTGCACCTGTATGTGATACTCAAGTAGTGAGTAGAGTTGATTTCATTTTTTTAACACGTATTCATATCATTAAAATCCCTACCTAGATATTTTTGACTAATTCCCCTTGTTTTGCTTCTAGGTGCTAATTAGGTACAATCTAGAGAAGTAGATAGAGTAGAGAGAAGGGCTACTGATTTTGTGTATTTTCTATTTTTTTTATTTAGACATAAATCGATTTTATCTCTTTTATGTTTATTTTATAGTTGGAAGATAACTAGTTATGAATTTTGATACTACTTATAATCTTGATTAGTATTATTTTATCATGGATGATATAATTTGTTATGTGGATTTTATGATTTTAAACATTATTGGATTTCTTATGTTAATTTATAGGTTATGGATGAATTTTTATAATGCATGTTTATCATGACATATTAATACTATTATAATAGGGACAAACGACAGTGGGATTTGAATCTATGCATTGCTAGAATAAGATTATTAATTATATTTATTCAATATTTAATAATATCCCACTGTTAATATATGAATGATTTTAACTATTTTTGGAATCTTCATGAAACCAAATTCGATTTTGAGACAATATTGTATCACTTTAGTCCAATTAAAAGATATTAAAACAAGCAAATTTTGAGAGATAGACTTTGGTGTTGAATCAGAATTATGTCATCAAAATGGAAAAATTATGTCATCATGCTGTAAATCAAGACGTGCAAACTATGTTCCAAAGATAAAAAAATTTAACCAAAGATGGAGAGTTATTTCATTGTGTTTTTTTTTTCCCTCCTCTTTTCTTCCCAAGAAAACAGACCCTAAGATTCCTTTCAAATCATGCTCTTCTGCGCCAAAGATTTAGCAAACTATGTTCCAAGATAAGCTTGCAAACAAACACTCGTAAATAATGCTATGCGCCAAAGGTTATAAGGATCATCGAGTCTCTACTTCAACTCCAGCAAGCTTGCCTTTCGAGTGCATTTTTTTAGCAATTACCTTGTCTACTCCGCTGGGTTCAATATTTTTCTTGTAAATATCATAAAGTAATATATGTGCACTTATCTCAAAACTGCTGTAATTAATTTATATAAATTTTTCATAAAGTTTTAATCAAATTTTATAGATTTTGATCAGATTTCATAAATTTTGATCAATATTCTATAAAATCTAGTCAATATTTTATAAAATATAATTAATTTTCTATGAAATTTGATTAAAATATACTAGATCTACTCAATATTCTACTTAAATTTGATTAATATTATATAAAATTTGTCTTGAGATTTGTGTAAACAAATTGACTTTAAGATTTATATTTAAGAGATAGCAAGATCCAGCTTAGTATGCCAAGGCCGTTCCATACCTAAGATTTTTTTTTTCTCCTAAGTGATTTCATCATGTGCTGCATCATTTGAGTGTTTAGTCTGTTTGACCTAGCTTATGTTTTTCATTTTTACTAGCTGAAAAGATATGCGCCAAAAAAGTTTAAAGGTATTTAAATGCACAGTTTATAGTTAAGTTATTCTATTTATAATAAATAATTTTTTATTATAGTTAGATTATTCTATTTATACTAAATAATTTTTTATTAAAAAATTATTAAGATAAAAATTATATAATTAAATTTATAATTAACCATAATTAAAATATTTATTAAAATATTATGAGTTATATTATTAAAAAATATTATTACATATAAAGGTTATTGAGCATAAGCAGATGGAGGGCCAGAAAAGCAGATTCACCCCTGCTTCTTAGAAAAGCAGCTAATTTATGGGTTGGAACAGAGAAGTTGAAAGGTCAAACATCTCAACTTCTTAATTTTTACTGGCCACAAAGCCATAAGCAGGCCAGAAGCTAAACCAAATGGGGTCTTTGTTTGTTGGAATAATCATCAACTACTACTTGCCAGTGTCTCCCTTCCTGTGTGTTCAACATTGCAGGATCATTATTATATAAGGTGCTTGTTTATCTCAAAATTCCTGAGTACGCATATGCCATATCTCAAAATTCTTAATTTTTGCTGGCCATAAAATTATAAGCAGACCAAAAAGCTAGGCCAAATAGGGTCTTTGTTTTTTGGAATAATCATCAACTACTAATTGTCAGTGTCTCCCTTCCTGAGTGTTCAGAGAACACACATTGCAGGATCATTATTATATAAGGTGCTTGTTTATCTCAAAATTTGTGATAGTACACATATGCCAATTTGGAAAGAATAGAAAACAAAAAATAATATGTTACCTAATCGTCCAACCATGTGTGGCTTGACTTAGAGCAAAGTTAGTCAACTAAAGCAAGTCTTGCGATTGTCCAGCACTAATTTTGGACATAAGTAGTCATCCATCATGCGTATATGCCAATTTCCAAAGAATAGAAAAAAAAAAAAAGAATATAATCCATTTTCTAATCATCCAACCGCATGTGGCTTGAATTAGAGCAAAGTTTGTCTACTAATGCAAGTCTTGCGATTGACCAGCACTAATTTTGGACATAAGTAGTCATCATCCATCATATGCATATGCCAATTTGCAAAAAATACGCAAAAGAATATAATTCTTTTCTTAATCATCCAACCACGTGTAGCTTGACTTAGAGCAAAGTTAGTCAACTAAAACAGGTCTTGCGATTGACCAGCACTAATTTTGGATATAAATAGTCATCATCCATCATGCACATATGTTAATTTGCAAAGAATATAATCCGTTTCCTAATTGTCCAACCGCATGTGGCATGACTTAGAGCAAAGTTAGTCAACTAAAGCAAGTCTTGCGATTGACCGGCACTAATTTTGGATATAACTAGTCATCATCCATCATAAGCATATGCCAATTTCCAAAGAATAGGAAAAAGAATATAATATGTTTTCTAATTGTCCAACCACATGTGGCATGACTTAGAGGAAAGTTAGTCAACTAAAGCAAATCTTGCAATTAACTAACACTAATTTTGGACATAAGTAGTTATCATTCATCATACACATATGCCACTTTGCAATGAATAGAAAAAAGAATATAATCCTTTTTCTAACCGTCCAATCTGACTTAGAGCAAAGTTAGTCAACTAAAACAAGTCTTGCAATTGACCTGCACTAATTTTGGACATAAGTCATCATCCATCTTGTGTTTTCTACTCGTCCAACCAGATGCGAGGTCAACTAAAAGTAAGTCTTGCAATTCATCAACCTTAATTTTGGACGCAAAAGTAGTCATCATTCATTTTCTATTTGGTAACATCAAGTTTTAGCAGCTAAAATCAGGGAAAAGTCAAAAGCTACACCCCAAAGTCAAAAGAGGGAATGTCTTCACTGCACCCTGAAGTTGAAGGAGACCACACCACGTTTCCATCCGTTGCCAACCTTCCATCCGTTCTCAAAGGTTGGGGTTTCTGTCCTAGTATAGTCTCAACATCCTATAATTCATATGAATCACATACCTAAAAAATCCATAATGTTAAAGCACACGAACTAAAACATGAGATAGACATTCATGTCGCGAGTTATTAAATGTGGTGCTAACAACTAGTTTCAGTTGTTCACAATGTGGCAATATTCAATACAGCATCAACCTTTAGCTTCAACAGCCTACCTTGTGAGTTATTAATGTTTGATTAATTATACATGTGGTTAGATTTTTTCTAGTGCTTGATGATATGATTATCAAAACCAGAACTTTTGTTGAAGTGAAGCAGTATGTAGTGTCAATCGTTCAATTACCAAATCATTTGATATTTTTTTGTTAGTCCATGCTATGTTTGCATAGTACCACTTAATGCCATTATATCCCAAAAATAGGAATTTATTAATCTTTTTTTGTCTCCTCATTACCACTTAATGTCAGTAGTCCAATTACTATCTCTCAAACTCTATGAAAAAAAATCAAGGGGAAGGTTTAAAATCTTACATGCCATTACTCCCTGAGATATTATTTTTACTGACCATTGCTTTGCATCATTTTCTAAAAAATCTCATATCAATCCTGCATTTTCATTGTTACAAGACCATCCTAATTATCTTCCTACATATGATAGAGCAAACTATAGGCAGACGAGGGACCATCAAGAAGTGATTTAAGGGAGATGGATAAATTACGAAATAAAATTGCTTGTGCTTTGATGGAACGGGAGAAGGAATGATGCATGTAATACCATAAGAGATGAGGGGCCAAAAAGACATTGTTATTTTTTGCTTATAGATGTATCCTGGTACACACTTTATATTTAAATTTTGCATTAATAGAATTCTCCTATTTAAATCTTAATGATATGAATATAGAATTCTCCTATTGCAAATTTTGATAATCTAAAATTTTATTTTAATTTTGCCTTAATAGAAATATTATGTATTTATAATATTATTCTAAAATGAGTTTATAAAATTTTAAAATAATGTATATGTATAGTTTAGTTATTTTGACATGCAGCAACAACATTAAATAACAGCTTTAAATTATGACAACAACAATAGTAATAACAGTAAGGGCCTATTTGGACCCGCTGTTAATAGTTTTATTACTATGTTAAACTGTGTTGTGTTGTAGTGTGTTGTACTATCAAAATATATAAGATATTTGGTTAATAACTTTTTAGCTGCCGTCAATATTTATTTTATTATTTAAATTAAATTACTTAAATTATTTAAATATATTATTTTTTTCTAATTGCTTTTTGCTTAAAAATTACTTAAAATCAGCTTAAAAGTGAGGCCAAACACACTCTAAATAACAACAATAATAGTAAAAAATTTACCAAACAACTTTAAATTATAATAATAAATAATGATAGTTAAAAAGTTATTTACCATTATCACAGCATAGCAAAACTTAGTACAATATAATCTAGCACAATTATAAAAGTCATGACAGCGGGCTAAACAGGCCCTAAAGCAAGTGTTGAAAAGAAAAGACTAGAACTGATTGGACGCGTGCACAACTAGACATCATGCATTCACTCCTTACTAATTAATTGAATATCAGTGTATTATTGGATTATTTATGCCACTCATATAACACTCATCCATTACTAAACAAAACTATAATTATATTAATTCAATATTCAATAATATTCCACTTTTATAATGTGAATGATTTTAATTATTTTTGTCACACTCCTAGAATCATAATGTGAAACAAATTTTCCATTCCAAGATTCAAAAAAATATTTTAAAATTTTGAATCACAACAACACCTTACATATAGACTTCTAGGGTTAACCCAACAAGGTGAGATTTGCATAATCATATCATCATAAACCATTCTTTTACCATTCTTTACATTCATTTGCTAACACAAAAACTTTAAAACTCCTTATAACGGCAAGAAATTATAGGTCCACAAATCAAAATAATCATTTATATAAAATTATACTCATTTTGAAAACAAAAATGTAGGGCAAAGAGTAGAAACTTGCCTTAAGTCAAGTTTTTTATGTCTTTTTCTCCTCTTCTCTCCCACTTAAACCATTTGAACGCCTCTACTCTTCTCTCCTTCAAGCCAAACGAAAAGTGCTGATAAAAAAAAAAATCATTTTCCCCTAATTTTCCTCATGTTTTCCCTAGGAACCCTCTAGCATGAGGTGTCAATACTTGGTGAACCCCCTTCTCATGCAAGCATGAGGTGGCTTCACCTTGTTAATTCTATCTTTAAGCAATCATAAGGTGGTTTCATTTTACACCCAAAATGAAAGCATGGGTATCACAATTTTATCCCACGAAATCCAAATTTGACTTTGAGATAATACTTTAGTCCATATCAATGATAATCAAATAACTTAAATAAGCAAAACAATGTGAGGATCTGATTAAATTTTCACCCGTGTTAATCCTTACTCAAAAGCTAAATTTGTTATCATTTTTTAGTATGAAATGAAATTTATTAATTATTCTTGTGAGTTTGAATTGAAATGTGTTTTATGGATGAATTTTAGTTTGATTCAAAATATTTAATTTCTTAGGTAAAATTATTTTTCGTTTTATAAACTTGTTTATTATTTTTCTCTTCACCTTCTAACTCATCAAATATATAATTTGTTTCATCATTTTCCACCAACATAATTCTTGTCATGCTAGTATTCAACATTCTTTGTTTAACCCATTCATTACTACTTAATATTAATATATATAAAATTTAGGTTTATTAAATTATTAAATTATTAATTTATATATATTAACTAAAATATTAATTAAATGCATATTAATATGTATTCTGTTTGTTATAAATATTAACATGTATGTAAACGTTCACTTGTATATATGAATATAAAAATTAATATTAACTTTTACATATAACTATACATAAAATGAAAAGCTTAATTATGAGCACTATACTAAACTGTATTGTACTGTATTATAATATGTTAAAAGAATTTATAAGTTATTTGATAAATAACTATTTTTTTGCTATCATAATTTAAGATCTTTGCTTTTAGTATTATTAAATGTCAAAATGAAATGTCAGCGACTTAAGGCGTAAGAATGTCAAAATGAAAATTTATTCTACTTGTTTTTTTTTCATTACTAAATGCTATTTTATCAACTTTACGTACAAAAGCAACTTAGGGTGTAAGAATGTCAAGCAACTTAAATTATGAATTCTATGATGAGCCATTATGGCACTCGTTAAAATGAAATGAATCTGATGTAGGAGTTTACTTACACTTGTCACCAATTTAATCAGATCTTCACATTACTTATCTTATTTAAGATTTTTATCTTTTAATTGGCGGACTAAAGTAGTAAAATATTGTTTAAAAGTTAAATTTAGATTTCATGGACTAAAAAATAATTAAACTCTTTCATAGTAGAGCATAATGTTATTAAAAATTGAATGAATATAATTAATAGTTGAGTTATATAAATAAATCTTAAATAGTAATACAGATTGTGAGAAAAATTTGTGGTTATCTCGATTTCCGGTTCTCGCTCAAGTAAGTAAATAAATAATTGACAGTGATTCACGTATCTTGTTTTCTTTTTTTTTTTCTTCTCTACCCCAATCAAAAAATATAGATTGATTAAATGATAGAGACAAAAGAAATATATAGAAATGCTGAGAACCTGCATCCCAAACGCTCGAGTTTCCCAAAATCGACTGCCCGCAAACGCATAAGCTGCCCAGAAGCCGCCCCAAACGGGCCATAAGCGCCAGATGAAAGTTTGAGTTAAACAGCCGCTGCTCATATATTTAATAATCCGAGAGAAAGCAAATTAGGATTCCTTCTATTATTATGAGTTCGGATATAATATCACTTTTAGAGGAGTCTTTTCTAAAAAAAAATGTGACTGGGTTTTCAATAGTAAAGAAGGAAAAGAAGTGTTATACTTGCACATTATTCTAGCTAATTTAACTGTACAATTACTATCAATCGCACAATCAACGGTCATCCATGCTGTAATTGGTTTAAAATTTGGATATAAGCTTGAGACTACTTGTTTTTCATTATCAAAGGTTGTGATTTGATTCGAAGGAGCATACTGATAGTGACTTTTCCTCTCAAACATATTTCATCTTTCTTATACTCGCTCCATGGATCATTACCAATCGCTCATGGAAAAATTTGGAGAAAGCATTAGATAGCTAAAAGAATCTTATCATTTGAGCTTGTCCCTAATTCACTTGTCTAATTTATCAAATTTAAAATATTTGAATATTTCACATGACACATTTTGCAATACAATGCCAAATTTATATGAACTTGATTTATCTACAAATAATTTTAAGGAAGCATTTTGCTTCTTTTTGTCAAATTAATTCTTTGTATGTGCTCGACTTTTCAAAAATAAATTTTCAGGATAGCTTTCAAATTGTTGGAATAGTTCTTTCTTTGGATGCAACTAAATTTAAAATTTTTAAACAACTAACTGGTGTGGTTTGCTCAATCAAATTTTTAGATAAAATTTCAAGGATTAGTTGTTGTACTTCATCCTGAACTGTTGGTGATATAATTTGGTATTCATTCATTATGTGACTGTGCAAACTTTTGATATTAGTTCGTCTTTTTCCTCATTTTTCTTCTCCACTCCGGCCAGAAATAGACTGGTTGGTTAATAACATAAACAGCAACAAGCAACTGTTTGTGGTTTTGAAAACATTATTTTGTCAAGTAATCAATTAATGCAATTTGACTGGGAAGAAGAAACTACTACTCCGTGATAATAATTAATTAGTAGTGTGTGACGGTTGATCACTTTCTTTTTAGACCTCGTCATTTGCAAGGTGCTGCTTATATAATAGTAATGCTTTTGCATTTACTATTACAATGCTTTTGTGATAATAATTAATTAGGGCATGTTTGGTCTCGTTTTTAAGCTGATTTTAATTAATTTTTAAGAGGAAGCAGTTAAAAAATTATTTGATAATAAAAAATAGAAGCAAAAAAAAAACAGTAAAAAAGCAGAAGTTGTGAAAGCTACAATTTGATGCTTTTACAGCTTTTACTTTTAAAAAAAAATAATTCATATTATTTCATTTAAAATTATAAATATTATTATTTTAAATAGTTAAAATATTAATACTAAAGAAAAATATAATATATTTATTATTTTAAATAATTTAAAATAAATATTTTTTATTATTTTAAATTTTAACAGCAATTAAAAAGTTATTAACCAAACATTTTATAAATTTTGATAGCGCAACACAGTACATCATAGTACAGTAATAAAGCTATTAATAGCGGGACCAAACAAACCCTTCGTAACGTGTAATGTTTGCATTTACTTTACTTGTTAAGTTACCATCTAATGAAAGGTAAATTTGACCACAACTTTCTCAAATCTCAATAATTTGTAATGCTTTTGCCTTCCATTAGAATTTCAAGCTCCACGACTTGTCAAGATTTATTTTTGAATAACTTTATGCTCATGTTAGATTGAAGTAAACAATTACAATTTCTAATGGAGCTCTAACATAAAAGAAGCAAAATTTTATTTTTATTATTATTATTATTATTATTATTATTATTATTATTATATATATATATATATATATATATATATATATATATATATATATATAATTTATGGCATTCCAAGCTTGTTGTTTAAGGTTAAATTTTATATTAAGAAGTAAAACACTTTCTTTTTAATTGCTCACTTTTTTTTCTTTCTTTTATCAAACTATCAAATAAATGTTGTATTTAAGGTTAAATTTTTTTTCAAAGTCGAATTTGCATCCAGTCCGAAAGCGCAGGGATTCAAATTCCACTCGGCACATATTTTAAGTATTTGTATTCAAAATTTTTATTACTCGACAGGGTTCAAATGCTTGTCAGCAAAAATCCTGTCTTGAATAGGCTCATTTTGATATATAACTGAACCAAATTTAATCAAATCTTATAGTCAACGTTCGGATAAATTTGATTTTATTTTGATTTTTTATTTTTTATAAAGCTTTTTTGTTTACTAGATTGTATTCAATCTGCCGCTCGTGTAAATTTCTTAGCTATAAACTAAATTAGATTAATACTATATAATTTTGAGATAAGTAGGTGCAGGAGAAGTGTTGTTGTTACAGATTGAACAACTTTGCTGTAAAGTCAAGTTGCATGCGATTGGACAATTAGGAAAAGGGATAATTTTTTTCCTATTCTTTTTAAATTGACAAATGAGTATATCAAATAAGTATTGTAAAAATACTGATGCTGTAAAAATACTGTAATTACTATTCAAAGAAGTATTGTAAATTATTATTATATAAAAAGCCATATAATATTTGAAATTATTTATTAAATAAATAAAATATCATAAAACATTAATATGCATATTAAAATGATAAATTGTCTTAAATTATTAATTTAAATATATTAACTAAAATATTAATCAAATGTATATTAATATATATTTTGTTTGTTATAAATATTAACATATGTATGTAAACGTTCACTTGTATATATAAATATATAAATATAACATATAATAATTAATGTTAACTTTTATATATAACTAGAGATAAAAGTTAAATATTATATAAACGTTACTTACACACATATGAACAGAAATAAAAAAGGTGTTTTTGGTAGTTAGAGCAAAGAGATAAATAACAGAAGTCAAAAGGGTGGGGTTTGAATCTGTATAGTATATCAGGGTTCGGAGGATGTTCGGTGTAAAACTATGTTACCTGACCCTGATGAGGGCTTATGTTTTCACAAGTACTCCAAGATGAAGGACTCAAATGTGTAAAATTAGTCTCCTCAACCCTTGTGAAGCCTTTTACTCACACCTCTTAGTATGTGTATATGAGATAGTATTGAGAGCAGTGGTAGTGCTTGGTTAAATGCAGTCTTGTGACTACATGCAAGTATAAAATTGCAAGGTTCCACACACTTACCCTCTCCATCAAGTCCCTAGGTCTAGGATCCACTTAACTTCTGTTTAGTGTCTTGTATTGTTGTCTTGTAGTGTCTTGTACTATTACTTCTATTAATAATATAACGACGGGATGTGCGGTTGAGCCATTTCACCATGCATTTTACTCGCCGTCTTGTGAAAGCTGCTTGTGCCCCTTGTGCCTTTGATTGCTAGTGTTGCCTTCGGATTGTTGCCTCAGATTGGTTGACTCGGATTGGTTAATTACTACTCCTTAGCTGGGAGAGTAGTGTACCACACGGACATCAAACACTAAAGAAAGTGCGTCCGTGACAAGTGGTATCAGAGCCTGTTTTGATCAGATGGTATGACAACTTATAGTAAAGACGATGGGGGATCAAGCATGCTACATCCTCACACCTCAGGAGAAGGGGTGGAACAACATAGAGGGCGAAGAGACCACCCCTCTTGTCACGGACGCACTTTCCTTAGTGCTTGATGTCCGTGCGGTACACTACTCTCCCAGCTAAGTAGCAGTGCTCAACCGATCCAGGGCAACAATCCGAAGGCAACACAAGTAATCGAAGGCACAAGGAACACAAGTAGCTTCCACAAGACGGCGAGTAAAATGCTCAGTGAAGTGACTCAACCGAACACCCCGCCGTTATATTATTGATAGAGGCAACAGTACAAGACACAAAACATAAAACAGACACTAAGTGGACATTAAGTATACCCTCGACCTATTACTTGGTGGAGAGGGCAGGTGTGTGGAACCTTGCAATTTTATACTTGCATGGGATCACAAGACTGCATTTAACCAAGGCACTACCACCCCTCTCAATACTACACCAAGTACACAATCTAAGGGGTGTGAGTAGAAGGCTTCACAAGGGTTGGGTAGGCTAATTTTACACATTTGAGCCCCCCATCCTGGAGTACTTGTGAAAACACAGTCCCCCACTCACATGTACATGCCCCGGGACAGTCCCCCGAGTGCATCACAACCCCAAAGACCAAAACACATGGCACACATGTGCCAAACCCTGTTTTTACATGGATCTACCTATCCCCCAAGTCTTACACAAAAGATAGCATCAGGGTCGGGTAACATAGCAATTACACGCAACTCCTCCGATCCCTGACATTCTCCCCCACTCAAGATGTCGATGCCCTCATCGACACAAAACATCTTTGAAGGTTGCCTTTGAGGTTGAAGCTCCATCATTACTATGTAGCTCTTTGGCTTCGTGCTGTGTCGTTGGGACCATGCACGGTTTTTCTCCCGCCATTATGCACAGCGTGTTCATGAACGGCATCGGTGCTGCTTGGGCTATCTTCAGAAGCTCAGTCCCAAGGATGATCTTGAAATCATCCAAGGGTACCACCATGAAGTCAGTTCGCCCCCACCATCCCCCAATTCTGATGGGTACACTTTTGGCTAAGCCGATCGTCTTCTTTGCCTTTGAGTTTAGGCACTTCACTTCGTCCTCGCATTCTTCATACTTAAGGTGGAGTCTAGTAGCTTCCTCCTTCGAGATGAAGTTGTGACTCGCTCCAGAGTCAATCATAGCTTCGGCTCTGCGACCAAACAACTTGACCTTAACATACATCAGTCCATCAGTGTCCTCCGATCGTTCAGGGTGTTTTGGCTTCTCCATCATAGTTTGTACGGTATTTAACTCCCTGACGGCTCCCATATTACAAGGACTCTTGTCTTTGCATTGGCTATCATCAGAGTCACTTGAGCTGCTCAGTTTCATCGGAGCTTTTCCCTTCTCCTTTTTCAGTTGTGATGCCTTATTAGCTACTAAGGCATTCAGCACCTGTTTATGGGGACAATACCTGCATGGGTGTTTCTCCCCACAGATCCAGCAGTCCCAACTTTGGTTTGTTGGCTTGCTTGGTTGTCCCTTTTGAGGACTTCTTTGGTATTGGTTACCACCCTTGTGGGGTTTGCCCTGGTTTTTGTCCTCTTGACAGTACGACCTTTGATTTGGGTTATTCCGGTTGGAACTTGACCCGTCGTCCCTCCTTGAACTTCCATTTGAATTGTTGGATCCTCGTCGTTGGGAAAGTTTACACCTTTCCACCAGTTTGAAGTCTGTCGGTTGCTTTGTCGCTTGGGCTTTCACCGCATTAAGCAACTGCACTGCGCCCATATTAGGTTTCCTTGAAGAAGGACTCTTGCCACTTTGGCAGCTATTGTCAGAGTCACTATCACTCTTTTCTGCCATGAGAGTCTTCTTCTTCTTTCGATCATAAGTTGAGGATGACTCTGCCACTAATGCATGCAATGCTTGTTTTTGAGGGCAATCTTTAACAAAATGGTTGCCCCCACAAAGAAAACATCTGCCAGTCCTCGGGGTTGACTTCTGCGGTCTCCCTTTACTTGGGTTTCTATGATCCTCCCATCTTAGTTCATTTCCCCTGAATTGATCGGGTTGAGAGGGTTTCCTTTGTTCTCTTCTTTCAAAAGAGTCATAGTCCATAAGACGCTCTGCAGCTATTTGAGCTGAAGCAAAATCTCGGGGATTCTGTCGATCTAGTTCCTGCTGAGCCCACGGTTTTAGACCGTCCATAAAATAGAATAACTTGTCATCCTCTGACATGTTTTTAACATCCAACAGCAAGGCCGAAAACTGCTTCACATAGTCTCGTATAGAATCAGTATGACGGAGTTCTTGCAACTTCTTTCGAGTAACACGACTCGAATTTTCAGGGAGAAATTGGACCATCAATTCGTGTTTTAGGTCCTCCCACGTCCTCATGTTAGTGGAACCACCTTGCACCCTAGTACGCCACCATAACTTAGCATCCCCTACTAGGTACCAAGTTGCCATTGCCACTTTTTGGTCTTCCGTATCCGGCCGCGTAACGAGGAAATATTGGTCCATATCAAATAAGAAATTCTCAAGTTCCTTCGCGTCTCGAGAACCCTCATAGGTTCGCGGCTCAGGAACTTTAATAGGTGCACGCTGAGGTCGGGGATCCCCTTCATTAGCATGAATCGCCCGTGTAAGCACTGACACTCTTGCCATCAAGTCTTCAACTTGGGCTTTCATATGATTAAAGGCCTCTTGCGTGTCATCATCTAACCGATTCACAATGGAAGCTAGCTCTGCTTGCTTAGCTTCAACCACGGGCATACGTATCGCATCCCACTGTAGTGTCTCTAGTTTTTTCTCCATGATGCCTACCCGTTCCTCCAAACTAGTAGGGTGGTCTCTATCCCCTCTATGTTGTTCCACCCCTTCTCCTGAGGTGTGAGGAGGTAGCATGCTTGAGCCCGCATCGCCTTTACCATAAGCTGCCATAACGTTTGATCCAAAACCCGCTCTGATACCACTTGTCACGGACGCACTTTCCTTAGTGCTTGATGTCCGTGCGGTACACTACTCTCCCAGCTAAGTAGCAGTGCTCAACCGATCCAGGGCAACAATCCGAAGGCAACACAAGTAATCGAAGGCACAAGGAACACAAGTAGCTTCCACAAGACGGCGAGTAAAATGCTCAGTGAAGTGACTCAACCGAACACCCCGCCGTTATATTATTGATAGAGGCAACAGTACAAGACACAAAACATAAAACAGACA
Source organism: Costus lasius (assembly GCA_027563935.2). NCBI lineage: Eukaryota > Viridiplantae > Streptophyta > Magnoliopsida > Zingiberales > Costaceae > Costus > Costus lasius. The sequence continues at coordinate 143,607,193 of CM050447.1, read as the reverse complement.
CTAAGTGGACATTAAGTATACCCTCGACCTATTACTTGGTGGAGAGGGCAGGTGTGTGGAACCTTGCAATTTTATACTTGCATGGGATCACAAGACTGCATTTAACCAAGGCACTACCACCCCTCTCAATACTACACCAAGTACACAATCTAAGGGGTGTGAGTAGAAGGCTTCACAAGGGTTGGGTAGGCTAATTTTACACATTTGAGCCCCCCATCCTGGAGTACTTGTGAAAACACAGTCCCCCACTCACATGTACATGCCCCGGGACAGTCCCCCGAGTGCATCACAACCCCAAAGACCAAAACACATGGCACACATGTGCCAAACCCTGTTTTTACATGGATCTACCTATCCCCCAAGTCTTACACAAAAGATAGCATCAGGGTCGGGTAACATAGCAATTACACGCAACTCCTCCGATCCCTGACACTAGGTCTAGGATCCACTTAACTTCTGTTTAGTGTCTTGTATTGTTGTCTTGTAGTGTCTTGTACTATTACTTCTATTAATAATATAACGACGGGATGTGCGGTTGAGCCATTTCACCATGCATTTTACTCGCCGTCTTGTGAAAGCTGCTTGTGCCCCTTGTGCCTTTGATTGCTAGTGTTGCCTTCGGATTGTTGCCTCAGATTGGTTGCCTCGGATTGGTTGAGTACTACTCCTTAGCTGGGAGAGTAGTGTACCACACGGACATCAAACACTAAAGAAAGTGCGTCCGTGACAAGTGGTATCAGAGCCTGTTTTGATCAGATGGTATGACAACTTATAGTAAAGACGATGGGGGATCAAGCATGCTACATCCTCACACCTCAGGAGAAGGGGTGGAACAACATAGAGGGCGAAGAGACCGCCCCTCTAGTTTGGAGGAACAGGCAGGCATCATAGAGGAAAAATTGGAGACACTACAGTTGGATGAGATACGTATGGCCGGGGCTGAAGCTAAGCAAGCAGAGCTAGCTTCCATTGTGGATCATTTAGAAGATGATACACAAGAGGCCTTTACTCATTTGAGAGACCAAGTTGAAGACTTGATGGCGAGAGTATCATTGCCTACACGGGTGATTCATGCCAATGAAGGGGAACCCTGACCACAACGCGCACCCATTAAAGTGCCTGAGGGCACTCGTGATGCAAAGGACCTTGAGAATTTTTTATTTCATATGGACCAGTATTTCTTGGTCACTCAGCCTGATACAGAAGACATAAAAGTGACAACTGCAACCTGGTACCTAGCGGGGGATGCTAAGTTATGGTGGCGTACTAGAGTTCAAGGAGGATCGGATAATATGAGAACTTGGGAGGACCTAAAGCATGAAGGTTCATTTTCTCCCTAAGAACACGAGTCGAATTGCTCAAAAAAAGTTGTAGGGACTCTGTCATTCTGAATCAATATGAGACTATGTAAAAAGATTTCCGGCCTTGCTCCTTGATGTTAAAAACATGTCAGAGGATGACAAGTTATTCTACTTTATGGATGGTCTAAAACCATGGGCTCAACAAGAATTGGATTGACATAATGTCCGAGACTTTGCTTCTGCTCAAACAGCTGTAGAACAACTAACTAACTATAACTCTTTTGAAAGAAGAGAGCAAAGAAAACCTCCCCAACCCTCTAGACCCTATCAATTTAGGGGGAAGGAACCCAGGAGGGAAAAATCAGAGAAGCCCAAATAGGGGGAGACCACAGAAGCTAGCCCCGAGATCGGGGGGATGTTTTCTTTGCGGAGGCAACCATTGGGTTAAAGATTGCCGCCAAAAACAGGCACTACATTCGTTGGTGGCAAAGCCATCCTCGACGTATGAAGAAAAGAAAAAGAAGACTCTCATGTCAGCAAAGAGTGATAGTGATTCTGATGATAGTTATCAAAGTGGCAAGAGTCCTACATCAAGGAAGCCTAATATAGGCGCAGTGCAGTTGTTGAATACCATAAAAGCCCAAGCGGGGGAGCCAAAACTAAGAAAACAAACAATCAACCTAAATGAACTAATGTATGTAGACACCAAAGTCAATGATCAACGCGCCAAAGCTATGATTCACTCAGGTGCGAGCCACAATTTTATTTCCAAAGAAGAGGCAGACAAACATGGTCTCAGGTATGAGAAGAGTTATAGCCAAGTGAAGGCCATAAATTCGGAAGCCCAACGAATCAAAGGCATGGCAAAGAATGTCTCTATTAAAGTTGGAGATTGGAGTGGACAAGCTACGTTCATGGTTGTTCCCTTGGATGACTTTCAAATAATCTTAGGGATGGAGTTCCTCCGCTCAGCACCAGCCATACCCATGCCCTTTATGAACACATTGTGTGTGATGGCCGAAGATAATCCTTGCATTATGCCAGCCATACACAGTGAGCCCAAGGGTAAAGGAAATTTGTTGTCGGCAATGCAACTCAAGAAAGGTGTTTGCCACGGGGAGCTTACACTAGCTGCTGCTATGAAGTTGGAAGAGTCAATGTCAACCAATGGGTCATATCCGACAGCTATCAAGGAAGTTCTCAGGGAATATAAAGATGTGATGCCACCAGAACTACCCAAGAAACTCCCACCACGTAGAGATGTGGATCACCGAATTGAACTAGAACCGGGAGCTAAACCACCGGCTCGATCACCATATCGGCTAACACCCCCAGAGCTTATAGAGTTGCGAAAACAATTGAAGGAGTTTCTGGATGGCGGCCTCATCCGTAATTCAAAGTCTCCCTTTGGAGCACTAGTCTTAATCCAAAAGAAACAAGACGGGAGCCTCCGACTATGTGTGGATTATCGAGCAGTCGAGCACTGAACAAGGTGATAGTAAGGAATATATACGCTATTCCTCTACCAGCAGACCTATTTGATCAACTCGGTAAGGATAAGTTCTTCTCCAAACTCTTCGCTCTGGATATTGGCAAGTATGAATTGCCGATGAAGACATAGAGAAGACTACATGTGTAACTCGATATGGGTCTTTCAAGTTCATGGTGATGTCGTTTGGGCTAACAAATGCTCTAGCCATATTTTGCACCATGATGAATCAGCTTTTCCAAGAACACTTAGACAAATTTGTTGTGGTGTACCTGGACGACATCGTTGTGTATAGTCAGTCTCTTGAAGAGTATATAAAACATTTCCGTATAGTCTTTGATATTTTTCGAAAAAATGAACTGTATGTGAAAGAAGAAAAGTGTTACTTTGGCCAAAAGAAAATCATGTTCCTTGGACACCAAATCGGCAAGGCAAAATTCAAATGGACAAAGCTAAGGTTGAAGCTGTGGTGAATTGGACCATTCCATCAAAAGTCACTGAACTAAGGTCTTTCTTAGGTTTTGTGAACTATTATCGGCGATTCATCGAGGGCTACTACGGAGAGCAGCCTCGTTAACATACTTGCTCAAAAAGGGACAACGCTGGAGTTGGTCTCAAAAATTGTCAAGATGCCTTTCAAGATTTACAAGCCGCAGTAATCAGCAAACCAGTGTTGGGACTTCCAAACTATGAAAAACTCTTCATAGTTCATATAGACGCATCAGATTATGTGATTAGAGGTGTACTCATGCAGGAAGGACACCCAGTGGCTTATGAGAGTCGGAAGCTCAATGATGCGGAGCGGAGGTATCTCATGCATGAGAAAGAGATGACAGCAGTAGTGCACTACCTAAGGACATGGCGGCATTACTTACTAGGGGCTAAGTTCATTCTACGAACAGATAACATTGCATTGAGTTACTTCCAAACACAAAAGAAACTAAGCCCAAAGCAAGCTAGGTGGCAAGATTTTCTTGCAGAATTCAATATGGAGTGGGAATATAAGCCAAGAAGAACCAACGTTGTTGCCGACACACTAAGCCAAAAAACAGAATTAGCAAGTCTTCAAGCTTTAGAGACCCACACCTTTCAATTTCAGTCAAGTTTGGAAGAGAAAATTTGAGTTGGAATGTCCAAAGACCCTCAGGCAACAACCCTTGAGAAGTTGATCAAAGAAGGGAAGACACGTCGGTTCTGGGAGGATGGTGGCCTTATTCTCACAAAACGCAATCGAGTGTATGTACCACGCTCAGATAACTTACGAAGGGAAATCCTGAAAGAGTGTCATGATACCCTATGGGCTGGGCACCCTGGTACTCATTGAACATTAGCTCTCGTAGAAAGAGCATTCTACTGGCCAGACATGGGGACTGATGTGAACGACTACATATGAACTTGCCATATATGCCAACAGGACAAGGTGGAGAAGCAGAAACCCTTGGGACTCTTAGAACCATTGCCTGTGCCAGAGCGGCCATGGGAAAGCATATCCATGGACTTCATTTCCGCCCTACCAAAAGTGGGAGAGTTTGGCTCAATTTTAGTCGTAGTTGATCGATTCTCTAAATATTCGACATTCATCCCAGCACCACTTCATTGCACCGCAGAGCAAGTAGCGAGACTCTTTATGAAACATATAGTCAAGTATTGGGGAGTTCCTCACAATATCATAAGTGATCGAGACTCGAGATTTCTAGAAAAATTTTGGACGGAACTGTTCAAATTACTTGGGTCAAAACTACACTTCTCGACAAGTTTACGTCCCCAAACAGATGGGCAGACAGAGAGGGTGAACACTCTTCGCGAGCAATACATAAGGCACTTTGTGGGCGCAAATCAACGAGACTGGGTGCACCTCCTTGATGTTGCTCAGTTCTCCTACAACCTACAAAAGAGCTCGGCGACAGGAAGAATCCCCTTTGAGATCCTCTTGGGACAGCAGCCTTCTACTCCAGAATCATTGGCCATTGGATATACTGGCAATAGCCCTTCAGCCTATCACATGGCCAAGGAGTGGCACCACAATTCCTAAATTGCAAGGGCATATCTAGAGAAAGCCGCAAAGAAGATGAAGAAGTGGGCAAATCTTGGGAGATGGCAATGAAGGACCCTTTCCAATCCTAGAGCAAGTGGGTAATGTATCCTACCGAGTGCAACTCCCACCATGGCTAAAAATTCATCTAGTTTTCCATGCAAGTTGTTTGAAGTCATAAAATGTTGATGAAAGAGATCCAAGTTGAACCATTCCTAGGTGCGCCCTCCCAACAATCTCCAACGTGGAGATGCAAGAAGACGCTCAACACCGGCGAAGAGCTAACAGAATACTTCGTGACGAGGAAGGGGCGTCCAATGTCTGAATGCACTTGGGAGGTAGAGGATACGCTACGACACGCCCAAGACAAGATTGACGAATTTAAATTGTCGATAAGGGCATCGACATCTTGAGTGGGAGAGAATGTTAGGGTTCGGAGGATGTTCGGTATAAAACTATATTACCCAACCCTGACGATATGTCTTTTGTCTTAGTTCTATGTATTTAGGGTAGTTCTATGTAAAAGAAGGTAGTGGCACATGTGTGCCATGTATTTTGGTGGTGGGGGATCGCGCCATTTCCGGGGGATTGTTCCGGGACATGGAATTCGCACGGGGGGCTATGTTTTCACAAGTACTCTAGGATGAGGAGCTCAAATGTGTAAAATTAGCCTCCCTAACCCTTGTGAAACCTTTTACTCACACCCCTTAGCATGTGTATATGAGATAGTATTGAGAGGGATAGTAGTGCTTGGTTAAATGCAGTCTTGTGACTACATGCAAGTATAAAATTGCAAGATTCCACATACCTGCCCTCTCCATCAAGTCCTTAGGTCTAGGATCCACTTAACTTCTGTTTAGTGTCTTGTATTGTTGTCTTGTAGTGTCTTATACTGTTACTTCTATTAATAATATAACGGCGGGATGTGCGGTTGAGTTATTTCACAGTGCATTTTACTCGTCATCTTATGAAAGTTATTTGTGTCCCTTGTGCCTTTGATTGCTTGTGTTGCCTCGGATTGATTGAGCACTACTCCTTAGTTGAGAGAGTAGTGTATCATATGGACATCAAGCACTAAAGAAAGTGCGTCCGTGACAAGATGGCACTGGAACATGACAATGGTAGGAAAAAAAAGGCTATTTGGCTGTTTACTAGCTCTGCGCTTTAGATTTATTTTGTAGAATTGGGGGCAACTTTTTATTTCATAAAATGTGGAGCATATTTACTTTTTTATTTAGATCATTGGAATACTAATATTGAATGAATATATTTAATAGCTGGGGTCTAAAGGGCATAGATTCAATCCAACTCAATACATATATTTTTATCCTATCATAATATTCACATTTTTTCTGCTCTCGTTTCAATTTTCAAGTATTTTTTTTCTACTTTATAATGACACGCATGAATTTCTAAAATTAATTAATCGTAATCTCTTTTAATAGTTGTATGTAAGTTTTCATATTGCACCAAGGGGTTTGAATGCATGTTAGCAATAACAAAACCTTCTCGAATTTGATATCTAGAAGAAAAATTAGGATAAATTGAAGCAAATCTGTCTTGCTAATTTTACAAATATCTGCCACTTGTGAAGATTTATTAACTATAAATTTAATTTATTTAAGCTCTTAGATTAAAATTTATATGATTTAGATCCTTAAATTATTGAATACTATTGAAGTCCTCTTGTTAGATCTAAGTAAATGCATCATTGAATCAACAACTTTGTTAGATGCGCCTCTTCTATCTCCATTTTTGTATTCTTTCTCCTCTTCCTATTTTATCCTTACCTTCAATCTCCATTGCCTCTTCCATTGAGTTTGAGAAGGGAAGTACGATGAGATGGAGGATTAATGATTTTTGGACATAAGTAATAATTTGATTTTTGGATGAAGCAGATTAAATTTTGAGGTATAAAAATAAAATTTGAATATAGTAATTCAGAAAAAAGAAGAAAAAAAAAAGAAAAAAATATATATAGTAATTCAGACTGTGAGAAATTCTGTGGTCGACTCTAGTATCAGTCATCGCTCGTGTCAAGCAAATAAATAAGTGATAGAAATTATTCTCATTTTTCTTCTATGTTCTAATAAAAAATAGACTGATTAAAAATGATGGAGCGAAAAGAAACTGATAGAAATGCTGAAAACAAAATAGGTTGTGGATGATGACTTGTTCGCACGCGTCCCATCAGTTCCTGTCATTTATTTGCAAGACTTGGCTTGAGAGTTGACCGACTTTGGCCAAAAGTCAAGTCGCATATAATTGGACGATTAGAAAACAATGATGGATGATGATTACTTTTGTGCGCGTTTGCGAGACTTGCTTGAGCGTTGACCGAGTCTGCTCAAAAGTCAAGTCGTTTAGGAGACAGATTTTTCTAGTCTTTGCAGATTAAAATATTCCGTAGCTAGAATTTTGAGATAAGCAGGTGCTGCTTATATAATAATCATGCGATAAGCCTTCCCAAGCATAGCCAACAAACACTCCAATGATGAGCAAATCCCCAGGCATCTTCCTCTTCCTCTCGCTTGCTTTGCTGAGCATTAAGCTCCACGGCATGACGTCGCATGCCACCGCTAAGTGATCCGTTGCCACAAGACTGAGAGGCAAGCCCTGCTGGAATTGAAGCGAAGGCTCGATGATTCTTCCAACCGCCTCTCTTCCTGGGTTGGCAAGGATTGCTGTTCATGGAAAGGCATTGGCTTTAGCAACGTCACTGGCCACGTCATCAAGCTCAACCTTCGGAATCAACATTATTTTGATGATGATTATAATTTTAATGATGAAGAATATCAATTATTATATTTAGAAAGGTAAATGTTTCAGTTGCGGGGTGATATAAGCACTGCTTCGTCGCTACAATCTCTTGAGGAGCTAACTCATCTGGACCTAAGCGGCAACGACTTTGGTGGCCACACCATCCCTGCCTTCTTCGGATCTTTTTCCAGACTAACTTATCTTGATCTCTCCGAAACAAGCTTACCGGCAAAGTACCAGACCAGCTTGGAAATCTCTCCATCTTACGATATCTCGACCTTTCCTATAACTGGTACGATGGTAATGATTATTATGGTGACTCAACTTGCTCCTTGTATGTTAAAAACCCAAGATGGATCGTTCGCCTCACTTCCCTCCGACACCTCAACATGAGTGGCGTTAGTTTTGGAGGTGTGTCTAGCTGGTTTCAAGTGCTGAATGCACTCCCTCACATTCGGGACATTGAATTGGCTGGGTGTGATCTAACAGGATTGTTTCCTCATTCCTCACCTCATCTCAATTTCAAATCACTCCGAACACTTAATTTGAATGGTAATTTATTTACATGAAGTGTCTTTAATTTTGAAGGGAATAATATGATTAATACATGTCACCTCTCTTTAATATTTACTAGGTAACTACATAAATGGAATGGAACCAACGTGGCTCTATAATATAACTACCTTGGAGAGTCTTCATTTTGGTGGGAATGATATATATTGGTCATCCATGCATGGCCCTATATCAAAGTTGACTTCTCTAAGGCCCTAGATTTGTCTACAAATTCAATGTCTAAAAATTTCTTATTATCATTGTCCAATCTCTGCAATCTCCAAAGTTTAATCCTAGAAGGTGTGTCAATCAAGCATTTGCTTTCCAATCTAAAGATGGCTCTTTCTGGATCTCTTATGTACAATTTAGAGGAATTGCATCTTGGGTACAACCAATTCAATGGACATTTTCCTTGGTTAGGCAATATAAAGAATCTCAAGCTTATTGATCTTTCTAGTAACTTGCTCCATGGATCATTGCTAATGTCACCTAGAAGCCTGACATCATTACAATATTTGAATTTGGCATACAACAACTTGAATGGGACAATTGGAGAAAGCATTGGACAACTAAAGAATCTTATCCATTTGAATCTATCTCATAACTCATTGAGTTTGTCTCTTATCCACTTGGGTAACTTATCAAGTTTAAAGTACTTGGATATTTGACACGTTCCGCAAGTGCACGGAAATGTCGAAGTAATACAAAAGATGTAGAATCCCACAGGGAATAAGGTTGAATACTAGAAAATCCAATTCTTGATATCTAAGCTGATCAAAACAGGGTTTTAAGAACTTAAAACGAAAACTAAGTGAAATTGCAAACAATGGAATCAAGCAACAACGGTAGGGAAAATGTATGAGAGAGATATCAGGGCTATAGTTTCCACCACACTGACGATCTTAATTGCATTTAGAAATATCAGTTACAAGGATTTATGATTTTGCACAAGGAATCTAACCCTAGGGTACAAGGTGCCCTCTCTCGATTGTACACCCCAGTGTTTGCCTAGAACGGTCTCCTCCTCTCGCAGTGGATCATTCTAGACAAACCCAATGAGTTCCGTGGTGGATTATGAACCCTCGAGCGAAGACCAAGCACTCTCGTGTCGAGGTTTTGCAAGTTTCACAAAGAGGGTCCGTCGTTACAATCCTCCTCTCGGTATGAATCGTAACGACTAAGACATGACAATACGTGGCCAAGGTAAAGATCATGAAATAAGTTCATCAAGTGAAATATGCTCACAATATAATCCAAATAATATAATTAAAACATGGATTGCAAATAAAAATCGTCAGCGGGCTTCAACCGAGCCCCGAAATAAGGTTTACGCTACAATCATCATTGAAATGCTCAAAATCTCTATTTGAACATAGGAAAATACTAGGAAAGAGTTTCTAAGAGGGAGGAGATGATAAACCGAGATGAATAACCAAGAATCGCTGCGTTCCGATGATCAGATCTCCAAAAATCGCCTCAGAGTCACCTATTCGCCGTGTCCTTCTGCCCTAGCCGCTTCGTCGCGTGATTGCTCAATCATTAGGGCACGAAAATTAGGACTTTTATATTCCTTACCCTCTCCTCTGAATCAGCTTTCCAAAGAGCCCTTTCTTGCCAAATTTGGACTTGAATCGGGTCCAAAATCATTGAAAATCCAAGTAGAGGTCGGGCTATCCAAAAAGCGTCACGGGTGAACCCCGCCGAGTTCACCTGCCAGTGAAGCTTGTTGTACAGTTCTGTCGTGAAAGAAGCACCGGTGAACCCCGCCGGGTTCACCTACTAGTGAAGTGCACTATGAAGTTCTGTGCAGTTTTCCTCGGACAGGATCACGGGTGAACCCCGTGGGGTTCACTTGGTGGTGAAGTCTTCTGTGAGTTTCAGATACCCTCGATAACATCGGTGAACCCTCGATGAACCCTGCCGGGTTCACCTGGCAGTGAAGTGCGCTGTGGGTTTCGTTCTTCGGCAAGATCACCGGTGAACCCCGTGGGGTTCACTTAGCCGTGAAGTCCAGAAAAAGCTCCGATTGAGCCCAAATTTGACGGGCAGCTTCCTCTTCTCATAAGGAATCACCCCATACTCTTAGATTCTTTAAAAAAACTTCAAAATTGGGTGATTTTTTTTGAAATTCCATAAGAAAGACGAAAAGTGAAGATTCTGAATATTTTAAGTAAATAAGTCTTAAAAGAGAGTAAAGACATTAAAATAGGCCTAAATTCATCATGGAATAATAATAAAAATCACTACTAAAATGCAAGGCATCAAACATTCCTCGACTTAAATCTTTGCTTGTCCTCAAGTAATAAAATAAGTTAAAATACATGCTTGATATAAGAATAATTTTTTGTGTTGAAGTTCGCACCCAAGTTTAGTAAAAAAACACTTTTTAGCAATCCAAGATCTAATAAGAAGAAATCAACTAAAAGGGGTGTCTTAAGCATTTACTAGTTTGGTCCCACAGTTTTAGATGTCAACCAATTCAGAAAGTAGTAAACATGAGATTCAATCAAGCATACACAACACTCATTCCATTCCTATCCTTCCAATTCATAATGTTGGGGTTAACTCAAATGTTTTATTCAGGATACGATACACTGATCTTTGCATTAGACTTCAACTCATATCCTTAGGTACCATTGCCAATTTTTCGCAAAGCCAAGTAGAGGAGTCTTTTAATGAATTTTATATTTCAATTCACATTTCTTAGATTTCAACTCATATCTTTTGGTACCACTGCCAATTTTTCGCAGTGCCAAGTAGAGGAATCTAAGTGTGATTATTTTTATTATTATTATTTTTAATCCAAATAACAGAAATTAACATATCCTTTCTTTTAACAAATGCAGCGTCTCCACAATAATAGAAAGGAATTCAAAGATTGAAAAGAGAATATGTATCCTAATATGAATCGAATGTAAATTACAAGCCGAAATCAATTGAAGAATCATGAAAACATTTAACCCACTTAATGAACAACCTAAAATCAATCCAATTAGAAAATTTCTGATTCATAGAACATATGGACATGACTATTGAGTAAATTTCTAACAGGTATTACATTCAACATGTCTTGATAAATTCCAACCGAACATGCATTTAACTTTAAGAATTTTGTAAAGCTATCATTGGACAAGACTAGCATGACAGGTCAATAATGAATCTCTTATCACAAAATTTTGCAATACATGCCTTGAAACAACTTCATGCAAGCTCATAGATCCACACAACATATAAGAAGGATTGTAGCATAATACCGAAGCAAAAAAACAAGTGGTTCAAATATGTGTTATACACTACAGAGGGTGGGGCCTGTAGATGTGGACCAGGCCCACGAATAGTGGCATATAGGATACAATGCCAAAATATAACATCCATCATCGAAAGTAGCATAACAAAACCATGAAAAGTCAGATGTCATAACAATCACATAGAAGCCACCTAAAATCAGAAATAAGAAACTGGAGTAAAGACAGCTCACCCGCTCTAAAATGTTGCATAGTCCTCTATGCAATGTCGCATATGTGAGACGAGAAGGTGACGATGCCGAGTCCAAAGGGAGCTAGCGCCTCTTGCGCGATTTGGAGCCGGAAGCTCGGGAGCTTTTGCCCTTACCACGTGAGGTAAAATCGGGCTCGTCTTCATCATCCGAAGAAACCGTAATATGCTTCAGGTTTTCTTCGTTGAGGAAAGCAAGCCGCTCATCCATAGTAGACAGCTTCTTCCAAATAGAACCTAACATTTTGTGCTGTCGCTGCATGTCGGCTTCATTAGCTTCCTAGCGAGAGGATTGTTCTTGTCGTATATAGGAGATGGAGGAATCCATCTGATCAATAAGCTCACGCTGCTGAAGTTGCTCCTGGCGCATACAAGAGAGGTTAGAGTCAAATTGAACCATCACCTCACGCTGATGAAGCTGCTCCTCCCTACTCTCCTGAAGAATACCCATCATAGAATCGGAGGAGGAACCGCCAAAAGAGAAAGCGCCGGGAGCCGGTGGTGCGGTGTCTACAGGGTTAGGCTGAGGGTCGTCAATTGGCTTGATGCGTCAATTCTCTCGAACATGCACAGTGGTGCGCTCTGGATTAGGCAATGGCAAGCAGAACTGGCTATCCTTGAACGTCATGTAGTAGGAGTCACCCCGGCGGACGATGAGTCTCATGGAAACGCATGACTCGATCTCAAGCCGGTTGCTTCCACTAGCCTCGGCCGTGCCGTAGGGAATGATCCCAAGAGAAACTGCAAGTGGAGTAATAAGACCGCCATTGACTATCGTGCCCTTGCGACAATGCGCGATGCGGCTGAATTGCTTTGCTAAGTCAAATCCGGAATCAACCCTGAAAGAGTGAAGCATACACCACAAATAAAGCAACTCTGATTGACATACCATGTCGTCGCTCTCCTCGCGCCCGAAGATGGTATGGGCGAGTACGCGGTGGACGTATCAGATGGCTGGATTGTAGATACTGGATGCTCTGGCGACTCTGGCTGAGTAGATATTCTCGTTTGTGATTGACCCCCAAAAGGCTTGCTCATTGAACTCCACTGGTACTTTGCACGTGCAAGGTTCCGGGAAATCATAAATATTGCGGAGCAGAGAGAGAGAGGGGCAGTGCTCGATGTTCCCCAATTGGAATGAAATGCGCCCTGGATCATTGATGTCTCGTATTTTTATAGTCTTTTAGACTAGTATTTACATGTGAATCGAGACATAATATCATGCTTTTACATCTCTTTCCAGCTTATTTTATTGATTTTGATCAGAAGCTTCACTTCTTGTCTCATTCAATGAATACAGGACAATTCACTCACTTTTGGAGCTAATTGGAAGCATATTTATGTTCCTGAGTGAATCAAGGACCTTGACAAGAAATTTTACTTCAAACGGGGCTAATTTCTGAAATTACGACGGAGGCCATAATCTGCGTTATGGCCATAATTCTCAGTTGAATTGCTAAAAAAACCCATTATTATGCAAGCGTAATCATACTTTAAAGACGTGCTTTTACTTTTCTCATTGGAAGTCATTTGGGCAAAGAAATCTTCAACAGACAACATTACGGCTATGGCCGTAATTTCTGCCTGCCCATAATATTCCCACCGGCAACTTCTGACGTCAAACTATGGCCGGAATCAAAGACGAGTCAAAGGCCAGCTCAACCGCAAAATTACAGACGAAATGGAGTTTTCTACCAAAATTATGGGTGTGGCCATAATCTTCATTACACCTGTAATTTTCACATGCACATTAATGGCCCGCATTAAATATGCATAACTCACTCATTTTAACTTCGTTTTGGGCGTTCTTGGAGTCAAAATGACGAGAATTTAAAGGCCTATAAGTGCATGAGGATTTCAAGAGTCAAAGAGCATTGGAATAAGAATTATGGGCATGGCCGTAATAATAATTACGGCCATAATTCTCCCCTGCGCACCCAAACTTAAAAGAGCCATAACTTTGTCATTATAGCTCCGTTTTTGACGTTTAAGGTGTCAAAACGTAGCTAATTAAATGTTCCATCAATATATGCATTTATAAGTGGCATTAGACTCTATTTAAGAGGCCAAAATCTCTGAGGAAGGCAGCGCCGCGCCCAGTTGGGGCTCAAGGTGGGCTAGTGAGTTTTGCAAGGGGGAAAGCTTTGGTGACAACAAGGGAGAAGGAAGGAGTCATGCTATCATTCTAGAAGACTTGAAGGAAAGTTTCAATGCTTTTGCAGAAGAGTTTGCTTCCTTTTTCTTCTATCTTCTCTTTAGTTCTTTCTAATCCTTTAGAGATTGTACTGAATCGATGTCATGCTAGCTAATCTTTTTATCGGAACAAGAGTGTAATCTCATTGCGTGTATTTTCTATTTGAACTTATTTTCTTGTAGCAAATGCTATTTTATTTCGTGTTTATTCGATCTGTGCTGTTTTACTGCTAGTTTTGCCTTGATCACGCAATTACTTTTCTTGGGCGCCACAAGAAAGATCTAAAGGTGAATTGCGACGCTAGATCTACCTTATCGATCATGCTCTGACCTGTCAAGAAATTGGGCAGGATTTGTGTGAGGAAACTTATAATATCTCTGAACACAATGGATCAATCTAGGTACGGTGAGCCACGAAAGTAGGACGCCGATCTAGATTGATACAGGATTACGCCGTCGAAAGAGGGTAATCTGTACCATTAGATATTTCCTTGAACACTTTTAAAATTGCGTTGTTATGATTTTATCTTATTTGAGTTTAAGATCCATCAACGAAATGCGCTCGAAGTTCCGATGTCTCTAAACCTTATTTTCTATCCAAAACTTTCACTTGCTTGATTCGGCTAGCAATTGTATTTAGTTGTAGTTTGATTTATTTTATGAAAACACAAAATATTCACCCGATTGTCTAGCTATTGATTCGTAATCACTCGGTACTTGATCATTGTCCCTGTGGGATCGACATCTTAAGTGCTACTACGACAAAGCCGTCACGCTTACAGTTAGTAGTACAGTAAAGTACACATCAATCGTTGTCAAGCATGACATTGGCTTTTACATCTAGGGAGCTCAAAAACTCCAACGTGATTCCGATGTATGTGGCGGTGGCAAGCCTCAGGAATTGCTCTCATCCAACGTTCGAATACATCCACTCGACATCGTCCAGAAGCCCTAACATAGCAAGAGTACCTCTGTCCAAATATCTGGTATTAATCACCCGGCGATGGAGAAGAAGGTCATAGTTCTGCTCATGCTCCGGGTTCCTAAAGATTATGCCAAACTCGTTTGGCAGAGAAACATACGCCTGGGGCTGCTGAACAGATGGGCGTGCACGCCGTCTGGAAGAGGAAGGCTGCGCCAGCTGACCAGCGGAAGCAGTTTGCGGAGGCGGAGATGGTTCGTGCGGGACGAACTCGTCGTCCTCTGTGGAAGAATCGGAAGTGGATCTTGGAACGCGGCGACATGAGGCAATAGCTTTGCGCCGTGAATACATTTGTAGAGATCGCCGGAGATGATGAAAAAACCAACAAAGATTCGCCCGAGCACAAAGGTAGCAGCCGATCGAAGAAGCGGAAACAGAAAACCGGCGAACAAGAAGAATAATCGAATACATGCATCTGGGAGTAGATCGAATCAGTGCTAACCTCACCGGAGATGGGGATCTGGATGAGAACAGGACCCTTGAAGAACGGAAATCCCTACCCTTAAAGATCAGCTGGAGCAGAAGGGGCGGCGGCGGCACGAAATTGGGAAAACCCTATGGGGTTCACCTGGCCATGAAGTATACTATAGACATGTGCTCTGTCTGGTCAGAAGGGTTCACGAGTGAACCCCATGGGGTTCACCATGCCGTGAAGTGCACTGGTCTGAATTCTTAGATGTGATATAGTAGGCTTCACAGGCGAACCCCATGGGGTTCACCAGGCCGTGAAGTGTACTGTAAGATGCTGAAAACACATGAGTAATCTGCACAACCCAAAATTGCTGGCTCTATCTTAATTCAACGAAAATATCCTTCGAAAATTGGCTCGTCAGGTTTCATAGTGTACTTCACGGGTGAACCCCGCCAGGTTCACCTGGGCGTGAAGTGCACTGAACTTCAGTGAAAATCCAGTAAAAATCTCCTGTTCATCCAACACATCTACATCATAAAAATAAACCTCTAATCAGTGTATATCAAGTTCAAAATCTCCTAAAATAAACTAGATAAGCAAGAGAGTAAAATACTCAACAGTGATAAACTAAAAACTAAATGACAACCAATGCAAATTAAGAAATGAGAAAACTTGGGTTGCCTCCCAAGAGCGCTAGTTTTAGGTCAATAGCTCGACCATAAAAGTATCAGGTTATCGAGTCAGTGGAGTCTGAAAGGGCAAGAACTTCCCCTTGTTTGACCCGTTCATCTTCAAAATAGTGCTTGAGGCGGTGCCCATTGACCACAAAACTTCCAATGCGCTCAACCCATATCGTGATTGCACCATAAAGTTGAACATGTTGTACTATGAATAGTCCAGACCACCTTGTGCGGAGCTTCCCTGGAAAGAGGCGAAGTCTCGAGTTGAAGAGCAGCACTTTGTCCCCTTCGGGAAACTCCTTCTTAAGTATGCATTTGTCATGCCAATGTTTAGTGCGAGCTTTGTAAATCTTGGCATTTTCATAAGCGTAGAGGCGCATCTCATCCAACTCATTTAGCTGTAATCTTCTCCTTTCATTGGCGCTTTTAAAGTCGTAATTGATTTGCTTGATAGCCCAGTACGTCCTGTGCTCAAGTTCAATAGGTAAGTGGCAGGATTTTTCATAAATAAGTTGGAAGGGAGACATACCGAGGGGTGTCTTGAATGCACTCCTATAGGCCCATAAAGCATCGGGTAACTCCAATGCCCAATCCTTCCGTGATCGAGATACAGTCTTCTCCAATATTTGCTTGATTTTCCTGTTGGAGACTTCTACCTGACCACTAGTCTGAGGATGGTAGGGCGTGACAATCTTGTGTTTTACCCCATACTTTTTCAAGAGTGCTCCAAACTTTTGCTTAATGAAGTGAGACCCCCCATCACTTATCAATATGCGTGGGATTCCAAACCGGAGGAAAATCACTCGCTTCATGAACTTCATGACCACCCTGGAGTCATTGGTGGCTTCGGCAGATGCCTCAACCCACTTCGACATATAGTCGACGGCAACAAGGATGTACCGTTGTCCACATGAAGAAGGGAAGGGACCCATGAAGTCTATCCCCATACATCAAAAATTTCTACTTCCATAATATTGTTAAGAGGAAGCTCATCCCTTTTTGAGAGGTTTCCGATCCGTTGACAACTGTCACAAGTGGAAACAAAATGTTTAGCATAGTGAAATATAGAGGGCCAATACAAACTGGATTTTAGAACTTTAAATGCTGTTTTAGAGGCCCCTGTGTGTCCCCAATATGGTGAAGAGTGACAATGGGTCAGCACATCCTGCAGTTCCACCTTGGGCACGCAACGTCTGTACAACTCATCCGCGCATCGCTGGTACAAGTATGACTCGTCCCAATAATAGAACTTTACATCATGTAAAAACCTCTTCTTCCTTTGAAATGTAAGATCGGGAGGAAGGATGTTAGACACAATATAATTGACATAGTCTGTATATCATGGGACTTGTTGATCTAATAAAGCGTAGAGATGTTCTTCAGAAAATTAGGGTAAGCAATAAAAAAACACAACTGGCTCATAACATTAATTTTGGACGATAGAGACTAAATTTTGAAATAGTCCGAGAAAATTTTGTGGTTGGCTCCTCGCTCGAGTCAACTAAATAAATAAATGATAGTAGTCCTTTTCCTTATCTTCTTATTTGCTCCAATCAAAAATAGGCCGGTGAATTAAATAAATGGCAACAAGTAATTTCGGCGGTTTTGGAAATATAGTTTTGTCAATTGATCGATTAATCATTTGACTGGTGTGAAGAAACACACTTTTTAGGGCTGGTCAATTGCAAGGCATGCTTTAGAGTTGACCGGCTTTGCTCAAAAGTCAAGGCCGCATGCAGTTGGGACGTTTAGAAATTGGATTTTTTTTATCAAAGACTTTTAAATATTAGTATTGAGCTCATGAATTTATCCCTAATAAGCTTAAATTTTATTTATTTTAACACATTTAAACATAAAAATTATTTTTCACATTTTTTAATACAAAACTATTTACTTACTCCCGCTAATCACAACTATAAATTTTTATAACACTTGCAAAGCGAGGATTGCGGGTGGCAGGGCATTGAATGAAGCTCCACCTTGTTCATCTTTGACCTTACAGACACTTTCAACTTGTGATCTTATCGATCAAATTTGTCAACTTTACAAATGTGGATGACCCAAAAACTGTGCTTTTGTGACCAATTAGTGTTGGCCATTTTCAAGAATTGGTCTATTATCTATAGTTGACTGGCATTGAGATCACAAGTACGCTCGCATTTTTTGACTAATGTTTCTTTTTTCAATTTGACTTGTGCGCCAGAATTTTGAGTTAAACATTTACATATATAATAATCATCTGATGGGTGCTCCTACAACATGCATCGCATCACACTACATAGTACCGGAAGCTGCGAATCTCAAATGAGCTGCAGGATCAAATTCCCTCACCTCCTCTTCTTCGTCTCTCTTGGATTGCTAAGCATCCAGCTCTGCGAGCTGTCGCATGCCGCCACTGCAGCGATCCGCTGCCAGGAGACGGAGAGGCAAGCCCTGCTCGAGTTGAAGCGAAGGCCCGATGATCCTTCCAACCGCCTCTCTTCCTGGATTGGCAAGGATTGCTGTGAGTGGGAGGGCGTTCGATGCAACAACATCACTGCCCGCATCATCAGGCTCGATCTTCGGAATGAACATTATTCTGATGATGATTGGGATGAGTTCGCACTGCATGGTGATATAAGCACTGATTCGTCATTGCTCTCTCTTCAGGACCTTACTCATCTGGACCCGGCAACGCCTTTAGTGGGCACAATATCCCTGCGTTTTTAGGATCCTTTGAGAGATTAACGTATCTTAATCTCTCCGGAACAGACTTCACCGGCAGAGTACCAGAGCAGCTCGGAAATCTCTCTGCCTTGCGCCACCTCGATCTTTCCTATAATTATTATTTGTACGTTGAAAACCCAAGATGGATCGCTCGGCTCACTTCCCTCCGACACCTTAATATGAACTATGTCAGTTTTAGCTGGTTTCAAGCGTTGAATGCTCTCCCTCACATTCAACACCTCGAATTGGTATCATGTGGATTGGGGTCGTTTCCTCTTTCCCCAACTCATCTCAATTTCACATCGCTCCTCACACTTAATTTGGCAGGTAATATTACATAAGAGTGTATTTAATTTTTTTATTGGAATAGAATTATGTATATATCACCTCTCTTAAATATTTGGCAGGTAACTCCATAAGTGGCACAGAACCAGCATGGTTATACAATATAACTACCCTCGAGAGTCTTAATTTTGGTTCGAATAGTATATATTGGTCGTCTGGCTCTATTTCAAAGTTGACTTCTTTGAGAGCACTAGATTTGTCTACAAATATTTTATCTCAAGGTTTCTTACTATCACTGTCCAACCTTTGCAAGCTCCAAACTCTAAACTTAGCATCAGTGCCAATCAAGGATAAGTTGTCTAATTTAGAGATGGTCTTTTCTGGATGTCTTCAATACAATTTGGAGGAATCATATCTTTATGACACCCAACTCAGTGGTTCCTTTCCTAATTGGTTTGGGGATATTAAGAATCTAAAATATATTGATCTTTCCTATAACTCGCTCAGTGGCTCATTACCAAATTCTCTTGAAAGTTTAGTATCGCTACAATATTTAAAATTGGGTAACAACAACTTGAATGGGACACTTGGGGAAGGCATCCCACAATTAAAAATTCTTTTTCAGTTGGATTTATCCAAGAATTCATTGAGTTTGTCCCTTCTCGACTTGGCAAATTTATCGAGTTTAAGGTACTTGGACATTTCTCACAACATCTTGTTCATGAATGAAAGCAGTGATTTGATTCCTGCATTTCAGCTTCAGATGCTTGATATGGAATTATGCATAATAACGCCGAGGCCTCATTTCCCAAAATGGCTCCAAACTCAGGTCAATCTTTCTTTATTATATTTATCAAGTGTGGGATTTGAAGGCACAATTCCCCATTGGCTTCCTCCTAGTCTCAAGATTTTAATTCTCTCAAACAATTCATTTTCGGGCCATCTTTCTCCAAAAATTGGAGACACACTACCAAACTTACAAGATCTTGATTTATCTATGAATAATTTTAATGGGAGCATTCCGCCTTCTCTTTGTCAAATTAATTCATTGCGTCAACTCCAACTTTCCAACAATAATTTTTCAGGAGAGCTTCCCAATTGTTGGAACAATTCTTCCTTGCATGCAACTATATTTGATTTTTCAAATAACCAACTATATGGAGAAATTTCTAATACTCTTTGTAACCTACCAAGGATACAATCACTATATTTAGGCTACAATCATTTATCCGGAAAAGTCCCTATTTGTTTACTAAATTGTATATATTTGACTACTCTTGATGCAAGACATAATAATTTCACAGAAAATATATCAACTTGGTCTACAAATGGCTTCTCTTATTTGGAAACTCTCATCTTAAGCTCCAATTCGTTGAGTGGTAGAATTCCTGAATTGTTCAATTTTTCCAGCCTTCATACATTGGATCTCTCTAACAATGGTTTGAGTGGTAGAATTCCTGAATTATTCAATTTTTTAAGTCTTCAGACATTGGATCTCTCTAACAATGGTTTGTCAGGATATATTCCTGAGGAACTAAGGAACTTGCATTATTTGCAAAACTTAAATCTGTCCAGCAACAACTTAATAGGGGAGATACCAAGGAGCATTGGGACTCAGAATCTACATGTTTTGGATCTATCAAGAAATCATTTGTCGGGTGCAATTCCTTCAAGTTTAGCAAGTTTGAGTGTTTTGAATTACTTAAACTTGTCATATAACAATCTCTCGGGTAGTATTCCCACTGGTGGACGACTACAAATATTTGATCCATCTATATACGCTGGAAACTCGTACCTTTGCGGTCCTCCTCTTGTAAAGAAGTGTGCAAATAACACGACAGAAGGTATAGTACCAGAAGAAAACAAAGATGGTGATGACAAAAAGGAAAATATATGGCTATTCACTAGCATCGCACTGGGATTCATTTTTGGATTCTGGGGAGTTTGGGGCACTCTTTTGTTGCATAAAAGATGGAGGATACTCTACTTTCGAGCAATTGATAATACGTTGTACAAGCTATTAATGGAGATGCTAGCAGAGATCAAAAGAAAACTTTATGTAGAAAAATAAGAGGGCTAATTTATTGTACGCACTTCTATTTGTGGCAAAGTTGGCTAACTTTGCTTGGGGGAATGTCGTTGCCTGCCACTACTGCAGTGATCGGCTGCCATGAAGCTGAAAGGCAAGCTTGCTGGAGTTGAAGCAGAGACTTGATGATCCTTACAACCTTTGGCGCAAAGCATGATTTACGAGTGCTTGTTTGCAAGGTTATCTTGGAACATAGTTTGCTAAATCTTTGGCGCAGAGCATGATTTAAAAGGATGTGACAATTTATAATTGTTTGCGTCTGTGTCTTGATTTGCAGCATGATGATGTTTTTGCCAATTTATAATTTTTTTATCTTGCTCTTATGTCAGACCGTTGTATACCTCATGGAAGACTCTGCATTCTAGGAAGAGGATGTGACAAAAAAGAAAAAAAAGAAAAATAGGCTTTTCCCTTTATTTTCTTAAGGGAAAGCAAATAAAATGGATAGAAAAGTTTTATATTTTTTAATTATTTTTTTTCTATGTCCAAATTGAGCATAAACTCTGCGATTATATATATATATATTCTTTTTTCCCTATATATTTTTTTTTATTTTGCTTCTTTTTCCTCTAAGAAATGCAATGTTAATGCCGATTGCAATTTGAATGATGGCAACTGTTAATGTCAATGTTAATCCTTAAAAGATCGATTTATAATACGATGTTAATTAAATAATTTATACTACTATTATAAATCAAATTAAATCATATGTATGATGCTTAAGTACTGTCACTTAGTATATAATATTATACTAATTTTATGACAATTTATTCTCTAATTTATATGGATCTATTTAAATTAGAAGCACTATAGATATTAGAAAAAGGTCATTTTCAAAAGGAATTAAATAATATTTATAGCACATCAATTACCAAAATTTGATTTACTTTTTTATACAATCGTGAGATTAAATATAATCCTTAAAGATTTATCTATGATGCAATAAATATTAATAATTTAGTTAACGAACAATTAATTATAAAATCCAAATGCAATCATTTTACATTATGGAAGTTCATTTGTACATGATTAAATTCTTAATTATATTATTTGAATAATGTATTGATATGCAACATGTTGATTATATAATTAGCATTTATACAAGTTAATGTCTCATTTAGATATTTTGAAATGTGGGGGGTTGTATTTAATAAAAATAAAATATCATAAACATATCAAGATACCTACTAAAGCTATTTGCAAAGGCGCTAGGACAATATCATAATGAAATATAAGGCATAAATGGATGGAAATGAGGAGAGAAATAAATAAATAATCAGAAGGAATGACGAAAAATGACCATTTTGCTTTATTACTGAATTTAATTTAATCAAATATTATAGTTTATGTTTCGATAAATTTGATTCTATTTTAATTTATTTTCATTTTTAGCATTTTATCTGCCAAGTTCTTAATTTTAATTTTAATTTAGCTCTTACTTTATATAATTTAGATCAAATCACTGTGATCTAGTCAATTTAATTTTTGGATATAACACTAAGAATTCATTGATGAACAGTGGTGATATGATTTAAAGATATAAAATACCTCTAAAACATTTGGAATAGTGATTTAAAATCGTGTCTTAGAGTTGTTGCGATCAAATGTATGATTTGTACTGATTTTTGGACATAACAAGTTAGAGGACTCGTTGATATTGATTTTGGACGGTGGAAATCAGATTTTGAGGTCTAGAAAAAAGTTTCCCAACAGTAATTTGGATTGTAAGAAATTTTGGTGGGTTGACTCCCTTCTGCCTCCTCAATCGTAGGTGTACATTATAACTACCTGAACAGGCATGATTTTAGTTAAAATGATATATATTAGTCATCCATATTTGTATGGAAGTATAATATCTAAGAGTTTCCTATTATCGTTATCAAACCTCTTCAAGCTCTAAATTCTATGATTAGTGGCAGTGTTTGTCGGGTCAAAAAGTGTTATATGTTAAAATATAATATAATCATTTTTAAATTTACCTTAAATTAATAAAGCTTTTTATTTAATAGGTTCTAGCTTCCAATAAGCGTAAGCGCTCATTGTTAATTACTCCTAAAATTAGGGAACCTTTGATTAAGAGATCTATACTAGGAAATAAAATTAAAGGACCAGAAGACTAAATGATTTTATTGATAAACATTATGAAAATACATAATTTTGCATGACACGTAAGCGATGAAAGCAAAGAATCTTTGTCAATTTAGGCAGCTTTGTGTTTGTCAAATGTTTAGCCTTGTGACGGCTTATTAGGTGTTTGAACTTGGGATAGGCTTATTAGGTGTTTGAACTTGGGATAATATCCGGCCTCGGCAACTCATAGGGGTTATGAGTAGGGAGCAGACACTTGTGTGGAGGTGTTTGGCCTGTTGGAAAAGCTGGCATAGCTAATCTTTGTGTTATGATGTGTTTGCAGGTACATTGCTGAGGAGCTGTACATTGGCATTGCTCTATCCTTGGGTTAGGCCCGGGGGTTTGCTGGAGCATGGTTAACTTAACCATGGTTAGCCTAACCATGGTCAGCTTAACCATGGTCATGGGCGCAAGGCATGGACTCAACTAGGGTTCAATTTGGAGTGCCAGAGACCAGTTAGAGGCATCATGTTCAGTTGGGGAAATGAGTGTCATTAATTGGATTGTTTGAATTAAGAGGCACATGCTTTGCAAGTGCAACTTAAGTCAGGATCCAATAAGAATTAAGTGGATTCATATCCACTTCAGAGGCTTGGATCCACTTGGCAACTTAAGTTGGCGGATCCATCTTGAAAATCCACTAAGGCATGGGCGCATATCCACTTGGCGACTTGATGGAGCGGATGCAACATGAGGAAGATCCATCATGGCGATTCAAAGGGAAGTTACCCTAGCTCTTGGCGGCTAATCTTCCATCGCCCTTGCGCAAGCTTTGTTGGAGGCGACAACTTGCTTGAGGGATTCTTCCTTGGAGGCGAGGAAGAGGATTTGCACTTGGAGGCAAGTGCAAGAGGTGGACTTGGTGGCCCTTGATCACCACCGACGGCATCATCCTTGGAGGTTGTTGGCGGCGACTTTGTGGTGGGCGGTGCCACCATCTTCTCCGTCACTTTGGGCGGTAGCTCCCTCTTGTGGGCGGCGGTGCACATTGATCCATCACCCTTGTTGGTGGCAACAAGGGGTGCTTGACACTCTTGTCAAGAGGAGGCTCGGCCACTTGTTCAAACAAGGAGCTGAGAGTTGCAAAGCATCTTCCCCTAGAGCATTGGCGGCTCTAGGGTTTGGGACTCTTCTCTGGCGAGGGGAAGAGGTTGATTGGTGCGGCTTCTTTGAGGAGAGGGGCGGCACGCTTGTTCATACTTGTATATTGGTATAACTCTTCTTTAGATTAGGGTTTATCATTGTATGAACATTGCTTATATTATAGTGAGTTTTTGTGTTGCTCACCCACATCGGGGAGAACACCTTTCTCATACCTAAGCATATTGCTTGGAGGGGATTGTGCATTGATCAGTGTGACTAGCAATTTAATTTCTTATCTCACCCTCTCAGCAACCCAATCAGCCCAATTTAATTTTTATTTTTTTCTATTTTTAATAAATTAATTAGATAATATTTTAATATTTTTTAATCGATAAAATTGGTAATTTACCGATTTACCAAACTGTAATTCGGTAATTTACTGATCGGTAAATATCAAGTTCGGTATCGGTTTCGGTAATGAGTTTTTCGATTTCGGTAAATCAGTAAATCCTTATTCGATTTTTGATTTTTTGATTTTTACCGAATGCTCAGCCCTAGTTCAAACCCTCACTCTCGCACTTGTGAAACAGATAGTGCTCGCTTTCCACTAGAAGCTGGTTTTTCTAGTTTTTTGCATTTTACTAAAATGTCTTTTTGAAGAACCAAAACCATGCGGAAAGCTAGGAGAAAACTATTCCAAGAGGACCAAGACCGCTTAACTGGCAGCAAAGCAGGGGGGAAAGTCATGTCAAACACACCCAATCTTCCCCCGCACCCATCTCTTGGGCCCTAGTGTCCTACCATCGAGTCTAGTATCAGCGTCTCGTAGTGCGCTTAACTTTTTTAGCTCAGTCCACGTCCTAGTGGGACCTATGTCGTACCTCGCTTTAGCGCATCAGGTTTGCTCCCACAACATGGAACACTTTCGAGCTCTAAAATTTGTGGTTGCTTGCCCTCGCATATCAATTCATGATCTTGCCCATAGTCCTACCATTAGATCTTGGTGACTCGCAGCCTATTCGGAAGACACATTAGATTGATGTGCAACATAATCTCATCACTAGGCGACTTATCATGTCCATTCGCTCAGTCCATCATGCGTAAATCCATCCACTCAGTCCATCGAGCAAACGCCCACACTAGTCCATCAGTGTGGTTATCCTGGCAAAATGAAAACATTAGTCCATCAATGTCTCAATAACAATGAGTACGCCCATAGTCCATCGGGTGATCGGGGTCTCATTAATAAGCAGGGGATCCCCATGGATAAATAATTTGAATCTGGCTACAATTAGGGGTGTCAATTTTACCCATTGGGTTCGGGTACCCTACCCATTTATAACAGATTTAGGTATCCGATTAGCTAAACAAGGCGAGTTCAAGTACCATACCCATTTATGACAGGTTTGGGTATCCGATTAGCTAAATAGGGCATAATCGAGTTTGATGGGTCGGGTTTTAATTAGGTTAGGGTTTAGGGATTTGGGTACCCAATACCGAATACCTGATTTTAATAAAAATATAAATATATATTTTTATTATTATTAAAATATAAATAATAATAAAATAAATATTATATAAATATTTATTACTATTAAAAATATAAAAATAATAATAAATAGTTATTATATAAATATATTTATATTTATATTTAATTTAATTTTTAAAATATATTTTATAAAATAAAATAATAAATAATTTATTTTTTATTTAATCGGGTACCCGATTAAATACCTGACCTAGGTTTGGGTTGTATCATAGGGTGCCAAGGCGAGTTCGGGTTGTATCATAGGATTTGGCATTCGGGTCGGGTTCGAGTTTAGGGTAAAAATATGGGTACCTGACCCATTACCACCCCTAGCTACAATTGAAACTCATATCAAATTCTAGACTCTATCATCCAAATGATCTGTGTCTAAGGGCGAGACATGATCACACGTATAAAACCATAAGAAAACATAAACAACAGTGTCCAAGTATCGGGTCGTCACAATATGCAAGGACACATCCTGTTTCTGCATTCTTGTTATTGTTAGTTGCTTGCAAAAATCTACAACACAATATTGTTCTATTTTTAGGTATCTCTCGTTACAAATAGATAGAAACTAAATAACCATAGTATCATGCAGCTGAAACAATTATAGAGCAGAAACTAAATCAAGAAGCATGCAATCACATATATGTTCCAAAGGCAGGATAAGACTATAACTGAATTAGATACAAATCAATGGACAGAGCTGAAGATAAGGTGTCACTAATCTAATCATATATTTGACACCATAACAAAGACATGAAAGGACCCTACCTGATAAAGTAGGTCTAACGTCCATAGATAGAACTAATTTAACTCATACAGTATCTGCGCGTCAAAGACGGTCGAACTTTACAATTATACCAAATAAGGGTTATAATATGTTGACCCTAAATTGTTTACATTATAATTGTTCCAACATGGTATATTCCTAGTCCGCATGCAATTCTACGACATTAGACTAGTAGGGATAAGGCAGAGTTCAAACTAACCTATATCTAAGGACGAATTCCACCAAACTACTGTCAGGGAAAAGATCGTGCGAAGGCCAGGGTGTCGTTCTATTGATCAGCACCCGCCGGAAAGTTCACCGGAATTTCTGTTTGTTGGAACAGTAATCGAGTTCAGAGTTCACCAGAATATGCAGCACTACCAAAATCAAAGAAATCACGTCGGCTGATTTTTGTGAGTCGTCGGAAATACGCCGGAAGATCACCGGAAAGAAGGTGTCGCCAAAAAAGAAAATGCGCACCAGAACAGTGATCGTCAGAGCGCACAGAGCTAGGTAGGGCAGAGGGCGTCCGCCGGTGATGCCGCAGTTTGCATCGGAGTCCATCGGATTCATAGCCGGTGTCAGGAGAAGGGGACGTAGTGGCGGCGCTGGAAGAGAGGAAACGCCTCTATGGCAGGCTCGCTGGACGACGCAGTAGCGAGGTGGAAGGCGTCGCTGGATGCGAGCTTGACGCAGCACGCGAGGGGGAAGGCAGCATTGAAGGGGGGCATCGTCGGACGCAACTCTCGTCGGTAGGGTTGTGGGAGGAGACGGGAAGAGGGATGGGCAGCGTCGAGAGTCGACTCAGGCTCGTCGCAGCAGGAAGATCTCGCCGGACGCAAGGAAGAGAAGGCGAGCAGCGTGAGGAGAAGGCAAACGATTTGGGAACGCATCGCTGGAGCGTTGTCGTCGGACTGGAGGAGAAATAGGGTGAGGGCGAGGAGACAGCTGGGCGTTGAGTGAAGACAGAGGCGGCGAGTGAAGCTCGCGTGGAGAGAGACATCGCGTGAAGGCGAGATTTGCGTGCGAGGATGGAGGGCACGTTTTCTCATAAAGAAGTTTTCCGAGCCTTCTGCCGAAAGCCCCGCTATCGCCGTCCATCCAAATTAATTCTACACACATCTCAATGTAATTAAATTTAGCCGTTTGCACCCTCTCGCTCCGTTTTCTTATGTTCACACTATTCACACCGTTCACGCCACTCACACCATCTGCCTCGATGAACACTAATCAGAGTTAGTCTTCTCACTTTTTACACTAAATAATAAATTTTTTTCCTTCCCTCCCAGGACGCTCGCCCCCATCCTACATTAGTGAACCCTAGTTTTCCTACCTCTTGGCCACACCCAGCTCCCCGCTCTTGGATTTGGAAGATCATCAAGTGACTTTATCCTCCTCAATGATTGCATAAGGTAAGCAGTTACCAATTCATCACAACTTGATTATTTTTGACATTATCTAAGCTGCAAGATTTGGAGCTTTTAAACTATTGGTTGCTTCAAGAATGTCATTCCTTTTCTTTTCTTTTCTTTTTCTAATATTACAATCTTGAATAGCAAGAAAGAGCATTGAACTTGTGAAATCTTCTTTGTTTCATTTTGTTTTTTTTTTAAAAAAAAATCTTCGATGCCCTCACCCGCTTTCACGAAAGTAAAGACTTGGTATTTATTTTCGGTCTCTTGATTTCTTGTGTTTAAAGTTTATATTTATCTTCGATTTCTTTATTAAGTGGTTGGTGAACTTTCCCAATGTTATAGATTGTTAGATTGTAGTTGGATTATTTTATGATAAAGGTCTGCTTGAAATTATGTTAGACACGAAATTTGACACGTATTCATCTTATGTATTCCGTGTTTTATTCAGAAATGATACATCGATGCTCTAATTATTAATGTGCTACTTCATTCACATGTTACATCTGTTCGTCCAACCAAATAGAACTTTACTTTGAGCTTATTAGCACCTTTTCTTGGATTATATCAATTTGCCCTTATGTTTTGCTGTCACAGGAATTTCATTCAATAAGCCAAGTTAACCGTTTCTACTGTAACCCAAATCAAGTGCTATAAACCCAAATCAACCTTTCACTTCTTATACTTCTTTCTTATACTTCTTTATTGCAGGTGACTACTCTTGTAAGTATATTTGTAAGTTTTTTCTTGGTTCAATCAGAAGATGATAATAAATCGGTTATGTGGAAATCAACTCTAAACATGGGTTCTTATTGTAGGGATAGATAGATCCAGATTTGACACAGCAAAACCTAAAAAGTTGAGCGGATCTGCTAGCACTGAGACGATTATTTTGTATGGGCATTGACCATAAAGTATAAATGCTATTTTTGTTAGGAAAAATAGATTGTTTTGTATTTGATTCGGACCATAAATAGATTTTTTTGTATCTGAATTAGAACCAGTAATTATATATAATTCGTAGAAATTATATAGAATTTGTGGAAATTATGTATATGTTTCCTATATGCACCTTCATTCGATAAGTTATAAAATTCTAGATCATAGAAAAATGCATCAACATGGTGGAAAATTCCTGTATTCATATTCATACAGCAAGTTAACCAAATTTCAAATCGTGGAAAAATACATCAACATGGTAAAAAATTTCGGTATTTACATTCATTCAATAAGTTAATCAAATTCTAGATCGTGGAAAAATACTTCAACATGGTGGAAAATTCCTATATTTACATTCATACAACAAGTTAACCAAATTCTAAATCATGGAAAAATACATCAACATGGTGGAAAATTCATAAATTCATATTTATACAGCAAATTAACTAAATTCCAGATCGTGAAAAAATACATCAACATGGTGGAAAATTTTTGTATTCACATTCATTCAATAAGTTAATCAAATTCCATATCGTGGAAAAATACTTCAACATGGTGGAAAATTCCTATATTTACATTCATACAGCAAGTTAACTAAATTCTAGATCGTGGAAAATTACATCAACATGGTGGAAAATTCATAAATTCACATTCAAACAACATATTAACCAAATTCTAGATCGTGAAAAAATATATCAACATGGTAAAAAATTTCTGTATTTACATTCATACAACAAATTAACCAAATTCTAGATCATGGAAAAATACATCAACATGGTGGAAAATTCATAAATTCACATTCATACAGCAAATTAACCAAATTCCAGATCGTGGAAAAATAGATCAACATAATGGAAAATTTCTGTATTTACATTCATTCAATAACTTAATCAAATTTCAGATCGTGGAAAAATACTTCAACATGGTAAAAAATTCCTATATTTACATTCATACATCAAATTAACCAAATTCTAGATCGTGGAAAAATACATCAACATGGTGGAAAATTCATAAATTCACATTCAAACAACAAATTAACCAAATTCCAAATTGTGGAAAAATACATCAACATGGTGAAAAATTTCTGTATTTACATTCATACAACAAGTTAATCAAATTCCAGATCGTGGAAAAATACATCAACATAGTGGAAAATTCATAAATTCACATTCATACAGCAAATTAACCGAATTCCTGATAGTGGAAAAATACATCAACATGGTAGAAAATTTTTGTATTCACATTCATTTAATAAGTTAATCAAATTCCAAATCATGAAAAAATACTTCAACATAGTGGAAAATTCTTGAATTTACATTCATACAGCAAGTTAATCAACTTCTAGATAGTAGAAAAATACATCAATATAGTGAAAAATTCATAAATTCACATCCATACAGCAAGTTAACCAAATTCTAAATCGTGAAAAAATATAGAAAATTAAATTGATGAAAAAGTTTTTTTTTTAAAAAGCAAAACAAAACAAAACAAAATAAGCAAAAAAAAAAAAAGCTAAACCCCTCAGGGTCTACACCGCCCGCGCGGCGCTCTGCAGGATCGTCTGCTCCAGGCTCGCCCTCAGACCTCACACCATCGTGTTGTTGCTCTTGGCCTCGTTGAACCAGATCTGGCTCTTTGCGCTCGCCTGCTGCAGCTTCTCCTCCAACTCAACATTCTACTGCTTCGCAGCCTCAAGCTCAGCCTCCTTCTCCATCAGTCGCTTCGCCGATTGCTGTTCCCAAGCTGAGTCCAGGGCACGACATTGCCTCTTATGCACCTCATACAATCGCTCCGTAGCCTCTCCGTCTGTTCATCAAAGATAAATATAAACTGTAAACACAAGAAATCAAAAAATCGAAGATAAATACCAGGTCTTTACTTATGTGAAAGCGGGCAATGGTATCAAAGATTTTTTTTTTTTTTTTAAAAAAAAAGCAAAACAAAACAAAACAAAGAAGATTTTGCCCCATCTCACAGGTTCAATGCTCTTCATCACTATTCAAGATTGTAACATTCTTGAAGCAACCAATAGTTACTTTCTAATTTGACTCTCATTGTTACTTTCTAATTTGAAAATTTTATATAAAATTGATAAACATTTCTATTGTGGTTATGTTTCTCAAACACAAAACTTTGTAATGTGATGATAAAAAATTGTTTCATGTTTTTTTTTACTTCAAGTCTAGCTTTATGGATTAGCATGGACCCTCTTGATATTGAGCTGGTTCTCTTTTGGAACAAGCCCATGAAGATTGATCTTTCTAGTTATTATACTGATATGATAGGTATTGTCCCCGTAGTCAAGGTGGCAAAATGGTGACATAAGGCACCTAAATTGGTTTTGACCTATACCTTAGTGTTGATGACTAGGCTAAAATTATTGTCCACAAATGTTGCTCTCTTACACAATTAAGTCTTCAAGTAGTTAGGATCACTGGGTTATTCTATGCAATGGATGGAGAAAACATATCAAAGGATGGAATCTAACATTACTAAAGAGGATCATTTAGCCCCTAAGCATCTAAATGATTTGGTGTAAGTTAAACATGAGTTTCTCTTTTTTAGTGAGATTAGAGACTACTTAGTTGTAACATAACCGTAGCTTTATGTTGACATATGAGTTTTCTTAAATACTCAATCTATACACCCTCTAACCTTATGGCAGCATATGAGTTCCCTTAAATACTTAATATGTACAAGGAATTGTATGATGATCACTTTTGGAGTCATAACTACAAGGATTGCCTATAAATATATTTTATTTTTTACATGCTTTTAATAAAATTAATAAATAAAATATAACATATTTAAATAAATTATTTAATAAATAAAAAATAATAAAAATAATTTTATGTAAAAAGTATTATAATAAATAAGATTGGAAAGTAATAATCCTTTTTATTTTCTTTTCTCCGTATAAAACACATGGGGAGAAAATAGAACCTATGTTTCTATCCTTTCATTTTTCTTTTCCATCTTAGTTTTTTTTTTCTTTCTACTTTCTTTCTTCCCAAAAAAACCTAGCCTGAGACTCATCTTTGTTACAGCATATTTTCTTGGAGGGAAATACAGCGAGAAAAGAAAGAAAACGAAATTTTCCGTTATTTCTTTGGACAGAAAGAAAAAGGTGAAAGGAAAACTCGAAAGAAAAAGTCACACATTTTCCTCACTTTTGTTTCCGACCGAATCGGACGGAAATACCCACTGATTGCAGTCCCTTGTTCTCCCGATCTATTTCCCCTCTCCCTCGCACGAGCAAGAGATGCTCCCGATCTCTCGCTCGCGCCGCTGCCGTTGCTCTCGATCGCCCTCCCGATCACCTCAACTCCCTCCTCTAGTCGCCACTGCTCTCAACTGCCTCCCTCCTTCGATCTCTCCTCCCTCGCTCGAGCCTGTTCTCCGATCTCCACCTCCGTTGCTCACGTCGCCTCACCTCCCTCCTCTAGCCACTTCCCTCCTTCGATCTCCCCTCCCTCGCTCGGCGTCCACGAGCAACCGCCTCCCGCCTCCGATCGATGCCTCCCTCGCTCGAGCTCCCTTCCTTCCTTCGATCTCCCCTTTAGCAAAAAAGGGAGAAGTCACACGACGCTCCCGGACGTTGTTGACGCTGAACGACGCGGCTAGCCAGCCACCAGAAACAACACACGCAGCAATCATCGACCATTAGCGATATAACTTATATTTTTCTTTTGATGTTCTTCTTATCTTTGATCTGTATAGACAAAAAAAAATGCAGGGCAGAAACATTACTTTGTTCTAGTATCTTCAGCGCAATAAGCATGTTTTACTGAAAAGTTGCAAATTTTATGAAAAAATTACTTGCATCTAAGATTAGGAAAAGTAAATGCACTATCTTAGATACTTTGTTCTAGTATCTAAGAGCAGCTTTAGCCTTTTGTGGGCCTTGTAGAGAGTTAATTAGCTTTCAAAAAAACAGAAAGCTTTTTTTTTCTCAAATCTGTCGGATTATTTGGTCTTGACTTGATATTTAGGATATTATCATTTATGATTCTGTTATTTTAATATTTGATTGCATGGCTTCTTCCTTTCATTTCATTTAAGAGTATTGACTCAACGATGAATGAATTTGTTTGATCCAAAACATTTGAATGATTGACACGTATTCAACTTGAGAAAGTTGGGTTACCTCAAGACTTGAGGTGTGCAAACTCCCCTCAAGTTAAATATACTTCTAACTTGCAAAGTTTCAACTTGTGTGAACTTTTGTGTTGAAAATGGAAATATCTGTAGTTAAGGGCTCATTATTCAATGTCTATGAACGGTCACATGCTAGGTTTATTTCAAGAACAAAATCGTCAATTAGTTTCTTAACTTCAATATAACACCCATTCTATAGAGTTTCATGTTATTTTAAGTCAACATGGAATCTAAGTATTGCATACTAGACACCAATGTCTTAGCTTGTCAATGATGATCTGTACACTGTAGAGATAATTAGCAAAAATCTAATTTTGAATTCCTGTAGGGAATACATTATTTACTATTTCTAAAAGGATTCAAATATAGTATCTTTTTGATAATACCCAAATTAGGACTGTAATAATAATTGTATAAATTATAATTTTCCTCACTCTTGTTCATGAATAATCATTAACCTTAGTATTCGGCAAAAAAATTGCTTTCCTATGCTCAAGAATTATTAACGACCTAAATTTTCCAAATGAATTAATCAAATGTTGATTAGTTGTAATAAAAATTTGCGTACCACATCTAGTAAAATAGAGTAGTAGCCAATGACATACTTATGATAAGCCCAAATATCCATAAGCAAGAAAGTAACAAAGCGTTGGAATCTTGGATGTTTATCATGTGATTTTAGGTAGATTAAACGATGGGAGGTGAATAGAGAGCAATCTCGCAGGAAAACAACTTCAATCTCTATCCTGAACATGAAATCTAGTTCGAATGTCGGAAGACGATGTACAAGATTCTAAAATCAAAGACGAATAAATAAATCTAACGTGATCGAGCACATCACGATCGACCATATCAATCATAGGCCGTTTGCTCCCCCTCGAGCTTCCCCATTGGATAATAGGATGACAATGAAAGAGATGCAAAGTCAAAAAAAAGCGAAAAGACCATGGGCTGAGCAGATTGTGGACTTATTTGTACATGTTGGAATGGGAAGCATATCCAGGTTATAAAAGGTCATGGCGTTGATCAGCCTCCTAATGAATTTATGGCGATCAAAAACCATTACCTGATACTAGTTCGTGGAACCAATCCAAATTTAGCATTCTAAATGGGGGATCCACAATGTCATCCAGGGATGACAACGGGTAAGGTATCCGCATGTTCCCACGGAGATTAGCACATCGTCCTTGGACCGAATGAAGGTAAGCATGCAACTCTTTATGCCCTATTTTCCGATCCAAGGAGAAAACCTTGTTGCCAAGGCCACACGTGTGGTGCAGGGGAGGCCGCGATGGTCATCAACCCATTTAAAAAACCCTAGTGGTTCGAGCCTCCACCTAGCCTAGCCAAGAGATGAGGCTGCTCAGAAAAAAATTTCGCCAAAGGATCCCTGCTGCGTGTAAACGCAGTATGTGAGAGGCATTACACGATGATCGTGTAATGAATTATCGTGTAATGAATGCATATCGTGTACTTATATACGATATTAATCTATTATACGATAGTCCATTACACGATCTACTGATACCCCCTATAGAATCGTATAATATGAACATTACACGATATCACTCTCACAAAGCCCCTACCCTCCTGCGTTCGTTTGCCGTTGGGACCCTTTGGCAAAAATATTTTCAGCTGCCCAAAGCCGAGAGCTGGAGAGGACTGTGCTGAGTCACCAACAAACCAACAAGCAGGGCTAGCAGGATGTGGCAGATGAACAACAATGAGAGAGTGGAGTGGGAGGGTCGGTAATCGAGAATTGGATTGGGGTAAACTGTAGAGAGGTGACAAATGCGGGTCGCGAGCACGCGACAGTTGAAGTACATGTATAAATGTTTAAACTATTAACTAATAAATATTCTATTTAAGTACTTCAGCCTATTAAATTGTTTACTACATACTTAGTGTCGCGCCCAGAATTAGGGTAATATTTTTTTAAATATTTTACCCGTAATTCAACACTTGACTCGAGTCCAAATATGTCAACGCAGATATTGCAACGATCGAGAC
The DNA here is from genome assembly GCA_027563935.2 of Costus lasius. Classification (NCBI taxonomy): domain Eukaryota; kingdom Viridiplantae; phylum Streptophyta; class Magnoliopsida; order Zingiberales; family Costaceae; genus Costus; species Costus lasius. The sequence goes on along the minus strand of CM050447.1, from coordinate 143,572,182 downwards.
AACTGGATTGGGCGCGACTGGTGAGGACGATTCCTCAAACTGACCCCCAGCCCCATTAAGGACTCTTGCGGAAGATCGCTATCATTCCAACACGGTTCAGATCAACGCTGACGATTCACCGAGAATCGGTGTCGTCGAGTCGAACCGGGTTCACCCGAACCCAAATGGAACTCACCCGTGACTGACCGCGTCGGACGGGGTCCACAATAGTTTCCGAGCACGTACACGTGCCGGATAGGGAACCGAGGGGAGTAGCCGGACATTCCCTGCCGGGGCGTCGGACTCACCCTCACGTATACGGATCAAGCCAACGCCTGGCGATCGCAAACAATCGTCAACACAGCGTTGCATGCCGGTGACAGAAAGAACCCTGCTGGCTCCTCACTCGCACGCTGGCGAAGAGGTCGGACGTCGCTCCGCCGGTAACGTCACCCGAGGGCGACGGGGAGACCGGCGATCTCGTCCTTCTCGCACGTATGCAAGAACAGCTGGAGGTGAGGTTCGCCCGAAGGCAACCAAGCAAGCCGACGATGGCCGGAACTAGAGACACGGTGCTCACATGTAGGTGAGCCCGCCTGAGATGGAGAAGCCGGAGGAAGGAGTGGCGTTGGCCACCACTCCGCTGCTCCACCGGGAAAGGACCTCCTCGCTGCTCTCCCCTGTTGATGGATTATGTTGTGTCTGTGAGTACTCCCTTAGGAAAATCATTATCTACAGACACTGTTTGTGCTAATTGTGTAGTGCATGTAGAGTGTTATGAGTTTCTGGTAGATCTAATCCTTTTGGATATGCAAGACTATGATGTCATCCTAGGTATGGATTGGTTATCCTCACATCATGCCACTGTGGATTGCTTTGAGAAAGTAATCACCTTGAATCTGCTTGATGGGAATCGGCTTTTTGTGAGAGGTCTAGTGTCAGACCAAGGACCGCATGTAATATCTTTCCTACAAGCCAGAAAGTTACTTGCTAGTGGGTGCAAGGGTTATCTTGCACATGTTAAGGTGCAGGATGATTCTACTCCTGATTTAACTCAGATGGCAGTGGTGAAAGAGTTTCCTGATGTGTTCTCTGAGGAATTTTCAGGCTTGCCACCAATTAGAGAAGTAGAGTTTGGCATTGAGTTGGCGCCAGGTACGGCACCTATCTCCAGAGCTCCTTACCGCATGGCTACATCAGAGTTGGCCGAGCTTAAGAAACAACTGGAGGAATTGCTAGAGAAAGGGTATATCCGGCCTAGTGCTTCTCCCTGGGGAGCGCCAGTACTGTTTGTAAAGAAGAAAGATGGAACCCTGAGGATGTGTATAGACTACAGGCAACTGAACCAAGTGACTATCAAGAATAAGTATCCTCTCCCCAGAATTGATGATCTATTTGATCAATTACAGGGAGCGACAGTGTTCTCTAAGATTGACCTGAGATCAGGGTATTACCAGCTTAGGGTCAAGGATGAGGATATATTTAAGACTGCTTTCAGGACCAGGTATGGGCATTTTGAATTTCTAGTTATGCCTTTTGGACTGACGAATGCACCTGCTGTCTTCATGGATTTGATGAATAGGGTATTCCATGAATTGCTTGATTCTTGTGTGGTAGTCTTCATAGATGATATCTTGGTGTATTCTCAGACTACTTCAGATCATGTCAGTGACTTGCGCAGAGTGCTGGAGATTCTGAGGAAGAATCGATTATATGCCAAGGCTAGTAAGTGTGAGTTCTGGCTAGAGAAGATCAGTTTCCTGGGGCATGTGATTTCTGGTCAGGGGGTGTCTGTGGATCCAGTTAAAGTGCAAGCCATCCTTGATTTGGGAAGACCGACTAGTGCTACTGAGATCAGAAGTTTTCTGGGTCTAGCAGGTTACTACCGGAGGTTTGTTGAGGGATTCTCCAAGCTGGCGGGTCCTTTAACTAAATTGACCAGAAAGGAGGCCAAGTTTATTTGGGATGACAAGTGTGAAGAGAGCTTTCAGGAGCTGAAGAGGAGGTTGACTAGTACACCGATCCTCATTATTCCTAGTGATGGGGAAAGGTTTACTGTTTATACGGATGCTTCAGGCAAAGGGTTGGGTTGTGTCTTGATGCAGAAGGGTTCTGTGGTAGCCTATGCTTCGAGACAACTGAAGGAGTATGAGTTGAACTACCCTACTCATGACTTAGAGTTGGCGGCCGTAGTCTTTGCCCTGAAGATATGGCGTCACTATTTGTTGGGTCAAGAGTTTGATCTGTTCACTGACCACCAGAGTCTCAAGTACATCTTCACTCAGAAGGAGTTGAACATGAGACAGAGAAGATGGATGGAGTTGATCAAAGACTATGACTTCTCTATTCAGTATCAGGCTGGAAAGGCCAATGTAGTGGCGGATGCACTGAGCAGACATCCAGTTACTTCAGTAGCTGCTTTACGGGTCAGTGAGTGGCAGTTACTGCAGGAGTTCAGAGATCTCAGGATCAGTGTTACTCCTAGAGTTCAGTCTGGATATGTGGCTTTCCTCAGAGTACAGTCTGCTTTGTTGCAGAAAATCAGAGATCAGCAGTCAGTGGATCCGAAATTAGTTCAGACCAGGGATAGTTTGGTTGCGGGTACAGTTCAGGATTTTAGCTTGTCTGATGATGGTGTTCTTCGGTTTCGTGGAAGGGTATGTGTCCCTGAGGAACCGAACTTGAGGAAAGAAATATTGGAGGACAGCCATAACTCCAAGTATTCTCTACATCCTGGTGTAACTAAGATGTATCAGGACCTCAAGAAAAGTTTTTGGTGGCCGGGTATGAAGAAAGAAGTATTTGATTTTGTCTCTAGGTGTTTAACCTGTCAGACTGTAAAGGCTGAACATCAGAAACCTGGTGGTTTGTTGCAGCCTCTTCCTATTCCTGAGTGGAAGTGGGAATGCATCAGTATGGATTTTGTGTGTGGTTTGCCCAGAACCAGATTGGGTCATGATGCTATTTGGGTGATTGTTGATAGACTCACTAAATCGGCCCATTTTCTTCCGATCAAGATGACTTATCTTTTAGAGAGACTGGCTAGATTGTATATTGATGAGATAGTCAGACTGCATGGAGTGCCTGTTGATATTGTGTCTGATAGGGACTCTCGATTTCTGTCCAGATTTTGGAAGAGCTTACAGGAGGGTTTGGGTACTAAGTTGAATTTTAGTACAGCATATCATCCTCAGTCTGATGGCCAGACGGAGCGTACTATCCAGACTCTAGAAGACTTATTGAGAGCTTATGTGGTTGATTGGAGTTCTGAGTGGAATCGAGATCTATCTTTGATAGAGTTCACTTATAATAATAGCTTCCACTCCAGTATTCAGATGGCTCCATATGAGGCTTTGTATGGAAGAAGGTGTAGGACTCCCTTGTGTTGGGAGGAAACTGGTGACAGAATGATTTTGAGATCTGATGCAGTTCAGGAGACTACTGATAAGGTCAGAGAGATACAGAATAAACTGAAGATTTCTCGGGACAGACAGAAGAGTTATGCTGATGACCGTCGTCGTCCCTTGGAGTTTATGGTAGGGGATCATGTTTTCTTAAAGGTGTCACCTACTAAGGGTGTTATGAGGTTTGGCAAAAAGGGCAAGTTGAGCCCTAGGTTTGTAGGCCCTTTTGACATTATTGAGAGAGTTGGTCCAGTGGCTTACCGGTTAGCTTTACCTCCTGCTATGAATCATGTACATAATGTGTTCCATGTTTCTGCGTTGAGGAAATATCATCCTGATCCATCTCATGTATTGGAGTTGGAACCTCTTCAGATTCAGAGTGATTTGACCTTTGAGGAAAGACCTCTCCGGATTGTGGATAGAAAGGATAAAGTTCTGAGGAACAAGACAATACCTTTGGTAAAGGTTATCTGGGGAAATCAGTCGATTGAGGAGGCGACATGGGAGGCTGAAGCTGATATGAGAAAGTTTTATGCTTATCTCTTTGATGATATGAATTGAGCTTTAGAGGACTAAAGCTTTATAAGGAGGGAGGGATGTAAGATCCAAGGATCTTAAGTCCTGGTAAGCATTATTTTGATTTAAATAAACTCGTTGGCTGTGATATTTTATTCATGATTTAAATAAAATTATTGACTGTGATATTTTTCTATGTATTGGTTGTTAATTTATAGTTAATTAATTAGAGATTATTGGTTGTTAATTTTGTTGGACGTTAATTAGCTTAATGGATGTTAAATTTAATTAGTTAACTAGCTTATTGGATGTTAGTTTAACCCTTATTGGATTTTCACTTAAACTATGGGTTATTGGGTTACACTTAAATTAGATGGATATTAGATTTAAAATTCGAATTAGTTAGTTAAATGGGTTAAACCCTATTTGAATTATGATTAACGGGTTTAAAATTGGATAAACCGAAATTTTAGATGGGTAATCTCGGTTAGGGTAGGAAATTGGTGTTTTTGGCTTGGGAGAAATTTTGGGCGACGGCTTGAGAAGAAGTGGCGATTCTTGAAGAGTTCTTGAGGCGATTTTCTCCATCTTCTTCCCTTGGCGAATTTTCCTTGAGGTGAAGAAACTTCCTTGGCGAGTTCTTGGAGACTCTTTGGGCGGTTTAAAGGCTTTAGACGATTTCTTTGTAGAGGATTTTCACCTTGGTGTTCACGGTTAAGAGGTGAGTGGGGTGTCTTAATCGATTTCTAGCAATTTGGTTGTGTTAATTGATGCATTAGATTGATTAGAAATTTTACCATGTTAAAAACCGAAAACTCAAGACTTCTCCTTGTTATAAAACGAAAGTTGCAAAAGTGTATTTATCATGGAAACCGAATTTAGGATATTTCTTCATGAGATTCTTGTTAACTAAGGTTTAACTTAAGTTGGAAACTTTATCATGCTAAAAACCGAATTAAGATGTATCTTCCTGAAAACCGAAATTTTGTATAGGTGTATATCTCATGAAAACCGAAACTTGTAGCATGAAATTTAAGGTATTTTATAGGGTATTTTGGTAGCATTAAATCATTGATTTTTGAGTATGAAATTCCTGTTAACTAGGTATTTTATAGGGAATTTTGGTAACATTAAATCATTGATTTTTGGTAGCATGAAAATCTTGTTAACTAAGGTTAATATTTTAAGTAGATATTATGTTTGAAACCGTGGGCTATATATATATCTGTTGAATTTTAATCTTATGTTAAATGTTTGAATGCCCTGATAATTGCCAGTAATGCTAATAATTTATGGTCATGTATTTTTATTGGAGAAATTTGGGTGATAACATAACAAAGTTAGACTGAACTAATCAGCATGAAATCTAAGGACTACACTACTATGTGATTATGTGATTTTTATTATGTGATGTGATTATGTAATTTTTATTATGTGATGTGATTATGTGATTTTTATTATGTGATGTGATTATATGATTTTTATATGTGATTATGTGATTCACGAATGTTATGTGTTGTGGTCATGGAATGGTTAGGACTAAGGCTAAGTGTTACCTTAAACTCAAGAGGATAGTCTATATGTGATATGTTAAGGGTTTGAATTTCAGCCCTGTATTGGGATATGTGAGGGGGTTGTTGTTCAGCCTGCCTAATGTGATTATTGTGATATGTGAGGGGGATGTTGTTCAGCCTGCCTGTTGTGGTTATTGTGATGACTATCCTAGAGTCTAGTTGACACTTAGGAGTCCACCGTTGTGAAATAAGATATAAGATGTGTCTATTGTTGTCCAGTAGGAACCCTTTGGGAGAACGGGTGATATAAGACGCAAAGTGCCATGTCTTGGTCAGACAGGGGCCACCTCTTGATGTCATCACTCTTAGACGCTTAGATTTTTGTGTTATGGGGTGATCGTAGAGCAAAGTGCCACGTCGTGACCTGGCGGGGGCCACCTCTTGAATCTACACACCGTCCATCTATATGTTGCATGTGATTTGCAGTCTCCCAGTGCTTAGGCCAAAGCCGGGTTAGACCATAATGGTCACTACTGAATATGCTGGACAACTAGGTTAATTAAGTGGTTGGTATGTTTAGTTGGTTAGAGTATAGCTCTAGAACCCTGGTTACCCTATGGTGACAATGATGTCTTAGTAGTGTACACCTGACTGTTTTATATGAGGTCTGTTCTTTAACTTTGTTGAGTTCTGTGCTTTAATTATTGTTATATGTTGACACGATATTCTGTTATATGTTTTTAAAGTTATATGTTTTTAAAATAATCCGCATATATTTTTGAGTGTATGTTATGGATGGTCGATTTAGACTATCCACTCACTAGGCTGTGTAGCTCACCCCTCACTATTTTCAGGCATAGAGCAGGGGTGCAATTCTTGAGTTAGTATTGGCATGGATATTATGCTAGTTTGCTGTTAAAGAATTTTTGTGCTTAAGTTTCTGGGGCCGGTTGTGGCCGAACCATACGAATTATATGAACTATATGAACTATATGAACTATGTGAACTATGTGAATTATGAGAACTTGTGTTGCCAGTGTGGCTAAACTATGTGATATTATGTTGCCGGTTGTGGCAGTTTTAAGAGTTTGATTTTTGTGTCACCGCGGGCTTTGGCCTGGTTTCGGTGTTTGGTATGGGTTTATAAAATCGGTTTTGTGGCGTTGCTTTGAATTTCGAATCGAATTGTATTTATGCCATCGGATTTGATATAACTGTTGCCTTGCATATGTCTAGTGCAAGGATTGCGTGGTGGCAGGTACATTTATGAAATTTGTGTTTCTTGGAGATTGTATGTATGAATTTTGAAAATTTTCAGATCGTGATTTACTGAACTTGGTTTTACCTAGCATATGCATCGATCTTGTATGATAACATCCTGAATCTTTCATGACTTGTGTTGCTTGTTTGGGGTTAAGATAACGGGATGTGACAGACATACATCTCAATGTCGGCATGCATATCTGGCCAATAACATGACCTGGACAACAAAGCGAGCATACGCCTTTGTCCCGGATGACCCAACCATGGGGTATCATGGAGCTCCCTAAGCAGCTCTCGCCGCAATCCACCGGATGTGGGGACTAGTGGCTTCTCGCCACGGGCCATGACAACGTCATCGGCACCCAAATAATATCGTTGGGTCGTACCCGACTTAATCTGCTCAACAAGCTTTCGATATGCCTCATCGAAAGTAGTTGCTGCTTTTATCCTCGTAAGGAGATCTTCTTCCACTCTGGAGATCGCAAAGCAGACTAAGGCGTTAAGCCTACTCAGTGCGTTAGGCACTACATTAGCCTTTCCAGGCTTGTGTTCCCACTGGAACTGAAATTCTACTAGGAATTCCTTCCATCTGGCCTGTTTTGCCGACAATTTCTTCTGTGTGATGAAATAAGTATTTTCCACATTGTCGGTTTTCACCATGAAGGCGTTACCTAGGAGATATACTCTCCATGTTCGGAGGTAGTGCACCACTGCTACCATCTCCTTTTCATGCGTAGAATACCTCTGCTCTGTCTCATTTAGCTTTCGACTCTCGAAAGCTACAGGAAGCCCATCCTGTATCAACACACCACCGATCGCCTGATCCGAAGCGTCGGTGTGAACCTCGAAAGGTTTACTGAAATCCGCTAACTTCAGGATCGGTTCAGAAGCTATTCGCTCTTTCAAGTTTTGAAAGGCCGACTGACACCGATCGTCCCAACCCCAGTTGGTATTCTTTTTCAGCAAATTGCTGAGGGGTGCAGTCACTCTCGAGCAACCCCGGATGAACTTTCGATAAAAGTTCACAACACCGAGGAAACTTCTCAACTCGGTCTGATTTGAGGGAATCGGCCATTCCACAATGACTCGGACCTTGCCCTTGTCCATTTGCACCTGGTCGTGGCCTACCACATATCCAAGGAACGAAATCTCTTCTGACATAAAAGTGCATTTCTCCAGCTATAAATAAAGCTGATTTTCCCTCAAGACTTGAAGAACCCTCTTCAAGTGTACCAAATGTTCTTCAACGCTTGAGGAATACACCATTATATCGTCCAGATATACGACGACGAAGTCATCTAGAAAAGGTGCTAACACCTGGTTCATTAGATGACAGAACGTCGCTGGAGCATTGGTTAGCCCAAAGGGCATGACCAGGGACTCAAATGCTCCATAACGGGTTACGCAGGCTGCCTTCCGTTCGTCGCCCTCGGTGATATGGACCTGCCAGTAGCCCGATCTCAAGTCAAGCTTAGAAAATATCCTAGCTTTTCCCAGTCTATCCAACATATCTGAGATCAAAGGAATAGGATAGCAATCCCGAACTATTATCTTATTCAGGGCTCTGTAATCCACACAGAACCTCAAAAACTCATCCTTCTTCTTTTGGAATAGGACAGGGGCTCCATACGGTGACACGGTTGGCCGCACAAACCATGCTTCCAACAACTCATCGAGTTGTTTGCGGAGCTCGGCCAACTCCACCTGTGGCATCCTATAAGGAGCCTTGGATGGGGGAGTAGATCCTGCCACAAGCTCTATCTTGTGGTCGATCCCTCTCCTAGGTGGGAGGTGCTTCGGCAATTCCGAAGGCGTGTGTCAGCAAACTCCTCCAACAATTTTTTAACCGCCAAGGGAGTCTCACTCCTTGTCGGGTGGGGGCCCTCCACCCAAACGGCCATAAGCGTCGAATCTCCTTGGTGCAACCCTACCGCCAAGGCGTTCGCCGACAAGGGCACTCCCCGGGAGTCTCTCTTCTTTTCCTTCCTTGGCTCTGTGCTCCCAATGCATGACACGAGGCAAGGGGAATCCTCATCGTATATCTGTATCTCATACAAATAAGGCATCATAGCTATCTTTGCCTTGACCAAAAGTTCGAAGCCAAAGATCACTTCATAGACTGGCAGTTTCAAAATCTTTGCATGGTAGCGACCCTGCCAACTGTCGATTACGATATCCACATCGTACGATACCCCTAAGACCTCGGGGTCTACTGCACCAACCGACCTCACTCGGTCATGTGCTGGGGACATCTTAAGTCCAAATCTCTTAGCCGTGGCTTCGCTTATGAAAAGGTGCGATGCACCTATATCAATCATAGCGTTCACCGGTAGAGTTTATAAAGGAGACAACGTAGAGAAGCATAGGCCTTTCACTACTAGTAGAGGCAGTGCCCAATACCAAGGGATTCAGGAGCGCCTCCTGATCCCGCACGTTGCTCTCACCTTCTGCTAATGCAGTGGGTGGGCGGTCCCCGACCGCCTTCATCGGCACTAGAGTCGTGGGCCGACTCTTCCGCGTGAATGGCTCTTTGCCCTTCACGGCGAACGAACTCTTCATTCGCGAGGTAGAAGCCATACCACTCGCAATGGCCGAGGCTGAGAAGGGGATGTGTTACCCGGACTCTATGTGGTCCATCATAGCTTCCGCAGCTCGATACAACTGTTGCGCATAGTCTCGGATGTTCGCAACATACCGGACTTCCTCGAGAGCACCCCTCGCAGAACGCATCAAGCTCCTTGAAAGGAACTAAGTCATGATCTCCATTTTAAGCCTCTCCCAAGAGGGCTTACGGGCTAGATCAATCCCGTATAAGTTTAGAGTAATCTGTATCCGCCCCAATAAATTCGCATCTCCGGAGAGATATGTAATGTAAGCTTGGGCTTGCTCCCCCTCGGGGATCTGAATATCCTGGGAATATGTTTTCATATCCTAATGGAAGTTCGCAAATTCCTTGGAGCAACGCACCCCTCGTGTTATACCTTGAATAATTTTTTTTATTATTATTTATTTAAATTCTAAATTTTTTTAATTTCGGAATCCTAATTTAAGTAACCCTAAAAGCTCTCCTTAAATCCTAATTTATTTTGCCCTATTTTTCCTCCCAATTCCCTTTAAATAAGCTCCTAATCCTCCCCTTAATCTATTCAATTAAATCCCTAATCCCTAATTATTTTTTCCCTGCGCCGCACTAATTCTTTTCCTTTCCCTGCTCTACTTTTCCTCACGAACGCCACACCTGCCGCTGTCTCTTTCCCCTGCCAGCGAAGCATCGCTTCGCTCACGTCTTCGTTCCGGCAGCGATTCCCGAAGCCTCCCTCCGGCAACTCCTTCCCCTCCGTCCGGCGACCTTCCTTACCTTCTCCTTCCACCCGGCGAGCTTCCCAGAAGAGCAGCGACTGTGTTTTCTTCCTCGGCGACTACCCTGTCTGTTCAGCGGCGGGTGTCGACCTCGCGGCGTCTCTTCCTTCCCAGCGAAGCCAGGCGGCGGCAGCGAGTTCCGAGTCGGACGTCGACTCCTCCTCTTCCCGGCGACTCTTTCTTTCCTCTCCAGACGTCGCCGACGCGTTTCGTCCGGAGGATCCTCCCTCTCCTTGCGGCAACGAGTTTCCTGCGAAACTCAGGCGTCGACTCTGCCTTTCCAGTCGGCGGCGACAGCCTCTCCCTACCGGCGCCGGCGAACCGTACCCCTTCCAGCGCTGCTCCGAGCACCGGCGATCCTTCCCTCGGAAGTCGCCGAATCGAATCGAACGAACGAAGCGCAATCGCTTTCGTCCGTGTCCCGATTTCGGCAGAGGTAAGGTTTCGGTTTAATTATTTTTTTTTATATTATTAACCTCTAAATTAATTAAGGATCCCTTCCTCCTTTATAAATTATGCCCTAAACAATAAACTATATGAACCCTAATTAAATTTCATTCTATGCTTAGGGTAGATCTGGGATTCTGAGAACTTACTTAGTGGTGCACCACGGTGAAACATATTTTATTGAGAAAAGGAGATAATTGAACTTTCAGAAAGAGTTAAGGAATATCAGCGATTGAGGTAGGAATCTTTCCCCTACCTTTGTTACGGTGTCAAATTCATGTGTAGATAGGTATTGACACCTTATCTTTGAATCTATTCTGATTGATTTGTTTCTAAATTCGGTTGACCTCGGTTACCTTATTATTTGTGCATAAATTGACTCCAGTATCATATGATTATTATGATTGCATTGAGAATATGTTTTCTGATATTTCTGTTGGAAAGTTATGAATAATTATGAACCGTGAAAAATGATTGAGATGTTATACTGTTATCATGTCGTGCATGCATATGACCTCTGATCTGGTGATTTATCACCAGTGGCCTGTTTATCTGAGTTATAGTTCTGGTTATATCAGACTATGTTTTGCCGGTTAGGGCACCGCCAGTTGTCCTCGGACAATACTACGGATGTCAGATGTTGGACGCAACATTTACCGGACTGTCTAGATACAGTCGTTCTATCGTGTGAGCTGACGATAGAAACACTCTGAAAATGAGTGCGGCTCCTGATAGAGAATTGTGGCCAAGCTTGATGATTTACACGACAACCTTCTGTTCACTTATTTTGTTGTATTATCAGTTCATGACATGTAGTGTAGTTCTGTTATTGTAAACTTCATATAAATTGAACATGCATCATCTCTCTTGGTTCCTACTTAGCATTTTTCGCTAACTCGCCTTGTTTCTCCTCCAGGTACCGAGTTTGCGTTGGGAGGGATAGAGTAGATAGTTAGTTACCACCGGAGACAGAGTATCATCAAATGTCCTTGATAAACACTTTTCTGATTTATTCTAGTATTACAGTTAAATTAGTTGCATCGTTGTTAGAGTTTCCTTATAAACTTTAGTTAATGAATTTTGTAATGGAGTTAGTTGATTATGTTACACAGTACTGATGTTGAATTATTTGATTATTTGATTTTATGGTAATCATGTTCCTTTGTTCCTATCAATATTGTCATCTCCCTGGGGAACCCTGAGCTAGGAATAGCCGGCTTCCGCCGGGGCGTGACACCTCGGAAGGGGGTAGGCTCTGGGACAAGTCGTCGCACGACGGTCCTCTGGCCGTGATCAACCGCGGTCAGTGCTATCGAAGTCGCCGTACCGCGCTTCAGCATTGCGACCTCTGCTTGGGATGCCTCTAGCTCCTCGGTGAGCCGAGTCACCTGAGCTACGAGGCACTCGTTGGAGACGAGCAGTGTGGAGATAATTTCCACTAAGATACGGGGATCAAAAACCCCATCTCCGACTATGTCCTGGAGGGACGATAGTCTGCTGTCGGTCGAAGACTCCATTTGCACACGAGCAGTGGGGTCAATCATAATACAAGTACGATACTCATACGAGTTGGAACCCGCAGAACCTGGCTCTGATACCAAGCTGTCACACCCTGAATTAGGGTAATATTTTTTTGAATATTTTACCCCTGAGTCAACGCTTGACTTGAGTCCAAATATGTCAATGCAGATATCCGACCCCCAGCCCGATTAAGGACTCTTGTGGAAGATCACTGCCGTTAGAACACAGTTCAGATCAACGCTAACGATTCACCGAGAATCGGTGTCGTCGAGTCGAACCGGGTTCACCCGAACCCAAATGGGACTCACCCATGACCGACCACGTCAGACGGGGTCCACAATAGTTTCTGAGCACGTACACGTGCTGGATAGGGAACCGAGGGGAGTAGCTGGACATTCCCTGCCAGGGCGTCGGACTCACCCTCACGTCTACGGATCAAGCCGGCGCCCGGTGATCGCAAACGATCGTCAACACAGCGTCGCACGCCGGTGACGAAAAGAACCCAGCTGGCTCCTCACTTGCACGCCGGCGAAGTGGCCGGACGTCGCTCCGCTGGTAATGTCACCCAAGGGCAATGGGGAGACCGGCGATCTCATCCTTCTCGCACGTATGCAATAATAGTCGGAGGTGAGGTTCGCCCGAAGGCAACCAAGCAAGCCGGCGATGGCCGGGACTAGAAACGGCGCTCACACGTAGGTGAGCCCGGCTGAGATGGAGAAGCCGGAGGAAGGAGTGGCGTTGGCCACCACGCCGTTGCTCAACCGGGAAAAGGACCTCCTCGCCGCTCTCCCTTGTTGACGCCGAAGGCGTCACCCAACTGCACGCCGGAAATGAAGGTGTCGACTGCTGACGGGAAAGGAGGAAGCTTCGCGTCGATGGCAAGGAGGGTTCTCCCTTCAGCGGCTCTAGCTGCAGAAGAAGTCGGAAGAGCCCGACACCGCGCGCAGGCGAGGACCTCCAAAGAAGAAGAGTCGCATGCAAGCGACGTGAGGGAAGGACCAGACACCGGTCGCGCACAGGCGACCGCCGACCCAAGCGAACTCGCGCGCAGGCGAGCCGGGGCCGGCAGTTCTCGCACGCAGGCGAGCCAGAACCCATTGGAGAAAGGGGAAGGAGGGGCTCGCCGGAGGAGCACGCGGAGAAGAGGCGGCCACGGCAGGCAAACGACGACGGAAAGGAAGAAAAGGGGCGTCGTCGGGAGCAGCGGGCTTGACCGGAACGAAGACCGAGGGAGAACAGGATGTACCTCAGCGATTACCCGGCCGCCGGCTCCTTCTAGTTGGTGAGCTGTTGCCGGTTGCGCCTTCCAAGGCGGTCGGAAAGTGAGGTCCGGCGAGGTCGACGACGGAGAAGACGGCGGAGAGGAAAGGGGAAGCTCGGCGCGTTCCGTCCACCCGCCCACACCACCGGAACACGAGCTTGAGCTAGGCGCGGCGATTGCCGGAGATCCGAGCTTCGGCCGACGAACGGACCGGAAGAGAGAGGGAGGGGCGAAAGTCAGTTCTCACAGGGTCAAAAATTTCTCTCGGAGGATGACGATGTCGTCCGTTTTCTTCCGCCCCACGTCGGCACATGAAACGAGGCAAACTCACGTCTCGTCAACCCACGCGCTGCGCCAGACATGTACGCATCCGAAGAATTCGCGTGCTCCAACCCTGATTTTGCCCGTTGAGATAATGGAATCAAATCTGGGCCGTGCCCGATCCGCTCCATTAATTCGCCGACCCGGTCGACTGCAAAGAGTAGGCTGCTGGGCTGTGATTTGGGTCGCGCCGAATCACGGCACCAAGTGTCAGGGCCCGGTCTATCCGGTTCGGCCCAAACCCACGGGCAAGCTCGAGCCCACAGGAGAAATCGAGCGCAACGCTCGATTTGGCAGGCGGAACGCGTTCGACGAACGCGAGCTCGTCATCTTCGCGTGCGCCAGATGCAGCACGGGCGACGACGACGTCTCCGCGAGAATCGGTCGACGTCGACCACGGCAGCTTCGGGCGGCGCGACGCTTTCGGAGGTGGCTGCCCAAAGTAGGGCTGGTGGACGCGGTCGCAGGCGGCGAACGCGGACAGAAGAGACGGCGGCGATTCCTTATAAAGGAGTCTTCGACCTGCAACTTGGGGGGCGCTACCATCACCATTTAGAGAGAGAGAGACTTGTAGCCGTTCGGCGAGTGGCTTCCGGCGAGGGAGGGAAGAGGGAGGTCAGGCGGCAAGGGTCGCCGACGACGAGAGGCGAGAGCTCTGTATCTTCTTTAGGGAATAAAAGAAACGAGCTTTCTTCCTACTTCTTCCTCTGGTTCGGGTTCTCTGCTCCGGTGAGGCGAGGCGGCCTTCCCCTTTCTTGGCTCCAGGGCGCGGCGGCGCTCGACTGCAGCGACGACGCGAGGTTGAAGACGACGCGCGTTTCGAACGCGTCGGGCGTTCGAAACGAGGCGGCGACCGGGTCAAAATCGAATTCGAGCGAACGAATTCGAAATCGGAGACGCTGACGCCAGCGATCGTCAGCACAGCGAAGATTTCACGCGCGCGATGAAATTCGGCAAAGTGACGTCAGCGACGGATTGCTGACGCAAACAAAGGCGGAGCGGAAAAGCGAAATCGAAATTCGATTTCGGCCGACATCAGTGTGACGTCACCCAGACGGAATTAATTCGGCGAATTCCGAGTTTGCACAGTGAAAATCCAATTAAAACGATATTGATTTTGACTTTCGGTCAAAATCAGAGGAGGTAAATTGATTTAGGGTTTGATTTCGGATTTCTAAATTAGGGTTAGGGTTTTCTCCGTGCGAACTGTATTTTGGGGATAAAAATCTATCGGGGAGATTAGGGTTTCTAATTTTGGGGCCGGAAACCCTAGCGAGCGTTACGTTCTGGTATTCCGCCGGACGGCTCTAGGAAGCGGATAAGCGCTAATTCTAGGCCGATCCGACCGGGGCGTGACAACAGGTATCAGAGCAGGCGAACGTGTTCCAGCAAACACGGCACCTTCAGCTTCACCCTCGAAGGTGAGGAAATGTCTGAAGCTCCAGAAAATCACCCATACTGCTAGGGGAGCGTCAGAGGACGCCCGACCCAGGCAGGATAAAGGAAAGGCCAAGGAGACGGCTGATCCTGAGGAGATGGTGAACCAGGGTGATCGCATTGCTCAGATCGAGCAGATGCTCGGTTTGGCCAGTGGTGGAGGCCATGGGATGATTCCACAGGTGGAAAGTCTTCAGAAGACTGTGGAGGATCAGGAATTGCTGATCGAGCAACAGAGGTTGCAGATCGAGCAGCAGAGGTTGCAGATTGAGGTCATGCAACAGACCATGGAGGGTCTGATCCATCTACCAGGGGAGATGGCTCGCATGAAGGAGGACATACACGCAAAAGTAAAGGTACTGCGCCTAGCCCTAGCGCAAGTATCGAAACCAGCACCGGTGGAGCAGGAGGCTCCCAAACCGAGGATGCGCGTGCCAAACCCAGCGACGTTCGGGGGGGGGGGGGGGGGCTCGATCGTCCAGAGAGGTTGAAAACTTATCTGGGATATGGAGCAACTGTTTTCAGCTAACCATATTTCTGCAGGAGATCGGGTGCAGGTGTGCATCGCCTATCTTACAGGCGACGCGAAACTTTGGTGGCGAACCAAAGTCGGCTCTACATCCGGGACTACTAGCTGGACTTGGGAGACTTTCCGTGAGAAACTGCGGCGGTAGTTTCTTCCCGGAAACTCGGCGGACCAGGCGCGTGGCAAACTGGATCGGCTGAGGCATATAGACTCGATCCAGGAGTACGTCCGGGCTTTCTCTACTTTGATGCTGGAGCTTCCAGGCATGGCGGAGGACGATATGAGGTATTTCTTCCTCCGGGGTCTTCAGCCATGGGCAGAAACGGAGGTCCGACGTCGTGAGCCAGTTGACTGGAGGGCGGCTGCGGCGGTGGCTGAATCTCTGGTGGATAACAGAAATTTTAAACCAGCACCACCAAAGAAATCCAAGACACCACCAAAGCGCGGCTCTCAGCGCGGCTCCCCACGCACACCGCCGGGAGCTAGAGTTCCAGAGAGGGGTAGACCATTTTACCGGCAGAACAAGGGTTCACCGGGACGACGGGAGCAAAAGCCACAGGGTTGCTTTTGGTGCGGCGGTCCTCACTGGGTAAAGGATTGTCCTAGCAAGCAAAAACTCATGGCGATAGCAGCACAGGATCCAGCCGAACAGGTTGAAGAAATCGAGCAACCACGGATTGGATCACTGCAGGTAGTTCCACACACTGCCACAGGAGCGCAGCAGTGTCGGATCGGGGCGATGAGAATCGGAGCCATGGTGCTACAAGGTCCGCCCGCTAGAGACATCGAGGGCGATGTCCAAATTGGGCGGGGGAGTATTGTCAGGGCCCAGTCTACCCGGTTCGGCCCAAACCCACGGGCAAGCCCGAGCCCACAGGAGAAATCGAGCGCAACGCTCGATTTGGCAGGCGGAACGCGTTCGACGAACGCGAGCTCGTCATCTTCGCGTGCGCCATGTGCAGCACGGGCGACCACGACGTCTCCGCGAGAATCGGTCGACGTCGACCACGGCAGCTTCGGGCGGCGCGACGCTTTCGGAGGTGGCTGCCCAAAGTAGGGCTGGTGGACGCGGTCGCAGGCGGCGAACGCGGACAGAAGAGACGGCGGCGATTCCTTATAAAGGAGTCTTTGACCTGCAACTTGGGGGGGCGCTACCATCACCATTTAGAGAGAGAGAGACTTGTAGCCGGTCGGCGAGTGGCTTCCGGCGAGGGAGGGAAGAGGGAGGTCAGGCGGCGAGGGTCGCCGACGACAAGAGGCGAGAGCTCTGTATCTTCTTTAGGGAATAAAAGAAACGAGCTTTCTTCCTACTTCTTCCTCTGGTCCGGGTTCTCTGCTCCGGTGAGGCGAGGCGGCCTTCCCCTTTCTCCGCTCCAGGGCGCGGCAGCGCTCGACTGCAGCGACGACGCGGGCGGCGTCGCGAGGTTGAAGACGACGCGCGTTTCGAACGCGTCGGGCGTTCGAAACGAGGCGGCGACCGGGTCAAAATCGAATTCGAGCGAACGAATTCGAAATCGGAGACGCTGACGCCAGCGATCGTCAGCACAGCGAAGATTTCACGCGCGCGACGAAATTCGGCAAAGTGACGTCAGCGACGGATTGCTGACGCAAACAAAGGCGGAGCGGAAAAGCGAAATCGAAATTCGATTTCGGTCGACGTCAGCGTGACGTCACCCAGACGGAATTAATTCGGCGAATTCCGAGTTTGCACAGTGAAAATCCAATTAAAACGATATTGATTTTGACTTTCGGTCAAAATCAGAGGAGGTAAATTGATTTAGGGTTTGATTTCGGATTTCTAAATTAGGGTTAGGGTTTTCTCCGTGCGAACTGTATTTTGGGGATAAAAATCTATCGGGGAGATTAGGGTTTCTAATTTTGGGGCCAGAAACCCTAGCGAGCGTTACGTTCTGGTATTCCGCCGGATGGCTCTAGGAAGCGGATAAGCGCTAATTCTAGACCGATCCGACCAGGGCGTGACACCAAGAGCCTAACACTTAGTTACCTGAATAACATTCAAGTACTCGACCCTATAAAACCCTATTAATATCCAAATTTCAGATTAGGTATTATAAGTAGTTAACTATGGTCCATATTTCAATTCTTATCAACTTTCTCAATATTACCAGATGAATACATGTTATAAAAACCTATTACCTATAAAAGAATAAAATTAACTATGGTCCATGGGGCATATAACATATAGTATAATATAATAATAACAAGAGATAAGAATGGAATAATAATATTGCAATCAATTTAGGGTTTTGTCTCTAATCAGTATTGTAAAAAAATAAACAAACCACTATAATTTGATTTCAATGAGATTAGTTTAAGGTTTTGTATACCAAATCACTCACACTTGTTGGTGGTTTAATTTCAATGAGTACTCAGTCTTCAGCCCTTCAACTCTTCCTATGTCGGCGTAGATAAGTTGGCAGCGTGATAACATCAACGTCTTCAGCTCTTCATTCGTCGGTGTCGTTTCAAGTGGGATGGTGGGCTAGTGAGAGAAGGCCACAAAGATTAGGGTTGGCAAGCTAGCAAGTGCTCAACGTCATCGACTCGTCCTTGACTCCTTGTCTAGCACAACAGCCAACCGCCGGCGACAAGAATTAGGGCTGGTGGGCTAAGGGCTAGCGAGTGGCAGCGAAGATAGGCTTGATATTGAATATTACGGTTGGCAATGATGCCAAATAGGGTTTGTGCAAAGAATTGAGAGGAATGAGGGTCTATGACTAGGGATAGAAGTAGATCGGGTACTCGCATTTTTTATTCTACCCATACTTGAACCTGGATATTTTCTCTACTACTCATACCTGACTTTTTTCACATTGCTACTTGAACCCAACCCTAATAAAATTTTCACTACCTACTAAATACCTGAGTTATGTACGTGAATCAAAATTTTTGGATAATAAAATTCATGATTACCCAAATAGAAATCAGGTACCCGTCATATCAAAATCCTACTAATCTCTATTCTTATTATAGCCATATATTTCTAACTAGGGAGCATGCACATCTCATTTTTAATCAAAATCTTATGAAAAAAAAAAGATAAACATTATGAGTCAAAGTTTAGAGTTTTCCATACCAAAAAACCTTGTGGATGAATCTTCGCTGTCGGCTGTCACTTCAATGAGTAGGCAGCATTATGACAATGAGTAGAATATGAAGTGATAAAGGTTTCCAAGAGTGTCGAGCAGAGTCGTAGACTCGTAGTTGTTAGTGTCGCTCACTCACAAGGAGTGAGCTGAGCAGTGGGCTCACTCACATGGCTTGCGGCGATGGCAGCAATGAGCAGTGGGCTCGCGGCCTGAGCCTCCATACTCACCCTCCTCTTCCAATCGCTCGCGATCCTCTTCTAATCCCTCTTCTAGTTGCCCTCCTCGGCTCGCAGTCGCTCCTCCACACCTTGCTATCGCTCTTCCGATCGCCCTCCCTGCCTCGCGTTAGAAGCTTTGATTCTACTTTCAGTAGCCGTTCCAACTTCTCATCCCACTTGCCTCCTCTTCAGTCACCGTTCCAGCTCCAAGGTCTTCAGACGTTGTTCCCATTTCACTCATCTCCGCCCAAGATCTTCAGACGACGTTCCATGCCTCATATTAGCCAGGTAATTTCAACAAAATGCTTGCACTTAGATTACGGAAAAAAGATAATGGCTGAGCAAACAAAATCAAGGGCTGGAGAAGAGATAATGGCTGTGCTTATAGAAAGCTTGTCTTTAATTTGGCTGAACAAACAAATTTATGAAAGCTTGTCTTTAATTTGGCTCATGAGCCTTGTCCGTGAGACTTAATGCATTTGGTCCACATTCAATTAAAGAATCTATCATCATCAAGCTCATGTAGTTTAGTGTTAGGCCCAAGATTTGCGCCCGACTTTGACTAGTCAAAGGGGCGTGGACCAGGTCATCACCCAAATCAATCTTAGGGCTGGCTCGCGTACATGGGGAAGTGCAGACGCCGTTCGTCACCTCTGCCAACATTGTCGCGTGGCGCGCAGCAATGGGCGGCGACGTCGGCTGGAGAGGAGTCGGCCGCGTGGCTGGCACTGGTTGGCGGCGACGGGCGGTGGACTGTTTCCTTTCGGGAGCACGCACGGGCTTGAGAGGGGGATGGAGGCAGGGACTATTTCCAGGGGAGGCAACGACGGGAGCGGCAGAGAACGTCGGGGCTTCGATGCGCGCCGGCGATGCGTCTTTGGGTGAGAGACGATGCAGGCAAACAAGTGGTTTCATCCATTTCGGGGAGCTGATGGCGGTTTCAAGGAGACGGCTTCGAGGCTTCCCTCTTTGGGTGCGGACTCGATGGCTGATGGCGAGGAAGCTTCAGTCAACAACGACTGGGGCGGGGGTTCAGTGACCATGAATCTCCAGCGTATGGGACGCCGGCGGCTAGGCTTGCCGGCCAGCGGAGGTGAACGCATGGGCGTTCGTGATAGACTCTGCAAGTGCACGGTTTCTATCGAAGTAGTAAATAAGATCGTTCCCACAGGGAGCAGGTGTCAAGTACCGACTTTACGCATCATTGTTAGCTAGATAATTCGAATTCAAAATGAAAGAACTACACTAAACTAATTTTATCGATCCAAGAAGTTGACGACCGGGAAAATACAATTTAAAAGATGTTCGGAACTCTAGATTTCACCGTGAATCTAATTAAATTTAAAACAAATGGATCTCCTTCTCTCGAAGCTCAATCCGACAGTAAGTAACTTAAGGCGATCTTTCCTATGGTACGGATTACCTTCTCTCGAAGCGTAATCCGGTATCTCGCATAAGCTAATTCCCTACTCTCGTAGCAAAATTAGCCCTAAGAGACCCATTAGGCTCTATGAAAGATCGTGAGTCCTCGAGTGATGTCGAACGACTCTCGTAATTCTAATCACAAGTTTAAATGAGCACGATCGAGTGTTACGATTCACCTCTCAGTACTTCTCGTAACACTTAACACATATAAATTGTCTGTACACAACAATCATACGCAATAAGTGTAACTCATTTAAATAAGCTAAATTAATTAACAATTTCACTGAGATTCATAATAATGTTTTACATGAGGAGAATTGTTCAACGGGCTACGCCCGAGTCCCGAACTAGGGTTTTACTCTAGAAAATACATCGTTACTCAATGAAAACCCAATAAAATATATTCGAAAAGAGGGGAATTATAGACTAAGGGTAGGAGACGATGAATCTTCAGTATTCTCTCGAAAGCCCCAAAGAATTTCGTCGAATCGAGCCTTCAATCAAGCAAAAACGCCCTTTTTCACCCTAGGTCGCCTCTCTCCAAAGTTTGACCCCCAAAACCGTTCCAAAAATCCTATTTTATGGTTCTATCTCTTCCTTGGGCAGTTAGGAAGTTTTCCTCCAAATTTCAGCCAATTCCGAGTTCGGAATCCCTTAAATCGGGCGAAAAAACCGTCGAAAGGTTGATCTGCGCGGAAGCTGTCACGACCGTGCTAATAAGCACGGCCAGGCCGTGCTTGGCTCTGGAACTTGCGACGAAGTAAGCACGGGCGTGCGTCTGGACACGGGCAGGCAGTGTCGACTTCGGCGATCTGCGGGTATATAAGCACGGCCGTGCTTCTGAACACGGGCAGGCCGTGCTTCTTTTGCCGAGTGCTGATTCTGAAGCCGTGATGAACACGGCCGTGATCACAAGCACGGGCAGGCCGTGTTCTCCATAGAAAACTCCAAAAACTCTAAAATTTTGCCTGTAAATTCGCCGAACTATTACAAATCTTTTCGTAACATTAGATCTTCAAAATTCTTCATAAAAATGTGGAGAAATGAGCTGCATTTCACAAATAAACGAAAAAGAGTAAAGATTCCATACTTTACAAGAAAAGATATCAAAATTTGACATAAAATAGAACTAAAGCCTATAATGATGGTATTGATATGACTCTAAATCCTATAAAAATAACACCTATCAAAATATCACAGACTTAGAATCTTGCTTGTCCTCAAGCAATTACATTATCTGAACTAATCAGAGAATCAGGAAAACTGCATATTCAAAAGCTAAAGTAGAAACCTCATATGACAACATTTATACTGAATCCTAGGTTGAATAAAATACACTGAGATATGATCTATACTGGAGCAGAGAATAATGTTCACAAGGTCAAACCACAAATCTGAAATAAGAAAAACACTCCACCATCTTAAGACTATTCATACTCATCATTTCCTTGTAAACTCAGCGAATCAAGTATAGTTGCATTAAATAACTTATTCTACACATTTTAACTTGGAAACATGAATTTTCAATCGGTGGGTTCAAGCTACTTCCCTGAATTCATTTTCAACCTTGTCACGCGAAGGACAAACATTTGTGATGAATGCACCCCCGGTACTTAGTTAGAGAACGAACTCAAGGTGGATGCATCACATAATGCATACAAACTCATTTCTTCACTATATAGTAGAAGAAAAAGGAGTTGTTCACTTTTCCCTCACCCCTTCTTTTCTCTCATGTTCCTTTCTTTTTAACTTGTCGACAGTGCCAAGTTAGATGAAGCCTTTGGTTCATTGTCACTTAGGTACCACTGCCCCTTGTTTTCAAATATTGTTTTTTTTTGTTTTTTTTTGTTTTTCAAAATGTTTATAAGTGTAATGCAACTAGATTGAAAAGCTCTTGTAATAAGGACTATGATAAGCATGAACAGTCAATAACATAATGTCGTGATAGAAGTAATTCAGAAAAAGAAGGATTAACCTCAGAAACATCATGTAAGCCACAGTAAGCATACTCAAGTACAATCTAAAACCAAGGATTCCTAAGCATAAAAGTAGTCATATTTAGAATTTCATTCCCTTAACTCAAGAGACAGACATATCTTCATGGTTCTCATCATGAATCAGAATAACATAAAAACTAAGGACAAGAATGAGGAATACCATACCATCACAGACTTAATTCGTTGCAATCATCACAGGGAAAATATAATAAGCATGCATTCTATGGAATCTCAGAAGAACAACACATGCAAGCACAATAGAAGTTTTAGAAATAATGAGTACATAACACAAACAACACGAACAACACAAACAAAGAGGGAAACCCTCTACCCACGGCAAAGAACTGCATAGTCTCCTATGAAGTCAAAAGTACATGATAGAAATAAAAAGAAAGTAAGCAACTTACTAAGGGAATAAAACACAGAAAAGAATGCCGTGTTCATTCGGCAGAAATACTCCAAACACTGACGAGACGATCACGGCCATGACCGCCGGCATGGCCAGGCTGTGTTCATCGCGGCAACTGGTAAAAATTCATGGAAAAATTGTAGCAAATTCCCAATATTAGTAACATGCTTTTCAATGTATAAAATCAAAAAAATTTTGCCATGAGATAGCACAAGAATTATGAAAACAAATAACAGTACAACAAAACAAACAATCACAACTATAAACATCAAGTCTATTTAAACAACACAACATAATAAAAGATAAATACTTGGGGTGCCTCCCAAGCAACGCTGTTTTAAGGTCACAACTCGACCAATGACTGTGCCTTATTATGGCACGTCCAATGGATCAGAGGCAGAAGAAATGGCATATGCACGCCCCTTTCTTCGTCGCCTAAAATTCACACCTATAGAGATAAGCAATAAGAGCAATAGGTGTACATAGTAAAATGTCCTCAAATCATATGAAATAATAACTTGTCCAAATTCAAAGTCTGTCTTCCCAGAAACTAATAAAGACTTCACATCATCACCACTACAGAACATCGACGCGCAGCCAAAATCGGGGTCTGCAGCAAACAAGTCTTCAAGAGTAGTCCATGCATCCCTCTTCGTTATAACACCTGCGCCCAATTCAGCACAGCGGTGGGACGCAAGAAAATCCCACTTTTGGCATGAACAATGTGCAAGCGCAGGTACTGTCTCAACACTACAACACGAGCCTGCAAAAGGAAAATCTGGCATATCAACTGTTAAATTAAAGTGTAAAGTAGTATCACAAAAGTTCAGAGATAACTTCCCTCTCTGGACATCTATAACTGCCCCGGTGGTAGCTAGGAAAGGGCGGCCCAAAATAAGTGGTAATCTTGAATTTTCGGACATATCCAAGACTACAAAGTCGACTGGAACAAAGAGTTCCCCGACTTTAATCGGCACGTCCTCTACTATTCCCACTGGACGATGTATAGAGCCATTTGCAAGTTGCAGAGCTATAGGCGTGGGTTCCAAGCCTCCCAAGTCTAAACTTTGGAACAATGAGAGAGACATGATACTTACACTAGCCCCCAAATCACAGAGAGCTCTCTCTATAGAAATATCACTGATACTACATGCAACAGAAAAACTGCCAGGATCAGGAAGCTTCGCAGGCATCAGCGAGCTGTACTGTCCTGTCAATGCCGTGGCCAATCTTTGAGGACTGGAGACAGGTGGTGTGAGAAGTGGTGACGAAATGATGATCGGTTCTGGCTTGACCTGAGACTCTACGGGTAGTTCCAATGAATACTGGGGAGCTGAGCTATCAACGTCTGCCTCGCCAACAGGACACTCTCTGAGGGACACATGTGGGGCTTCCAATTGAGTTCCACTACAAGTCAGAATCGCGTTGCAGTGTTCTCTTGGATTTGCCTCAGCTTGAGAAGGAAGCTTCCCAGAAGGTCGCGCAGATGAACTTGCATGTTGGGCAATCTGGTTCGCCAGCATCCTTGAGTGCGTGATCAATGAATCCACCTTTGAATTCAGTTGCCCCACCGTAGAACTCAATTGCCCCATCGTGGAACTCATTTGCCCCACTGTAGAACTCAGCTGCCTAATAGACTAGTCCACATCATCATTTTTCTTAGACTGCGTGGTGACAAAGTTCTCTAGTAGTAGTTCCAAATTGGACTTCTGCTGTTGATTGAATGGTCGCGGTGGAAGTCTAGGTGGTGGCCTAAAGGATGACTGGGGAAACTGATTGCCAAAATTTTCCTAGGGAGCCTGATTGTTGAAATTCTGGGGAATGGCCTAGTTCTGAAGCCGTGATGAACACGGCCGTGATCACAATCACAGGCAGACCGTGTTCTCCATAGAAAACTCTAAAAACTCTAAAATTTTGCCTGCAACTTCGCCGAACTATTACAAATCTTTTCGTAACATTAGATCTTCAAAATTCTTCTTAAAAATGTGGAGAAATGAGCTGCATTTCACAAATAAACGAAAAAGAGTGAAGATTCCATACTTTACAAGAAAAGATATCAAAATTTGATATAAAATAGAACTTAAGCCTATAATGATGGTATTGTTATGACTCTAAATCCTATAAAAATAACACCTATCATCTACTCCCCCTAATCTAAAGGTGATATGCCTAATATCGTCATCATTGTGGGGGTTCAGCTGAACGTCCAAGGAGCTAAAGAACTCGAGGGTGAGCTGAGGAGCTACCTCGAGTCGCCGAGGACGGCGACCAACTCAGGCGGGGGAGGATGTTAGGCCCAAGATTTGAGCCCGATTTTGACTGGTCAAAGGGGTGTTGACCAGGTCAAAATCGCCCAAATCAATATTAGGGTTGGCTCGCGGACGCCGTTCGTCGCCTCTGCCAACGTTGCCGCGTGGCGCGCAGCAACGGGCGGCGACGTCAGCTGGAGAGGCGTCGGCCGCGTGGCTGGCACTGGCTGGCGGGGACGGGCGGTGGAGTGTCTCCTTTCGGGAGCACGCGCGGGCTTGCTTGGGGGACGGAGGCATGGGCTGTTTCTAGGGGAGGCGACGATGGGAGCGGCGGAGAACGTCGGGGCTTCGACGCCCGCCGGCGATGCGTCTTTGGGCGAGAGACGATGCAGGCGGACGAGTGGTTTCGTCCGTTTCGGGGAGTTGATGGTGGTTTCGAGGAGACGGCTTCGAGGCTTCCCTCTCTGGGTGCAGACTCGACGGCTGATGGCGAGGAAGTTTTGGTCGACGACGACTGGGGCGGGGGTTCGGTGAGCATGAATCTCCGGCGTATGGGACGCCGGCGGCTAGGCTTGCCGGCTAGCTGAGGTGAACGCGTGGGCGAACGCGCTCCAGTCGAGCAGGACGGATGTGGGTGTTCGCTTCCTTGCGCCATGCCCTTCCCTCTCGTCTCCGGCGAGGGCCGGTGATGTCCGGTGACTCCGGTGAGGTCCGGTGAGACCGGGGAGGTCCGGTGACCTCCCTCTCCCTCCTGGTTTCGACGATCAGCAGTGATCATCAGGTAACGACATTGTCCCGTTGGATTCCGGCAATCGGTGGCGATCGTTCAGCGACCTCCGGCAAGCTCTGATGGGTCAGAGCGTCGTGCGGTCTACTCCTCCACTCCGGCGATCAGCGGTGATCGTCGACGGACTCCGACGACCGGTGGTGTGGTGTGGGCGGTTCGGCGTCGATGAGTCCAACCCGTTTCCCTCTACGACTTGGTGTAGTCGTATCAACTGCTCGGACGGACTCCGGCGATTGGCGGCTATCCCCGGTGAATTTCGTGCAACGACCCATGGTGTGTGGCGGGGGGTTCGGCATCGAGGAGTTCAAATCAGTTTTCCAGATGGTCCGTTGTGCAGTGGTGGAGCCGGTGGGTTCGAGTCCTGCCGAGAGGTATTCTTCTCTCCCGGTTCCTTTATTTCTGTTATTTAGCTTTCCACTATTTGTTCAGCTTTCCGGCGTTGCCATGCTTTTCGGCGATGCCTTGTTCTGCTGTTGTGGTTTGTGCGTGTTTCGCATTCGACTTCGCGTTTAGGCGTGTGCGGTACCTCTCTTCTCCGGCGTTCTCCCCTGCTCGTCCGAGCGAGGCGGCTTCTCCCCTCTTCTCGACGTTTGCGACCCTGTCGCTTTGGTGCTTGTTTGTGTATTGTGTTGTGATTGGTGTTTTGTCGCCTGCATGCGATTGGTCCCATTCTGACACCCTGCGTGGTGTCTTTTGTTCGCGCATGTGCGCCACCGTCTGCGTACGGTGTTGGCTATTTGTTGGGTTAGGCTGAGACGTGAGTGGTCACATTTGCCGGTCACGCCCTATGCTATTTTGTCCCCTGCGCGGGACAGTTTTTTTCCCGGAGTCCTGCGTAGCTCTGCTTATTTTAAAGATAAATTTTAGCACTAATTCTGGGCGTGATAGACAGTTTAGCATATCAACATAACTTTGCTTACATTTGGTTTAATATACAAAGATACAAGTATTTGTGCACTAGACTTGGTTAAGTATAATTCCATCTAGACCTGTCTGCGGTTGCATTTTGCTATGTGAATAAGGTAGTTTAGCATATCAACATAACTTTGCTTACATTTGGTTTAATATACAAAGATACAAGTATTTGTGCACTAGACTTGGTTAAGTATAATTCCATCTAGACCTGTCTGCGGTTGCATTTTGCTATGTGAATAAGGTATAGAGATTGAAGTTAGTTCTCCTGCTAGATTGCTCTCTATTAGCCTCCAAATGTCTAATCTGCCTAAAATCACCCGATAATTATCAATCTTCTATGTCTATGTTGTTTTATCCATCAGAATTATGATGCTTTATTATTTTCTTAGCTATTGATAATTGGGTTTATAATAAGTATATGCATCGGATACTTACTCAATTTTACTAAGATATGGTACGTAATTTTTTTTATTAAAACTAATCAATGGTTGATTCATTTATTGAGAAAATATAGGTTGTTAATAATTATCGAGCACAGGAAAGTGAATTTGTTGTTGTATACTTGAGTTATCCATTATTCATGGAAGCGGTGAGGAAAATTAAAGCCAATTGATGTCGCTATTATAGTTATATAATATAAAATAATCCTTAGAACAAAAGAAATAACACAGATCTGGGAGGAAAGAAAAGCAGAGAGAAAAGGGTCTTCTCTCATTTTACTTTCTCTCCAATCTGGGGAGAAAACTCTCCCCTCTCCTGTGTTAGGTTATTTTTGACCCACTGTTTCGCCATCGTTGCCCGAGCCTCCAATCACGATCCCTCTTCCATTCGCTCTCCTCGCCTCGCCATCGCTCCTCCGGTCGCCTTCCTCGCCTTACCATCGCTCTTCCGGACGCCCTTCTCGCCTTGCCAACCCTCCTCCGATTGCCTTGAGTCGCCTTCGTCACCTTGCGGCCCCTCCTCCATTCGCTTTCCTCGCTTCTCTGTCGCTCCTCCGATCGCCCTCATCTCCTTTCCATCCCTCCTCCGGTCGCCTCCAGTCGCCTTCGCCACCTCGTTATTCCTCCGGTCGCGACTCTGCCAACCATTCGAAGCTTTGATTCTGCCTCGCCATCTTTGATTTCGGTATCTTGTACATCGTCTTCCGGAATTCGAACTAGATTTCATATAGAGATTAAAGTTGTTTCCCTACTAGATTAAAGTTGCATAAAATCACCCGATACGTTTATGTAGTTTCATCAACTAGGATTCCGATGCTTTGTTATTTTTTTTTTGGCTGTGGATAGTTGGGTTTATCATAAGTATGCTAACTGGCTACTACTTGGTTTTACTTAAATGTAGTATGCGAGCATGGGAAAGTAAATTCGTTGACGCATACTAGGGTTAGGGGTGAGGAAAATTATAATTTATGCAATTATTGTTACATCTATTGTGTTTTTTTATGTGAGCTCATTACGATTGCTTTTATCACAAAGATTCTTGTTTAAGGTTTCCTAATGTTTTGTTACTGAAGCATACCAGGAAATACCGTTTGGTAGCTTGTTGATATTATTATGGGGGGTTTTAGAAGTGAACAAAGCTCTTGGACTCTGTGTTGACTAAAAGCTTTGAAGACTTAAAGGTGTCGTATATCCTGGCTTGAGGCATGAACATCGTCAAGGGTGTTGCAGATCTCATTCGGAGATCTTCTAACAACCAAACTAGTGACAGTAGTTCTGGAGCTCATGGCGATAAGTTTGCTGCTCCCTCTCCAAGGATTTGGTTTGGGTAAGCTTATTGTTTTATTTTATTTTATGCTATGGTGATATTCATCTGGATTTCTTGCTCTTGTTTGTGGAACTTGGATTGAAGTGGGTCTTCCTTTTTCCCTGTAGACTCTGCTTTTAATATATATTTAAAGCATATTTGAGATAGATAGTATGCATCTCATAGTTGTTTGGCTTTTTTGGGATTTTATCAGTAGATTTTTATGGGTCCATGGTGTTAAGGGCCTCTTCCATCTTTGTAGGGATGCTGGTAAAGAAGCAGTCTTAAATACACTTTGGAAAAGATATGAGAATGCAATTGATAAGGTAATCATATTGTTTATTTCAAGTTATTATCTT
This sequence comes from Costus lasius, assembly GCA_027563935.2. Classification (NCBI taxonomy): domain Eukaryota; kingdom Viridiplantae; phylum Streptophyta; class Magnoliopsida; order Zingiberales; family Costaceae; genus Costus; species Costus lasius. The sequence goes on along the minus strand of CM050447.1, from coordinate 143,543,418 downwards.
GTTTTCGGTATTGCAAAGGATGTCATTTGATAATAATATGTACATTGTGATTTTCTTATATCAGATGGTATTTATTATTCTTTTCCAAATATTTCTTGTGACTTCTGCCCTTTTTTGTCAAGAAATTGTGTTACCAACTTCAAGTTTTCTGTATATATTTTTTCCCTTATGCAAATTGAAAGGATATAGATAACGAAAGATCATTTCATTGTTTGAAGCAATAATGCTCATTCTCAATACCCCTACAATTACCATCACTCCCTCAACTAACCCCCGGTCCCACAAAACAACATTGTATAAAAAGTCACTCAGAAATAATTCCAATTTTGAAACAACAACATTAATCACTGGCTTCTAATCTTAGTGCGTCAAAACTATTTACTTCATATAGGGCGAATCAGCGTCAATACCCCTCCCCGCCTGTATGTCTCAGTTTTCCTAAGTCACAAAATTAAATTGGCATAACATCACATCATTTTCGGTGGAATTCTCTTCCTCAATGCCCACTAATCTTCACTACAAGCAAATGGGAGCCTGACTTTTTATAGCTCTTTTAGAATGTTGGGCAGTCACTTGGGCCTGGCATCATTTGTCAATCAGAGCGGTCCAATACTCTATTCAGCGGTCCATAATCATGTCCAGGTTTTTTAGATAACCCCCCATGCCAACCTGGTAAGCTGAGCTTCTCATCCCAGCTTGCTATTTCGATCAACAAATATTTGTAGATGGTGATCCCAAGATGTAATAAAATTTTGATAATCCTTACGGAGATTGAAATTCTGGGACTTGACCTTCCTCTAAATGTCCAACCTGTGAAGAGTCTTTGGTTCATTCCATCCAAATATGGTAAATAAGCTTGGTCAGCAAAAGCTTTTCCAGTGTTTAAGGCCTGTTTTCCGTTCCATCTATATCTGTTCTCTGGTAGTAGTCGAGACCAAGCCTTTTCTCTCAGTCTTGTATCGTACATTTTTCACAATATAGACCAGTAACACAAGACAAAAGGAGTAAGTAATCAATAGTTTCATTATCCACGTTACGAAAACAACACAATGCTCTAGTGATAATCCCTCATTTTTCTAATCGATTCATCATAGACAACCATTCAAAACAAGCCAACCAAGTGATAAGTGAGAATATGGGTACTCTCCCTTGAAACCATACCTGCTATCCCACAATCCATTGTTATAAGCGATTTATATGCTGCTTTAATTGAGAAATTCCCTTGGGAGTTCCTTTCCAATTAATTTCATTAGCCTCACAGTTTGAATAAATGGGGATTTTAGAAATCCTATTATAGACTTTCCTTAATGCCCTTGAACATGGAATAGGAATCACCCGGTACCATTTACTATCAGTGAACTTAACATGGTATCCTGCCCAAGTGGGTTCTCAAACCTGAAATTCTTCACTAATGCATACATTCTTGACTGGAACCGGGTATCTTGCTAGAGTTTTATTATTGATTCACCTGCAATCTGGTATAGTATCTTGTACCATATATCTTGTCCCTATGGTACAGGATCTTGTCCCTATGGTACAACATCTTGTCCCTATAGGCTCCCTTTGATCTAGTATGAATCTATAAACCCACGTGTGATGCTTGAGATAGGAATTGTCCAAATAGAGAACCTTTTTAAGAACTAAATGTGAATCCTTCTCATCTATAAGGTATCCTTTTCTCCTAGTGATATCTCATATATAGCCCATGAACAAGACTGAGTTAATATTTTGAATGTTCCTAATATCGAGCCTACCACGGTTATACGGTTAGCACGCCTTTGTCCAAGAAGCATTGTGGATGCCTTTCTTTGCTTCCATGGCCTATAGGAACCGAGATCAATTAATTTAACCAATCAATTGTTGCACTAGGGAGTTTGAGCACTTTACACCAATATAAAATATTGCCGTAACAAACTGATTTAATTAACTCTACTCATCTTGCATTAGATAAGCATATGATTTGGTAAGATGTGATTTCCTTATTAGCCTACTGAGGGCACAAATTTTCTCTCAGCTTTATTGAAATGATTCAAGCATGCATCTCTTCTCCATTAGTATTAAGAAACATTGCTGGCCTTCTTCAACGGGACACCAGATTAGTGATTGTAAAACCGTACCATACGGTTTGTACGGTATGGTACCGATCCGACTAGCAAGCAGCTCTGGAACGGTGAGCGGAATGCTGCTCGGGCTGGATGCGAAGGGAGGCAGCGGAGGCTTCAGGCGGTCGGAGCGGCAGCGAAAGCTTCAATGAAGCCTCAAGCGATCGAAGCTTCAGGCGGCCCTGAAGCTTTGATTGAAGCTTCCGACGCCTTTCTGCTCGCCTGCTGCTCTTCTGACGCCCGCAGCTCCGCCGTTGCTACCGTCTGGTACTACCGGTACGGTGCCATACTAGAACGGTATACCGGACCGGTATTTCAATCCTTGCACCAGACTCAGACAAGGATGTCCCATTGTTCCCTGCGTATTCATATTTGTCATGCAAAGGCTCATTGATTTATTGCAGAATGAGGTGGATAGGGGAAATTTTACGGAGTCTGGTTATTACGAATTTACAATAATTTGTAGATGATGTACTTATTTTTAGTCATGTTCATGAGAAGATGATGCATCGTATCTCAAGAGTTATTGAATAATTGGCTGATAAATTGGGTCTACAAGTCAACAAGTCAAAACAATATATGTACTTCTAAGGAATGACTTCCACTTGTGGAAAAATTTTCAAGAGTTCTATCAAATTGGAGGGGTTTTCTATATTCTTATTAATTAAATGAGCAGCTCATATTTCACTCTCATATTACTGGTTTTGTTCCTTTCTAATCTGAAAATTTTATATAAAATTGATAAATAATTCTACTGTGGTTATGTTTCTTAATCACATAACTTTGTAATGTGATGATCGGAAATTGTTTCAATTATCTACTTCAAGTCTAGCTTTATGGATGTTTATTTAAATTTAAAAGAGTAATAGGTTAGCAAACATTTAGTAAATAAGTAGGGCATACATTAGAGTAGGGCATACATTAGGATCTGTATGATGACATTAGTTGCCCCAAGGATCTACTTCATGTTTACTCTTATTTTTTATATCCTTACTAATCACTATTTATATATTCATTTCTCATATGGTTATTAATTACTAATCACTAGGCCAGACTCACAGTCTATCTTTTAGAAATGCATTGCTTCTTGTTCATCCTGGCAATGCCACCACCAATATTCCTTTTGATGGTACGCTTTCACCTGTTCCAGAATGTGCGCCATCATTTGAACCATGTATTTATTTTGTCACAAAAAATGTGCCAAATTATAAGTTTTCCAGGTGAGTAGAGAGAGATACAATGTCAGTACTTGGGACAGAAGGTTTAAGTAATATGCAAAGTAATTAAGAAAGGAGGATATATATGTATCTGTTGCTTCTATGGTGCAAAGCGGGCACCAAAAAAATCTGATTTAATGTACATAAGAATTAAGATAATTCTAGCCATTTCTTATGTGGTAAAATATGATGACATCAGAAAATTATCAGGATTTTTGAATCATTACTAACTTTACAAGTGCTGTATTGATATTAGAAAAAGTAAAAAATTTGGGATATGAACCGAAAATGATGTTGCATGATGCACACCTTAGGTATGTTTAATTGAAGGGAAATAACCGGAACAGGAGAATGAAAGAAAGTGGAAACAATAAATTTTATTAGAAGAAAAATTGAGAAAACCAATTGAAAATGAATTTGGGCAAAAAAATTCCTTTTAAATTTTTATTTCTCATTTTTTTCTTTTAAAAGAAGAAAATAATATTTCATGTTAAGTTTATCCTTTTTTTTTTCCACTTCCCTTTCTCTTATTTTTCTTTCCTAGCAAACATAGTCATAATGGGTGAAAGCTAATAATTCTTTTGCATTCGTACCCTTTAACATGCACTTGTGAAGCATTGATAGCATAATTTCCCTTCTTTTGGTTGAAATTATAGCTTTTTGCTCAATATAGATATTATTGTATATTATTTGCGATAACGTTGTTAATGATCTATACTGAAAATATACTTCTAATGTCTTCTTCTGTTTAAGTATATTCGATTTCTTCCTTGGCGTAATTAGGTAAAAAAAATGCTTGCTAGATGGTTGAATTTTCATATCTACAGGACAGGTCCAGAATATTCTCATAGTTGATTTCTTTCCATATCCTTTTTTGGTAGTTGAGATATCTAGAAATATTTTGTTATGTGGTTCATGTCCGATAACTATCTGTAAATTTATTCTCCAGCTACAACTTTTATACCTGAGCAATTTGTGGATGTTATGAGTTATGCCACGTGGCTTAAGTGATTAAAAGAATTGTTGGAATTCCCAAAATTACACATTCTTTATGGTTTCTTTGGTTTCATCTAATGACGCCTTAAATCTTTAATTAATTTGATTACTGAATTTATTTTCACCAAGTCTTTTAACACATTTTACTCTGAAAAAAAAATCCAAAATGTTTTAACACATGTAAACTTGCACTTTTATTTAGTAAGCTTATGCTTAAATACATTTACTAGTTAGAATATACAATGAGCTTGTGCTTATTACTTATATAATATTTTTGTTCTATAGGTTGAGAAAAAGAAATTGTTGCAAGTTTTTCTCTCGCAATTCATTGAAACTTATGAAAACTGGGAGCCTGTGCATAATGGTCAGTTATCCCTGGAACAATCATCAGGACCAGTGGCTATAGTTGTGGGTTGCTCTGTTGGGCATCCATCTGAGGTTGTTCTAATTTTAATCCAAGAAATTGCCAGAGTAACAACTCTTCTTGCTGAGTGTAAGTGTGAGTTTCCTATTTTAGAATCTCATTATCTTAGAGCTTAATCTGTATTCCATATTCAGTATGTCTCTTAAAAGCATAATAAGGTTTTCTTTTTTCTCCTGCCTTTACCAATATACATATTCTTAGAAGCTTATTTGGTTCTTGACATGACATGAAAGAGTGCTTTTCTAGTTAATTTGTTTTATCCTAAGCTTTGAGTATCGGTGGGACTATTTTTAATTTTGAAATCTTTACTCGCCTTGCTACATGTTATTATATGGCTCCTTATATGCCGTTTTATTGTACTTTCTGTTCTTCCTTGTGTCAGCGATATAAGTCTCTTCCTTCTTAATCTTTTACCATTTCTTCTGAATTCTACTTTCATTGTGTTTTTATCATAATATGGTTCTTGACATGACATATATATGTATGGTGCCTTATTTTTTCTCATGTTATTTCTAGGATAAACTAACAGCAGCTGTGTATGATTCTTTGTGCTACTTAACTGTATTTTTTTATTTTCTTAGTGAAGAATAGCGTTGGGCGAGTTAATTATGATCCTTCAGAACCACCAGGCAGCTTTGATTTTGGGACTGATGCATTACGTGCCTTAAATTGTCTCACAATTTTAACACGTTCAATGCATAATTGTAAAGTATTTAGCTATTATGGAGGGGTGCAAAAGATCACTGCTCTTTTGAAAGGTACTTAAATTTGGAACCTTTTGTATCAATCTTGTGCTAGTTAGTTATGTTTCTAGATGGTCACGTGGACAAATATTTGAATTTGTTGGATGAATCAGGTTATTTTATAAACTGAACCTTGCAATTTTGTTGTTACTTTTAATCATGAATGTATATTGTCCTTATCCTGCCTGATGGCTTCCTGGCCTAAGAGCTTGTACATATATTGTGCTATGGATCTTATGGCTCAATATGGTTAAGCCAAACAATTTATGCACATCATATCCACTTGTCTATGAACCCTAGTTTGGGACTATTGGGGCTTCACAATATGTTTTCTATTTAAATGCTTAAGATACTTTTCAGGATTAACAGATATAACACACAATTCATTTTTAGGTTATTAATGTAGGCCTTAGTCTAGAACTCTAGGAAACCTTTTCTCAGTGTGTGGAAAGATGAGACCTTAATGTTAATTTTCCTTGCATTGATCTAGCAATCAATCACCTGCTTATAATTCATGACATTTTTAATTTTGGTCAGCCTCAGAAAATTAGCCTCTAGGATGTTGCCATTAGGTCGCCTTGATTTTTCCTACAGTTTATTACTCCAGCTTACCCTTTGCTAGAGAATTTTAGACATTGACTTGCGGTCATTGTTTTTGGTTATAAGAGATATATTTGGTACAATTTCATTTGATTATTTTCATATTTTGGATTTGGATTGAAGCTCTTCATTTTCTTAAGGTATAAGTGTCTTATACCAAAATTGAATAAAATAAACAAAATATGCAATTAGAATATTCAGTCAGGTTGGGTTGAGTACCAAGGATTGAAATACCGGTCCGACGACTCGGTCCGGTGGGCCGCCGGACCAGTATGGTACCGGTACCATACCAAATGTACGGGACGGCACCAGCGAGCAGCGGCAGTAGTGGGCGCTGCCAACTGCAGTCCGCTGCCGGCGGAGCCTCCGCCGTCTGCTCGAAATTATGCTTTGACATCCGTTCCGGGTCCGGTCACCATCCGGACTGGTACCATACCGTTAAGTACGATTTTCAAATCCTTGTTGAGTACAAGTGGTTGAGAGTTTATGGGGTGCCGGTGAGGATCAAATTAGCTTTGTTTAGTGGAGGGTTTACTATAGATAAGTTATATATATATATATATATATATGTAAAATATAAAGAAATTTAAATCTGATTGGGTCAGGACATTGGGTCGGACATGTATCTCAAACCTTGGTTCATGGATAATAGAATAATATGCGAGTGCCCAAATAATCAGTATTTAGTCATACTACTAAAGTCCTAAATGCACCTTTAGCTAAACAAAACATTTCCCAAGACAATTGCACATAGACCTATGACTCTCAACCACCATGGTAGTGCTTTGGCACTTGAGAGTTTCTATTCAATCTTTTTTTGTATTTTCTAGAACCTAGTCCAATTTGAGCATTATAGTTAATTGAGTTGAATGATATCTTTGTTTTATTCTGTGGGATTGCTTGAATAGTCCTGCATGTTATATTTCATGAAATTACTGGTCAACAGGAAAACCTAGCTACTTTAATTTCTTCTGATATTTCTTTTTTAAAAATAAATAGTATCATGATGTGTTCTAGAATTGGTTACATCATAATTGAAAATCTAATGCTAGTGTTATACTCTGATATTTATTTTTTAAAAACAAATAGTATGTTCATGAAATTTACTCTATTTCTAACATGAGATTATACTCTGTTCAGCTGCAGTTGTTAAGCTCAAAACTTTGACAAGCGCTCTTCCAGTAGATGAACATTTGCCAAGTTCTTGTCTGGAGAGAATAGGGTTTTTGCAAAAGATACTATTAGATGTTGTTTCAATTATTTATAGTTTCATGAAGTTGCATACTTTTGGAATCGAGAAGGTTCAGTTTATGGGAAGTGTATCACATAAGATTTCAACTCGTGATGCTTCTTCTAGTGATCCAAAAAGATCAGCCTCTGAGACGATGTTGCTTTGGCAGCAAAAAGCAATTGTTCTGGTGATGGAAGCAGGTGGTGTCAATTGGTTAGTAGGTAAGGTATGCTTTTTTCAGTTTTATGTGCATATATCATCCATCTTTGTTTCAGATTGCTGTTTTTTTGCCCCTTTAAACGTTACGGTTACTGCATAAGTTTATGTACTATTGGGTTTGCTACGTAGCTGAATAGATTCAGCTGACAGATTATCGAAAACTCTCACCCTCTTTGTTGAGATACACACATTGCTTTCTAATTACATATCTTAGTTATTGTAGTTGGGCTTTACAATATGTGCGAGGCCTTTCTATGTTTTATTTGAGTTCCTTTGATTACTTGAGAACATGGTTTAAACTTTAAAGTTTTTTTTACCAGCGTAGTGAGAAAAATGACACTAACTTGATGAGTTTGAATAATATTACTCAATTGAAAAAATACTTAAAGGTTAAGTTAGTGAAAGTAAGCTCCTTAAATCTTATATACCCTGATAATTTTTATCTCCTTAAGCCGAGGTACTACAATATCCCTATCGATTTGCATTTTCATAAGTTTTAAGGCCTAACTCAAAGCTCATAACTATCTCCAATTGATAGCATCAAACAATGATGGCTTCGCCATCCCAAAATAGCTTTTTGTCACGAAATTATCCTCCACGGTAAGTTTGCTTTGATGCTATTTTATTATGACCCATTACCATTAACTTGATAAACTTGAAAACTTAGTGCGATTGGAAAAAGCTTTAAGTCTAAGCTAACAGTAGGAAGCTCATTGTACAAAATTTTTATCTCACTTTCTTTGAACTTAACTAGCGTATCATGGTGCCCCACCAGTCTAGTATATACGCACTGACCTGTGTGAATCTTGTATTAGTTACAATATGTGGCTATCCCTAAATTCCTCTCGCTTCACCTTGTTTTATTTGGAACAATAAATTCATAAAATCCTATTTGAAACAAATATGAGATTGACATGCCATGCATAAAAGGTAAATTTACATTAGTTTACTGCGTGAGTGAAATTCCCTTTACTAATGATGCGTCGGTAGTAATTCCTATGCTGCTAGAGAGTATGTTGCATCTGAGAAGTTGTCTTGTTAAGCATGTAGCGAAGATCAATGCTATAGTTCTATAATGCACACATCTCAAAGCAACTACGAGAGTTTGGCTGTTTAGAAACGTCAAAAGATTCCGGAACATTTGAGAGCATGAATGAGGAGAGGGATGCTAATATTTAGAGGTCAGGTCTGAAAAAGAAACTGGAAGGTGCCGCTAACTGTATGGCAAAACTAGTTGTTGTGCTATCTCCAGTGCTTATTTTGAGTTGGCATCGACTGTATTGGAGTAGTCTCAACTGAAACTAGTTGACACTCACGAAAACCTAGCTTGAACAGACATCTATGCATCACCATGGATCTAATTGTTGAGTTGATGCCATCTCCAATTGTTATTCTGGAAAGGCACCTGCAATAATTCTTTCCACGAGCTTGTTGGATTAATCTGATGATGCATTTCATTTCTATTATTAACTATCAATTTCATCACTTTTTTTTTGTAATTTGTCACATATTTGTCTTGCAGAGCTTTTACGAGTTATTAGAAGACTTAATTTGAAACAACAGTGGACTGACTTGTCCCTCCATTACTTGACTTTGGGAACTTTAAAGTCAGCTCTTTGTGAAAACCCCCGTGCACAAAATCATTTTAGGAGTATTGGTGGGCTTGATGTTCTGTTGGATGGGCTTGGACTTCCGTCTAGCAATTTTTCCTTTTCAAAGAAGATATTTTTTCATGGAGATGATAGGTAGCTTCTTGTATCTTGGATGTTGATTTGATGTGAATATTTTGTGCTGTTTCTTGTTTACCCTTCGACTTGTACTTTCCCTATGAGACTGCTTTCATTTTTGCAAAATACTTTGCAACAGATTTGAGGTACTTCATTTTTCCTTGACATCATCCTTATTATCGATAAATTACCAAACTTATAAATCAGTGTAGTCGCCAACCTAGAAAGTCTAGTCCTTATTGAGAAGTACGGTCTTACCCAACCCTATTGTCCTTCTCATTGACTCAGTTGTCACATACATATTAGTCTACGGGTTTGTTGCCAGATTCAATCTCAGTTATCACATGGTATTAGACATTCACATATCTATCTATTGGTCAGATATATCCACCAGTCCACACACCCGCCATTTATGATTTTAGATATTCTATTATTTTTCATTGACCGTTAACTAAATTACAATCTTTTGGGGTTACATGGCTTCGCAAAACATGCAACATAGACATTCTACACAACATGTCAATCGTCTAAGTACTCTACATAAATAGAATGGTCAATTACTTAATTGATGCATAAACATTTATTTTAATTTGATGTTCAAGCACTTGTTTTTATTCCATTGAGGTGCAATATTTCAGTATTATTTTAGAAAGAATTAATTTCATCAGCATGATTTTAAATACACACTATAGTTTTATTTCACACTATAGTTTTATTTCTTGAGGTATCTATGCACATGCATTCATAAATACACACTATAGTTTTATTTCTTGAGGTATCTAATGGGCCTCTCTCTCTCTCTATATATAAACACATAATAAAATTTGTGCCTAGAGTTTGTATTTATCCCTTTAATCAAAGTAATTAGAATCCTATCCCATTTTAATCATAAAAAAAGCTACCAAAAAAGGTCCCTTCAATAGTGTTGTGCATGTCTTCTCCCTCTTTTTGACCTCTTGCCGAACACAAAAGAATTCTATGCTTACCTGAGGTGAGGGAAGAGTATGTCAGAAATCTCATTGTGAGTACTTTTCATTGACGTAAAAGCTTTGTAACCTAAATTTGTTCAATTTATATTTATGTCCCCACACTTCACAACTAGGTCTCTTACTTTCATTAACATATAAAAGTATACATTTAAAGAATATAAAAACACTCCATGTGGGGCTAACGATATAGAAAAAAGCACTGAAATACTATTAACACATTATTATCATGTCTGCAATGATAAGGATGGATACGGAGGGATTAATATTATCCAACTACATCACGCTCAATTGTGTTAAATAGTGGGAGAGAAGAAAATCGATGTAGTTAATTTCAGTGTACGTCTATGTTTTTCTTGTGTTGGGGTGGTGGGGTTACAATCGAACATTATACAAATTTAGTTATTTTTTAATAGTTGTATTCTTGGGAATGATAGCGCTTTTAAATAAAGCAAATGCTTGAGCGACCATGATTCTGAGGTCAATTATAGGACCTTTGAGATGTTAATTTTTTATTGTTCCGTGGGAAATTTGTTTCTTGATTATTAAGCATTATCTCTTAAAAGTGTTCTCTTATTGACATATGCACCTTCTTTTGGGTCTTCTTCAATATGTTGCAACTAGGGATCTTCTCTTATTGATCACATATTTGTGTTATTATTTTAATTTAATTGAAGTTTTGCATAATTCTGCATCGATTACTATAAAGTTCTTATAATGTTTTTCTTTTGCAGAAGTGGAATTCTTCCGCTCCAACTTCTCTCTTTGGAGGTCCTAAGGGAATCTACGTATCCTGAAGCCTATCATTCTTGCATTAAACTATTGAACTGTTAAGTCTGCATTCAGAGTACACTTACAGGTTTTTTCTGTATAGATTGTGAGTATAATTCTTTAATGCAACAAACTATTAAACATAAACCTGTTAAACATAATTCCTTTTACAAACCTTAGTATAAAATAAGCAGGTTTGCCTCAACTTTGAGTGGTTTGAATTGATCCAAAGTCAATCTCCTCAAATCAACAATCTCTAGTGGTATTCTAAAGCGTAATTTAACTTGAGTGTCCATATCTTTTGGTTTTCCAATTCCATTTTGGATTTGCTCGGGGGAATAGTTGACTTGAAATGCACAGAAAAAGTTGGCAAACCTTCTATCAAGGATTGGTATAGCTAAATGTAGTCCATGCACAACACATTGTGTAGTCATGAATTTATGATCTTACTTGATTGTATATATCATGATTGCCACACAACAGGAGCAAGTAGCATGTTATGCATAACTATTTTAGGTCATAACAAGGAACGGTCCATACCAGGTGTATTGGTCAGGCCTTGCACTAATATCGCTATATGGGTGTTACTAATATATTATATATAGTATATATTATATTACAAATACCGTTTACTACCAACACAGTACTATCCGGTACTATTAGTCCGATAATTGGACTGGCACGGGCTAATATCTTATAATTTGGGTTATAATAGTATAATACTACTATATATTATGGATTGTTGACTCGAGTTGGAGAGCAGCTAGTTGCGATAGCCAAGACTCCTCTAGAGAGGAAGACAAATTTACTTTCTCATACTTGTCAGCTAGTTGCGTTGTACCAATCCACTATTAGCTTAATATGCTTTAGTCAGTACATTCCATATCGATACCACTAGTGTATCGAAAATGTGTACTTCCATTAATCTATAGCACCATATGTCACATTGAAATTAAATATTAATAATTTTAAATTTTATTAAAGATCTATAACAATTTTATAACTCATAAAACCTTGAATAAGATAAACATATATAATTAAAATATAAATTTTTTATAGTTTTGCTTAATTAGAAGTTTTGAAATATTATAACGAGTCAAAAAGATAAACGGAAGTTGTCAAAAATTTAACATTAATAGTTTTGCACGACATATGAACTAAAATGCAAGTTATGTTATGTGAAAGAAAAGTTAATATACAAATTCTTGATCTATATTTATTTTACTGTATCTAAAATGTTATAAGAATAACTATATAAGAATAAAAACATGCCTTCGATAACAATACACAATACATAGTGTATAATTGGTGATGTTATTTGAAGTTACACATTTTAGTATACACAATATATAATATCATGATTAATTATTAGTATATTAACTTTTTCATATATGACAACTTGTACTGATTTTTTAGATCTTTATGAATCCCTATAGACCCTATATCGTGTATAACTATTAATGTTAAATTTATGGTTAGGTCCATTGATCTTGTTGTCTCACTATAGTGAGTCAAAACTTAAAATTAAGCAAAACTATGAAAATTTATATTTTAATTATATGTTAAGCTTATTAAAGGTTTTATGGGTTATAAAATTGTTATAGATTCTTAATAAAACTTAGTGACATATGTGGTATGTTATAGATTCTTAATAAAACGCATATATATATATATATATATATATATATTATATTAACATGTATATGGTAATAACTTTGTACCAATATCAATACTAGGTTGGACTAGTATGTACCACCCGTACCGGGCGGTAAGGAATAGTATTTTAGTCCTTGTTTAAAAGATAATTATTACATATCTAAGAGATTGAAACTGCTATGCCTTGAGGATATGGTAAAGTCAGTTACTGCTTTTCCACACCATGACTATAATATATACCATAGAGCAAAAGTTGCATATGGTTCAAACTAGGCTTTTATATAGTAAGCACATTAGAAAGAATTTAAACTGAGACACAAAGTTCAATATACTTGCTTCAATTTTCAAAACTTATTTAGCTATCATTATTTCACAGCAAGGCTTTGAGTACTGGCCCAGTCCCATTCCTTGTTGGCTTTGATTGGTTTTCTCTTTCCACTTTGACACTAGTTATAATGGAAGGTTGGCTATAATATATACCACTGAGAAAAAAATTGTGCAAATTCCAAACTGGCCTTTTATGTTGTAATCACATTAAATAGAATTTAAAGTACAGAAAAAGCAATATTGAAGATACTGGTTCATATTATACTGGTCCATTGTTGAACTATATATGCCATAGATTATAAAATCGCTAGGCAATGGTCCAACCTTATGCCGGTACTGGTGCAAGGTCCGTATTGATATATAATATATATATATCTACACAGAACTGATTGGTATGAACTAGTTCGACATTAGATCATTATAGATCGATATCTTAAACTTTGACATATGCTAACATAATATATATCAGAATTGACTTGGTACTGGTGTAAGATCATACTAGTATGTACCGCCCATATTCAAGACTCTAACTTCAATTTTCAAAATTTATTTAGCTATTCTTAGTTCAAAGCAAGGTTTATAAAATCAGTTTGTACTGAGCCACTATGGTCAGATACGAACTGGCCTAACAATTGAATGGGTACACTGATTTAGACCAATCTTTTAAATCTTGGTTCAAAGCAAGGTTTTGAATACTGGCTCGTATTTGTGTACTCATATTATGATACATATTGGTACATATCAACACTACAACAATAGTATATACTAATATAGTCTGGTACCATGTTGGACATGTCTGAACTGACGGTATGGATTGATACCTTAAACCGTAGTTCAATGCATCAAAATAAGTAAATGAAATCTAGTTAATAAGCCATTAACCCAATGTAAGATGTTGCAATTTCTGAATAAGTGTAAGATAAAATGATCGAGTAGGATACATAACTTCCTAGATCCATAAAAAGTGTTTTACATTATCTTACATATTTGGAGATTCATTATTGCTGTAGCCGAACCCAAATAACTGAGAATCTTGGGACTTTAAGTGCTGTTGGCATCAGGTTGTTAACGAAAATGATTGTTTGATTCCTTCAAGTGGTTGGTTGTGTTAATTAAACTACCTTTTTTTGGTTAGACAAAGCACTATATGAAAAAAGCATTTTCAAATGATGCTAGCCAAATTCCTCTATTTCTCTACAGATAATTGTCTTGGGTTTAATTAGGACTTAGAACCATGTAAGATTAGTTTGATTTTCTCATCCCAGATGGCATTTTTTCAACCATGCCAAACCTCACTCAAACAAGTTACTTTACCCTGGTTAATCATTCAGATTTTGTGAGACTGGAGGCTATATATTGTTTGCATGGCTGATGTTTTTGTGCTGTTACTTTAATATGATTCTCTAATATGTTAGCAATATTTTTGTTTGTGATCTTCTGTGTTTCCTTTATAAGTACCACAGATTTGGCCATCTAAATAATATGCAATTTCTTTGTGAAAGTGGACGGATTCATAAATTTGCAAATAGTATATGCTGGCCAGCTTTTATGCTACAAGAATTTCATCTACGAGAGGCTAGTTCATCACTATCTGAAAATCAATCGATGAACTCAAGCTACGGTGCCAGTGATGAAGTAATACCATATTCGGAATTTTCTTATCAGGACAGTACTAGTAGTCTTAATTTACATGAATGGAATGAATATTCTGTTAAATTGAGCAGAGTTCTTTGCTCTTTCCTGCTTGCTCCTGAAGACACCAAATTTTATCATGGCCATGAATCTATTACACATAGTTCGCAGCCTGTCTCATTTGCTTACTGGGAACTTTCTATAAGATGGATTATGAAGGTTCTATTTACTGCATTTCCGTGCATCAAGGCTTGCTGTACTGGAAGGGAGATGCCAAATCATATAAGGTGAACTCTTCTCTTTGTCAACCACCTGAAACATTTTTCTTTTTCTTTGAGAAATGTTTTGATGTTTCTACTATCTCAGCGTGAATTTCTGACTTTTAATGACTGGAATCTTATCTGATCGTTCTTGTTATGCAAAGTTCAATATTGAAATTGGATTTATAGAGTTTCTTAGCCTTATTTTGCAGACGCATAACTTCACAATGTGGGTTTCAAACCAAGGTTTAAGATCTTGGTTTGGACTAGTAGGTATGGAATGAAAATTGATCTTAGATTGGTATGGACTGCCTGCATGAGGCGGTACAGATTGGTTTTTGAAACATTGCTTCAAACCATACGAAATAATCAAAAAATAAAAAAATTCTAGAATTCCTCTACCTGATTGAAGGACCAAAATGTTCCTTTTCTATTCTCCTTTCTTGTCAGAAAGTTTGCTGAAGTATCATTGGATTGCCAGTTTTCCCCTCTTGTGCCTCCTCTAAGTCGGGAATTATCCATTAACTCATAAGTGACTTAGTAATTTGTACTCCAAATTAGACTCAAACTAGCCCCATTTAAATCTAGGTAAGGGATCAAGTACGTTTTCCTTGGTTTGTTCTTCCATTCAAGTGTTATATTGATGTATTTTCATCTTAGTTCTTCAAAGTTTATTTACAACTAAGCCTCTGTATTTTACAACTTGTTCATTTTTACAAAAGTGACACTTTTAAACTATAAAATTTTCCAACAATAACATTTCTTGTCTTGATGATTTTCTGGCTTGGCTCTCTTAGTTACTCACCGATTCAACAGTTCATCCCCTTGCAATTGCCTCGTCTTAGGTGCTCTGCAAAGATGTGGCAAATCTTGTATCATTTCTCATACGACATTGTTGCCCATGCTGCCCGTGTTGGTCATGGTATACGGGGTGGTTGAGGTCCTGCTGGAACTCCTTTTCTCCATGCTCAGTCATCCTCTGGGCCATTGTGTAGGGCACTTATTTCTTCTACTCATATATCTTGGGACAATTCCTAAAAATTAACCATTTACTGCAAAGATTTGATAGAATGCTTGAATTATTTTTATATTCTAAGATTATTCATTGAGTTGTGCTGTAATTTATTCTCATGAGAACTCTATGGTTGTGATCTAGTAGCCTGTTTTACTTTTCACGAAAGTTTCGTGTGATATTTTCTAGAGTTGCTAATCTACTGCACATTGAGTAAGTTGATTTATGTCCTTTTCTTAGTCAATATCCTGTAGTTTAAACATATTCAATTAAATTATACTCGTTTGTCTAAATGGTGGGGATGGAATTTTATCTGCATCTTAAATACTCGTTTTAGTCCTCTGTTATAAAATTTGTTTATATGTTCAATTTTTTTCAGGGTTTTAGCCACTTCGCTGCAGCATTACTTTCTCTGTACATTCAGAAAAGTTCTTGTTTCTGCACCAGCTTTGCTTGATATACTTAGGAAGGAGGGCATTTGGGAGTTGATTTTCTCTGAAAATTTTTTTTACTTTGGAACAACTCCAAAAGAACTTAATATGGAAATTGCCACATCATCAGATGGTGTTCTGAGTGTCTCTAACTTACCTGCTTGGTGTGAAAATCACAGCGATCTTGCAAAAGCTACAAAAGTTGACATTCTTCAAGTTGAAGCAATTTCTTTCTTGGAGTTTATTTCATCACTAAATGAAAATAAAAATAATTTGGTAATTACATTTTAATATTTTGTGTTATACTATTGATTTTAATTCTAATCTGAAATGTTCATATAGCAGTATGCATTGAACTAAGCCTAAAAATTATGTTTCTCTGTATGCTGAGGATGATGAACTTGGTGGTATATTGATCTATCTAGATTTGGAAGATTATTTTCTGAAATGAACAATTTGTCAGATGCGTCTCATTCGCATCATTACTCATAAGCTTGTCTTCTTGCTTTGCATATGCCATCTGTTGTAGCAGAGGAAATTTTGAAGGAAATCTCAGCATGCCATGTTTGAGTCATCAAGAAATTGAACAAATTGAATATTTGTATGAAATTTGCTAAAACTGCTAGAAACAAACCACTACTTGGTGCCTTTTTTTAACTTCTCATCAGTTCTGGCCTGTCCAATTACCATGTGTTGGTACTTGGTATACGTGTTTATCTTAAATAGTTACTAGAATTATGACTTATTCTACCAATATTATATTTTTATTTTATGTGCATTTTGTGGACATACAACTGATCATATTAATTGTTGTAATCAATTTGAACATGCAAATGTTCCTAACTCATAATTCACCGATTTTCAACTATATTTGCAACCTTAGTGACAGGCTTGCCAGTTTGGTAATGCAGGAGTCTTGTGCACTGAACCCTTTTTTCATTGATATTAGTTCCATACTAGTATTTAAGTTCATTATTGGATCAGTGCTTTCCAGTCAGTATCAATCCATACTGCCATCGTAACTATAGGTTTTTATTAAGCTTTTATATATTATATATATATCTCGTACCGACTATGTACCACATGTGCTGGCTAAAAATCAGCTGGACTACCTAGTATGGATTGATTTTTATGCCATGGTTGTGTTTAGATTAGCCTTTAGATGCTTTGCTTATGATTTAAGGTTGCATGTACTGAGCAGCAAGGTTTTGAAAACCGCCGGAGCGAGCGGCAGCTCGCCGGACCGGTACGGTACTGGTGTACCATCCGGTACGCGACTGCAGTAGAGGGCACATGTGAGGATCGAAGCTTCCTCCGCCGGATCGAAGCTTCCGCTCACGCCAGCACCGTTCGCCCGCTGTCCGCCGCCGATCGTGCTCCGAGACGCGGTCCGCGACCGGTGTTCCACCGGACCGGTACGTACCGGGTGGTATGTCCGGTACCAGATTGATTTTACAATCGCTGCTGGGCTGACCTTGTTTGCGCAGAATAGGATCAATACTAGTCATATGTATATATGTCAGGTATTAGTTGATACCAGTTCGAGCAAATACTATTTGTTGGTACCTTTGATGCTTTCCCCATTGTTACAATGTTAGAGACTTAAGAGTTTTGTAAATCAAATTGTTTGCCTTTCTGATGCAATATTGCCGTCAACTGTCTTGCTTAATCCGTAATTTATGCAATTGATTCTTCTGCAGTTGGGTCTCACTACTGTACACTTACGGGGAATTTCTTTATAATCTTAGTTAAGGTTTTAAATACTAAGTCCATTGTTAGACCAGTATGTATATGGTAGGGTTTGTACTGACACACAATGGTAAATCTTTAATCTCGGCACAATGTAAATGGATTATGCCAAGTCACGTGCCTATCAATTCCATGATTTTTGTTCTTGAGAAAGAAGTTGCTGTTAAAGAGATAATTGACACATGCATATAAGCGAGCTAAAGATGGTAGCAGTCTATCTTTCTCTTCTTGTGAACAAAATGCATCACAAAGCAAGGATAGGAGTATTTTTGTTAAATCAGGATGTATTTGTCTAGATATAGTTTGAAAGTTGAAAGAACTGTCAGACTTTCATATAATTGCTTAGGGACATTCTAGGATGTTTTTAGTATGAACCTATAACGTCAGTGTAACCACTAGCACTTATATAAAGGTCCAGGAGCTAGAATATTATACGATAGTATCACTATGCCGTGAAGTTCTTTGGAAGAATTTTTATAATTGTTGTTATAGTTTTCTCAATGATCATCCCACCTTTTTTGGCTTAGTAGGGAAAACTATGTACTAGATTCAATGGCATTGATTCAGTTTATTATGGAATAGGCTGAAAACATATGACGATCATCATTCAAGAGTTATTGGTGATTAATTATGAAAATACTCATTGATGGCTGCTGATTTTCATTATTCATTATCTGGTTTAGCAAATCTCATGGCCTCAATATGAACTTCTCAATGTTCACGGTCAACATTAAAATGCTGGTCTGAAGTCTGAAGTTTGAACTAGGTGATGAGTTCAATAAGTGCTATTTTGAACATAACCCAATCTTGGTTTCCATTCTCGGTCAGGCTCGGTCCGGTGGGTGGCCGGCCGGACCGGTACATACCACCGGTACCAGTACCGGATGAAAACCGGTGAAAACCGGCGGTGCCCTAGCGGCAGTAGAAGGCGGTAGAAGGTGATGGAAGCTTCGTTTGCCACTTGAACGAAGCTTCTGCAGCCTTCACAGCCGTCCGTTGTCGCCTCCGCTTTCGCCTCGCCGCTTGCAACTGCCGCCTGCCTGCTTTGAAGATTTTCGGTGCCGGTCCCTTGCCGGACCGGTACAAATCGGCCGGTACCGGACCGAAACCTAAATCCATGAACCCAATATAAAACCACATGTATATAAGTTTTGCTGCTTATATTATAATAAGTATTTTGTACCGTGAGTTAATATGCAGTAAATATACTTGGTGGTGTTCCATATGTAGCGGCTTGAGATATAATGGGAACACTATCTCATAGTTCAAAAAAACTGATATGGACTGGATTGTATGGCTAGTTTGTACTGGTTTGATCTTATACCGGTATATATATTATATCTAAATTTAATTATAACCAACCGGTACATTTAGAACCGTGTTTGATACAGACTAGGACTAGTACCAACTGGTACATATTTGTCTGGCAACGGGTTATGCCATTGGTGTAGACGTCAGAGTTAAGGGATAGCAACATAGAATGCCTTATAGTTTATATGATAATAAAGCCAAAGTCCAATAGATGTATTTAAATAGCGGAATAGAGACATGAGGAGTTAATAGTTTCAGACTTTCAGCCAAAGTAAAGCCAACATGTTGGAGCAATATGAAAGAAACATGTCCTTAATAATCCAATAGATGTCTTTGATTGCTTTATGAACTTATCACTTTCCTGATATAATTTTTTTTGACTTGACCTTACGGACAAGGTGATATCTGTCAAATCTGGCCATATATTGAAAAACATTGACATGTGCATATTTGTTCTAGTAATAAGTGAGTTTTGGCTTCAATTTCAATGGTGCTAACTTAGCTAGTTTCCTTTCTTTATGATGACTTGGTATCTTTTGGAGGATCTTAATTAAGCCTAATCAATAAAACCATTTTCAAGCACGTATATACTCTCTTTTCAAAGTTCTTCTATGCAATTCATGTTTTTCATGTTCTTTTTCTTATTTCAGCCAGAGTGCAGTGTGCTTCTAGATACACTTGAGCAGTCAGCTTGTACTCCTGAAATTGCTAGTATTCTTTTGAAAAGCCTGCATAGAATACTACAACTTGCCACTGTGCAAACCATTGCTTCCTTTGATTCATTAGATGCCGTTGCTAGAGTCCTCAGGGTCGCATGTATTCAAGCTCAAGAATTCAGAAAGTTCAGAAGTTTATATGATCATACTGAAATTGACAACAATGAAGTACATGATGAACCGACTAGTCCGGTGGCTTGTAAAGTACAACCATCTCTCTATTGGTTCAAATGCATGGAATCTTCATTTGAGCTTTTTATGGACTATGTTCTTATGGCAGATAATGGAAGGAGTCTAGTTTTGCAAAACTCTGGTTGTATTGATAGCTTATTTGATCTATTTTGGGAAGAAACTCTCCGTAAGCGTGTATTGGGGCAAATTATTGAATTGCTTAAGGTACTTGGATTGTTGGATTCTTCTTTTTCCATATATTTATATTGTATATTGCTAGTGATGGAAGTTTACTTTTAACTGCATTAAAAAAAATGCTCCAGTTATCTCATTCATCTGCCGAAGTGAATAGAGCTAAGTCACAGCTGTGCTCCAAGTTTTTGGAAACCTTTACTCAAGCAAAGGAGAAAGTGAAGTCTTTTGCGGAGTTGTCAATAGACTTATTGATTGGCATGCGAGAACTTATTCTGATGGATCAAAATGTGGGTTTACTTTGATAATTTGTCAACATTTTGACTTTAGTATGAGTGAATTATATTCTTTTATTAAATGTTTAAATTAGTTGGCTTATGTCCTCATTTTCTTTGAAGTGTCAGTACTATCAAAAATTATTTAATAGCGGGGAATGTTTTCTCCACATTCTCTCCCTTTTGAACGGTTCACTTGACGAGAGTATTGGGGAACAGTTGCTGCTTAATATTCTTCAAACTCTGACCTTGTTACTTATGGGAAATGATGACTTGAAGGTACTTCTTTTTCCTAGTCCTTCTGTATATTTGACAGGATATAATCACTTATTTTCTGGAATGACATACAGGTGCTTAATTATTTGACTACTTTTTTAGTCTTTTGAGGAGTCATTCTGTACATGATTTGCATAGTAGAAGTGTCATAATAACATGAAACTTCTTTATTTTCTGTATTTGATTACAGATATCTTGGTATAAACTTACAATCCTGGTCGTACTTTAGATTGTTCTTTGGTATTTTCACTCTCTACCTTCAATTTCTCTTTTACAAGTAATTTAATTTACTGATTTAAAGATTAAGTGTAAAAGTAAAAGTAAAACTTTTTACATGCTGGTCTTGATTCCCTGAATTCCTGATTTCATATGGTTGATTAGTAAGAAATGTTGGATTTAGGTGGTGGCAATTTTTACATTGATCTCCTTCTTTTGAGATTGAATTGATTTCTTATGGATGTTCACTTCGTTAGAATTAACGGCATTTTAACCTTAAGCTGTGGTTGGTTGAGGATATACGTGGATTTAATCCGTACTTATCAATTAGAATAATGGTAGGTCATATATGTGTAGCCCATATTGTGAGTGCCTTTCTTTTGAGTCTTTAATTATTTATAGGGTCAGCCCTAGTTTTTATTGTCTCGTTGACTTCAGAGTTTAGACTATCACAATTTAACCTCCATGTTATTTTAGTTTTAATATGTACATTTAACTCTCAATTTTATATTTGGGGTGAAAGAAAATTGAGAAAATTACGTACTTTGATGTGTTGCGCTTATTTTATTTGCTTGTTCTTGTAATAAATGAATGATCTTTGTTTGTTTAATTAATAATGAAGATGGTGCGATTGAAGTTTGAAAATGATTAATATGCAATTTGCAAATGACGAAAGCAACTGAGAATGAGTTAAAGATGGTTATTTTTTTATTTTTGTATGCTTTTAATAACCGAGATTAAAAGAGAAAATTGAAACTTCACTCAAACCTCAGATGCGAAATTAATATTCTTGTAATACTAGGAGCCCAGTTGTAAGTTGAGCCAAATTTTTACTGCAAAACTGGAACTTCTCCTAAATTTTAATATGCAACTAATCAGTTGTATAGTGTGGACACAGATGCTATTTTTTTCTTAGTTTGCTCCTAAGCTTGATCCAAGCTTTGATTTAGAAAGTATTTGATGTTTGAACCAAGCAACAAGGATATAGGCTTTATAAGAAAATCTGTATTGTGCAATTGCGCCTATT
The DNA here is from genome assembly GCA_027563935.2 of Costus lasius. Lineage (NCBI taxonomy): Eukaryota > Viridiplantae > Streptophyta > Magnoliopsida > Zingiberales > Costaceae > Costus > Costus lasius. The sequence goes on along the minus strand of CM050447.1, from coordinate 143,521,151 downwards.
GTTTGCATCAATCAGTAGGGAATAACATGTATATCTAAGAAAGATAACTTCAATATATATTTATCGCTTTTTGCTATTTTGAAATGCCCGTTGTAACTCATGTGAGTATGGCAGTATGGTTGAAATTAGTTACTAATGTATAAATGTTGTGACCCGGGCCTGCCTCATGCGGTGCATTTGACCTTCCCACCACAACCAATCTAGGTCTAGGGGACCTCGAATCCTGGCCGTTTTTTCCTACGCATATTTCGTCTGCAGTAGGATTTGACCCCTGGACATGACCTGATCCTTTAACCATTGAGCTGCACCGTAAGGGTCATGTCTAGGGGTCGAATTAGATGAAATATGCGTGGGAGGAACCGACCGGAATTCGAGGTCCCCTAGGCCTGACTTGGTTATGACCGGGAACGTATTAGATGCGCCGCATGAGGCAAACACGGGTCATAACAATAAAACTAAATGTAAATTTTACCTAGAAATCTTATCTTGTAACTATACCTGCCTTTTTAGGATTTAGGATGAACTGTAAGATTATTCTGTCTGCTACTAAGTAAATAAATTCTTGTATCATTGCCTGTATTGGGTTCTTGAAATTTTTAGATTATAAGGTCTACCAAAATCTATATTTTTACCTACTCATCGTGCTCTCTTAGTTTCCATAACACTTAAGCTCCTTTATTGCCTTCTATTCTTCCACTATGTCCAGTCAAATCCCTTATAACTTTTTCTTTTGCCCCAAATTGCTATTTACTAAAAATTTTGAACACCAGCCACACTTGAAACAATGGCCAAACAATGATAAAATTTGTGATGTTGACTGTTGGTACAACTTAGAAGGCAAAAGCAACTTGAAGTGCATTTGGAATTTAAGTTGACGAAAGCCTGACAAAATTTGCATTCAGAAATATATTTTGGATCCATTCTTGTGTTACTTAGCAAAGTTTACAGGACCTACCGATCCCCTATTTGGCTCGGGATTAGCAAAGATCAATCTCATTCCTGTCGATTTCTGGATGATAATAATTCTGTATTAAATTACTTTTTCATGGATTTTTGGTATCACTTTTTAATTCTTATTTATTTAAAATTTTACCTGTATAAATCCTATTTTTTATTTTATTATTTTATTTAATTTTTTATATTCCTGTCTGTTGATCCTATACAATTGATGTGGCGAGTCATTTTTTTATTGTATATTACTAAGTTACAAATATCAAAAGCTGTGGTATTTAGTTTCACTAAAATTGTTCATATCCTCACATTTGATATGTCGTAAGCATCAAATAACTTGGATTTCTAATGCTTAATAATAAATCCAATATTCTTCACTTTTCTTTAATCAAGTTTAGCTACTTTCTGCTCTCTTATCATTGTTTCGAAACATGTATAGATTTGTATGCCTACAAGGAAGGTTTTAGCCTTGAACAATATAAGTTGCACCTCAATCCCATGTTTGAAATTTCGGTTTGAACCGCACTGAAATTTCTAATTTGTACCGGTCTGAGACAGTACTGGTTTCATTGTAGTATATGTTGGTACGCATGAAATTACTGTAGCATAGTATCGATATGCACCGTTCATACTGGTCCGGCACCTAACCGGATCGGTTTTTAAGGCCATGCCTCAATACTTGTTAATGTTTTAAATACCACATTGCCCCTTCTTTGACAATGACTATGGGCAACAAGTGGTGTGTTGCAATTGATAAGGATCCTCACAGTACAGGTATTCCAATTTGTTCCACATTTTGGAGAGCATGTGGTAATTGGTATGCAAGCTATGATGTGATTACTTTTAATCATAATCTAATGCATTATGGTTGCATTACAAAAAGGTTCATCGTTGAACTTGTTTGGGGTCAAAAAGACAATTGATGTGGTCTTGTGTGCCACTGTTCCTTCGGAAAATGACCCGGAGTAGATAAAAATAGAACTAAATTGACATACTACTGTGATTTTTTGATCATATGTTAAAAACTCTATGTTAATATAAAACTTAGAATTTTGAGTTGGATTATTGGGAATACTTTATCTATGTTCTTATCAAGATTTAAAATACCGGTCCATACTAATAAACCGGTCCAAGCTCAGACCTGTACGGTATCAGTTTGTATATGGACAAGAGCAATAGAGGAAGAAGTGGAAGAAGAGGAAGAAAGAGGAGAGGCTGAGGTGGTTGCTACTTTTGCTTGCGCTCATGACAAACGCGGCGGATGTCGCTTCCACTCGCGCTCATAGAGGATGCCTTCCCCTTTCTCCTTCTTCTTCTCTTCTCCTCCTTGTTTTCTTCCTCTTCCTTCTTCTTCTTTCCTCTTTTGTTACCCTGCTACTATGCTACTCTGATCCAAACTGTTTGTACTGCCCGGAATAGAATGGTTTTTAAAACATTGGTTCTTATCATTGTTCGTCTAATTGTGTCTTTATTTATCCTTTACCCAGTTAGTGTAATAAGTGTTGGTCTAATCATAATATGGTATTTGAACCTCTTATATACTTAGTTAAGCTATATTACAATATAATATAGCATACCATGTTTTGGTATGCTTCGTACTTATTGGTATGCTTTGATTGGTTGGTTAACAGGCTTGGGCCAGTACATCGGACCATGTTCCTTGCTTTTCCTTAATAAATTCTTTATAATTTGTACAATGTCCTGGCTCTGTGATTATAAACCTCAATACATTTTGCTGATTGTTATTGATGATAGTAATGCCAAGTACTAGATATTTCCTTGTTTTCCTTTTAATATATGACTATTAAAGAAATCTCTTGCCTGTGCTTATTGAAGAACCCCCGTACCTGTTTCCTTATGATATGTGCCATCAGTTCCTTATGATATGTGCTTATCGAAGAACCCCCGTACCTGTTTCCATAATATTCTCCTTCCATTACATTTCGGTGGCTTGACATTATCATTATGCTATCAAAATATAGTTTAATCTTTTCAGGGTTCCTTCAGAGCACTTGTTGGTGTGGGTTATCAAACATTGCAGAGTTTGCTCTTGGAATTTTGCAAGTGGCAACCAAACAAGGCTCTTCTTGATGCGCTTCTTGACATGCTTGTAGATGGAAAATTCAACATGGAGGAGAACACAGTAATAAAGGTGAACATTCATATATATCTATTTGGATTACTTGTGTTTTTTATGACTTCATGGTATATTCCTTCACTTCTCTTTTTATTTCAAGCTTCTCTTAATTTTTTCTTGCTCTTGTTTTCAACAGAATGAAGATGTTATTTTGCTTTTTTTAAATGTTCTGCAGAAGGTATGCTTATCGTATCTCAAATTCTTATTATATGTATTTGCCAACATATATATGCCTTGATAGCATAAAAAATTCTTCTTGCCAGAGCAGCAATTCGCTGCAACATTATGGTCTTGATGTATTGCATAATATGCTCAAGGATTCTACCACCAACAGAACTGCTTGTTTCAAGGCGGGAGTGCTTGGTTTTCTTCTTGATTGGTTTCCTGCAGAAAAAAGTGACGACATGATTAACAATATTGCTCGATTAATTCAGATTATTGGTGGGCATAGCATATCTGGAAAGGATATACGGAAAATTTTTGCTCTTCTCAGAACTGAGAAAACTGAATATATACAAAAACACAGGCCCTTGCTTTTGAAATGTATTAATTATATGCTCAAGGAAAAAGGACCTGAAGCCTTCTTTGAGTTCAATGGCTCTGATTCTGTACGTTCTATTACCCATGTCTCCTTTATCTTAGATATGCTTTATTTTGTACTATTTAATCAGATTCCAGTTTACTTTAATTCTCTATCTCAATCGATGTTTTGATAAGAACATGATAGCTGACGGTTTTGCTTACATCTAAGGCAAAGCCACTTCAGCATTGTCTCCATCGTGGGTGCTCAATTTTAATATTATTCTATTGTACATTCAAAGCATTATCGTTCTGGTGTGGAATTATCGTGGCATAATATTGCAACATAACACATGCAAAAAATTAAGGCTTACTGGACTGGTACGCCATTAGAGGCAAGGTTTTGAATATAGGTCTTGGATCAAACTAGTACGGTGTGGTACATATCAATACATTAGTATGATGTATTGACCATACTAGTGTACAGGTGTGTCCATATTTATATTTTTGTATATCAATGCCGGTTTAGTTTTGCCATATTCTATATACTAGTACTAGACCGAACTGTTACGCACTAGGCTTGTTACTCCTTTCTTGACTTTATTAAAAATGTAGATTGGTTGTATTGATTGCTATGATATTTGTCCTAATAATCATACAAAACATAATGCGTTGATGACCACTGACAATTGAGATCGTTTGATGCATTTGATGTGGTACACAAGATACTACATAGTATCAAACATTGGTCTAAGCTTGGACCTGGAACAGGTTGGTACAGTATTTAATATGTATTGGTCTGACATTGGGCCAGCCGATTCTGACTGAGTTTTTGAACCACACTGCTGAATATAAAGTATAAACTACACCTATTCTATTAAGTAGGAACTTGTGGGTTAGTTAAAATTTCAAATCAGTCTATACCAAACATACTGTGCACATTATTTCACAATTGAATTTTGTTATCTTGGGATTTTATTATCCAGAACAAAGAGTGAACTTATCCAATTCCTTTTTCATTAACATAGAAGTGATTAATCATTCATCACTTGTTGAATCAACTTGAATTTTGTTCTGTATGATATACTAACAAATATTTTCTTTTATTCTGCACTACTATTGTTTGGTATAATCTGTTGCATCTAATCTTATTTTCGATGTTATTGATTATTAGAACTTTAATTTTGGTCAGAATTGGCCAAACCTTTCCTTTGATTTGCAGTTCAGAATCTTTTCAGATTTTGCTGAATTTTGTGGTTTTCTGCATGCTAAAAGTTTTATTTTAGGGGATGTGTAAGATCACTGAATATGTCCTGCCCAAGGAACATAAGCAAGTTGAAAATGGATGGGAAAAGGAGAACAAGGAGGAATAAGACTAGAGAGCCAAAAAGGAATACCTGTCTAAGCAAAGTTGTATCAATATACCAGTCCGCCATCGAATTGGTATACTGACTGATATGTACTATATATATTTATAGACCAGTTCACAATTCGATATAATACTGACTGATATGTACTATGCGACACAGACGAATTTTTAAAACTCTATCTAAAAGGCAACTAAAAAGTTAGTTCCAATCAACAATTATATTTAATCAAACTAGGCTGAAATTAGATAGTTGGTTTTAGATAGCTTACCTTGTTATAAGTTTATACTAATAATTTTTATGAGATTAGGGATGGAAATTTAAGTATGTCTTAATTTGAGCGCCTTGCCCCTAGTTCACTAGTTCACTTCTTGTAGTACAAAGCAACCTCATATATAACAAAGATGAGCGTGATTTTCTGCCATACACCAACTTACCCTTTCTATTGTTTTGGTAGAATATTAGCGTCTTCAATAGTATATTAATTTCTTATAATGCATTTTTTTTTATTAATATATTGTTGGAGTTTGCCTTAATAGTTTTAACATATATTTTATTATGTTCACATTCATGTTTTAATAAATATATTGTTGATGTTATTTTTACTTAATTTTTGCATAATATAACTAATTATAATGATGTCCTTAAAATGATATGATTATTCTTAAATAGTCAAGTATTAATATGTATAGAGACAATAATAATACAATAAGACTGTGAGTGTTGCGAGTAATGACGAGGAGTTGTCATGATATGAAGATATCAAGTGAAACATAAGGGTGCATGTTAGAGAATAGTGTACTAGACAAATTCGCCATAAGAATACTACATTAATCATGAAGGCTATAATTGAGTGTGCCATGAATCATGGAGAGGAATATAAGTGATGAAGGTAAGTTTTCTCTCTCCAATATATAATGGGAGTGTTGGTATTTTAGACACTTAATATCAAGTGACTAATAACGAGGAGTATAAGATATCAATCAAACACATGAGTGCATGTTATAGAATAGTGTATTGTGTAGACCCGCCCGGATTATTATATCAATGTCATAAGTATTTTCATAGTGATGAGAGTGTATGTGATTTTGACTTAAGGCCAAAATAGATTTCTATATGACTAGTCATATACATTGGTATAATTTATGAATCATGAAGAGGAATGGAAGTGATCAAGATATGATATCTCTCTCCTATATACTAGGTGTCACGCCCAGTCCAAACGGCCCGTCCACGTCACCCAAAATAGCATGGAATTGTGTGCCAAACTAAAAACGAAATCAAAATCTTGATTTGATTTCGAAATTCCGTTCGCCGAATTCCAGCCGCGCTCATCTCTAATTTTGACCGAGCATTGACTTCTACGAAACGAATGCCGAACCTGTTCGTGCGTTACGTGTCTTCGGCCGAGCAGCGAACGCTGCATGCATTCGTCGACATCTGCTCGGCACCGGAGAAGAAACCGGAGGGGACGGGAAGGCGTGTGGCAGGTTTGGACACGTCCGTCCAAATCTCAGTCCTCGTTGCAGAAGCCTTCTCTGACAAGGAAGGGAATGAAGGAGAACTTGGTGAAGTCGGAACAGGGGAGCTTCGTCGTCGCCGAAGAAGACATAGTGAGCTCGCCGGAGACGATAGCACAGGTAAGGGAAAATTTCTGTTTAGTTCATTACTAAACCTACCTAAAACCTTTACGGAGCTCTCTCTTCCTCACGTCGACGGTCGACTACATGTCTCTCCCTAACCTCGCAGGAGGAACTCTTCATTGCCCGCCTGGCAACGGCATCAACGCTCGCCGCGTTGGGAAGAGGTCTCATCGACCCCTCGTTGTCAAGAGGGCGACGACATCAGAGTAGAAACTCTGGAACAAGGAGAGGTGGCGGCTGCTCACACCACTTGGGGGAGGTCGTCGCGCATGACTGGGGGAGGCGGTGGAAACATGTCGCCGGTGATTCCGCCCGCCTCCCCCTCTTCTCTCTTGGCCGGAGCTTGAAGGGAGAAGGAGCCACCAACTTGTTGATGTACCAGCCTTTGAAGACGGGGAGCCACGTGACGGAGACCTCCTGGACCGAGCTCCTCTCGGCTAAGCTCCCTCCTCCGTTGACGGAGTTCGGCTTGCAGCTTTAAGGACGAACAGATCACAGCATTTGGGAAGGAATTGCCCGCCAGGCGTCTTCCCATCTGGAGAACCTGCCGATCACGCCTTTGAACGCGTCCATAGACAGTGCCGCTAAAGCCGCTCGCCAATCCCGCAGAATTCGTCCTCAATCTGCGCCGGCGACAGATCTCGCCATCTCTGCCGGAGAAGGGTCCGAAGACATCGCTGGATACTTTGCCGCCGCTGACGCCGAAGATGGCGTCGGGAAGGACGCTGGTGGAGTCGCGCGTCTCTCTGCCTCCGCCCGTGCGTCTGTCTCCAAAGCCTGCGTCTGCGCGGATCCGGGCTGCGTTGAAGTGGATTTGGGTTGCGCGGCCCAATCTTCCCTTGGCCCGGTCCAAGGAAGATTTGATCCTCACATTCTCCCCCGCCGAATCTGGACGTCGCCCTGACGTTCTCCCAAGGGTCCTCCGTTAGAGCACCGCCTGTGCTCTCGGTACGATACGCCTCACCCTTAGATCCCATGTTGGCGTTGCGTAGACGTCGGAAGCTCATCATCGCCCTCCCGGTGACGGCATCAAAGCCCGCTGCTTTGGAAAGGGCCTCGCAGACCCTTGTCGGCGTACCACCTACGCCGAAATCCTTGTCACCTGCCTGCTGACAGCATCGGAGCCCACTGCTCTGGGAAGAGATCTCGCAGACCTCTCGTCGGCATGTCGCAGACGTCGGAAGGCAGGTGATGGCATCAGAGCTCGCTGCTTTGGAAAGAGATCTCGCAGTCCCTCCCGGTGACGACATTAGAGCCCTTTGCTCAGGAAAGGGGCCTCGCAGACCCCTCATTGGCGTCCTACTTGACGTCGGAACTCCTCGTCACCCGCCTGGTGACAGCATCAGAGCCCGTTGCTCCGGGAAGAAGTCTCACAGACCTCTCGTCGACGTCTCGTCTGACATCGGAATCATCGTCACCCGCCTGGTAACGGCATCGGAGCCTGCTGCTCTGGGAAGGGGATGCTCTCGCCACCGCCCTGTCTCTGTTGGTGCGCCGCCTGGGCACCTGCTACCTCCTCCACTCGGTTCAGTCAGTCTCCTTACGTTACCATCTTCGCGAGAACTGGCTCTGATACCACTATCATGCCCAGTCCAACGGCCCGTTCACGTCACCCAAATAAGCATGGAATTGTGTGCCAAACGAAAACCAAAATCGAAATCTCGATTCGATTTCGAAATTCCGGTCGCCGAATTCCAGCCACTTATCTCTAATTTTGACTTAGCATTGACTTCCACGAAACGAACGCCGAACGCGTTCGTGTGTTATGCATCTTTGGCCAAGCAGTGAACGCCGCTTGCGTTCATCGACGTCTGCTCGGCGGCGGAGAAGAAACCGGAGGGGACGGGAAGGTGTGCGGTGTCCGTCCAAACCTCAGCCCTCGTTGCGGGAGCCTTCTCTATTAAGGAAGGGAATGAAGGAGAACTTGGTGAAGTCAGAACAGGGGAGCTTCGCCGTCACCGGAGAAGACATGGCGAGCTCGCCGGAGACGATAGCACAGGTAAGGGAAAATTTCTATTTAGCTCATTACTAAACCTACCTAAAACCCTTACATAGTTCTCTCTTCCTCATGTCGACGACCCCTCGTCGTCGACTATGGTTCTCTCCCTAACCTCGCCGAAGGAACTCTTCATTGCCCGCCTGGCAACGGCAGCAACGCTCGCCGCGTTGGGAAGAGGTCTCATCGACCCCTTGTCGTAGCCCTCCTGGCAATGGCATCAAAGTGGAAACTCTGGAACAAGGAGAGGCGGTGGCTGCTCACACCACCTGGGAGAGGTCGTCGCACATGACTGGGGGAGGCGGTGGAAACACATTGCCGGTGATTCCGCTTGCCTCCCCCTCTTCTCTCCTGGCAAGAGCTTGAAGGGAGAAGGAGCCGCCTGCTCGTTGATGTGCTAGCCTTCGAAGATGGGGAGCCACGCGACGGAGACCTCCTGGACCGAGCTCCTCTCGACTAAGCTCCCTCCTCCGTCGACGAAGTTCGGCTTGGAGCTTTAAGGACGGACGAAGCTTTAAGGACGGATAGATTGCCGCATTTGGGAAGGAATCGCCCGCTAAGCATTTTCCCATCTGGAGAACCCGCCGATCACGCCTCTGAATGCGTCCGTAGACGCTGCCACTGAATCCGCTCGCCAAGCCTGCTGAATCCGTCCTCGATCTGTGTCGGCGACAGACCTTGCCATCTCCACTGGAGAAAGGGTCGAAGATGTCGCCGGATACCTCGCCGCCGCTGCATCGAAGATGGCGGGAAGGATGCTGCTGGAGCAGCGCGTCTCTCTGCCTCCGCCCACGCGTCTGTCTCCGAAGCCTGCGTTTGCGCGGATCCGGGCTGCGTTGAAGTGGATTTGGGTTGCGCAGTCCAATCTTCCCTTGGTCCCGTCCAAGGAAGATGTGATCCTCACACTAGGAGTGTTGGTATCTTAGGTCTTTTAATAAAGTGAGACAAATGAAGGACTATACCCAAATGAATCAATATAAGATATCAATTGCATTTGTTATATGTCTTGGGAATCAAGAAACATAATAATTCGATTATATAAGTATGACATGCTCCTGGATTTATGTTCAATTATATACTAAGGACAAAATAATCAAAGTACATAGAAATATTATAACAAAGGTTATATGATATATCAAATATTGGCATTCTTATGACTTTGGTAACATTGTTATATACTGCTAACTGTTTGTAAGATTATAATGTACTACTAATGTCACAATAACCTAATGGGTCAACAATGATGAAGATCATAAAGTTATGGTTAGGGTCCAAAGTTTGAACCATAGTGATGACATTTTTTGTGAAAAAGATTTGTTCTTTGGAGGATGGTGGCAAGGATCATGATAGCCATAATTTGTGGGATATTCACCATGTGAAGGCATGAGATATCAGAATCCATTGGGAGTGACTCTACCACCTAAAATTAGAAACGCTGCTTCTATAGTTAGGTGGGGCGTGCCATCATGTAAACGAGTTCTGAGTTCTGGTTCCTGGATAGATGCCTCTTCTCACCATTGTGCTGCCATCTTTTTTCCCGCCACTGCTTATCTTCTACGTGTTGGATGAGTAGACAAAGTCTCCTCCTCTTGACACATGCACTAGAGAGCACACAGGGAGATTTCATTCGATTGAGTGTGGATACCATAGAGACAAGGTGCCCATACACCCTTTGCAATAGAGATTCAATATTTAAATGCTAAAATAAGTATGTTTTTGAACAATTAATTGGCTTCTCGGTATAGATTCTTGTGGGAAACTAAAAATTTTGTTTTCACATTACTATATGATTCTTGATATTCAACATATATAACACGCTTGCATTTGGCAAAAATATAATATATATTAATTTCTATATATTATATCTCCGCCACCTTGCTTTCACCCCACAATGTAGCATGGGTGAATATATTTTATTTTGAACTAGAGATAGGTTAAGGGATATGAGAACTCAAATTATTGTTATGATATAGCAATGGTATGGATAATGACATAGTGATTCAAACATTGCTTGGAGGCATGTTATTTCTTAACTAGTTGACACAGTTATGCTTGATAGATCATTGTCAATATGGCAAATTTGTCCATCTCTGAACCATCTTGTCAAGTGGGGCCATGAATTGGCTTGCAATGTAGCAGATGGGTTTGATTAGAGTAGAGAGTAAATAGATGAGAAGATGAGGGTGATTTCTATAGGCCTAAAAGATCTAGGGAGTCATAAACTTGAAAAATAGGATGACTTGATTATTTTGAGTGGATACTAATAGTCATAGACCATGTTTATAAATACTGGTGTATTGTTGGACTTGTATATATTGGTCATACTCGGTAATGATGTGTACCAACATATAGTAGTATCATTGGTATGGGTTCGTTTTAATTATATTTATACATTCACATACACACAATTGACATAAGTTACACAATCAACATATGGACATATGGACATATGGTAGTGGTATATATATATATATATATATATATATAGTATTGATCCTGTATCGATTTCAGTGTAGCGGAAATATGGACTGGTTTTTTGTACCATATTGCACAGTATATAGCAGTTTTTTAAACCATGCAATAGACTAGACTTGAATGAAGAAAACCTTGTACAATTGCTTTTGTAAGACTAATACCTAACACCATATCAGGAAGTGCATAGCAGGATTTTCATTACAATCATCTGGTTACATAATGCATATACCATAAATGTGAGGTATAAAATGTAAATTAATTTGTACAAAATTTGGATTATATGTAAATAAGTTGGGCAGTCATGTTCAACTCTGGGCAAATTGATGTTGGAGGAAGTAGCTACTCCGATGTATTATGCATCTTCAATTTGAAGTGTTAATTCATTAATAGCAATTTTAGAAGTAGATTTAGTAAGATGCTAACAAAATTATCACTAATTTTAGGGTTGAAGTGAGTCCTCTTCATGTGTAATCAGTAATGTGATTAATGTTTTATCCATTTCTAGTGAAGTTGGTAAGACTGTTAAACTATTTCCAACAATTATTCAGTACTCTGAGCTATGGGCTGGGCATTATCCTAAATCTTTTTTTTAATCTACAGAAAGTTCATCTTCAGATTAAACTAAGATGGATATCAATCGGAACCTAGGTCAAATTATAGATTCTTAGTAGCATAATTGAGATGGATGTGGTCCTAGAAAATGATTCTTTCAAGGAAACCGTTGTGCATATGCTCAAACTGTTTACATGCTTGATTATGCTGTATTTTTTTAATCACTTCTGTTTTACCAAATGCATTTGGTACAATAAAAAACATTTTATTTTGTTTCACCTATTACTGTTTCGTTGAATTTTTAACTGAAAGCTGCTCAATATTTGCTATTCATTTTCTTTTCAAATGGGTGTTGATATGCACCCTCTGGAGGTAGGTTATTCTTTGGATAACTACTCAATTTGCCTATAACTAACGTTTTTACAAATATGATTATAGTTGATGGTCTACTTCACTATATCTATTGTACATGCATCTAGCTGTTGATGAGCTAAAAGTGCCTTTATGCCATGAATGTATTCACTTTGGCGCCTGACATAATGATATGTACCATTGACGTGTTGTACATTGTGTTTTAATTCATTAGCTTGGTACATATTCTTTGGTCTGGAAATTTAAAATTATAGTTAGTTCAAATTATTGATCATTGACTTTTAATATTATAGTTAGTTGAAATTATGGAAATTTAGTTTCATTGGCTTGATCATATTCTTTGTGTTTCTTGATGCAAATTCATGTGTCGTTGTTCCTTGCTCATGTTTTTTCAAAGCCTTTTTAGTATGTAATAATTTGTTAAATCTGGTGAAGTAATTATTTCAGATTTTGGCATTGATGTGCTTGATGACTCACAAGTGCATAGATAATCAATGTAATACAATAGATATTGATATCACATAGATCTAGATGCTAATTATCGAAAAATTAAGATCTTATTAGCTAGACTAACCTAAGCGAGTTGATTAGATTAATTTTCAGAAAAGCAATAGTATAGAAATTGGACGAGATTGTAGATTTATGAAGAATTCGGAGCTAGGGTTTCACCATCTTGATTTTAAATATCTAAACAAGTAAAATACTTCTATCAATCAATTCAAGTGATTAGAAGGGATTTATCCTAAATTAGGAGACGTCCGTCCCCTCTCAGCTGATATGAGATTTGATTATCCTTATTGTAGCTTATTAATTTAAACAAATTGATTAAGTTATATGACAAATTTTAAACTTTTTAAGTGATTTTAGTTACTCCCATAAATTAAATCTACAAGTCTAATTATGAGTATTCCAATATCAAAAAATCACCTCTCAGGGTATCATATGATATCTAAGACATAATTATTTGGCAAGAACAATAACATGTAGGTAACTTCATCTAGAATTAAATTAACTCAATTGAATGTCAAGATAGAATAATTACAAGTTCTTCATAAAATTGACGAAAAGAAACAAGTTAAGTAATTAAGCAACTTCCCCTAATCGTGAGAACTACTTCAGAAATTTTGCATGTCGCTTTCATGGCCCATGAATGCATTCACAGCCAGTGATTATGTTTGCAATCACAGCCTGAGATAGCTGCTCCTCTTGTTAGCCCTAGAAAGATTAGGGCAAGCTTAAATCCTCCCAAATTCCTCTCAGAATTTAGGGAAAACCTGTCGCCACCCTTTTCTTCCTTCTTCCTCTTTTGATTGGGCTCAGTTCCCTCTCATAGCCTTAGAATTGGCCTTCTTGACCAAAATCTGATGCTCAGGCCCCTTCCTCGCCTCCCAGTGTCTCCGGGGCAATTGGAATTGCTCATGGATCCCCCTGCGTGCTTGCTTTTATAATGCAAGCGCTGCCTATCAAAATTGGATTTCATTAGGGTATGAGATGAGTTACCCGCATGCATCCAAGCGCCGGCTGAAATAGGAAGCAACACTCAGGCCCCGTTTGGCCTAGCTTTTGGGGCTGCTTATAGTGTTGCGGCTAGCAGAAATCAAGAAGCTAACGTGTTTGACCCTTCAGCTTCTTTGTTCCAACCCACAAATAGCTGCTTCTCTGAGAAGCAAGAAGCAAGGGTGAAGCTGCTTTTCTGGCCCTCCACCTGCTTATGCTCAATAACCCTTATATGTAATAATAATTTTTTAATAATATAACTTATAATATTTTTAATAAATATTTTAATTATAATTAACTATAAATTTAATCATATAATTTTTATCTTAGTAATTTTTTTTAATAAAAACTTATTTATTATAAATAGAATAACCTAGCCATAAGCTGTCCATCCAAACACCCTCAAACTTCTTCAGCTAGCACTTCTTTAACCAACACTTCTTCAACCAGCAAAAGGTAGAAGCAGAAGCTAGGCCAAATGAAGCCTTAGTCTCTTGCTTGCTTCTGCGAGGGCAGCACGCCGAGTCCACCACCTGTGTCTGAGTCTTGTGCGCTACTTCAAACAGAATCACTGCCGGTGATGAGTCATGGTTTGTGATCTTTGTGGAATAACCAATTTGTATGAAATTTGATATGGAGCTTTGTTTCGTCATGTAGAGTTGTGCCTTGGCATTAAATTCATCAGGTTTTATCAATGTTTGAGGTCTTTTTTCCTGAAAACACATGGAAAAATGTAGATTCCTCAGCAATAAACATAGATAAATCATTTTAAATGCAAGAAGTATCTAAATGTGACTCAAATTGATATTAAAGACACTGAAATTCATGCCCAAATTTGAGTCATCATAAGAGCATAAAGAAGCTATGAAAATTACTATGTTCTATTTAGTTTCTAGAAAGCAGATGTTAGACATTAATACTTGAAGAATAGGAGGAATTGACCCATCAAAGATTAGAAGAGTACCACCTAAGGCTTTAAAGGTCATGATCATTCGGTTTGTATGAATTATTCAATGGAATATCATTGCTGATATTTCAACAACGAAAATTAAAAATTTCAAGAGATTTCCTTCAATTAATTTCCTTTTTTCTTCTCTTGGTTTTCAACTATTTATTCGGATGTTTAAAAGATGAACCACCCATGCGCAGTTCAATTTATCTCCGTCAGGTGTTGTAATCCTTACTGTCCTGTTCTGTGAGAATTGAGATTCATAACTTGGTTCATTTGTGTACAAGGTCTTTGATTCTTCTGAATTATATGTATATGTTGAGGAATAGAATGACTTGTAAGCATAACTGATTGTTTTATTCTAGATGGACTTTGTTCTGTCTCTGTCAGATTCCTATAATTAGCTAATGATTTTTCTTATTACTTGGCAGGGAATATTAGTCAAATCTCCAGTGCCGTGGCCAAACACCAAAGGGTTTTCCTTCTCATGCTGGCTTAGGTTAGAGGATATCCCAGATGATGGTGTGATGGGACTTTTTTCTTTTCATACTGATGCTGTAAAGGGTTGCCGTGCTATGCTTGCAAAGGACATGCTAATTTTTGAGGTATAAATAGATTGCTCTAGTTCTTCATATTGTGTGATTGCTTGCTTAATGCATGGAGTTGTGTGACCAAGTTCTACTTTAGGTTTTTGTATTTGTGTGGTAGTAACTACTAAATCTCATCACTTGAAAAAGCAAAAAGAAATTTGTGGTTGCTCCTTGTAGTGCTAAGGTAGAGGAAAGAGCTGTATCTCATACTACAAATGAATTAATATGGCTTTAAATCTTTTAGGCAAACCTTCATTTCAGTGTTACAGAAACCATGATTATGCTTTGTAATAATCAAACTACAAGTTGCATTGCTAGCTTTTTTTCTTCCTTGAAAGAACTACACATATAGAGGTTGTCTGTGGGTTTGTTAGAGATAGTAATGTCCAAGATTTAAAAAATGGACCTGGTACCGATGGTACCAAGGTACTGTACCTGTCAGTACTAATTTTTTTTTGTGTATGTATATATATTTATAAACACAATTAACCTGTGCCGACTATGGACTGGTATGTACCGCACAGAACAAGATTTGATACCTTGGTAAAGTCAAAGAATATCAACATATCTTTCATCACCTCTTAGAATCAACCTATATTCACCAAGTCTATTGCTCCTACTCTCTTCCTCAATCTTCATACCAACCTAGACATGACTATTGTTTATTTCTAGGTTTAGGGAGAGTATTAAAATTTTTACATTGTAAATACTAGAGTTATTATAGGACCACAGTTAGTTGTCGAAGCCTTAGGTAGGCTGTGGCATGTATAAATGTATCCTCTCATGAATTTATTCAATCAATTCTCTCTATCCATATGAATGCATGTGAAGATGTTCTGGAATATTTGTGATTAAGATTTGACCGCAATAATTGCTTATCCGATGTTAAATTTGGCTTAGTTTGTTTATAAATTTTTATAGTTAATAAGTATGTTGAAACTAATTGGTTGCCAAATGAATGCCTCCGCGGAATGAAGAAAAGAAAAACTTGAAATCTGAACATTATCTGTGACTGTTTCCTTTGGTAAAGTTGCTGAAAACATGCCAATTTGCTTGAATTTCACTTGAGTATCACCACTGAAGATGAATATAATCAACAGGTTAGTGTGAGATGAATTATATAGTATATACTACTAGTGATACTATCGTATGTACTGTGGGTTGTGGTTTTTCTGTAGACTTTTTTACCTACTAAAATTCATTAAAATGAAAAGATTTTCAAATACATAACTGTCAGTCTATGCTGGGTGTGAAAGGAAAAGGAACTAGATGCCAGCGTTTCAAAAACCGGTCCGTAACCGGCTGGTACGGCCAGTTTGTACCGGTCTGGTGGAGGATCGGTCGCGGAGCACTGCTCGGAGCAAGGACGGCGGCGGACGGTGCAGGTGTGGGCGGAAGCTTAGCTTCCTTCAATCGAAGCTTCCGCCCACGCCTGCGCTGCCATTCGCTGCCTACGCTGCCGCTGCCATTTGCAGCCTGCACTGCCTGCTGCAGTTGTCTAAATCCGGTTGGTATGCCGGTGCTGGTACCGATACTGTACTTGTCCGGTGGCTCACCGGACCGAGTTGCCGGACCGGGACTTTAAACCTTGCCAGATGCTACGTGGGAAGGTGATCTTTTAATATGCGGAAGGGAACATGGAGGACGTTGTACCATTTTGGTCAAATTGCGTGATTTTGCAGAGAATTTGCTTGTACAACTCCTGCTGACAAGCGATCAACATAGTGAATGCTGAAGTGTAGTCACTAAATTTTTTGACCGGAAAGCATAGCTGTGGAAAATATTAGAAAGCTCGTTTTTGCAACTACTATATTTCCTTTAGGTTTTTTCTAATCTAGTTTTAAAAAGTTACCTGATAATCCATATACTTGTGGCAGTCCATCAACCAAAAACGGCAGTGTGTTCTACTGCCTTTCAACCTTCTTCCAAGAAAGTGGCATTTTCTCTGCATTACTCATAGCATAGGCAGAGCATTCTCTGGAGGAAGTCAGCTAAGGTGTTATGTTGATGGTGTTCTTATATCCTCTGAAAAATGCAGGTATGCTGATCCCTGGACTTGCTTTGTTTCATATATATTCTATCTACTTTGTACTTTTATGACAAATAACTTTTTTTACTAATCATAGTTACCAATTCTCACTGTATAATAGATATGCAAAAGTTAGTGAAGTTATGACAAGATGTGCTATAGGAACAGAAGTGAAGCCAATTGATGAAGATCCCTATCCATTTAATTTTGGAAAAACATTTCCTTTCCTCGGACAAATTGGTCCACTTTATGCCTTCAATGATGCACTTTCTTCTGAGCAAATAAAAGGTTTATACTGTCTTGGACCGAGTTACATGTATTCATTCCTTGGTGATGGATTGCTACTTGACTCTCAAAATTCACTATATAGTGGAATCCTGGATGCAAAAGATGGCCTTTCATCAAGAGTCATTTTTGGTTTTAGTGCACAGGTAACTATTCCAATTCTTAAGCGTTCATAGAGTTGTTTTGCAGTATAAACTTGAAACATGAATCTAAACATTGAATATTTTTTCTGTGAGCAGGCTAGTGATGGTAAGATTTTGTTTAATGTTTCCTCAATGCATGAAAATTTGGATAAAAATGCCTTTGAGGCTGTAATCATGAATGGGACAAAATTGTGCTCTCGTCGCTTGCTGCAAGAGATAATTTACTGTGTGGGTGGGGTATCTGTTTTTTTCCCTCTTTTGACTCAGTTTAATAGGTCTGGAGTAGATAATGGACAATATGACCATCCCCTGGTTGTGCCCGTCATGAGTGATAAGCTGGCTGCTGAAGTTATTGAACTTGTTGCTTCTGTCTTGGATGGAAATGCATCAAACCAACAACAAATGCATCTTATATCTGGATTCTCGATCCTTGGATTCTTGCTGCAATCTGTTCCTCCCACACAAATAAATGTTGAAACTCTTTCAGCACTGAGATATATGTTTTATGTCTTGCGAAACAGTGGTATTAAGCTTTGCTTTAGTTGCGTGCATCATTTTGCATTCCTATTCAGATTTTGATGATTATATGAACTTGTCAACCTCAATTTTCTTTCAGGCATGTCTGAAACACTAATTAGAGATGCTATGTTACCCATTTACTTGAATCCACATATCTGGGTGTATGCAAGTTATGAAGTACAACGTGATCTGTACATGTTCCTCATTCAGTATTTTGAAAGTGACAGAAGCTTATTACCGATCTTGTGTGGGCTTCCTCGAATAATTGATATTATATGTAATTTCTATTGGAACAAAGCTGGCCGTTCTGCTTTTGGGAACAAATCACTGTTGCATCCAATTACAAAGGAAATAATTGGACAGAGACCATGCCCCGAAGAAGTTCGGAAGATTCGACTGCTTTTATTAAGCCTTGCAGAAATGAGTTTGAGGTAGAAATATTTTTTCATACATATTATTTCACTACTTTTAATCGTTTTTTATTTCCAATTTTTTTTCTAATTATTATGTTTTCGGCTGCTTCCTGCGGCATATAACATGGTGGTGTGAATTTGTAGGCAAAAAATTGTTCCCCAAGATGTAAAGGCTCTTGTTTCTTTTTTTGAGAGAAGTCATGACATGGTTTGCGTTGAGGATGTTTTGCACATGGTTATTCGTGCTCTTTCTCACAAGCCCTTGCTAGCATCTTTTCTGGAGCAGGCAAATTTGATTGGTGGCTGTCATGTGTTTGTTAATCTTCTTCAGAGGTTTGAGTGCTGTGTTCCTCTCAGAAATTCTTGATTTTCTTTTCAAGGACTTTTTGCAAGGTGGCAAGTGATAATAGTGGTGAAGATGGAGTTTCAATTTAAGACCTTATTAATAATTCGAGCCTTTACCAGTAGAGCTAATTAGCACCTTCTTAAAATATTGAGTAAAAAGTTTCATGTTGACCAACTGTAGTAACTGCAATGATAGCCGATGATTGGGGTGTCCTTAGTTTTGTAGCTGCGAGAGAAAAACAAAAGACCGTAGATGAATAAATGTTTTCCAACTTATTTTTGAGGAAAACCAGGATGTTTATAGTAACTGTTGAACTCTTCTAGCCTAACAACATCTACCTTTTATCTGGAAAAATAATAACTTGCTCTCAACAATTTTCAAGGACTTAATCCAAATCATATGGTACTCCCAGTTTGTTTGGTCCCATGGAGAAATGGCAAAGAGATATCTCTTGTGTTCATAGCATATTGGTAGCTACCATGTGACAAAATGATCAATATACTGCCACCTGCAAATGAATTTGATTCGGCTGCCACCAAGACAACTATGAGGGAGAAGTGAGTTATGATGGGTTGAAGCTAGCATGACCCTGTGTGGAGCTGTATGTGTGGGGACTTCCCTCATTCTTTGGGTATCTCCCAGGGGCTGGCTTCGTTGATTGGGAAAACCCCTTTTGCTCATTGGCTTTGCCAAGGCAAAGAATGCAGCTTCCTCTAGTGGGCTTATAGCTACGTTTTCCCTTCTTGGACAGCAGCCATTGCTTCTGAAGATATTGCTTTAGAGCAAGAGGAACCACAATTTTGTGACATGAAATTCATTATAAATGCTTCTCTAGAGGAGCTACAGCAAAGAGAGGACCTTTGGACTCACCCCTTTGTAGGATTCTTTATTTGTACAAGGCTTCCATTGTAACTGATTAAAATTTTGTGCACTAGAAGATGGACCTTGATACATGGCCAATTGTTGGATGGTTTCGAAGCTTGTGGCATTCGGAGTAGTAACTCAAAAGGTGTGGAATTTCTCTCTCCTTCTTTGGGTAAACATTATTGACCTCCTGGAACTACCAAATTGATGGTTCAAGTGGCTAACACCATAGAGGAACCCTTGTTCACGGACCAGACTATATCATTTGATTTGAGTATTTATTGAGGTTAATGTTAAAGCCTCTTCTTTTCCAAGATCCAAGTAGCTTTGACGGGGAATAACAACTACATCATTCGATTAAGAATTTTTAGAAGCTAATTAAGTT
The DNA here is from genome assembly GCA_027563935.2 of Costus lasius. Lineage (NCBI taxonomy): Eukaryota > Viridiplantae > Streptophyta > Magnoliopsida > Zingiberales > Costaceae > Costus > Costus lasius. Next base: position 143,501,119 of record CM050447.1, on the reverse strand, counting down.
TAACAATTATGCTATCTTTGGCCATGCAATGAGAAATTTCCCAAACCATGCCAAGCTATTAAAGCTGGTGTAAATTAAAGAAGGAACCCCCTTGCTCGCTCATAAAATTAATAAAGGGGAAAGCATGGTAATAGATTCATAGTTTAGAAAGTGTACTTTGTCAATCAAGGTATATCATAGTTTTAAATCTCATACCAATGTATTGGTCCAGTCAAAGACTGATATGTAATGGACGTACTAAGTACTAACATTGCATCATATTTGTATTAAGGATAGCTCGGCAAGGTTCTCAAAATCAGTTCGACCAGTACTGGTCGCCGATCGGACCGGTACATACCGTTGGAATCGGACGAGATTCTAGTGGAACTGGACGAAGCAGCGGGAGGAAGAAAGAAGAAAGGGAGAACAAGAGGAAGAAGAGGAGGAAGAAGATGAGGGGGAAGAGGAAGAAGAAGAAAGAAGAAGAAAGAAGAAGAGGAAGAGCTGTTGTCGCTCTTGTCCGCCGCCGCTTGCGTCCGCCAATGTCAGCCCAAGCCCCTCGCGTCGGCCGCTACACCTCTTCTTTTACCTCTTCCTCTCCTTCCTCCCCTCTTCTCCTTTCTTCTCCTCCTTCTCCTGCATGCTCCACTTGCTACTCTCGATAGGTACGAATCGGCAAAATTGGCCGGTTTGGACCAATTTTGAGAACTTGTGTCTCGGATCAATACTTATTATTTGTATTGGGTAGTATAGATCGGTTTTCAAAACCCTAAAGTGTTATTGTCTTTGTATCTTAGACATTTGGGCCTAGAGAAATGAGTGACTTTGTACTTAAATGTCCCTCTAGAGTAAGTGTCAACCACATTTGTGGGTTAACACCTTAACCCCATCTTTGTGATGAATCCTGGATGCCCACATCAAGTCGGTGTGGTGAGAGATTTGGTATTCAAGCACACTATTTGCCTACTTTTCCTCTTGAAAATCATGGTCTTTGCCTCAAAGGCTACTTCAATTTTGAAGGGTTCTTTCTTTTGAAGATGGCGATGTATGCTTGACTATATATGTATATGTATATATATTTGGTATTATGTATAATTTGACTCGGTCCCCAAATATCAAAGTGTGCTACAAGGATATCAAAGTGTGCTACAAGGAAAGGGCTAGAACTTCTGTCATGTGGACGGGATGAATATGTATATGTATATGTATATTAATATGTAATTTGACTCGGTCCCCAAATATCAAAGTGTGCTACAAGGAAAGGGCTAGGAAGCACAATGATGTTTACCTAATTGAAGGGCATCACAGGTGAGGACTCGACGAGAGGACAAAGATAAGAACAATTGATGTATCAAGTATATAAGTTCCTCTACGAATAAGCTCTCCACTAATCGTCATCAAGGATATAAGTTCCTCCACGAATAAGCTCCCCACCAATCGTCATCTTCGTCTTCAAGCTCTGGAAAACACAATGTGTGGATGCAAAAGTTATAATGCTATTAGATATTTGTGTGAATGCAACAAATAGAGAACAAGAAATTGCATAATATAAAGGATATCATGAAGAATAATAGTGGATGTAACAAAATGGATCTAATCAATGAGCGATCCATCTGCTATGTATATTGGAGGATGATGTTGATGAATGGTTAATGACGAGAATAAAATTTGAATATTTATCATGTGAGAGCAGGCACCGGAATCTATTATCCATGATTGGCCAAAAGAGCCAAGAAAGGCTATACCATTAACCAGGATGGTAGACAACAAATGAAGTGGAAGCCATAGAGACTAAAGAGGTGAACTATAGGAATGACAACTGATCAGGAACTTGAGTTTGTAGTACTATGTATATTTGGTACCATGGTTCGAAAAACTGGTCCAGCGGCTCACTCCAGCGAGCCACTGGACCAGTACGGTACCAGTACCATTCATACCGGACAGTAGCAACGGCATAGGCGAGGGTGACTCGAATCGAAGCAATCGAAGTTTCCAGCAGCGCCAAAAGCTTTGATTGAAGCTTCCGGCGGCAACGGAAGCTTCAATCTAGAAGCTTCGATTGAAGCTTCCAGCCGCCGCCAAACCTCCCTCTGCCACTGCCGCTGCCGTCCGCCACCATTCCGCCCGAAGCTGTGCTCCGAGGCTTGTTCCGGGTCCGCCTGCCTATCAAACCGGTACCGTACTGCAAAAACCGAGCGGTATGGTACGGTTTTGATTTCGTTGTAATTGGTACTATGTATAATTTGACTCGGTCCCCAAATATCAAAGTGTGCTACAAGGAAAGGGCTAGAACTTGTCATGTGGATGGGATGGATAAGAAGCACAATGATGTTTACCTAACTTAAAGGCATCACAGGTGACGACTCGACGAGATGGCAAAGATAAGAACAATTGATTTATCAAGTATATAAGTTCCTCCACGAATAAGCTCCTCACCAATCGTCACCTTTGTCTTCAAGCTCTGAAAAACACAATGTGTGGATGCAAAGGTTATAATGCTATTAGATATTTGTGTGAATGCAACAAATAGAGAACAAGAAATTACATAATATAAAGGATATCATGAAGAATAATAGTGGATGTAACAGAATGGATCTAATTAATGAGCGATCCATCTGCTATGTACATTGGAGGATGATGTTGATGAATGGTTAATGAGAATAAAATTTGATTACTTATCATGTGAGAGCAGGCACTGGAATCTATTATCCATGATTGGCCAAAAGAGCCAAGAGAAGCTATACCATTAGTCAGGATGGTAGACAACAAATGAAGTGGAAGCCATGGAGACTAAAGAGGTGGACTATAGGAATGGCAACTGATCAGGAACTTGAGTTTGTAGTACTATGTATAATTTGACTCGGTCCCCAAATATCAAAGTGTGCTACAAGGAAAGGGCTAGAACTTCTGTCGTGTGAACGGGATGGATAAGAAGCACAATGATGTTTACCTAACTGAAAGGCATCACAGGTGAGGACTCGACGAGATGACAAAGATAAGAACAATTGATGTATCAAGTATATAAGTTCCTCCACGAATAAGCTCCCCACCAATCGTCACCTTTGTCTTAAAGCTCTGAAAAACACAATGTGTGGATGCAAAGGTTATAATGCTATTAGATATTTGTGTGAATGCAACAAATAGAGAACAAGAAATTGCATAATATAAAGGATATCATGAAGAATAATAGTGGGTGTAACATAATGGATCTAATTAATGAGCGATCCATTTGCTATGTACATTGGAGGATGATGTTGATGAATGGTTAATGTGGAGAATAAAATTTGATTACTTATTATGTGAGAGTAGGCACCGGAATCTATTATCCATGATTGTCCAAAAGAGCCAAGAGAGGCTATACCATTACCCAGTATGGTAGACAAAAAATGAAGTGGAAGCCATGGAGACTAAAGACGGGAACTATAGGAATGACAACTGATCAGAAACTTGAATTTTTACCCTAAATCTAAACCTGACCCGATTATGAAAATCAAAGTTGGATACCCTATTACATAACCTGAACTCAACTTGAGTGTTTAAATGGGTATCCACTGGTACCTTATTAAATAAATTTTTTTTATTATTTATTTTAAAATATTCTATAAAACAAGTTTTTATAAATTAAAATAGTAATAAATATATTTATATAATATTTTTTATTATTATATATTTTAATAATAAATTTATTTATATAATTATTATTTATTATTATTTTATTTTTTAATAATAAATTTGTGTTTATTTTTAACCAAAAATGAGAGACAGCTGACGTAACATTGGTGGGAAAGTCTCCACATAGATGAAAGAGAGTCCTTTGAAACATATGATTTCAGAGTATGTGGACCGTTGCATCGACTGGCTCAGGAGAACTGCATTCACATATTCAGAATTGTTGTGGGTGGAGGTGGCTGGAGGCGGAGGAATGAAAGAGCGTTTTGGGAGATTTACATGGATGGGTGAAAGAAAGGAGGGAAAGAAACGGGGCTGGGGAGGCGGCAGGTGGAAGAAATATGCTGAGCTTTGATACCAAATTAAAGCTTACAAAACACAATTACAACAATTACTAGGTTAAATTGAAAGAAAAGCACCTAAAAAACAATAACAATAAGCATTAAAGCTTGGGTCAATGGTAGAGAAATCATTAGCTATTCTACACATTAACCCGAGCCCATTAACGGTATGAAAGTGAGATTGTCCTTAAATCTTACTCAGACTGCCTCTCGTAGATGGTAATATGGTATAACACTCACTTCCTCATAGGTTTTTAGTACTTTTGTTGAATGGTAGACATGAGACTTCCTTTGACATGTCATGCTTACATCCATCACTTTTGTGCTAAGCTGAAAAATCTGATGGATTTCAGATATTACAACCTTTTTTTTTATTGCAAGGTGATTTACCCTTTCATCTCTAAGATAATTGCAAATTAGGTTAGGGTCATCCTACTTGAGATCATTGACTCCTCACGCTATGTTTTATGCAAGAGCGATTCATGCGAATATTGCTCTTTATCATGAAATCATGCATCCATGCATAACTATCACCTTAAAACGGCACACTGCGTATGAGCATCAAAATTGATAGGAGGAAAGTGTTCAACTCAGTTGGATGAGACTTTTGCTTTAGTTTTTCAAAGCTTATTCTCCCATCTCTCCCAACTATGGTGAATTAGATATCGGCTCAAAATTAGAACCCCAGTTGCTTAATCTTGTTGAATGATAGAGACATTGGGTACTTCCAAGGGGCACTGGGTTTGAGGCAAGGATGTTATATAACACCTTATCTTATTATATTTGTTATGCAGTATTTCAGAATTAGTAGAATCATGGATTTAAATGTTGGTATATATTGAGTAGTACGCTCAATGCAAACTTTGAGCTTAAATTGGTACAATGACCTCGTAATTTGGTACACCTATTACATTAGTTTCCATCGGTGTTTGAGGAACCGGTCCAGTACCACCGGTGAGAGATCGGCACCGGAACGTGGGTCGGAGCAGCAGACGGCGGCGCGGCAGTAGCGGAAGCTTCGAACGAAGTGCCAGAGCTTCTGTTGGCACCGGAAGCTTCGTCCTGCGGTGGCGGAAGCTTTTCCAGCGGCACTTTTGAAGCTGCTGCTGCCCGGTTCACCGGTACCATACCGGTCCAGTAGGTTCCTCGAACCTTGGTTACCACCAGTGTTCGTAAGCCTAGTATGTACCTATCAATGGTTTGTAATATTGGTTCAGTATTAGTGTATGCATTTATATATCAATCTGGTTTGGTTTTGTTCTGTGTACTAGTGCATGACCGAATCAATGAATAATGCCCATCGCCCATCACTCTGGCATTCTTTTCAAAATGGTAGAGAACTTGATGTTTGAAAACCCTCAACATAAGTTTGCAATCACAAATTAGCTTATCTAGGATGGATAGTGGTGTATTTATACTCAGTAGCACATTTTCGATGTGCTTGGCATACGAGACCATCCAACAAATTGCCACATGGGTAGGTTGGCATGAGATGAAATGGTTTAAAAGAAGAAGCCCATAATTCCCATTTATCTTTTCTATGATTGACTTTCCACCCTTGATAGGATCTAGAGCTGGGGAATCATTCCCAATAGCATGTGCTGTTTGTGTAGCGCTTGCTAAAAGAGGACAAACCACCCTTCTTCCAATGCAAGTTCATAGGATTTGTCGGGGAATTGATCTTATAGCAATATCTTCATCAAGAGAGTAGACTTGTGGAGCTTTTTAGGCACTTTGAGATCCCACACCCTTTGGGACTTGGGTGTCAAGGCCATGTCAAAGAAGTTGATCTTTATTGTTATTGTATAGTACACCTGGGCAGCAACCACATCTCTCCTTTGTCTACCATTGTTGTTTGCTGATATTTGGCACAAGATTAGTACAATGAGGATCTTTGATAAGAGGAAAGACAAACCTTTCATTTATAAGTTATTGTACATTGGTTTTGTTAGCGTACTTAGTGTTGGGTCCACGTTATTGTGTTGGGTTTTTGAGAAGCTATGACTTGTACAATGAGGATCTTGCAATTTTTAAAATGAAAAAGAATAGCTATAAAATAGTGACAAATCAATTGAACTAAGAAGCAATTAAGAAACATAATTTGGAGATACAGTAATGTGGTCTGGGTGTGCTAAATGTCCTCATTGAATGGAGTGATTAGATTGAGATTTTAAATCTTACTCTTATCTGATCCAGCCAAACACTAAAAGATAAAAAATAACCGATTGGTGCAACTTTGGGTTGTTGAATTGTTTCTTTATCACTAGTGTGACTGATCAATTCTTAAATCCGTTTGTTGTGTCGTTGATGTTTTATCTTCATTTGATGTCTCAGAGAATTGGAGCTCATCAGACTGCTGGGATTGCAGTTCTTAGGGAAACTATTGGTTGGGCTTCCTTCCGAGAAGAAGGGACTAAAATTCTTTAATATCCCTGTGGGAAGATCTAAATGCCAATCGGAAAATTACAGAAAAGGAGGAATATTGTCAGAAGCAATTTTCTCTGCAATATCTGAGAGACTGTTCAAATTTCCATTGTCTGACCATCTTTCTGCTACATTATTTGATGTTCTTCTTGGTGGTGCTAGTCCTAAACAGGTATGTTATGTCATTGAGAATATTCTTGGACAATTGCATACTATTTTTTGGCTGGTGTTGCGTCTATTTTATTGAAGAAAATTATTGTTTCAAGAAACAATTGTCAGTATTTGGTTTTTATTATTCTCCCTTTAAATGCTCGTTTCAGGTCTTGCAGAAACGCAGTCATATAGATGCACAGAGAAATAGGAAATCCTCTATGGGCCTTTCTTCTCACTTCCTCCTTCCTCAGATTTTACTTTGCATCTTTAAATATTTGGAAACTTGCAAGGACTCTTCGACTCGTATGAAAATTCTAAGAGATCTATTGAATCTTCTGGATTCAAATCCTTCAAATATTGAAGATCTAATGGTAGCATTGAAAGGATTGTTTTTGGTTTGTAGTCTTAAATTTTGATTTAATATAGTGAATGATTTTTTCAGGAATATGGATGGAATTCTTGGTTAGAAACATCTGTCAAGCTTGATGTATTTAAGGACTATGAATCAGAATCAAACATCAGAGCTGATAGTTTGAACTTTGATGAGCTAATGCTACTGAAGAATTTGTATACTGTAGTTCTTTCTCATTATTTGTATTCAGTAAAAGGTGGTTGGCATCAATTAGAGGTGACAGTAAATTTCATAATATTGCACCTCGAGAAGGTAAATGAATTATCATCAATTAATGATGTGAAAACATTTTTCAATTTATGATTGTCTAGTCATAAACTTCCTTCAATTTTTCCATTTGGTAACCAGGAAGAATTATTTCGTGCACGTTTCCTTCGTGATATCTTTGAAGATCTCATTGGCAGTCTGCTCGAAATATTGCCCGAGGAGAACATTTTCATTTCACAGCCATGTCGTGACAATACACTGTATCTTCTGAAACTTATTAACGAGCTGTTGATCATTGAAAGTGGTGATAAAATTCTGGTAGGCAGCCTAACTTAGTACTAATTTCAAATTTCAAATTTACTTTCTTTTGTTCTTCTCAGTTATATGATGTTTTGAGGTGGGCGATTATATGATTAGAAATGGGTTAATTATATGATTTTAAGTGGGTCAATTATATAAGGTTTTGTGCATTTGTAAGTTGATACGATGTTCTGATGCAAGAACTGTGCTCCCTTTGTAGTTTCCAATTCTTGGAATCTGTTCGGATTGTTCATCTGATAGCTTGCAACTAGACAACCAGAAGGATGTCGGCTCTGCAATTAACGAGATACTCACTATGGAAGGCGATCAACTTTCAAGGTATGATTTTGTTAATATCTGAGTTTATAAGTGCATTGTAATCTTGACTTACTGAGTTGCACTTTAATTTACTACATTTTAAATTATATTACGTTGATTTCTCTTTTTCTAGTTATTGTGAAAGTTCATTCATTTGCTTATTCAGTTCATGTATTTCAGAATTTCTTGGAACTTCAAATCCATTTCTGTAGAAGACAATGAGGCAAAAGATGGATGGTGGGGAATATATGATAAAACATGGATCCTTATAAATGCACTGAATGGAAAAGGACCAAAGATGTCTCTTAAAGTTGCAACTACTGGTGGTGGACCATCTCTTGGGCAAAGAGCACGTGGATTGGTAGAGTCCTTGAACATACCTGCTGCTGAAATGGCTGCTGTAGTTGTTTCAGGTGGAATTAGCAATGCGTTAGGCGGGAAAACAAACAAATATATTGATAAAGCAATGATCTTGAGGGGAGAGAAGTGCCCAAGGATTATTTTTCATCTTGTTATCCTTTATCTTTGTAAAGCTGGTTTAGAAAGTGCCTCAAGATGTGTTCAGCAGTTCATTTCTCTCCTCCCTCTTCTTCTTACTTTTGATGATGACCAAAGCAAGAATCGACTTCATTTTTTCATCTGGTAATCTTTTGTTGAGACTTGTGGTCTTATTCTACATAATGATTGAATAAGTTGTCAACGGGTGCACGTAAGAGTGCACTTTTTTCTTTCAAGAATTACGAGATCATTTATTTTTTGGTAAACAGGTCTTTAGTTACAGTGAGATCAAAGTATGGTATGCTGGATGATGGGGCACGGTTTCATGTTATTACACACTTGATTCTGGAAATTGTCAACTTTGGAAAGTCTATGCTTGCCGCTAGTATATTGGGCAGGGATGGTCCAGTTGAAGTCAGTAGCAACTCAAGAGAAGCTGGATTCATTCTTAGTCTTGTGCTCAGGGATCGAGTTCTTGCTGCAGTAAGTTGCTGATTCTTCTTTTTCTAGCTCCTTTTCTTTCCACTGATTCTTAAAACCAAGCAAATTTTAGCTTCTGATTTGCATATTGAACTAAGAATACTCTGCTTAGAAATATTTGTTATTTTAAATATTGTAGCATTTTCTTAGTTGTTTTCTCTATGGAGGTAAGTGTGTACTGTTAACTTTTGGTTTCTGTAAGTAAAAAATAATTATTATTTTCTTCATTCAGGCAGTTGATGAGGCAAAATCAGTCGAGTCTGCCAACACAGACCGCCTAAAGCAGTTGCAGGAGCTTAACGACAAGCTGGATGAGCATTCTTTGACACTTACAAACCATCGAAAAATGATTGAAGATGACATTCAATCTAATATGAGTGCAATTCTATCTTCAGATGACAAACGAAAAACTTCTTTTCAGCTTGCATATGACGAGGAGCAGCAAATTGTTGCTGTAAGTTCTTTATCCTTTTTTTTGCTTTACTTAAGATCATAGGTCAGAAGTTTATCTACCTAAGTTTGAAACCATGGTTCTTTTCTTTACCAGGATAAATGGGTCCACAAGTTTCGGGCTTTGATTGACGAAAGAGGTCCATGGTCTTCACATCCTTTTCCAAACTCTATCATCTCACGCTGGAAACTTGATAAGACAGAAGATAATTGGAGACGCAGGCTCAAACTTAAACGAAATTATAAGTTTGATGAGCGTCTTTGTCATCCTCCAGCTGCAAAACTTTCTGATGGGAATAGTCAACCCCCAAGTGAATCATGTAGTGGCATGAGGACTAGTTTTCCTGAACAAATGAAACAATTTCTTTTGAAAGGAGTACGAGGAATTGCTGAAGATAAGTCTTCTGAAGTTTGGGATGATGATTTGAGTAGGCTCAATGACTCTGGTACAGGTAATTATTCAGAAAATCAAGATCCAGAGCACAATAAAGACCACACTGCTGATATGGATATTGTTCTTGATAAGAAGGACCATTCCTCTGGTTCTATAGATAGTGATCTGAGCGAGGTATGTTTTCGTTCATATGTATACTCATGTGATTTAGATATGCAGTGCAGGCCATTTATTCATCTTTGTTTTACAGGTTCATTTATCAGTACCCACTGTGATTATTACACCAAAGAGAAAATTGGCGGGGCATTTGGCCATCGTGCAGAATGTGCTGCATTTTTCTGGTGAGTTCTTAGTTGAAGGTACTGGAGGATCATCAATTTTCAAAAGTTTCAAAGATACAGGGAACTCAGATCCGAGCAAATCTGAACCGTCTGTAAGTATTCCTAAGCATAAATCAAGTAAAGGCTCTACTCTTGATAACAACCGTGGAAAAGGAACCCCAGCTGACAGTGAAGAGCTTGATGCTTCTGTACAACATAAATCCACTAAGATCAAACTCCATAGGCGGTGGAATCTTTCTGTGGTGCGTACCTCACAAGCCACAATTTGTTGGGTTATTTGCTTTCATAAGTATTCGATTTCTGGTGTTAAAACTTGTCACTTCTGAGACTTTGTGATTTCGTTCTTTCCTTTCTTATGGCAGATAAAGGCAGTTCATTGGACTCGCTACCTGCTACAGTATACAGCAATAGAAATCTTTTTTAATGATTCCACTGCTCCAGTTTTTCTCAACTTTGCATCCCAAAAAGATGCTAAAAATGTTGGAACTCTAATAGTTTCTCTCAGAAATGAACTCTTATATCCAAAAGGAAGTTCTAGAGATAAAAGTGGACTTATTTCTTTTATTGACCGACGTGTAGCAATTGAGATGGCTGAAAATGCCAGGGAGAGTTGGAGAAGAAGAGAAATTAGCAACTTTGAATATTTGATGATTCTCAATACTCTTGCTGGTCGATCTTATAATGATTTGACTCAGTATCCTGTCTTTCCTTGGGTGCTGGCTGATTATTCATCAGAAAAGCTTGATTTCAACAAATCATCTACATTCAGAGACCTTTCAAAACCAGTTGGTGCCTTGGATTCCAGACGCTTTGAGGTCACTATATTAAATTTATTTGACTGAGTAGTAACATATGGAACTATTAGCAGGCTATCTATTTAGTATAATTCGTTAGCTTGTCCATTATGCAGGTGTTTGAAGACAGATATCGTAGTTTTTCTGATCCTGATATTCCTAGGTTGTATATCGCGGCCTTTTAAGTTCTGCATTTATGACCCTTGTAAGCTCCAATATAGCTTAATATTGGTTCTCTTCTTGCAGTTTTTACTACGGATCTCATTATTCTAGCATGGGCATTGTACTCTATTATATGCTTAGGTTAGAGCCTTTTACAGCTCTGCACCGAAATTTGCAGGTATCGCAATTAATGGCTTGTCTTATTTTTACTTCTTTTTTTTTCTATTGTCTATGTGAAATGGAAAAGCAACAAAAGTTCTCTCGTTGATTTGATTTCTCTAATATATAAAGAGATTGGAAACAAATGTTTATGAGATACAATTAATTTTACCTTAAATAATGTATAACGAATCAACTCTTGAATGAGATACAACATATCTATCCTAAATGAATGTAATCTCTTAAGTAACATATTGTTCCAATTTCTGTCCGTCTCAAATTTGAAAACAATCATGTGTAGCTTGGTACATGGTATCTTCAATCTAGTTGGCTCAAGAGCTCTGGTGAAGATATTTGCTAGTTTGATAGTTTATGTTCGATTGATTAGCTAATAAACAACCTTCAAAAATGTTAAGCTTGATTAGCTAAATAAATAAGCCATGAACCAAGCATTTGAACTATTTGTGAACAATGTTCATGAACAAACTTTTTTAATAATCTCATTTAATTAGTCAACAAGTATATATGCTTAGTTTTATAAGCATTTTTAGCACAAGCATATATTAATCAACTCAAATGAATTTTAGTTACTAAATTTATTATTGACATATCAAGTAATATATAGATTATTTATTTGGTCAAGTATGAGTCCATTTGTATTAATTGTACTAAAGATTGATATGAGCTCAAGCTCAGTATGTGAGCTTTAAGTAAATAAGCCTAAATATTGGTTTTGAGCTTAGTTGAGTTTGACAAGTCCTCAAGGTCGATGCACTTTTCTGAAAAATAAGTTTGAACATTGTCAAGCAATAAGAAGTATGTGAACGCTAGAGTTGGACCTCAGTATTAGTGCTCTTGCATATTTTGCATTATAATACCTATATATAGGGAGATGGTCATTTTTCATTGTATAAAAGACTTGTGCTTTCTTAATATAGCAAAACAATCTCCAAATTACATTCCAATGATTGGGTTTAAGTTTCTACGTGAACTAGTTCATGAACCCAAAAATAAAAGAAATAGCAATCCTATGTCACATATCCTTGTCTTTTGGACTTTTTCTTAGACATACACTTGTTGTTTCTACTATCGTTTGAGCTTTTCAAAAATGCCATCACCCCGCTATTTAAAACACATTTTCTATATGTTATTCTCTAAAGCTCTCTCATTCTTTCTAACTCTGTTAAACTCTCATAATCATCATTTTACAACTCTTAAACCATATAATCTTATAATCATCCCATGATATTTTTTAAACAGGGCGGCAAGTTTGATCATGCAGACCGACTTTTTCAAAGCATAGATGGAACGTACAGAAATTGCCTATCTAATACAAGTGATGTGAAAGAGCTGATACCTGAGTTCTTTTACATGGCTGAATTTCTTGTAAATGCAAATTGTTATCATCTAGGAGTGAAGCAAGATGGTGAACCATTGGGTGATGTTGCTCTTCCACCATGGGCTAAGGTATACAAATTGTAAATACAAATTTTCATGTATGATTTGACTCTCTTTGTATGTGTTTTCACTATGAACTACAATCTAATCTTTGTTAGGCAGAGAACTGTACAATTGTTATTTTAATTGAACTCATTCTTGTCTTACTCGTTATAAAATAATGGTTTGAGAATTGCAGAACTTTTTGCTTGGTTAATTCCTTCTATGTGGTTATGCTTCAGAAGTAAGGCAGAAATGTCTTTAATTGCCATGAAAGGATCACTCTTTTAGTTTTCACATCTTATTAAGTTGTAAGCAACCGCCTCAGTTTCTGCAGTTTCAATGGAAACTGCATTCTTTATTTGAAGTTGATGCAAAGTTAGAATGGGCTTATGCAAACGCAATTACTTGTTATTGAATTGAATATTTTAGTCTTGAAAAACTAAATTGAGTCAAGATTTTAATTGAACTTAGTTTATTTATCTCATGGATGCTGTTTCATTGTCTCGAATTACAGTTCTTTCCTGGTACAACAATTTGGATACCTGAGCACTAGGTTTATCCCCTCATAGTATCTGTATGTTATCAGATGTTAGGTTGTGAAAATTTTTATGTTGGCCGGACTTACTGAAGAAGTATGACCTATTTGTAAACTGGATGGTGATTTAGCTGGATTGAGTTGTATGCTTAAATATCAGTGCTAAATATTGTTTGTTCTGATCAGTAACCCAAGCCCTTAGGTTTTTTTTTGCTCAACTTTAATCTACTATGGAATTCAATGTACAGGATTCTCCTGAAGAATTTATTTATAGAAATCGGGAGGCTTTGGAGAGCGAATATGTGAGTTCCAATCTCCATAACTGGATTGATTTAGTTTTTGGTTACAAGCAACGTGGAAAACCTGCTGTGGAGGTATGAATTTACATGCAATATTCTACTAATTTCAATGTTGTACACCCAAGTTGACTTTGTTAACTATTCTGGTATACAGGCAGCCAACATATTTTACTACTTAACTTATGAAGGTGCTGTTGATATGGAGAATATGGATGATATGTTGCAAAAATCTGCAATAGAAGACCAGATTGCAAATTTTGGCCAAACACCAATCCAGATTTTTCGGAAAAAACATCCAAGAAGAGGGCCACCTATCCCTATTGCTCATCCTTTGTACTTTGCTCCTGCATCAATCACATTGACTTCCATTGTCTCCAGTGCAATCAGCTCCACTGCTGCCATTGTATTTATTGGCTTGTTAGACTCTAATATAGTCCTTGTGAATCAAGTGCTTACCCTGTCAGTAAAACTGTGGTTAACAACTCAATTGCAAACTGGTGGAAACTTCACTTTCTCTGGATCCCAGGTTATTTTCATACATGACTATGGAGTTAGTTGATTGGTAACTGATGTTGTAACTATCTTGAGTGATTATGTTCCGTTGATTAGTTTCATTTTCCTTTCGTACAGGAACCCTTTTTTGCTATAGGTTCTGATGTGCTTTCTCCTCGCAAACTTGGTGCTCCATTGGCTGAAAATATTGAATTTGGAAGGCAATGCGTAGCTACAATGCAAGTTCTTAGTGAAAACTACCTGATTTCGTGTGGTAATTGGGAAAATAGTTTTCAGGTGATATCCCTAAGTGATGGAAGGATTGTGCAGAGCATCCGACAACACAAAGATGTGGTCAGCTGCGTTGCAGGTAGTTTTATCACACTGTTATTTAACTGTTTAAGGTTTTTCTTTCTACAGTTCTCCAGAAAGATGGTTAATTAACGGATTTTTTTTATTTATTTTGATGCAAGCAAATGTAAATACTTTTGTTTATTACTATGTATGTGAAATAATTCCCATCAATGTTTTTGTTTGCCAAAATCGTTTCCAAGAAAAGATACTCTGTAAAAAAAAACCTTGTCAAGGCCTGCTTTAGTTTTCAGATAGTAGTGAGAATAACGTACGTTTGAGGGATGCAAGTTTTGTTCTTGGAACACTCTGAAGAGCAGACTGGTTCCACGGGTCTATATGATGTGATGTGATTCTTCCATTTGAAAATTGAAATTACTGTGCTACAATTTAGTAGGAATTAACTCTTCATTGTTGTTTTTAACAGTGTTATGGATAGCACATCTTTCCTTGCCTTGTGATATTTCTTCATATATACAAGTATACAACAATTCTCCAATTGTCTGGAAAAGTCAATGTCGATGTTACCCATCACTTTCTTCTTTCTTTTAGTTTTAAACTACTTAATACTGATATTTTCTATGACATGATTTTACGCATGAAGTTGGTTAATGTTGCATTGCTCTCTGTATACCTCTCTAATGTTACTCATGTTGCAGTTTCTTCTGATGGAAGCATCCTTGCAACCGGAAGTTATGACACAACTGTTATGATATGGCATGCTTATCGAGGAAGACTTACTGAAAGAAGATCCCGTACTATGCAAACTGATTTTCCTCGCAAAGACCATGTCATCATTGAAAGTCCTTTTCATATCCTGTGTGGCCATGATGACATTATCACATGCTTATTTGTTAGTGCAGAACTTGATATAGTTATCAGTGGATCAAAAGATGGAACTTGTATTTTTCACACATTGCGGGAGGGGACATATATACGGTCCATTCAACACCCTTCTGGTAGTCCTTTGTCCAAGTTAGTTGTATCACCACATGGAAGGCTGGTAGTTTATGCTGAGAATGATCTGAGTTTACATATGTATTCGATTAATGGAAAACATATCGCATCTTCTGAATCCAATGGGCGCCTCAACTGCGTAGAACTTAGTAGTTGCGGTGACTTCCTTGTTTGTGTTGGTGATCAAGGACAAATTATGTTGCGTTCGATGCATTCCCTTGACGTTGTCAGGAAATATGAAGAAGTTGGGAAAATAATAACATCTTTAGCCGTAACACCTGAAGAATGCTTCTTAGCTGGAACCAAGGATGGTAGTCTGCTTGTATATTCCATAGAAAATCCTCTAATCCGTAGAGGCAGTAGCCTTTCACGCAACAACAAGTCAAAAATTTCAGTGTCAGGATAAGTACATAATTTGGTAGATTATGGCTACAGTTTGCCATCAGCAGTTCTCCTACATTCAGTTGCAGGTATTATAATATCTTAATTTTGTTTCTATTGAATATAGTCATGACATATTGGTTGCTTATTTAAAAAAATTTTA
Organism: Costus lasius; assembly: GCA_027563935.2. Classification (NCBI taxonomy): domain Eukaryota; kingdom Viridiplantae; phylum Streptophyta; class Magnoliopsida; order Zingiberales; family Costaceae; genus Costus; species Costus lasius. The sequence continues at coordinate 143,485,420 of CM050447.1, read as the reverse complement.
GGACATCGTTGGTTGGATGGAACAACTATTCCTTCGAACTCTTTATAAATATTATATCAATAATTTCAAGAAGATATAACCATTAGAAATTTGGCCATTATAATAAGTTGTGTGGAAATGTTAAATTATAGATATTACATGTGATAAAAATATGTAGTGTATTTTTCATCATCTAAAACTATTATTATGTGGATATCATTTAGCTTTGTATTTTAGTATTTTTTTATAATTAAATGTTATCTTATCTTAAATTAACCATCAAGTATTGGATTTTATGTTATAATTCTTCCATTTCAATCAATTATTACTTCAATATGTATTATATATAAAAATATTTCTCCAATGAGGATACTGTGATCGATTGCATTCATTCTTAGTGTTATTTCCAAGTGTAGTATTATCTTACATAGAGAAAGGACTAGTAAACCGGTAAGGGCTGAACTTTAGCCTCTACCTAGTTCTTGATATATACTTTAGTTGTTTGTATTATGGAAATTATTACAAATCAAATTGCTTGGTGGAGCAAATATTTTTTATAAATATTCCAAGTGTAGTATTGAAAATAGATGTGTCGTGCTTATAGTGCTCTAGCTCATGTGGCGCACCCTAAGGTTTAAACTTTGGACTCTGCTACTATATGGAAGACAATCTGTACAAACCATATTTGTGTCTCCTGTGTCCTTACCAGGGTCAAATATTTCTTGTTCGTTTGGTTGATATTAGATACTAACCATGATCTCAATTATCAGAATGTAACTTTGTTACTGAATATCAAACTTACTCCAAACTTAGTGAAGCACTGGATTCACTAAATCCATGGTGAATCAGCTTTTCCATTTTTGATCGTAATTGACATTTCACAAATAAATGCATTGCAGTTGTGATTGTCAAAGGCCAACATTTTATCTCTTAATTCTTATATCTGATTTCCCTGACAAATTGACACGATTCCTGTCAAAACAATTAGTTTTGGTTCAACTAATTCAAAGATGAATATTTATTTATTATATGGGTTGCAGGATTATTATTTGCAACGGGAAAATCGTCAGCTTATTCCTGATAGCATGGTCAGGTTCCATCATCTAAGGTGCATTCGCTCTTGATGTATACAGTAAATTAAAATGATTTTTTGAACTTGGAGATCGACTCCATGTCAAGGCTTCCATTTGTTTCAAAATTTCCCTTATGTCTTCATGTGCTTCTCGAATAATCAGACATTTGGGAAAGTCACACGGCCCAACTACAGCCTCGTTAGTGTATGTTGCATTTCAAGCCGGATGGTGCATCGGAGGACAGAAGCTGCCCGTATAGTTGTACAGTATTCCATTTTTCTCTCTTTTTCTTTGTTATAGGTTTATCCATTGTTCCCCATATTTCACCATCAGGCTCTTTATTGTAAATGTTAACCTACTTACAAAGGTTGTAATGGGATAAATATATGCGACATGTGTACTTTAGTCGCCTGTTTATACAGCCGGTTTCTCCATTTCTATCTTAAGTTAAAATGTAGGTTTCTAAGACTCAGTGGGGTACTAAATTAAGTTTGTTCTTTTAAAATTTGGTTTAGTTGCTCTTGGTTTCTTTACCTACCATATCGATGATTTTGTAATCTGTTTCCCAAACTTGGACTAGGAGAGAACTGATCTAGAATATATGAAGACGAGATTTGATTACTTCCACTAAAAACAATTTCATCTCTATGAATATATGAATTTCATTAAAGTATAAATTTGGGGTATCAACATGACATATTTTATTGTTTTAAAGGAAGTAAAATTAGTTGCAACAGCTATACCTTGATATGCTAGCTACAAAGATGTTGCATAAAGCATAATGTACGAGGGTTTATGCAAATTATTATAAAAAAAGTTGTTGATGTTTAATTCTAGCTACTTTCATTCTAAATCAAAATATTAAGGTTGTGTTTTCTTGGACGGAAAATTGGAAGGAAAAAATAAAAAATATTAAATCTAGTAGTATTGGATTCAATGTGTTTTTCATTCTTTCTTTCTAGTTTTTCATTCAATGAGACACAACCTAAAGTATGAGACTTCAAACCTAGAGATATGGGCTATTTATATTTTAAATGATTGGTCATCAATGCTTGTAATTGAACGAAGAAAATTAATCTAACTTGTTTTAGAGTCTAATAAAATTGTAATGTTTAAAGGAAACTCATGTGTCTATAAATGACTTATTAAAATCAATTTTAATATATTTTTATTTATTTAATATTTTAAATTTTGTTATAATGAGTTCTGAGTCTTGATATAATATGCAACGTCCGATGCAGAAAACATAAATAATTTTTTAACATTAAGTTAAAAAAGATTTGCATCAGGGAAAGACCGAAAGTATTTCTAAATGAGAATTCTATTCCCGTGGAAGTTTTTGCATGCTTTTTTCCTTATGTGTACACCCATATCTCCTTATGCGATAAAAAGTATTTACCATAGTATTTGATTTTTAAAATTTAAGAACATATTATTTTAAGTTTGCAATTAGGTTTTGATATATAAGTATGGTTTAAAACAAGTTTTGTAACCTACTTTTTCTAAATTTTCATAAGAATACAGCATATAAATATTTAATATGTAGCATTCAGAAGGGAAGAGATGAATGCCAAAAAAATTCTTCATATACCAGGACGAATGGATCAAAAGGAGGGTAAGTTGGGCGGATGGACGAGGAAAAAATCTCTCATTTCTCATCCGTCCAAATTAGGCGAACAACCACAATCACGAGTGAGCTAGCAGTGACCTCACGGAGTAGGCGCCCATTGCTCTCGCCCTCTACCAATGCCCTACCTTTGCCTCCGCCCTCTATTGCCGTCCTCTACCGTCGATCTCTACTCGCGCCCTCTACCACCGCCCTTTGCTGCTAACCTCTGCTCACGTCCTCTACCAGTGTCCTACCTCTATTCACGCCCTCTACTGCTAACCTCGTGCAGACAAGAGCTCACGGACGCGCGCAGAGACGGAGACCTCGTGCCCCACCTTTGCTCACACTCGCGGGGACGGAGACCTCGCGCAGAACGGCTCGCCAAGCTTGCAAGGGACGGCAACCTCATGTGGACAGTGTTGAACCATTCATTCTTACCCAAATGACGAGACAAAAGAATATGTCGAGACAAACTGAATATCAGAAAAATCACAAGCTAATATTTACACAAAAAGACAGTTGCGCCACCAAGATTAAATTATGCTTTCTGGTACACATACTATGCTTGCTTACAGCTCTCAATTACAAAGATTTATAATATATACAGCTTGGATTTGTAGCATGCTTGCATCGGACATTTATCATCTACAGAATTCTCAAATTTAAAAATACAATAAGCTTCAGGTTTACAAGATGTGACAATTTCTACAGAGGAATATTGCCAGAGTATAACTTAGAATCACAAAGATGATTAGCAGCAAGGAACCCCAGACTTCACAATGTTGTACAAGGTTCTAGGCTATTTGATTGTCCAGTGGCAAATAGTCTGAAGAAAAAAAGAAAGTGAGAATAATCAGTGCTGAAACAAATTGTATTATAAACTTCATAGGAAATTCATTTGTTGCAAATGAGATGCACAAAATAGAGCCTGAGTGAAGTATTCCAGCCAACAATCCTAATCATATTGCAAAACAAAATTTGTTATAGTGACAAAAATAAAATCTACAAAATCGAGATACAATGTTGAATCATCTATGATCACTATATTTTGAATTGGATTGAACCGGCAATGAACGCTGATGAGTTTGTGTATTCTCACTGAACAGGCTACTACATAAAAGATGATACTCTGGATGATAACGAGTCAACAATGCAGCTAGCACATAGTCAAAGGGTTGATTCCCTTGACTTGGAGAAAGTACCCACTAACCTCAAGTACCCAAGTGGCAATGTCCTTCTTCTGCAATACTTATGGAAACCTTCCAACGTGTCTGGGTCCAGCAGCTTACTGGATTCCAACCTGGAGCAAAATACTAAACAGCTGGCAGAAGACTTAGAGAAAAGGGAGGCAGCGTGCCCTGGGGAACCCTAGAAGCTTAGAGAGAAAAACAAAGAAAGAGGGGAACGAAAGTTCGGTCGATCTGTGGTTGTCTGTATCCTGGATCTACCTCCAGGTGGTGACTTTCCAGATTTTGAAGACGCAAAGGATCTAGGAGCTGTGAGATTTTCTGTATCCTGGAACTCCATTCCAGGTGGTGATTCTGTCTTTCCAGCATCCGGTATTCTTATGGTATTTAGGATCTTCTTATGTTATTTTGCTATCCGTTGGTCTGTTGTGTTACGTTTGGAGCTTACTTTGGAGAAGATCATTTTCTTGCTACTTACTCATGTTCTTTGATAAGCCGATGATATGATTGTTAACTCTGAATGCTATCTCCTGCATTTTCAAGTCTCGATTGGAAAATCGCTTTATTCTTCCTGTATTTATTAACTCTGCTTTGGAAGTTATTTGTTGCGTGATAAACATCAACTGCATCGTGAACTCTGTGTTTGTAAAATTTGTTGCGTCAAGTGGTAACAGAGCCATGGCTGGAGGCCACCGCCGTGGTACGGGTCGGGGTAGTGGCTATCCGCGAGAGAAGGGTATGCAAGACATTGAAATAGCTGAACTCCGAAAACAAATCCAGCAATTGCAAGCGCAGATCAATCACCCTCAACCAACAGAAGGGGAACAATCTCAACCTCCTGATGACAACTATGACGATAGTGAGGGAGAGGAAGACAATCCCTTCTATCAACATGATCATCAACATGATCAAGCTGGAGGTAGTAATTCCCAACATCACTATGCCCAAACTCATCAACCACACAAGCCGGAGTTTGATTTCCGAGCAGATATACCAGAATTTGAAGGGAGATTTCATCCTGATGAGTTTGTGGATTGGCTACATACTGTAGAGAAAGTTTTTGATTTTAAGGAAGTCCTGAAGAGCGTAAGGTGAAGGTGAAGTTAATTGCTCTCAAGCTGAGGAAGTATACTGGGTTATGGTGGGAGAATCTAAAAAAACAACGCATTCGTGAAGGAAAACGCCCTATTCATTCTTGGGACAAAATGAAGAAAGAACTGCAGAAGCGATTCCTACCAGCAAGTTACAAACAAGACTGTTATCTACAACTACATAACTTGACAAAATAATCACACAGTTGAAGAGTACACAATGGAATTTGAACATATCAAGTGTGATGTGGTAGAACCAGAGGAACAAACAATTGCACGCTACCTAGGAGGTTTGAGGCCTGAGATCGGTAATGTGGTGCAATTACAATCATATTGGACATTTTCTGATGTTTGCAAATTAACTGCAAGGGTGGAAAAGCAACTGAAAGATAGTAAGGAAAAAGGGAGTCATTCACGGATTTCTCACCGGATCAATCCATCTCAACCCATTCAACCTGCAATGCCCAAACCATATAGCCAACCGCCATGGACTGCGCCAGCCAATAAGCCAAAAGTTAATCCAGTTCCTCCGCAAAAGCCTATTACAACAGGGTCTAGAAAATGTTTCAAATGCTAAGGATTTGGACATATTGCCGCAGATTGTCCAAACCGGCGCGTCATTACTCTCATTGAAGAGGAAATCAGCGAGGAAGTCAATGAAGAAATATCTGAAGAGGCTGAGCCAGAAGAAATCATTTATGCGGATGAAAGAGAACTCTTAGTGTGCAGGAATCTAAATATTCAACGAGAAGAGCAGGGGGATTGGCTTCAACATAACATCTTCCACACGCGATGCACTGTGCGTGGGAAAGTATATGATATCATTATTGACGGGGGTAGCTTTGAGAATGTAATATCAGCTGATATGGTTAGTAAATTGCAGCTGCAGATAGAGGAACACCCTCATCCGTATGGCCTCACTTGGCTTAGTAAGAATCGAGAAATCAAGGTGAGTAAGCGTTGCCTCCTCCAATTTTCAATTGGATTGAAGTACCAAGATAAAGTCCTTTGTGATGTGGTCCCTATGGATGCTTGCCATATCATTTTGGGAAGACCATGGCAGTATGACCGGAGGACTATGCATGATGGGTACAAGAATACATATAGCTTTGTTAAGGATGGAATAAAGATCCTGCTTGCCCCAACCAAAGGAAATAACACTCCAGGATCTACGACAGCCAAAGAGAAAGGCCTTTCCATATTTCCTAAGGCTGAGGTGTTGAAGGGGTTAGAAGAATCAAAATGGGGATGCATTCTAGTAATGCTGGAAGCTAACACTGAAATTCCTGCACCTCCTCCTGAAGTACAACCCATACTTGATGAATTTGCAGACATCCTTCCGGAAGAGATGCCACCAGGACTTCCTCCTATGAGAGGTATTCAGCATTGCATCGACTTTATTCCAGGTGCAGTAATTCCTAATAAAGCTGCATATCGCATGAGTCCTAAGGAACACGAGGAGTTACAGCGTCAAGTGGAGGAGCTTCTCACCAAAGGATTCATCAGAGATAACAAGAGTCCTTGTGCAGTCCCCGTACTTCTAGTTCCAAAGAAAGATGGGACATGGCGAATGTGTGTTGACAGTCGGGCAATAAATAAGATCACTATACATTATCGATTTCCTATTCCACGCTTGGATGATCTGCTTGATCAGTTATATGGGGCTGCCATTTTCTCCCGCATCGATTTGAGGAGTGGTTATCACCAGATCCGTATGAGAGAGGGCGATGAGTGGAAGACGACATTCAAAACTCGAAGTGGGCTTTATGAGTGGTCATGCCGTTCGGCCTTTCCAATGCCCCCAGCACCTTTATGCGCCTGATGACTGATGTCTTTAAACCCTATATTGGCAAATTTATTGTAGTTTATTTCGATGATATTCTCATTTATAGCCAAAATCGGATGCAACATTTTGATCACTTGCGCAGTATCTTTCAAACCGTAAGGGAGCAGAAGTTGTATGCCAACCTTAAAAAGTGTGAGTTTCTCACCGAAAGTCTCACTTTTTTAGGTTATGTTGTCTCTAGCGAAGGTTTAAAAATGGATTCACAAAAGGTGCAAGCTATTCTTGACTGGCCCCCACCACCGTCCCTACAGGCGATCAGGAGTTTCCATGGGTTTGCATCATTTTATAGGAGATTTATCAGAGGGTTCAGTACTGTTATTGCACCAATCACTGAATGTTTAAAAGGAGGAACCTACAAATGGAATGCAGAAGCTGAGAAGAGTTTTGAACGCATCAAAACCATGGTGACCGAGGCTCTTGTCCTTGCTTTACCAGATTTTTCTAAATTGTTTGAAGTGGAATGTGATGCTTCTAACCTGGGTATAGGAGCAGTACTTAGCCAAGAACACAAGTCGATTGCATTTTTTAGTGAGAAGCTAAGTGACTCTCGCAGGAAGTACTCCACTTATGATAAAGAATTTTATGCAATTGTGCGTGCATTGGAGTATTGGAGCCACTACTTACTATCCAAACCATTTACACTATTTACAGATCATGAGGCCCTGAAATATATTAATAGTCAAGCAAAGCTAAACCGTCGACATGCATTATGGATAGAATTCCTACAGATGTATAGTTTTGCAATCAAGCATAAGAAGGGCGTACAGAACCAAGTGGCAGATGCATTAAGTAGGCGATACACCCTATTATCTGTCATGCAAGTGCAGGTACCAGGCTTTGAGACTTTAAGAGAACTCTATCAAAATGATAAATACTTTGAGCATATCTGGAGAGCGTGTACAAAGGCTCCTTACAAGCAGTTCCACATGCAGCAAGATTTTCTATTTAAGGGTAATGCATTGTGCATTCCCCAATGCTCTCGTAGAGAACTCATTATGAGGGATTCTCACAATGAAGGATTGGGTGGGCATTTCGGTAGGGATAAAACATTGGCTGCTATAAAGGAGAAGTTCTATTGGCCTACAATGGAGAAGGATGTAACAAACTTCATTCGGCGCTGTAATGCTTGTGATCTTGCCAAGAGTCACTCACAGAATACTAGATTGCACACACCCCTTCCTGTCCCTCATGCACCCTGGGAAGATGTCAGCATGGATTTCATAGTCGGACTACCTCGAACTTTAAGAAATAAGGACTCTATTATGGTGGTGGTGGATAGATTCTCAAAAATGGCGCACTTTCTTCCCTACCTTAAAACAGCAGATGCTTCTTTAGTAGCTCACTTATATTTCAAAGAAATTGTAAAGTTGCATGATATTCCTTTAACTATCACCTCAGATAGAGATCCAAAATTCATGAGTCACTTCTGGAGGACTCTATGGCGCAAGCTAGGAACTAGACTGCAGTTTAGTACAACAGCCCACCCTCAAACAGATGGGCAAACTGAAGTTGTTAACCGCAGTTTAGGGAATCTCTTGAGGAGCGCCATTGGTAAGAATATTCGTGAGTGAGACTTGTTGCTACCCCAAATTGAATTTGCATACAATCACTCAGTTAGTCAAACCACAAAATGCAGCCCTTTTCAAGTTGTGTATGGGCAGAATCTCAAGGGTCCTCTAGACCTAGTTCCCCTACCAGTCAAGCATGCTTTCAGCAGTGATGCGAGTGAGAGGGTGGCCCAACTCAAGCAGTTTCATGCCAGAATTCGAAGTCAAATTCAAAAGCAGAATGAACAGTATTGTCAACAAGCTAACAAACACAGGCGGCATGTGGAGTTTCACGAAGGAGATTTGGTGTGGATTCATCTAAGGAAGGAACGTTTTCCCCGGAGAAAATTTGCCAAGCTTAGTGCAAGAGCCATGGGACCTTTTAAAGTGTTGCAAAGAGTGGGGAACAATGCGTACAAGATTGAACTTCCTGATGATTATGATATATCTAACACTTTCAATGTTGCAGATCTTTCTTCTTATTATGGAGAACATGAAGATGTAAGCTCTGGGACGAGCTTCTCTCAACCTGGGGGGACTGATGACGAGTCAACAATGCAGCTAGCACATAGTCAAAGGGTTGATTCCCTTGACTTGGAGAAAGTACCCACTAACCTCAAGTACCCAAGTGGCAATGTCCTTCTGCAATACTTTTGGAAACCTTCCAACGTGTCTGGGCCCAGCAACTTACTGGATTCCAACCTGGAGCAAAATACTGAACAGCTGGCAGAGGACTTAGAGAAAAGGGAGGCAGTGTGCCCTGGGGAACCCTAGAAGCTTAGAGAGAAAAACAAAGAAAGGGGGGAACGAAAGTTCGGTCGATCTGTGGTTGTCTGTATCCTGGATCTACCTCCAGGTGGTGACTTTCCAGATTTTGAAGACGCAAAGGATCTAGGAGCTGTGAAATTTTCTGTATCCTGGAACTCCATTCCAGATGGTGATTCTGTCTTTCCAGCATCCGGTATTCTTGTGGTATTTAGGATCTTCTTCTGTTATTTTGCTATCCGTTGGTCTGTTGTGTTACGTTTGGAGCTTACTTTGGAGAAGATCATTTTCTTGCTACTTACTCATGTTCTTTGATAAGCCGATGATATGATTGTTAAATCTGAATGCTATCTCCTGCATTTTCAAGTCTCGATTGGAAAATTGCTAAGCTTTATTCTTCCTGTATTTATTAACTCTGCTTTGGAAGTTATTTGTTGCGTGATAAACATCAACTGCATCGTGAACTCTGTGTTTGTAAAATTTGCTGCGTCACTGGATATCAGTAAATGTATATCATTAATGTTCAGATTTTATTGGCCTATAATAAAATCTTAAGAAAGAAGTTAATGAATGTTCAGATTTTAGAGAAACAGCCAAAAAGAATTGATGCAGTCAGATTTCTGCAATTATGGTTCACGTTCAACGTAAAAAAAGAGAGAAAAGAGTAAAAATGGACAGATATCTGGGGATACCGAAAAGCTCACTACTAGTCTATTGAGTGGGCATGACATAGAAGGTATTGAAGCCACAAATCTTATGCAATCGCTAAAAAAAGTTTAAATGCAGGATCAAGCCATGAAATCGCTAAAAAAAATCTGAAAGAGATGTTAAACTGGACTGTCGCAGCTGAAAATTTAGAAAATGGAGTTGTTTCAGTGAGACGACTAAATCATTTAGGGGTTAAACAGAAGACAAGGAAGCATACACATGAGCATTCAATATCAAAACAACTTGGAAATTCAGTTTTATCCTGTGGTGGGCTTTATCAATTTATGCCAGGAACTCTGTAATTAGCCTGCTATTTCAATATTGTGTTTAGACCTAAGACATTGAACCTCATAGCAGTCAAGTTGCTGAACCATTATGTTTCATCTATAACAAAGGATTGGGTCAAAATTAATTTTGATTACAGATCAGATTAAGAAGCGCAATGAGAGAAAACTAAAAAAGAAGCAAGCATGCGCCATCACTTCACAAGGTAAAACTAAATGGGAACGAAATCAAAACGGATAAGTGAACACATTTATAGCTGCTGCAACAAATCTATGAAGAAGCGGAGAAAATTTCCTAGGCGGAGACCCCGCCTAGGATTCTTAGGCGAGATTCAATCTCAGCCAATCTTGTTACTTTAAAAATAGTGTAAAAATTGATATACCTACGCAACACTTGGGTGTACAGATATTAAAGCAAGATAAACGATTAGATTAAACCCTGCCTAAGAATCCTAGGCGGCATCTCCGCCTAAGAAAAATTTTCGAAGAAGCGCTGAGCCGTACAATAATAAAAGGAATCGTTAGCGGTATGGCTGGATGAACGTTGGCTGGCATAAAGAAAAGGAAATTAAAAAAATGGAGTTGCGACAGATAAGGAAGAAAATAAAACGCCTACGGCAGTCAAACAAAAAATGGAATGAAGGAAGCGCCAGCAATAAAGGCGGTACAGCTAATAAAAATGATCCTTTGATTGGTGGAAGGCTTATATAAAGAGGGGGTCGAGAAGCAAAAGAAGACAGACAACGTACGCCGAGAGGTTGCAAAAAAAAGGAGGGAGAAGAATAGAGTGCCGTGACGCTTGCAAAATGGAGAAGTTTTGCTGCCCGTTTGAAAGGTAAAAGGGAGAGTATTTTATTTTTCTGCGGTAGGAACATACGATGGTGTCACTAGTCACTACATCATATTCAAACCCCCCAATAGTAATTATAGGACTTTAATTTCTATTTCGGTTTAGTAGGAGTAGGAACACATGATGATGTCACTGTTTAAACCTCCCAATCAAAAAAAAAAAAAAAGAAGAAAGAGAGTAATGTGAGGAGGCTGGTTGATTAAGGAAGAGGAAGTCTCGGTTGATTGAAGAGAAGAAAATTTCCTAAACTAACAAAAAAAGAGAGAAGTGAAGCCGGAAGGATGAATAAAGCAGAGATGTTACATAAAAGAAAAAGAAAGAGGGCTGCTTGAGTAAAAAGAAAAGAGAGATTTCTTCTTGGTCTTGTAGATTGTTGAGAATCAAGAAAACAGAATATCAAATGAAGAGCGAGAAGTCAGAATCAAATAAAAAAAAATCCAGAAGGATACAAGAAGTAAACTGACGAAGAGCAAAAAAAAAAAAAAAAAACCTTTTTGAGTCCTGCTGCCCTCTTCTGGCTCTTAACTCAACTGAAACAAAAGACTGGGTTATGGAGAGGAGATCAAAACAAGAAAAGAAAATAAATGTACATCAAAACTTCTGTCTTCAAATTGACAAAGGTTGATTACCTAGTTCGCCAAAGAGAAGAATCTGCCGCTACGCCGCTGAAGCAGAAATACTTAATTTTGGTTGGGTAGCTGCAGCCAAAAAGGGGGAAACACGTTGATGGTAAAATCAATGGGACCAAGTCATGAAATTTGTACGAAAAGGAAGATTATCTTTAAAATTCCAAAGGCTGGCCGAACAATGGATGATGGATGTTCTTCGTCAAAACACTGCAGGAGAGCCAAATTCTTAATGCTTGATGACACGTAAATAAAAAAAGAGAGAATAAAAGGAAGAGAACCTTATTTCAACATCGCCAACCTCCAATCTACACGGCAAAGTGGGCATTGAAATTGAACTCTGAACTAAATTGAATAGCACTCGCCGACTTCCAACTTGGGCAGCAGAGTGCGGTATTATTGAACCCTAGTCGAAACTTCAATCCAAACCTAAAGAAAGATCCGATATCATTGAAGGAGGACCCAACCCGATTCGTTTTTTTTTTGACTTGACACCGCAGAAGCAGATGACCTAGCATCTGACAATTCCTAACACTCACCGATAGATGAAGGTATTTGAAGATCCATGATGGATGAAATTGATCATCAGAGATCGTAAGACACTGGTGGTGGCCAGATTGCTCATCTTCTCCTTATCGACTGACGTCGAAGCTCATAAAGGGAGGTGCTTTACTACAGTCGCCGATGACATGGGATCTAGTCAGCTTCAGAACATCCGCAAGGGAGTTTACGGAGATTCCACCGTCCTCTTCAGCCAGTTCACCGGTGTCTCCCTTGCAAACTCACCGACACAAGCGAACGCCTCTGCGATTCATCTGCCTGCGCTTGATACTCGCTGGCGCCTCCCCCAATAGAACCAGAGACCTAAAACTCCAGCTGCTTCCTTCCATTCCTCGTTGAAACTCAAATCGATGTGATGATCGTGGTCGTCTTCCGGGAGTTTAGCAAACGCCATCGTCTCTTTCCCTTTGCAACCTCGTCTCCGCGTCGCTGGAAGTACAGCATCTCGATGGAGGGTGAGTCAAAATCTTGGAACCCAGGTTGATGCGACGAGCTTCAGAATACAATCGCCGTGATCTCGCCAGTTCTCCCGGCAGGGTTCGCTGCTTCACCTCCTCTGATACAGGCGAATACCTCTCTGGTGTTGAACTCGCCGGCCTCTTCGTCAGGAAGGCTAGGCTCCCCCTTCCTCCGACGAGCTCACCCCAGGCTCTCCTCACCGCCCTGATCAAATTCCACTCGTTGCTGTTGGAGGCTTGGAGCAATCAGGGCACTAAATTTCATCCAACGAAGGCTTCGTATGAATTGGAAAAGGAAGAACAAGGGGCACTTAACAACTGAGTGGCGACTTTAAACTAGGGCACAGAATATTCAGCCCAATTTACAGTCCTGGTTGTTTAGACCCATGAAATTGAGACAAGCTGGTGATTAAAAATTGAAATCAACCCGATCCGATACTTAGTTGCTTCTATTGGACCTCATGTCGAGACGAAAATAGAAGACAATATAATTATTGAATCTGAAACATGATCCAGCATGAAACTCTAGAACCGTTTGACTCGCATGATTCTAATCTAGCTCGATCTATACAATGAGCTCGTCTCAACCCAGGCGACTAAATCAATAAATACTATAAGAAATTGTCATTATACCTTAGCGTATCATGATGAAATATTATTTGGAAGATACGTACGTTTACGTTATTGTCGGGGCGTAACTCCTCAATATGACGTTGCGTTCGTTAAGGTTGAAATAAATTTCTCAAATTAAATTATTCATCAAGTCGCAAGACTGGATAATTTTCAAGTTTAAATTATCCAACACGCCGCAAGGCTAGGTAATTTTTAAAATCAAATTATCCAACACGCCGAGAGATTTTCCAAACTAAATTATCTAACAAATCGCAAGACCAGGTAATTTTCAAATTAAATTATCCAATACGCTGCAAGGCCAGGTAATTTTTCAAATTAAATTATCTAACAAGTCGTGAGATTAGATATTTTCCCAAATTTGAATATCCAACAAGTCGCAAGATCGGGTATTTTTTAAATTCAATTTATCCAACACACCGCAAGGCCGAATAATTTCCTCAAATTTAAATTACCCAATAAGTCGCAAGGCTGGATAATTTTCTCAAATTTAAATTACCCAACAAGTCACAAGACTGGGTATTTTTCAAATTCAAATTATCCAACAAACCGCGAGGCCGGATAAATTTTCTCAAATCAAACATCCAACACGCCGTCCAGGCCGGATGATCTTCCAAATCCAAATATCCAACATGCCTTAACGCATTACAATGGAATATTGTTTGGGAGGTGTGTACGTCGATGTTTACCATCGGGGAGTAGCTCCTCAGTATGACATTGTGTTGCATAGGCCGAATATTCTCTAATAACCCATCGCAAGACAAAACATTTGACGAATACGAATTGCCCAAATTGATAATAGCTTATTTCTTTCATATATCATGTCAAGCTATGTATTTTCAAAATGTTCATGAATAAAATTGTTTAGTCTTATATTTTATTTTATAATATAGATCTCTTAATCAAAGGTTCCCTAATTTTAGGGGTAATTAACAATGAGCACTTACGTTCATTGGAAGCCAGAACCCATTAAACAAAAAGCCTTATTAATTTAAGGTGAATTTGAAATGGTCATATGACATTCTTTAATGTAATATTTTTTGACCCCACAGACGGCTAGCCAAGCTCGCGAGGGACGGCGACCTCGCTGCAAACAAGGCGTCGAGCAAGCGGGGAATGACGACCTCACGGAGACAACTCACCGATCTGCAAGGGGACGACGACTCGCTGCAAATTGCCGAGCAAGTGGGGGACGATGACAGCTCACGGAGATAACTTGTGAAGATCACGTGATGATATTTTCCCATCCTCACTCTTATCCCTTTCTCCCTTTTTCGCGTCCTTGTTAGTAAATAGGGAGTAAGAGAAAATATATTTTAAGAGGAAAACTAATTTATGGGAAGGGTTAAATATGTTTTTTCCTAATAAAAATACCACCTTAGAATATCGATTGAATACGTAATTCTAAATATCGCGTCTTTAGTATTTAAAACTGGCTAATTGTCTTTAAAAAAACTTGTATCCATTATTATTAAAAAAATATCCATCAGAGCGGTTCATTATATGATAATAATTATTTTATATTTGATTTTTTTTTCATAATGTACAAGTGGAGAAATATTTTTTATGTTCGTTTTGATCTCTCTTATATATATATGATTTAGATTAATTTTTGGTCAAAAGTGACTTTTTTAGCTATTGTTCTAGCTAGATAGGTCAAAAATAAGTGATTTAGAATTCCAACCGCTAATTGATAGAATTTATTTGGGTGGGTGGGTTTGGTTAATTGATAAAATAATATTATCAATTTTAAAAGCAAATAAATAGGGGGTAAATTTTAAATTTGCTGTCCGATGTAAGGCTCACTATAGTCCTAAGTGTCACGCCCCGGTCGGATCGGTCTAGAATTGGTGCTTATTTGCTTCCTAGAGCCGTCCGGCGGAACACTGGAACGTGAACTCACTAGGGTTTCCGGACTGAATCTCGTCCCCAATTCGAAATCCTAACTTTTCCGCTCAACTTTTATCCCCCAAATTACAAGTCTCAAAGAAAACCCTAACCCTTGCTGATGTCACGCCTCGTCAGCACCCCAAACCGATTTCAAAATCAATCAGAATTCGCCCACTGACGTCGTCACTGCGTCAGCCACAGAATTAATTCGCAAAGTTGAAATGCCGCTCCCGATTTTGACCCAGTCAAAATCGGAACACGCTGCTTTCGTTGCCACGAGACGAATCGTTCGTCTCCTCTGTACGGCGCTCGACGCCGCCGCCGCTACACGTCTCTCGCCGGAAACGGAAGTCGCCCGCCTCCCTTTACTCTCGCGTCGTCAGTGACCACCCGGCTGCCGCCCCCCGCCGGAGTCACACAGAGAAAGGGGCGTCGAGGAAGAAGCACAGGAACAGGAACAAGGGATGCTCGCCGGATTTCAGAGAAGGAAAAGCTTTTATTCACTTGTCCAAAGTTACAAAAACCTCCTCTCGTCGGCACTCCTCTCATCGGCGGCAGACTCTGCCGCCGATTACAGCCCTCGAAGTCCTCTCCGTCACAGATCTCTGCTCCCAGTTCTCTCTCCATTTACGGATCCTTCTGCTGCTCTCACCGGTTGAAGACCCCCGTCAATGGATCGCTCGATCCCTTTTATGGAGCAGCCGCCGCTTCCTCTTTCGACGCCGCCCGCGTCTTCCGTTGCTTCAAAGCCAGCCGCCTTCACTTTGACCGCATCCGCCTTCCCAAAATCGGGAAACCCGCGTCCGATCTCTTCGGAGGAGACGACGTCTCCATGGCGCACTTGCGTTCGAATAATCAGCAAAGACGAAGCTCACGCCGCTCGTCCATGCCGCGACACCCGCATCTGTCGCACGCGGAGAAGACAAACGCGGGTGTGAGAACGTCGGTCAACATTAGATGTTGACTGGATCTTCCGAACGAAGCGTTGGGCTTCGTTTCTCCTGTACGTTGCCTGGATTTAGGTTCAGACCAGGCCCAACGGGCTTTGGGCTGAACCGGCCTGGCCCAGGCCTGACACTAAGTGTAATGGGTTTACTTATGTCATGAGTTGATGAGTCGATCTCATCACCAAGTTTTCACCTAAATATTTCACTACTTTCCCTTGTGTGAATATGCAAGGGATGGCAACTGAATAGAATTTTAGTCGATACTTTGCCCTATTCGAACCCATTTATGTATAATCGAGTTTGATTTAAGGAAGTAACATAGAATGGATATCATATATATATATATATATATATATATATATATATATATATATATTATAAGTACTTACCCTATAACCCACTAACCCTATAACTCACACCTCTGATTTTACATGATCAAAGCTCTAAGTCTCGATGATTCAAATTTCAAAACCCTAGTTCCTTGCCGCAGTTGATTTTGTCCCTGTTCACCGCCGATTGCCAAGAGAAGCTGAAGACATCGATGCCACTCCACTCTTGGCCGGGGAGAAGCTCTCGACACTTACTGATTTTCTGGCTTCAGCTCTCCGTTTACCTCTCATGCGATCTATGTTCAGGACGGCGATTCCTGGGCGGAAATTTTTCACCAACTAGGGCTTCTTCGGGTGTGTTTGGCCCAGCTTCTGCTGGTTGAAAAAGCGCTTGTTGAAAAGATGTTGGCTGGAGAAGTTTAAGAGTGTTTGGAATGCGCAGCTTGCTGTGCTGGTTGAAAAAACACTTATTAAAAAAATTACTAAGATAAAAATTATATGATTAAATTTATAATTAATTATAATTAAAATATTTATTAAAAATATTATGAGTTATACTATTAAAAAATTATTATTACATATAAAAGTTATTGAGCATAAGTAGGTGGGGGGCCAGAGAAGCTGTTTCACCCCTGCTTCTTAGAGAAGCAGCTAATCTGTGGGTTGGAACAGAGGATCTGGAAGGCCAAACGACTTAGCTTCTTGATTTTTGCTGGTTACAAAGCCATAAGCAGGCCTAGAAGCTAGGCCAAACAGAGCCTTTGTCCGGTTGCTTCCAGCTGTTGACGAAGCTATTAGCGGCTAGTTTGAGTCCCTATATTTGGATTATGTTGTGTAGACAATAAAGAATAAAGTTTTTAATTTCAGTCTAAACATAAGGTTTTGGTTGATCTAACAAATGATAAAGTTGGACCGGTTAGAAATAGGTATATTATGATCACATTACATAAAATTTTCATGCTACACATCTATACAAAATCTATGTTGTTGAATGTATTGACAATTGCCATACTACACATCCATAAAAGATCTATGTTTTTGAATGTATTGACGTACGTGACCATTGTTCGGACTAATTACGTTACTTATTGTGATAAAGGCCACCTTGATCCTATGTTAATATATTGATAGACCAGATTGATAGAGATAATATCAAATAAAAGATAGCATTAAAAAGCTCATTAAGATATACAATTATATCAAGTAATATATATGTGGTTCAAGTGGGAGATTATCAAATTAATTAATGTGGACCACACATATATTAATTAATAATTGTATATGACTATCTTAAATTTTTAGCCGTACTAAAGTGATTCGTTAAGAAATTAATTATTATAATTAAATTATCTTAATTGTATGAAATATTATTATGTGCAGAGACTTATGAATTATTTCTATTTTTGTGATTTGTAAGAAATAAAAATAATAATAAATTTAGTCGTGGTCGTGTATTTTCTCTTTTCCTTATATATATAGGTGACTCCCATTAGATAGACTCTGACAATTTTATCTGAGTTTGAGAAACATAAAGTCTATGAAAGACCAAGACAGATGATTTTCTCAACTTCAGAAATACTTTGAATCTTGAGTACGCTTCCTCTATGGTTTATGTTTTCTCAATGCTTTAACATATAATTATCATGTTAGTCATAACTTTTAGTCGATCCTACATCTCCTGCCCGAGCTCGGAAGAGCATAGCTCACGAGGGAGCTCTAAGGGCTGTAATGCTTCTTCAGACTTCCATTTCTACCACCCACGGTCTTTCCTTGAAGCTGGAGTTTCGCCTGGAGTTCTCCTAGCTCTTCTTCTTGTGGAGTTGATTCTTTGAAGCTGAATACCCTCCCTAAGGAGAGGTGGAGTTTCTGATCGCCGATTATCTTGCTGGACGGAGCAGCCCTAAATCAGTGCTAGGTATCGTCTCTTATTCCCTTTGGTTGGACGTGATCTCCTGAAGTTTTCCTGCCGATTCTTCTTGTGGTTTTGGATGAGAGGTACCGCATCCATGGATGCTGTGTGATCCTCACTTGATTTATGTTTCTCCTATTTTTGTACTCTTTCTAAGCAACATCCAACACCAACAGCAAGTGTTTCTCCTATTTTATTTGCGTTGATGACAATGGTTGATATTTTGTTTATGCAATTTTAATGTTATTGGTATTATGACATAATAATTTGTTAGATACAATTTTTTTATATTTATGTTATTGTGCAATTGTTAATTTTCTTTTATTTATGATATTTTATTAGTATAGTGAAAATTATATATTTTTTATATATTAATTGGGTTGGCAGGTATCTATTTTACCATATCTGAAATTTGACCATTATTAGGATTTTTATAGTCGGATATTTGAATTTTATTCGGGTAATCACGAATATATATTGAAATTTAATAAGATAAGTATTTAAGTCGAGTATTTATAAGGTTCGGGTATGCTAAATTTTTAATAGAGTAGGGTTCAGATATGGGTTTAAAAAAAAAGATAATTATTCAAGTATGGGTAGTATAAGAATTATCCGCATGGGTAGTATGCGAAATATGGGCGGCCATCCCTAGATTGCACAAGCCACCTTTCCTATCACGAAGTGGTGCCGCAGCTCTACTCCCGGCAAATCTACCACGATAGCACTCGGAGCACCCAAGTTTTGAAGGTTGCAGTCGGTTTGTTTTTGGTATCTTTACCTCTTAATTCGATGTCTTTTGTTATGTCCGTGATAAAAACGGACGAAGTAGATAATATTTTAAAATAAAATATTAGTATTTTAGTCGAATGATGGGACATGACTGCGGACGGTGGTCAAACCCATCCCTCCAGCCATCATGCGTTATCGCGTTTCCTTTCTCCCCTCTATTTCTCTCCCGTTGCCGTTCGTTTTTCTTCACCGCGTTTCTTCACCGAACGAATGCACGAGCCTTCGGTTGAGCTGCGCTCGCCCTCCTCCTTTGCACGCGTCTCCTTTCCTCCTGCCGGCAGACGCTGACTGGCGACGAGCTTTCGCCGTCCAACAACTGGAAATCCGGCCGTCTTCGCCCCTGCCTTCTTCTCCCTCGCGTCCGACGGGAAACTTCAGATCCGACGTCAAACGCATCTCCGGCGACTCCAGCGACCTTCCTCTGGCCTCGGCGGACGTTTCCGCCACCAGCCGACGCCTCCCCGACACCTTCTTCTCCGGCTCCGACGGGTTGCGCGAACGGCGCCGCCGAGCCTTCGACCTCAGATCTACGCGGTCTCCGGTATCTCCCTGGAAAACCGACTGTACGGCCGGACTCACCTCGCCGGCGGCTAGCTTGTGGCACTCCGGAAATTTCGAACGGTCGCCGGAGTTACTGTTCCGGCGATCACTGTAGCGGTGGCGCTACTGTTCCGGCGATCTTTCCGGCGAACATCGAGTTCCGTGCTGACGACTCGATTACGCGCGCGTGGTTGGTTCTCGCGTATTCCGACTTCCGGTGGTGATTATTGCGTTCGCACGTGGCTGCGAACTAGGTTAGTAACCGTACTCCATCTCCGTATACGTAATATACGAACGCATGCGAACATAACCCTGGACTCACGTATACCTGTCAAACTTGATTTAATAACTTGGTATGACCTGATTAGCATAATGAAACCGGATTAACATGTTAATTGGTGTTAAATGGATTAAAATAGAATGGTGTGACTTATACATGATTTACCCTGTTAGGTCCTGTTGATTGATACTTGGCACTGTGTTGGTTGGATCTGTACTGTTCGGCTACTGTTGAGGTAGGGATTCTACCTCTGTCCTTTGTTACGGTGCCAACCGCATGCGTAGTTAGCGGCACCTCCCTTATTGCTTATTACTACTGTTGATTACTGTTCTAATTCTCGTTCTACTCTGCGTACATTCCTGTTGACATAAACTGTTGCATGAAACACGGTATGAGTATTTTTGGTTCTTGCATGTTTATTGGTAGTTGGTAGGTGGTATGAGTTCTGTATATGTACATTGAGGATTGACTGTTTAGCGATAGACATGTCAGTATACCTCAGATATTGCCTGTGAGATTTCTGTCGAGACGCTGTGTGACCGTCTCTGACCGAGAAAGTCCGATGTTATGGGCTTGAGGTCTGTTATCAACCCAATAAGGGGTTGTACTGAGTGTAGGACGCTACACTAGCGGGCTGTCGACGGACAGTCGTCTCTACTGTTCGGGGAGCCATCAGTAGGGACCACTCTATTTTATAGAGTTGCGGGTCGTGGACCACTGCTGTACGAGCTCCCAGATTTTTATCTGTGCATGAGGATACATATATATATTGATATGTATATTGAGATTTGATTATACTCTATATGTTCATATAGAGTCTTGGTTGTAGTCTGGTAATTCCTTGTATCTGATCATGCACCATATACATTGTAATATCCCTACTTAGCCTCCGGCTAACCCCCCCTTAGGTTTGCCTCCAGGTTTAGGCGCGGCTCCATCTGGAGCAGAGTAGATAGTTAGTAGTTGACCACCAGTCTGGGTGGGTTGTGATGCATTTTGGTCTGTTGTTATTTTTATGCTATGTTGTTAGACTCTGTTGACCGCTGCTGCGCCGGTCCTGTTGTTATTATTTCTATTGACCACTGTGTCGGTCTTGTGTCAGTTTATTGTATTATGGATATTCAGGGTCGGGCTGGTCCCTGTTATGTTATTTCATTTCAGTCTGTACCTTTTAGTTGTCAGGATTGATTTGACAGGTACAGTGTTGTGCGTCCCGAGGTCCGGGATTCCCGGCACGGGTTCCGGGTGGATTTTGGGGCGTAACATCTTTTGTGAATTTTATCTTTGTCTCGCCTCCTTTTTTTATCTTTCTTGTTGCTTGCTTTTATTATGTTTCGCTTTTTCACTTGTGCACGCTCCATACTCTAAATTGGTGCAATGGTTTCCTTTCACTTCCATGTTGTTAGTCTTATGCCAAAAAAACCATGAGAATTGTCCAAGTAATCTATAAAATTTGAGCTTATCCCCTTTTTTATCTTCTCAAAATTAATCTGTGATGGAAACCGGATTACTAGATAACAACAAGAATACATATTTGTGAGTAAATGGCAATGCAATAAGTATTTTTTTTTTTTGTGTTTCTTTTCTATTTCTGCTACATTCTTGCAGATTTTAATGATGGATGTTGTTTGGCTCATTAATCATAGCATACTTCATAATTCGTTGACATTTCCTTCTTACTCTTTTTATTTCTCTCATCTACCTTGCAAGTTTTGTTTATATTCTTATAATCATTAAGGGCCTTGTCAAATGTTAATAGGCCTCAGATATGAACAACACTAGGTCAATGAAAAATCTAACGTCCTTAGTTTCCATAGTATAGGTGTCTCCTTATTTATGTGCTTTTTTGTATTTAGATTGTTTGTTAACTACAGGGGTAAAGTGGAAATACTGAAGTAATCTCATTAGTTATTCTTCTTGCTTATTTAATTTTGGCAAGTGTGTCATCTTGATTGTTAAATGCAGTGAATCTGTTAGTGCTATCAGTTAGGAATATGCTTTCTTGGGATCTTTCTGCAAACTTGGTAGGTTTCACGCATTTTCATTAAACAAACTCCATTTTTTTTTGTCTCATATATGGTTACAGTAATCGTTATTTATAAAGAGTTGAAAGATTCTTGATCATTATAAGTTTTACTAGCGATTTATCCTATTTTTTTTCAATTCGTATTATGTTTAGCAACAAGATAGAGTGTAGTAATTCTTTGGTCTTCCCACCTTTTCTTTATCTCTCCTGCTCTTCTGCACTTGAATTATTTTGTATACTGATTATAGTTTGCTGTTATTTGTTTGTAGCAAATATTTTCTGTGTGCTGTTGCTTTTAAAACTTCATTCAACAATACACAGTCAGAATAGTTAATGTTAAGTTCTTTGTTGTTGACCTACCATGTTCTGGATGGAACTCAACTATATTCCTCAGAATCATTGTGGGATGTTGTCTCAAATTGCAGTTGTTTATACTCTATTATGGCTAGAGATGCAATAATTATATACTAAACCATCCAGGTCTTAAATTTTCTGAATGTCAAAAAGCCCTGAGGTATAACTTGTCTCTGTGATGTGAACCTTGAGTAGATTAAGGGCACAATAATCCTATTCTAATGGAGTTGCGTTCTTAGCTGACCAGCGGGTTGCATTGGGTGGAAGTAGATGAGTGGTTATGACTGAGTCACTGTTGGACAACATGGCCTCTAGATATATTTCTTAGTGGTGATGAATGAATCATGCACTAATTTAGAGATCATCAATAGTAAAATTCGATGAGAATCCAAAAAAATGAAGTTATTTTACTGTGGAAGCTAAGGGTATTTGTGACATGTACCTCATTTTTCATTTCTCAGTAATGAAAATCTAAAAGCTATTTTTAGTTATAGTTTTATGAAAAACACACTTGGATATATCTATATAAAATTAGTTGTCATGGGTGAGAGAAAGGGTTCATGGGTGAAATGTTTAGTATAATTATGAGAATGTCACTACATTTTCAAGGTTTAGGTTTTTGTTTACTAGTTTGCTGGCACATTTTTCAATTTTTGCCCAATTCTTTTATTTTTCATGTTTTATTTAGTTTGTATATTGCATAGCTTTGAAAATTTGAAATTTTGTTATCATTTTGGCCAAAAACTGTTTATCAGATGAGTTTTCATTCTAGGTTTCACTTTTTGACTAAAAAATAAATGCTCAAAAACTCCCTGTCCTATAATTTCATGCAGTCAACATCTTCCATAAAATTTCTGAAATAAGAGAAATATAATATATAGATTGAATTGATCTTATTGAACCCATTGGCATATGCTCTAATTTTTAAACTTTTGCTATGAGTAATGGCATTTGTTTGTCACGTGTCAAATAGTTCTTGTGTTGAGTGAAAACTTGTGCTGATGATACAAAGAATGAATGTTGAATAGTAACATGACAAGAATTATGTTGGTCGAAAATGATGAAAAAAGTTATATATTTGATGAGTTAGACGGTGATTTATGTTTGTAGTGTAATTTCATATTAGTAAGAGAAAAATAATATATGAGTTTATAAAATGCAAAAATAATTTTACCTAAAAAATTAAATATTTTGAATCAACGAATAATTTTACTTAAAAAATTAAAATTTATATAATTTAGATCAAATCATTTATGATCTGCTCAATTTAATTTTTGGATAGAACACTAAGAATTAATTGATGAAAAGTGGTGATATGATCAACAGTGGAATAGTGATTTTAAATCGTGTCTTATAGTTGTTGTGATCAAATGTGTGATTTGTACTGATTTTTGGACATAGACAAGTTAGAGGACTTGTTAATATTGATTTTGCACGGTAGAAATCAGATTTTTGAGCTCTAGAAAAAAGTTTTTGAATAGTAGTTTGGATTGTGAGAAAATTTTGTGGCTGACTCTATTCTCGGTCGTCGCTAAAGTCAGGTAAATAAATAAATGAGAATGATTCACGTGTCTTTAAGATATTTGCATTTAGTATTATTAAAGGTCAAAATAACCAAACTTTTATTACATAAGATGAAAATTTTTATTTTTTTTAGCTTTTACAACTTTTGATTTTTAATTGCTTTATTCTACTCTAACTTTTCATTACAAAGTATTATTTTGACAACTTTGGGTACAAAAGCAACTTAAAAGCTACTTAGAAGTGGGCCAAAATAGACCCTAAGAATGTCAGCAACTTAAATTATGAATTCTACGATGAGGCATTTAATCAGATCTTCATATTATTTGCTTTTTTGAAAAGTTATTTGGATATATTTTAATTGGACTAAGCAGTAAAATATTATCTAAAAGTCAAATTTACATTCCATGTAATAAAAAATAATTAAACCCTTTCATATTAGAGCAGAATATTATTAAATATTGAATGAATATGATTAATAGTTGAGGTATATAAATAAATTTTAAATTGTAGTGCAGATGGTGAGATTTGTGGTTGACTCCATTGCCGGTTCTCGCTCAAGTCAAGTAAATAAATAATTAATAGTGATTCACGTCTTTTTTTTCTCTATTCTGATAAGAAATAGACTGATTAAATGATAAGCCAAAAGAAACGGATAGAAATGCTGAAAATAAAATAGAGTTGTCAAGTAATATGGATGAGGGTAATTTAAGTGACACGAAGAATCCAATAATACACAGCGATATTAAATTAATTAGTAAGAGCTCATATGGTTAAAGGGTCATGACTCGTGAGGGTCATGGACAGGGGTCGAATCTCGCTGCAGACGTGATTTGTTTGGGGTAACGGGATCCAAACCGGGATTCGTGAGGTCGGGGTGACCTAGCCCACTGGGCCTGGACCTGTTACGGGTGGTGGCCCTAACAAAAAAGGCGCCTTTTTTGTTAGGGTCACCCCACCCATAACAGGTCCAGGCACAGCGGGCTAGGTCCCTCCGACCTCACGAATCCTGGTTTGGATCCCCGTTACCCCAAACAATTCACGTCTGCAGCAGGATTCGACCCCTGTCCATGACCCTCACGAGTCATGACCCTTTAACCATCTGAGCTGGGTGGATGATGACTACTTGTTTTGTATTTGATTGCATGACTTGCTTTAGTGTTGACCGGCTTTCACCAAAAGTCAAGTCGCATACGCCTGGTCGATTGGAAAACAAGTGATTGGTGATGACTTGCTATAGTGTTGACTGACTTTGCTCTAAAGTCAAGTCGGATAATTAGAGAATAAATGATGGATGATGACTTGCTATAGCGTTGTTGGACGATTAGAAAACACATGTTCTGACTATTCTTTGCAAATTGACATAAACGCCCGCAGGAAGTTTGAGTTAAACAGCCGCTGCTCATATATTTAATAATCCCAGAGAAAGCAAATTAGGATTCATTCTGTTATTATGTCTTTGGATATATTTAATATCACTTTTAGAGGAGTCTTTTCTAAAAAAAGTTACTGTATTTTCAATAGCAAAGAACGAAAAGATCTTGATCTACTTTATATATATATATATATATATATATATATATATATATATATATATATATATATATATATATATATATATATATATATATATATATATAAAGATATAAAGTAGTAATGAGTCCGTTAAACAAAGAATTTAAAAAGAAAAATAGTTCTTGAGTGAAAACTTGTGCTGATGATACAAAGAATGAATGTTGAATAGTAACATGACAAGAATTATGTTGGTGGAATATTATGAAAAAAGTTATATATTTGATCAGTTAGAAGGTGATTTATGTTTATAGTGTAATTTCATATTAGTAAGAAAAAAAATAATATACGAGTTTAGAAAATGAAAAATAATTCTATCTAAAAAATTAAATATTTTGAATCAACGAATATTCATCCATAGAACACATTTCAATTCAAACTCAAAAGAATAATTAATAAATTTGATTCTATTTTGATTTATTTTTAGCTTTTTTTTTTACTTAGATCCAATCTGCCAATTTCTTAATTTTAATTTTAATTTAGCTCTTTGATTAAAATTTATGTAGTTTAGATCAAATCATTTGTGATCTGGTCAATTTAATTTTTGGATAGATCACTAAGAATTAATTGATCAAGAGAGATGATATGATTTGAAGATATAAAATACTTCTGAAACATTTGGAA
Organism: Costus lasius; assembly: GCA_027563935.2. Taxonomy (NCBI): domain Eukaryota; kingdom Viridiplantae; phylum Streptophyta; class Magnoliopsida; order Zingiberales; family Costaceae; genus Costus; species Costus lasius. Next base: position 143,459,425 of record CM050447.1, on the reverse strand, counting down.
TAGTGATTTTAAATCGTGTCTTGTAGTTGTTGTGATCAAATGTGTGATTTGTACTGATTTTTGGACATAGACAAGTTAGAGGACATAGACAAGTTAGAAATCAGATTTTGAACCGTAATTTGAATCGTGAGAAAAATTTATGGTTCACTCCTTTCTCAGTCGTTGGTAAAGTCAAGAAAATAAATAAATGAGAGTGATTCACGTGTCTTTTTCCTCATTTTTCTTCTCCGTTGGGATAAAAAATAGAGTGATTAAATGATAGAGGCAAGCAGTTGGTAGAAATAATGAAAACAAGTAATGGATGAGTGTGATTTAAATGGCATCCAAGTATCCAATAATACACACTAGTGTTAAATTAATTAGTAAGGAGTGATGACTATTGCACTACTTTGCTCGAAAGTCAAAGTCGCTTAAGTCAGGTAAATAAACACATGATAGTGATTTCTAACTGTCTTTTGCCTCATTTTCTTCTCCGTTCCCATCAAAAACAGAGTGATTAAATGATAGAGCCAAGCAACTGATACAAATTATGAAAACAAGTAATGGATGAGTGTGATTTAAGTATCCAATAATACACACTGGTATTAAATTATTGAGTAAGGGATGATGACTACTGCACGACTTTGCTCGAAAGTCAAAGTCGCATGCGGTTGGACGATTAGTAAACGGATTCTGTTTTTACTATTCTTTGCAAATTGACGTATGCACACTATCAGGAATTTTGAGATAACCTGGCGTTGCTTGCTTATATAATAATAATGTGAGGAGCGTTCCTGCATGTATCGCATCCCATTTCCCAGTAAGAGGGACAAACACTCAAATGATGAGGTGCAGGATGAAATCCACTTGCGTCCTCTCCTTCTTCTCTCTCGCCTTGCTCAGCGCCATGTCCTTGCCTCCTGTCACCAGTGCAGTTGTTCGGTGCCGTGAGGCTGAGAGGGAAGCGCTGCTGGAGTTGAAGCAGAGGCTCGATGATCCTTACGACCGCCTCTCTTCCTGGGTCGGCGAGGATTGCTGTGATTGGCAAGGTGTTGGCTGCAGCAACATCACTACCCGCGTCATCAAGCTCGACCTTCGGAATGATTTCCCCGACACTCCAACTTCTTTGATACCATTTTTAACATGGGAAATATTCCAATTGCGGGGTGATATAAATACTCCATCGCTGCTATCTCTTGAGCAGCTTACTCATCTCGACCTCAGCGGCAACGACTTTACTGGGCCAATCCCTGTGTTCTTGGGATCCTTTGCTAGACTAACATATCTTGATCTCTCCTACGCAAGTTTCAGCGGCAAAGTACCAGACCAACTTGGAAATCTCTCCACCTTACGATACCTCGACCTTTCCTATAATTATAATAATGAGGATTTAAGTTTCAACTTGTACATTGAAAATCCTGGATGGATTGCTCGCCTCACTTCCCTCCGACACCTCTACATGACAAGGGTCAGTTTTAGAAGAACATCCAATTGGTTTGAAGCGATAAATTCGCTCCCTCACATTCAAGACCTTATATTGGCTGCTTGTGACTTGATTCCATTTCCTCGTTCCCCATCTTATCTCAATTTCACATCGCTCCAAACACTAAATTTGGCAGGTAATATTACATAAGAGTATCTTTAATTTTAATTGCAATGATATGATCTTATATATACCACCTCTCTTTAATATTTGACAGGTAATAATATAAATGGCATGGAACTAGTGTGGCTATACAATATAACGACCTTGGAGAGTCTTGATTTTTCTGGGAATGATATCTATTGGTCATCAATGCATGGCTCCATAACACGATTGGCTTCTCTAAAGACACTAAATTTGTCAGGAAATATAATATCTAAGAGTTTTCTACTATCATTGTCCAACGTATGCAAGCTCCAAACTCTAGGATTAGGGGAAGTAACAATCAAGGATGAGCCGTCCAATCTAGAGATGCTCTTTTCTGGATGTCTTATGTATAGCTTGGAGGAGTTATATCTTTACAACAACCAACTCAATGGTTCTCTTCTTAATTGGTTAGGAAACCTAAAGAATATCAAGGGTATTTATCTTCATAATAACTCGCTCCATGGCTCTATACTAAATTCTCTTGGAAGCCTAACCTCATTACAGTATTTGGATTTGAGTTACAACAACTTGAATGGTACAATTGGGGAAAACATTAGACAACTGAAGAATCTTATCAGTTTGGATTTATCTAGTAACTCACTGAGTTTGCCCCTAATCCACTTGGCTAATTTATCAAGTTTAAAGAACTTGAACATTTCAAATAACTTCTTATTTATAAATGAGACTAATGATTGGGTCCCAACATTTCAGCTTCAAGTACTTGATATGTCTTCATGCAAAATAGAGTCAAAGCTTGGTTTCTCAAAATGGCTCCAGTCTCAAAAGAATCTTATATATTTATATTTGGATAATATAGGAATTGAAGGCTCATTTCCAAGCTTACTTCCTTCTAGTCTTCAGATTCTATCTCTCTCAAAAAATTCAATCTCCAGCGATCTTCCACCAAACATTGGGAACATACTTCCAAACATTCAATATCTTGATTTACAATTGAATAATTTTAATGGGAGCATTCCCCATTCTCTTTGTCAAATGCATAATTTGATGTTACTCCAACTTTCCAAAAATAATTTTTCAGGAGAGCTTCCCAATTGTTGGAATAGTTCTTCGGTTGCAATTCAATTTGATTTATCAAACAACCTATTTCATGGAGAAATCCCACACACTTTTTGTAGCTTACAAAGCATACAATCACTATCTTTGAGATACAATCGTTTATCAGGAAGAATTCCTCTTTGTCTACAAAATTGTAGAAATTTATTCATTCTTGATGTAGGATATAATAACTTCATAGGAAATATACCAACTTGGTCCATAAAGAGTCTGCCTTTATTAATAAGTCTTAGCTTAAACTCTAATTCTTTGACAGGCAATATTCCTGAATTATCTCATCTTGCATATCTTCAAACATTGGATCTCTCCAACAATGACCTCTCAGGGTCTATTCCAAAAAGCTTTGGCAACTTCAATGCATTGAAAAGCTCACCTAAGGACAGTAAGAATATGATTTCCCTACCTTTTGCTATTGAGTTATGGCTTCGCATAAAAGAAATTGAGTATGAGTATGAGAGCTTATATGGATTAGTCAAATCTATAGATCTCTCTAACAATAACTTGACGGGATATATCCCTGAGGAACTAGGGAACTTACATGGACTACAACACTTAAATCTATCCAAGAATAACCTAATTGGAGAGATACCATGGAGCATCAATGGGATGCAATATCTAGAAGGCTTAGATCTATCAAGAAATAGTTTGTCAGGTAAAATTCCTTCAACTTTGGCATATTTGAACTTTTTGGAGAAATTGAATTTATCATATAACAATCTCTGGGGCAGTATTCCCACTGGTACACAGTTGCAATCATTTGATCCATCTACATATATTGGTAACCCATACCTATGTGGTCCCCCTCTTACAAAAGGATGTACAAGTGACATTGTAAAAGGCATTCCAGAACTAGAAAACAAAGATGTCGATGGTAGAAAGGAAACTATTTGGCTATTCACTAGCATTGCACTAGGATTTATTATGGGATTCTGGGGAATTTGGAGTACTCTTTTGTTGCATAAAAGGTGGAGGATCTTTTATTTTTGTGCTATTGATAACACCTTTGACAAGCTCTATATGAAGACACTACTGAAGATTAGAAGAAAATTTTCGTAGAAGATTATGATAGTTTATTGTAAGCACTTTTATAGGTGGTAAGCATTATGTATACATGAAAGGTTATCTATTCTTGTTATGAAGAATGATAATAGTATTTGCATTTACTCTACTTGTTAAACTACTAGTGTAGTAGAAATTGTGGATCTAAATCAAAAAGTAAATTTTACTACAAATTTCTCAAATCTCATTAATATTTAATATTTTTTTTCTCTTTTTAGTTGTTAAGTCAACTATGGAAAAGTGAGCCTATGTAATCTGATGACTTAAGTCAAAGTTAGATAACTCTTGAATAAGAGTATGAATAAAAATTACATCTAAGTTAGAAAAAGCAAAAAGATAAGAATTCGTGTTGTTTAAAATATTATGCAATCCTTAAAATTATATATATATATATATATATATATATATATATATATATATTCTCAATGAGGAATTATATTATATTATACTAATTTTATAACATTTATAAAGTTTTAAATTAGTTTAATATAACCAAGTCACTCAAATCTTGTGGCAGGCTACGATTTTAAGCTATAGTAGATGAAGAGCCTATTGAAGACTCAGGGCTTGTTTCGCCTCACTATTAATAATTTTATAACTGTGCTAAACTGTGCTGTACTGTACTGTGCTGCACTGTTAAAATTTATAAGATGTTTGGTTAATAACTTTTTAACTGCTATCAAAATTTAAAATAATAAATAAATATATTATTTTAAATTATTTAAAATAATATTATATTTTATTTTTTTTAATGTGAAAATTTTAAATTATTTAAAATAATAATACCTAAAATTTTAAATAAAATTATGTAAATTACTTTTTTAGAGAAGCTGAAGCTGTAAAAGCATCAAATTGTAGCTTTCATAATTTCTGCTTTTTGCTGCTTTTTTCTGCTTCTACTTTTCATTACCAAACAGTTTTTCTAACTGATTTCTGCTTAAAAGCTGATTAAAATAAATTTCAAAGCGGGGACAAACAGGCCCTTAATAGATTCATTAACTAATTTTATTTGATTGAGACTAATTAGACGGAGACAAGCCTTATTTAAACTATAAATGCATAAAATAAATAGAGCTAAGTCATGAGGTTGGGTTAGAAGTGAATCACGTGATCATTTCATGGATCAAAGTCATGCGCTTTGTTCTCATGTTTACAATGAAAAACGAAACTAGAAGACTAAGATTTTTTACGTTCAATTAGTATTGGTGATTAGGTGGTGCTTTAGACCATACAACCAACAATTTTTTTTATTTGCATAAATCACCTGATGCCTCGGAATTTTCTGCCCTACCTAATGGATACATTTGATTCTATTTTATTTTAATATTTCTAGCAATTTTACTATACTTAATTTAGGTCCATAAACTATTGAATATATTTTAATTCCGTACCTTCATTAAAAAAAATCAAAGCAAATGGATCGCTCAAGTGGATGATGACAAGTAGAGTAATCTACTTTATTATATCCAATGTGAGGAAATTTAACACAATTCAAAGAAATTATTTGAATGATCAAACCTTTTAGTAATTTTACCTTCATTTGACTCGATCAATTACGCAATTCATTCTTTTATGACACCAAGCATTTAGTAAGGAAAGAAAAGTAGAAATTCAAAAAAAAAAGAAAAGAAAAGAAATCAAAGGAGAAGAAGAAGATGACTAAATAGAGAAGATTTTTTTAAAGAAAAATGCAAAGATAAATAATTGATTCTATAATGCCAATAATTCATATAAAAATTAATTTGAATTTTAAAATAAATCAAAGCCGTACTTTAGAAATAGAATATATAATTAACATCAATTTTCAAATTGTTGTTATTGTTATTTGAAGAAATAAACTCATTTCATTATAGACAAATATCAATATTAGTTGAAAGGAAAAAATAAAATTGGTTAGTCAATGATTTGAGTATGTCATTTCTTCTTACAAGTCACTTGTAAGTAATCAAACTAGAGGACAGCGAGAATCATGAGACCATCAATCCATCATCAAATTAATGGCCATTTTTTACCCTTCAAAAAAAAAAAAAAAAAACATATTCATCTTGTGGCGTTATCAATCAAAGGTATACACATATTTTTTTCTCTTCTTTACATTGTATAGAAAAAAAAAATCTAGAAGACTAGGATATTGATTAGTAATTAAGATATGAATGACAAGTTAACTTCGACATAAACTATATATTGCTTTGTCAAGTAATTTAAGTATAGGATTTTAGGAAAAAAAAAGAAATTGAGATTAACATGTTTGATATAAGCATATTTATTTGTACTAATCTATGTCTCGTTGTTATAATGTTTGTTATTAAGAGTGACAAAAAATAATATTTACTATATCTTAATATTTGATGAAAGTTAAAATTTACTATTTCTTTCTCAAATCTTAATAATTTATAATGTTTTTATCCTTTTTCATTTATTAAGGTCAAATAACCCTATACAATCTCATAATGAAACTCAAAGTTGCTCCGCATTGAAGAAAAAAAATTAAGATTAAGATTCATATACTGTTTAAAATATTATGCAAGTTATTGTATATATAGTAAGTCATATTTTGAGAAAAAAAAATCTGTGGTTGACTCCGTTGTTAGTCCTCACTCGAGCTACAAAAAAATGATAGTGATTTAAGTGTCTTGTTTCTCATTTTTCTCCCTATTCCGATAAAAAAAATAGAGCCAAGAAAATGATAGTAATTTTGAACTAGCATAATGATATTAATTAGTATGGGGGATGGTATGATGACTACTTTTGTGTGACATGCTTTAGTGTTGACCAACTTTGCTCTAAAGTCAAGTTACATGCAATTGGACAATTAGGAAACGGATATTTTTTTTCTTATTATTTGCAAATTGACAAATGAGCACTATTATAAATTTTAAGATAAGTGATTTATAAGTTGAAAAATATTATTTTGTATGATAAAAAGCAATGTTGTTGCTGTAAAAAATACTATAGATTGTTATTTAAAGAAGCATTATAAATTATTATTATATAGAAAATTATATAATATTTAAAATTATTTATTAAATAAATAAAATATCATAAAACATTAATATGCATATTAAAATGATAAATTGCCTCAAACACTCACAAATTAAGTTTATATATATAAGAAAATTATAAATTTTTGTACTCCAACAAGTTTAGATAATTTAAATATACTAAATTATTAATGTATATATATTAATTAAATATATATTACTATATATTCTATTTGCTATAAATATTAACATACGTATTTGTATATATAAATATATAAAAATTAATGTTAACTTTTACATGTAACTATAGATAAAATGGAAAGCTTAACAATAGGCTTGTTTAGCCCCACCATTATAGCTTTTATAATTGTGTTAAATTATTATATCGTACTATGATATGCTGTAAAAATTTATGAGTTATTTAATAAACAACTTTATATGCTATTATAATTTAAGCTCTTTGCTTTTAGTATTGTTAAATCTCAAAATGACCCAACTTTACATACACACATATGTATATATAATATTTATATTTTATACTTATTTATTTATATTTATTCGAGCACATTAGGATTTAATCTATCATTATGTATTTAAACATTATCACCTTTAGAGCAATCTCTCTCCCTAAGTCGTGGTTGGTTTTTTATTTTTTATTTTAAAAAAGTGTTGCTTTTAGTTTTCACTATTTGGGTTAATTGTATGACAGTAATAATTAATAACAAGATTTTGGGATTAAATTCTACCTTCATTTTGAAAAGTTAATTATATAATTGCGATCATATACATGATTAGAAAATCATTTGTAGTATGTTCAATTTGATTTTTGGATAAATATTAAGAATTAATTGATTTTCATTTTGAAAAGTGATGATAACATTATCTTTGTTTGTTAGATAGTTAAGAATCAAATTATCTTAAGATTAATTGATTTTCATTCTAAATTATGTCTTTTTTTGTTTCCTGGATAGTTAATTTGTTATAATTATTGTGATAAGTACATAGTTGAGTATTCATTCGTGATATGAATGTATGAACATTTGGATATAAGTGGGAGGCCTCATCAAGATTGATTTTGGATGATGGAGATTACATTTTGAATAATGATTTAGACTGAGGAAAATTTGTGCTTGGATCCCATTGTCAGTCTTTGCTCAAGATAAGCAAATAAATACACAATAGAGATTTAAGTGTATTTATCCTCATTTTTTTCTTGTTCCAATAAAAAGTAGACCGATTTAAAATAATAGAACGAAAAGAAACGAATAGAAATACTAAAAACAAAATAGGTTTGTCAAACAATGGATGAGTATGAGATAAGTGGCATGAACAATCCAATAATACACACTAATATTAATTAATTAGAACAGAGTGGTGGATTACTGATGATGACTACTTCTGCATGAGTCCAATCAGTTCAAGTCATTTATTTGCATGACTTAGCTTCAAAGTTGACTGACTTTGGCCAAAAGTCTAGTCATATACGGTTGGACGATTAGAAAATAAATGATCGATGATGACTACTTTTATGTGCATTTACAAGACTCACTTCAGAGTTGACTGACTCTACTAAAATGTCAAGACACATGCAGTTGGATAGTTAACACCTAATTTATCTTAAGATTTAATTGATTTTCATTCTAATTATCTTTTTTCTGTTTGCTGGATAATTAATTAGTTACAATTATAGTGATAAATACATAATTGAGTATTCATTTTGTCATATGAATGTGCGTACTTTTGGACATAAGTCAGAGGGCTCATCGAGATTGATTTTGGATAATGGAGATTAAATTTTGAATAATGATTCAAACTGTGAGGAAAATCTATGTTTGACTCTATTTGTCAGTCTTTGCTCAAGTCAAACAAATAAATAAACAATAGAGATTCAAGTGTATTTATCTTTAATTTTCTTTTCTGTTCCAATAAAAAATAGACTGATTAAAAATGATGGAGCCAAAAGAAAGCGATAGAAATGCTAAAAACAAAATAGATTTGTCAAGCAATGAATGAGTGTGATACAAGTGGCAAAAACAATCCAACAATACACATTGATATTAATTAATTAGAAAAGAGTGATGGATTACGGATGATGACTATTTTTGCCCGCGTCCAATCAGTGCATGTTATTTATTTGCAAGACTTACCTTCAGAGTTGACTGACTTTGGTCAAAAAGTCAAATAGCATACAGTTGGATGATTAGAAAATAAATGACAGATGATAACTACTTTCGTGTGCATTTACAAGACTTACGCTGGTAGTATTCCCACTTATAGCCAACTAAGAACATTTGATCAATCAAGCTATAGTATTCCCACTTGTGTGCATTTTATCAGGTAATCATATAGATGGCATGGAACCTGTGTGGCTATACAATATAACTACTTTGGAGAGTCTTAATTTTGGTTGGAATTATATACTTGCTCATGGTTCTATATCGAAGTTAACTTCTCTAAAGGCACTAGATTTGTCTGGAAATTGTATGTGCTCGACTTTTCAAAAATTAATTTTTCTCCACTTCGGCCAGAAGTAGAGTCGTTGCTTAATTACATAATCAGAGACAAAGCTAGTACATGTGGGTCCTGCATCACGTAGAGATTTACTTACAAATAAAAAAAAACATTTTCCTTTTAAAAAAAGTTCTTAATTAAGATTTGAGAACCAAGTGAATGAGTGAGATTGGGGATTGAGAAAGAAAATTGATTTTGGTCCCACAGAGCGGCGGTAGAGGAGAGAAAAGAAAAGACTGAGTTCTTTCGGATGCAATCTTAGAGTTATCTATTGTTTGATCGGCGAAAAATTTTACAGAGTTGCTTCTGGAGTAATTTCTTACATATCCAACTGTTGGATTTTCGATTGGTCTCTTCTAGATACTGTTTCAAATATAGTGGCGAATTTGAGAATAGTTTTTTCCTTGTGTGATTTTTCATCTTGTTGTTGATGAATTTATTTTGGTGAAGAGACATTGTATTTGTTGGATATATAGTAGAATTTTGGTGGCTGACTACTGTGGTTCATTTTGAAAAGTGATGATAACATTATTTTTGTTTGTTGGATAGTTAAGAATCAAATTATCTTAAGATTAATTGATTTTCATTCTAAATTATGTCTTTTTTTTTGTTTGCTGGATAATTAATTTATTATAATTATTGTGATAAATACATAATTGAGCATTCATTCGTGATATGAATGTATGAACTTTTGGATATAAGTTGGAGACCTCATCGAGATTGATTTTGGATGATGGAGATTAAATTTTGAATAATGCTTCAGACTGTGAGGAAAATTTGTGCTTGACCCCATTGTCAGTCTGTGCTCAAGGCATGCAAATAAATGCACAATAGAGATTCAAGTGTATTTATCCTCATTTTTTTTCTCTGTTCTAATAAAAAATAGACCGATTTAAAATGATAGGGCGAAAAGAAACGGATATAAATGCTAAAAACAAAGTGAGTTTGTCAAACAATGGATGAGTGTGAGACAAGCGGCATGAACAATCCAATAATACACACTAATATTAATTAATTAGAAAAGAGTGGTGGATTACGGATGATGACTATTTCTACACGCGTCCAATCAGTTCAAGTCATTTATTTGTATGACTTAGCTTCAGAGTTGACTGACTTTGGCCAAAAGTCAAGTCGCATACGGTTGGACGATTAGAAAATAAATGATCGATGATGACTACTTTTATGTGTATTTACAAGACTCACTTCAGAGTTGACTCACTCTACTAGAATGTCAAGACACATGCTCAAAAGTCAAGACACATGCAGTTGGATAGTTAAGACCTAATTTATCTTAAGATTTAATTGATTTTTCTTCTAAATTATCTTTTTTCTATTTGCTGGATAATTAATTAGTTACAATTATAGTGATAAGTACATAATTGAGTAATGATTCAAACTATGAGGAAAATTTGTGTTTGACTCTATTTGTCAGTCTTCGCTCAAGTCAAGCAAATAAATAAACAATAGAGATTCAAGTATATTTATCTTCATTTTTCTTCTTTGTTCTAATAAAAAAATAGACTGATTAAAAATGATGGAGCCAAAAGAAACTGATAGAATTGTTGAAAACAAAATAGGTTTGTCAAGCAATGAATGAGTGTGATACAAGTGGCATAAACAATCCAATAATACACATTGATATTAATTAATTAGAAAAGAGTGATGGATTACGGATGATGACTATTTCTGCCCGCGTCCAATCAGTTCATGTCATTTACTTGCAAGACTTACCTTCAGAGTTGATTGACTTTGGTCAAAAAGTCAAATAGCATACAGTTGGACGATTAGAAAATAAATGACGGATGATGACTACTTTTGTGTGTATTTACAAGACTTACGCTGGTAGAATTCCCACTTGTAGCCAACTAAGAACATTTGATTAATCAAGCTATATTGGGAACTCAATCCTGGTTCTCCTCTTGCAAAAATTGTACAAATGACAGAAAAATTAAAGAAGGAAATAGATATGATGATGATAGAAAAGAAACTGTCTGGCTAGTTACTAGCTTCACACTTGGATTTTTTTATGGGATTTTAGAGAATTTGGGGCACTCTTTTATTGCATAAAAGGTGGAGGATCCGTTACTTTTGTGCTGTTGATTACACCTTCGATAAGCTCTGCGTGAAGATGCTGCTGCATATTCGAAGAAAATTCTTTTGAAGATTGAGATGGCTTATAAGCATTTTGATCTGTGATCAACGGTTGGTGTGTATGGCTGCAAGCAATTATATCTATTCATGTTTGTAGTGTTTGTTACGAAGGATGATAAATAATAATATTTGTGTTTACCTTTCTACTTGTTAAGCTAATGGAAAAATGGGAATTGTGGATCTTAAATGAAAGGCAAAATTTAGTATGACTTTATCAAATCTCAATGATTTTTAATACTTTCTTTTTTACCTTTGAAAAAGGTAAACTATTGAAAGATAACGCAAAACAAGCTCACAATGACACTCAAACTTACATTACCGTTGGGTGCAGGTGTTTACTTGCGCTTGTCACCAATTTAATCAGATCTTCACAAAATGAATTGAGACATTTCGAGCTCGGATGACATTTTAATCAAATCTTCACATTGTTTGCCTTATTTAAATTGTTTGGATATCTTTTAATTGGACTAAATAAGAAAAATATTGTCTAAAGGTTGATTTATATTCCATGGAATATAAAATAATTAAACTCCTTCATATTAGAGCAGAATATTATTAAATATTAAATGAATATGATTAACAGTTCGTCCTCGCTCAACGCAAGGCAAGTAAATAAATAATTAATAGTGATTTAAGTATCTTTTTCCTTGTTGTTCTTCTCTATACCAATCAACAAAAGACTAAAAAAAAAAATCAACAAAAGACTGATTAAAAGCCCAAAGAAACTAATAGGAATTATAAAAACAATATACATTTGTCATGTAATGAATGAGTGTGATATAAGTGGCATAAAGATTCCAATAACATACACCGATATAAGTGGCAAATTTGAGTTTTTTATTGGGATTTATCGTAGGATTTTGGGAAATTTTTGGTACTATGTTATTGCAGAAAAGATAGAGGATCCTCTATTTCTATGCTATTGATAATAGATTTGACAAGCTTGGACTTTTGTAAAAGCTCTATTTATGTACATCTATTAGTGGTAAGCATTATCCATACGCGGAAACATGGCTATCCTTGCTGCAAAAGGAATGATGTATCTATTTGCACATAGACACACTCTGGCCATGTTTCCTTTGGTGATGCATACAGTGTTATGTTGGAAAGAACATAACTGAAGACATGGCCTGGCCGTGTTCTTTGTAAAAAAACTCATGTTGTTGGACACCTCAATCAGATGAAGTAATATGGATGAAGCTTGGAGCAATACTATGGGGAGCACATGAGTAAATTCATTATTACAACAACAACCAACACTTGAAGCCTCTCTACAAGGAAATTTTATAATAAGGGGAGCTTTAAAGTTTGCCACCTACTATGGATCAACTACTCCAGAAAATTAAATTTTTAGAATGAAATATTAATATTGAATACATGGATGCGAAAAGAAAATTTAACATTTATGTTGGCTGGCTTGCAAAATAAGGTAAGCAATCAAAAAGCACAAATTCATGGAGCTCACAACATTAATTTTGGACGATAGAGATTAAATTTTGAATAGTAATTCAGATTGTGAGAAAATTTTGTGGTTGACTCCATTGTCAGTCCTCGCTCGAGTCAACTAAATAAATAAATGATAGTAATTCAAGTGTCCTTTTCCTCATTTTCTTCTTTGCTCCGATCAAATAATAATAAATAAATAAATATAATTTTATTAAAATATAAATAATAATAAAATAACTATTATATAAATAGTTATTATATAAATATATTTATTATTATTTTAATTTTTAAATTATATTTATAAAATGTAAAATAATAAATAATTTTTATTTTATTTAATCGGGTACCCATGGGTACCCGATTAAATACCCGACTTGCGTTCGGATTGCACAATAAGATATTCAACTGGATTCAGATATCGGGTTTTGAATTTGGATCATGTTTGGGTTTTGGCGGCAATGCGGGTACCAGATCAGTTGCCACCCCTATACATGAAACTTTTATAATAAGGGAAGCTTTAAAGTTTGCCAACTACTATCGATCAAGTCAAATGATTTTTTGGAAACTGACTCAAAGAAAACTGATCCAAGTGAAGAAAGAAAGAGTATCCCCTTTGAAATTTATCAACGACTCCAAGAAATTAATTTTTTTTTGAAAGAAATATTAATATTGCATACATGGATGTGAAAAGGAAATTTAACATTTATGTTGACTGGCTTACAAAATAAGGTAAGCAATATAAAAGCACAAATCCATGGGGCACGACTCGCGCCTAGTTCACAACATTAATTTTGGACCATAGAGACTAAATTTTGAATAGTATTTCTGATTGTGAGAAAATTTTGTGGTTGACTTCATTGTCAGTCCTCGCTCAAGTCAACTAAATAAATAAAAGATAGTTGTTCAACTGTTCAAGTATCCTTTTCCTCATTTTCTTCCTTGCTCCGATCAAAAATAGACAGGTGAATTAAATAAATGGCGACAAGTAATTTCAGCGGTTTTGGAAATACAGTTTTGTCAATTGATCCATTTATTGTCATTTGACGTGTGAAGAAATTAAAAGTCAGTGCTATTAATTAATTTGCCAGGTTTGATCCGGTTTTGAAAACGTGTGTTTTGACTATTCTCTGCAACTTGAAAACGTGTGTTTTGCTCAAAAGTCAAGCCCATGCGGTTGGACGATTAGTTTTTTACTGTTCTTTGCAAATTGACATTACTATTCTTTGAGAGAACCAGGTATTGCTTACTTATATAATAATAATGTGAGGAGCACTCCTCGCATCCCATTTCAGTAAGAGGGATAAACACTCAAATGACGAGGCGCATGATGAAATCCCCAAGTAGTCTCCTCTCCTTCTTCTGCTCTCTCGCCTTGCTCAGCGGCATGTCGTTGCCTCGTGTCACCAGTGCAGAGATTCGGTGCCGTGAGGCTGAGAGGGAAGCGCTGCTGGAGTTGAAGCAGAGACTTCATGATCCTTCCAACCGCCTCTCTTCCTGGGTTGGGGAGGATTGCTGCGCGTGGCAGGGCGTCGGATGCAGCAACATCACTGGCAACGTCATCAAGCTCGACCTTCGGAATGATATGCAAAGTATATATTATATATCATTTGTGATACCATATTTAGAATGGGAGATGTTAAAGTTGCAGGGTGATATAAATACTCCAACGCTGCTATCTCTTGAGCAACTTACTCATCTCGACCTCAGCGGTAATGGCTTTAATGGGCCAATCCCTGCGTTCTTGGGATCCTTCGCCAGACTAACATATCTTGATCTCTCCAATGCAAGCTTCAGCGGCAAAGTACCAGACGAACTTGGAAATCTCTCCACCTTGCGACACCTCGACCTTTCCGGTAATTATAATTATGAGGATCTTAGTTCCTCCTTGTACGTGGAAAACCCAAGATGGATCGCTCGCCTCACTTCCATCCGATACCTCGACATGAGCGACGTCAGTTTTAGAAGAACATCCGGTTGGTTTCAAGCGTTGAATGCGCTCCCTCACATTCAAGACCTTGAATTGGCTTATTGTGATCTAATAGGGCCGCTTCCTCATTCCTTACGTCATCTCAATTTCTCGTCGCTTCGAACACTTAATTTGCAAGGTAATTATTTACACAAAGTATCTTTAATTTTGATTGAAATAATATAATCTCATATATATCACCTTTCTTTAATATTTGTCAGGTAATGATATAAATGGCACGGAACCAACATGGGTGTACAATATAACTACCCTGGAGAATCTTTTTTTTGGTTGGAATGATATATATTGGTCATCCATCCATGGATCCATAGCAAGGTTGGCTTCTCTAAAGACACTAGATTTAGCTGGAAGTAAAATATCTAATAGTTTTTTAGTATCATTGTCCAACCTCTGCAAGCTCGAAATTCTAAGATTAATTGAAATCACAATCAAGGATGAGCCATCCAATCTAGAGAAGCTCTTTTCTGGATGTCTTATGTATAGCTTGGAGGAGTTAGATCTTTACAACAACCAACTCAATGGTTCTCTTCCTAATTGGTTAGGAAACCTAAAGAATATCAAGGGTATTGATCTTTATAATAGCTCATGGAATCTTTATAATAGCTCACTCCATGGCTCTATACTAAATTCTCTTGGAAGCCTAACCTCATTACAAGGTTTGGATTTGAGTTACAACAACTTGAATGAGACTTATAACTCGCTCCATGGCTCTATACTAAATTCTCTTGGAAACCTAACCTCATTACAATTTTTGGATTTGAGTAACAATAACTTGAATGGAACAATTGGAGAAAGCATTGGACAACTAAATAATCTTATCTATTTGGATCTATCACATAATTCATTGAGTTTGTCCATAATCCAGTTTGCCAATTTATTGAGTTTAAAGTACTTGCATATTTCAAACAACTTCTTATTTGTAAATGAGACTGATGATTGGATCCCTACATTTCAGCTTCAAACACTTGATATGTCTTCATGCAAAATAGAGTCAAGGCTCAATTTCCCAAAATGGCTCCAGTCTCAAAAGAATCTTACAGAATTACATTTGGAAAATGCAAGAATTGAAGGCACGTTTCCAAGCTTCCTTCCTCCTAGTCTTCAAGTTTTATATATCTCAAACAATTCATTCTTCGGCCATCTTCCTCTAAATATTAGGAACATTCTCCCAAACATATATTTTATTGATTTATCATTGAATAATTTTAATGGGAGCATTCCCCATTCTCTTTGTCAGATGCATAATTTGATGCTACTCCAACTTTCCAAAAATAATTTTTCGGGAGAGTTTCCTAATTGTTGGAATAGTTCCTCGCCTGTAATTAAATTTGATTTTTCAAACAACCTATTTCATGGAGAAATCCCACACACTTTTTGTCACCTGCAGAGGATACAATCACTATCTTTGAGAAACAATAGTCTATCAGGAAGAATTCCTCTCTGTCTACAAGATTGTAGAAATTTGATTATTTTTGATGCAGGATATAATAACTTCACAGAAAGTATACCAACTTGGTCTAAAAAGAGCCTGACTTTTTTAAGAGGTCTTAGCTTAGATTCTAATTCTTTAACAGGCAACATTCCTGAATTATCTCATCTTGCATATCTTCAAACATTGGATCTCTCCAATAATGACCTCTCAGGAACTATTCCAAAAAGCTTTGGTAACTTCAATGCACTAAAGAGTTCACTTAAAGACATTGAGAATGTGTATTCCCAAATTTTTGTTGCTGAGTTATGGCTTAAAGACATTGAGAATGTGTATTCCCAAATTTTTGTTGCTGAGTTATGGCTTCGCATAAAAGGAATTGAGTATGACTATAAGGGCTTACATGGACTAGTCAAATCTATAGATCTCTCCAACAATAACTTGTCAGGATATATCCCTAAGGAACTAGGGAACTTACATAGACTACAACACTTAAATCTATCCAAAAATAACTTAATTGGAGAGATACCATGGAGCATCAATGGAATGCAATATCTAGAAGGCTTAGATCTATCAAGAAATAATTTATCAGGCACAATTCCTTCAACTTTGGCATATTTGAACTTTTTGGGGAAATTGAATTTATCATATAACAATCTCTCGGGCAGTATTCCCATTGGCACACAGTTGCAATCATTTGATCCATCTACATATATTGGGAATCCATACCTATGTGGTCCTCCTCTTACAAAAGGATGTACAAGTGACATTGTAAAAGGCATTCCAGAACTAGAAAACAAAGATGGTGATGGTAAAAAGGAAACTATTTTGCTATTCGCTAGCATTGCGCTAGGATTTATTATGGGATTTTGGGGAATTTGGAGTACTCTTCTGTTGCATAAAAGGTGGAGGCTCTTTTATTTTTGTGCTATTGATAACACCTTCGACAAGCTCTACATGAAGACACTACTGAAGATTAGAAGAAAATTTTCGTAGAAGATTATGATAGTTTATTGTAAGCACTTTTATAGGTGGTAAGCATTATGTATACATGAAAAGTTATCTATTCTTGTTATGAAAAATGATAATAGTATTTGCATTTACTCTACTTGTTAAACTACTACTGTAATAGAAATTGTGGATCTAAATCTAAAAGTAAATTTTATTTCAAATTTCTCAAATATCATTAATGTTTAATGTTTTTCCTTTTAGTTGTTAAGTCAACTATGGAAAAGTAACCATTTGCAATCTCACGACTTCATTCAAAGTTAGAATACTCTTGAATAAGAGTATGAATAAAAATTCAATTTAAGTTCAAAAAAGCAAAAAGATAAGAATTCCTGTTGTTTAAAATATTATGCAATCCTTAAAATTTACTTTCCTCTCTCTCCCTCTCTATATATATATATATTCTCAATGAGGAATTATGATTAGGTAACATTTTTTTATTTTCAAAATCATCTAATTTACATTTTGGAAATAGACATAAAATTTACATAAATCAAATTTAAATATAGGTAAATAAGTGTGCAAGGTGTAATTTTGCCTATCTCATGCATTAAGGATAAGAAGCCTAGCATTACATTGAAAATTTTTTTTGAGTATCCACATTTTTATGCCCTAAAGTTTTTTGTTTTGTTTTATTAAGTCTAAATTTTCTATCTAGTCGTAGGATTGAAACCACGGAATTTTCTGCCCTACCTAGTGGATACATTTGATTCTATTTTATTTTAATCTTTCCAGCAATTTTAATATACTTAATTTAGGTCCATAAACTATTGAATATATTTTGATTCGGTACCTTAATTTAAAAAAATCAAAGTAAATGGATCGCTCAAGTGGATGATGACAAGTAGAGTAATCTACTTTATTATATCCCATGTGAGTAAATTTAACATAATTCATTAGGTGAACTAATATATTATTTGAACGATCAAAACCTTTAAGAATTTTATCATAATTTGACTCGATCAATTATGCAATCCACTCTTTTATAACATCAAGCACACTTAGTAAGGAAAGAAAAATAGACATTAAGAAAAAAAGAAACTAAAGAAAGAGAAGAAGAAGGTGATTAAACGGAATGCAAGTGAGGGAACAAGAAGAAAAGAGGAAAAAAAAAAGTAATAGAGAGGATTTTCTTAAAGAAAAATGCAAAGATAAATACTTGATTCTATAATGCCAATAATTCATATAAAAATTAATTTGAATTAAATAAAATCATACTCGTAGTTTAGAAATAACATATATAATTGACATCAACTTTCAAATCGTTAGTATTGTTATTTGAATAAATAAACTCATTTCATTATAAATAAAATATCATTATTCGTTGGAAGTAAAAGATAAAATTGGTTAGTCAGCACTCTAGTCAAGCAAATGAATAATAACAATGATTTGAGTGTATCATTTCTTCTTATTCCTTCACTTGCAAGTAATCAAACTAGAGGATATCCAGACGAATCATGAGATCATCAATTCATCATCAAATTAATAGTATTTTCTACCCTTCAAGAAAAAAAAAATATTCATCTCATGGCCTTATCGATCAAAGGTATACAAAAAAAAAAATTCTCCTTTACGGTGTATAAAAAATCTAGAAGACAAGGATATTAATTAGTAATTAAGATATGAATGGCAAGTTAACTTTAACAGAAAATTATATTATATATTACTTTGTCAAGTAATTTAATCATAGGAATTTAGGGAATTTGAGGTTTTTTTTTTAAAAAAAAGAAATTGAGATTAACATATTTGATATAAGCATATTTATTGGTATTAATCAATATGTATTGTAATGTTTGTTATTAAGAATGACAAAAAATAATATTTACTATATCTTAATATTTGATGAAAGTTAAATTTTACTGTATCTTTCTCAAATCTTAATAATTTATAATGCTTTTACCCTTTTACATTTATTAAGGTCAATTATTGAAAGATAACCCTATACAATCTCATAATGACACTCAAAGTTGTACTATGTTGAAGAAAAAAAAAGATTAGGATTCATATATTGCATTCCAACAAGATAATTTTAATATATTAAATTATTAATGTATATGTATTAACTAAAATATTAATTAAATGTATATTAATATATATTTTATTTGTTATAAATATTAACTTGTATATATAAATATATAAATATAATATATAAGTACAAAAGTAAGTTAAAAGTTGCGTCCAAGTGGGGCTAACATGCCCCAAGAATGTCAACAACTTAAGTTATGAATTCTATGATGAGGCATTACGGAACTTGTTAATTACTTACACTTATATAAGTTTTATCTTTTAATTGGAGGACTAAAGCAGTAAAAGATTGTCTAAAAGTCAAATTTAGATTCCATGAAATAAAAAATAATTAAACTCTTTCATATTGAGCAGAATATTATTAAATATTGAATGAATATGATTAATAGTTGAGGTATATAAATAAATCTTAAATAATAATGTAGATTGTGAGAAAAATTTATGGTTTGCTCCATCGGTTCTCGCACAAGTAAAGTAAATAAATAATTTATAATGATTCATGTGTCTTTTCCTTGTTTTGTCGCTATTATGATAAGAAATAGACTGATGAAATGATACGTCAAAAGAAACAGATAAAAATATTGAAAACAAAATAGATTTGTCAAGTAATGGATGTGTGTGATTTAAGTGACACGAAGAATACAATAATACACACCAATATTAAATTAATTAGTAAGGCCGGATGCATGGTGGATGATGACTACTTGTCTCGTCATTTGTTTGCCTGACTTGCTTTAATGTTGACCGGCTTTAACCAAAAGTCAAGTGGTGTACGGATGGACGATTTGAAAACACAAGTTCGGACTATTCTTTGCAAATTGACATAATCCCCAGCGGAAAAAAAATCAAATGCAGGAAGTTTGAGTTAAACAGCCGCTGCTCATATACCAGCGAGAAAGCAAATTAGGATTCATTCTGTTATTATGTCTTTGGATATATTTAATATCACTTTTAGAGGAGTCTTTTCTTAAATGGGAAATATGAATCTATCAAGTAACTCATTGAGTTTGGGCAATTAAAGAATCTTGTCCATTTGGATCTATCTTTTAACTCATTGAGTTTGTCCCTTATCCACTTCGTTAACTTATCAAGTTTAAAGTTCTTGGATATGTAGAACACTTTGTTCATGGAAGATACTAATGATTGGGTGCCTCCATTTCAGCTTCAAAGCCTTTGTATGGATTATTGCAACATAATGCCAAGGCCCCATTTTCCAAAATGGCTCCAAACTCAAACAACTCTTTCTTCACTATCTTTGACAAATGCAAGGATTCAGGACACTATTCCTAGTTGGTTTCCTTCTAGTCTCAAGTATTTATATCTCAACAATAACAAGATTGGTGGGAAATTAACACATTTCTTTCATAATATCACAGAATTAGATCTTTCATATAATTCAATATCAGGGTATCTTCCTTCACAAATGGCAAGTATGATGCCATGTCTTGAGTACTTAGGCCTCTCCAATAATAAGTTCATTGGTAATCTTCCACAAAACTTGACAAAATTACAATCATTGTATCTCTCAAAAAAATTCATTCTCAGGGCACCTTCCATCACAAATGAGAAATATGATGCCAAGTCTAAAGTACTTAGATCTCTCAGATAATTTATTCTCAGGGGACCTTCCTTTACAAATGGGAAATATGATGCCAAGACTAAGGATAATGAATCTCTCCAATAATAACTTAAATGGTTAGGTGGTGCAAACCTTCACAAAGCATGGCTATCCTTGCTACAGAAGGAATGATAAATAATGTTTGCATTTACTTTACTACAAAAGAACTGAATGGCAAATTCAAATTATACAGTCCCTAAATCTTGCTTAATTTTAAGCTTCATATTTCACACTGGCTAGAGTTTGTGCGACTTGTCAAGATGTATTTTTGGCCCAACCACAATATTTGTTATAATTTAATCTTAAAAAATAACTTTCAAGTTTATTTATTTTATTTTGCAGGACCTAGTTGTAATTAGGGAAACTTATGGACCTTAGTGTAAAATTCCTTTTTAAAACCCCTCTTTCCTTGTCTTGCCGAGGGTTTTCATTTCCTCTTCTCCTATCTGGCGACTATTGTTTTCCTTTTTTTTTCCTCTCTGTGAGTGGCAATCTTCCCAGCGTTCGATGATTTCATCTGGAATAGCTCGGTGTATCTTACCCGACAAGCATCAACGTGAGTTCTTTCTGCCTATTTCTTTTTCTCTTGGTCAAATCGAGGTAAGAATCTCTCGCCGCTTCTCTCCCTCTTTCTTAATTTGGCATGTTTTTAGGTGCTTTGTAAATTTAGCAACAAGATTTGGGATTTCTTTTTGCTGGGCTTGTTATTCATGCATTTGATTAATGATTAGTCAATTAAGGATTGTATATTTTGGATTAAATCTCAGACCTAATCCTAGTTGAATTCTTTGTCAATCTTCCTTCGCATTAACTACCTGTCAATGATTTTGGACTCTTGTTGTTGCTAGAGCTGCCTGCTATTCTTGTGAAACAATCAGCTTCCTAACAACAATTTAGGGGTGATATAGCACTGGAAAGGCCAAAATTAGTTACCACCTATAAGTACCTTGAAACACAAGCGGGCTACAGAATAATAATTTTTTTTTGTACAATGAATATATGAAATTATTTTGTGTTGATGCGGCGCATGTCACAATATCAGACAAAATTATGCTAGGCACATCTACATACCATTGAAGAGCTCCAGCTCTGTTCATAGAATCTCACATATCTTTGATATAATTTTGTCTGCATGCAATGTCATAAAGAGGAAAATGTATTTGATATGGATCCTTATCTGAACGGGTACATTATAAGCCATATTTCTCCAAGTTTCATCATGAAGTTGAATAAATGCTACTGTTACTATCATGCTCCTAACTCTATTTCCTTGTGAAACTATCACGTATGCTACTTAGCTTCCCTCATAGTTAATCTCTCCATTCAATGCCCAAAATATTGGTTCTGTATGTGATATACTCGAATAGTTCCAATTGCTAAATTAGTATTGTGGACATGAATTTAATTATAATTTTA
Organism: Costus lasius; assembly: GCA_027563935.2. Taxonomy (NCBI): domain Eukaryota; kingdom Viridiplantae; phylum Streptophyta; class Magnoliopsida; order Zingiberales; family Costaceae; genus Costus; species Costus lasius. The sequence goes on along the minus strand of CM050447.1, from coordinate 143,437,111 downwards.
TCTTAACTTACTTGGATTGTTTGCATGTGACCGTTAAGTGTTTTTTGAATAGTTGCTAATTCTTTTCAAAAACATAAGGATATAATAAGATAAATTGAAAAAGAGAATTGATTTATAAATTCAAGTTATGACATCAACAAGATATTTAATTAAAATAATAAGAAAATGTATGGTAAGAAGTGGTGAATTAATAACTTAATTAATCTTAATGTTTTTGTGTTTGTGTACAGTGTGTTACAATTATAAGGAAATTATTTGAAATTAATTAAAAATAGTAAAGAATATCAAATACATTCGTCACTTAATTACTTAAACAATTATCATCTCTATTTTTTTTATTACATTCGTCAACTACGCAAGTAGATCAAATAAAAGAACCACACTTCTAATTTTTTTTATGTACATAAATGATCCACATATTTTTGATTCAGAATGTTTTGAAAAAAAAATTGCATGCCTTCAATGACAATCAATAGAGCTCAGCATAGCAATATTTTCATAAGTGAGCAAAGAAATAACATGTCAAGAACTACCGGTTACTATAATATTTTCCAGAACAGTGGCACCAAGATAAAAAAAATATGCGTATTTCGTTTCAATCTCCACGTCAAGGATGACTTCATTCATCTTTCATCTAATGTGCAACTATATAAAACTAGAAGCAACAAGCTAAGCTTCTATTTCAGTCCTTCCAACTGATCTTCAGCAAACAAGCTAAAAACGACATCATATTGTGATATCCAACATAACTAAGCATCAATTAGGTCTGAACATTCGTCTTAATTACTCTTCTCCTTGCCTCCTAAGTAAGGATACATTTTCTGGTATTCCAAAATAGACTAGATTAGGTTTCCAAGCGAAAATTCAGGCCATACAGGACTGGGGTTCTGTAAATGGCTAAAAGTAGATTGCCAGAGAAGAAAATTGCTCATTCTAGTTTCTGGTGATGTTCTAATGATAATGTCAGGGTCTAGGGTCTGAGCAAATAGCAGTGTACAAAATTATCCTCCGAATCAGACAGACACAGTAATGTAACCATTAATATTTTCATAATTTTAATCACTGTCACAAATGGCGCATGCTCGTTGTGTCCTGTCTTTATTTAGTGCACGTCTTTTTGTAGCACGTATGATCTCATTCATGAAAGTGTAGGCCACTCAGACAGATAGAACCGGTTCAGTGTTATTGGCTGCGCTCACCATTGCCTTCTCAGCTGCCAATCTTACAGGTTCAGCCGAGAGGTCCAAGCTTCCCCAGAAATTAATTCTGAATCCAAATTTATGCACAATACTCTCTTCCTCCAACAATTCATCAATCTTCTCGTTCATTAAATCCACAAGGGACTGAACTTCCTCTGGTGTACAGTTGAAATTGTCAACACTGAAGGCATATACAGTCACATACTTCACACCCATTTCGTAGCAGTATTGAAGGATAGCAATAAGAGCCGAGCAACCAATAATATGTCCAGTTCGCTCTTTGATGTGCCTTCTCTTGGTAAATCTTCGATTACCATCCATAATAAATGCAATTAGCTAAGGCATAGGCACCGAAAAAAGTACCACCCCGAGAAACAATATATAAGTTCAAAGATATTGGAATCAGGCTTGCGTACATGCTTCTCCATTTCAAATCCTATGATCCAGTCAATAAAATTTGAAACGTTAAAATTAAAGGAATTATTAAGCAATGAAAGTGTGGATTTCACAGTTCCCTACTCGGAGACAAAATAGTTCTTGTGTGCATCTACGGAATGGGAGATTGAAGCACATGCAAATTCAAACATCCCTATGTAGCGGAAAGAAAAACTAAAAAATCTACAATTAAACCTCTAAATTATCACAATTTCCCCTTGAGAATTTCAAAATTTTTGTTACAAATTTTCAAACATCCACTGCAAATACTCATCCACTTAAATAGGCCAAATATAAAGAAATGGACTTAAGAACAAAACGTCGTAATAAGTCAATTAAAGAAGCATTCAATGCGATCTTACTCTGATCTAAAATATCTGATCCGTTAGAAGCAATTACTTGAAAAGCTTTTCTCAATCCGCCATCAACAAATAGCTTAAACTTATATTAACCATATCTATTTCCAACATTTTAATCAAGGAACACCGATGACCTTTGGTAGTGTTTTCAGAATTTATTCGATTCAAAGATATCATCTACACACAGTCGAAATAAATGGCGACTGAGGAATTAGTTGTTTAAGCAGAAAGCAGAACCAAGCTAGCATTAATTTATTAAGTGTATTAAGTACACTTAATACTGTACTTAATACATTTAATGGAGAGGTATATTAAGTAGAACCAAGCTACCATTAATTTATTAGGTTGTATGTAAAAAAATGTTATATGTAACATGAATTTCTTAATGGAGAGAAGAACGCTGGAGTAGTCCTATTTTATTTAAAATTATTGGACTGTAACTATTAAATACAGCCTCATTTACAGAGTGGTGTTAAATGTTAATGTCCCTAATTATAAGTCAATGAGAGGTCAATAACACGCCCACCCTAGACTCCTAGATTCATTAACAGTATTAATCACATCCACTATGAATACTTTTGGATGCCAATTCAGGAATGCGTTGACACAATTCTCCACCTGATTTCCAATTTGCCTTTCTACATTACTCATTTAGAAACTTACAGGCGCTTCCATCACTCTTAACCCGTTGAGAAAATCTCATTTTTGCTACATACTCTCGTACTTCTGTATAGTACTGATACCCTCTTGGTATCTTCATATTATCTGCAGAACCCCAAAAACCTAAATATTAAGCACTAAGCAGATAATGAAATTGAACAGAGATAAGAACAACCAGAAAACATGAGATGGCAGTTTCTGAACAAGTGCAAGTGGCAACTTTCTGGAAGCAGTTATATTATAGATAATTTCCTACCACTGAACTATTTTTTGGCCATCTCTTGATTTGAATCTTCTTTTTATTATTTCAAGAACAAAACTCTTGGTGACAGAATCTGAGCATTTAAACAACAGAAGGAGATGAGTACATGCATTCATGCTACTGCAAGATGACACAGGGCTTTCCTCCATTTATTTGGCCATATTGAAATGCGTCATCAGTATCAGGGAAAAAGGCAGTGATAGTACTAGGGTGCTATAAAAAGAAACAGAATATGTTACTGAACCGGTTCATCCACCCATCTGGAGGGTTTATTCGCGCAGAACCGGATCTGGGTCTGGACCCGGTTCACAGCACATTTCGGTTCAGGGGAAAGGGGAGAGTGAGATCTGTATTAGGGGAGGGAGGAAGGGAGTTAGGGTTATGCTTATTGTTTTGACAAAAGACGGAGATGTTGTTCTTCTCGCCGGGCTTCCGGTTGAGGGTGTTTGCTTGAGATCTTTCCTTCAATCTAGAGTATCTCTTCTCTGCTTTGTTCTTCTCGTATCAAGATTGGTCTGACCTGCCGGATTCCGAGGCAGAAGGTCCAAAGGAGGCGCTGCTCGCAGCAGTTTTGTTTGGCGATAGGAGGCGGAAGACTTCCGCCAGCGTCGCGGCGGACGCGCAGAGTTTCTGGGCGGCGTTGCAGGCGTCGCCTGAGTTCTCTGAGGGTCGGAAAGCTTGCCTAGACGTGCTCTAGGGTTCGGCTAGGGCAGCGTACGTCAGGCGGGAGGCGGCTGTCAGCGGACGGGTGAAGGCGGAAGGCGGAAGCAAAGGTTTCGGCACGACTGTGAGCGGACGCGGGGGATTTCCGCTAGACTCGGTGCGGCTGCTGCTCTTGCGACAGGTGCGGCTGCTGATCAGGTGCGACTGTGAGGGGACGCGGGGGATTTCTGGTTCCTTGCTTGCGACAGAGGCGGCTGCTGACTTAGGACAGACATGGCTTCAACGAGAAGCGAGACGCGCATGGAGCACCTGGAAAAATCTTTGGCTGAGCTACAAACTACTATGGCGGCGATGCAGGCTGATCTTCAGGTGGCTGGAGAGGATCGGGGGTTGGAGGTTTTAGCCCTGGCCGAAGAGAGGCGGCAGGCTGTGGATGAGCGCCGTCAACATCGAGAAGAGATTGCGGAGTTGAATCGTCGTCACGCCGAGATGGATCGTCGTCTCGAAACATTGGATGAGATGCGGAACATACTGACGGACTTGGCGAAGGGCAGGAGGAGGGAGCACAATGCGATCCATTCGGTAGTCGGGGGATCTCGGGGAGTGCGGGACCCGAAGAGGTGATGGATGGCCCTGAAGGCAGAAATGAGCCCTATCGTCCGCCCCGCATGAGGGAGGAACGTTGGTCCCCTGCCGCCCCAGGCATTGGCCAACAACCAACAGGACCTCACAACGAAGCAAGACGTTACGGCGGCGGCAGAACAGGGGGCGATGTCGACCGTGAGTCAATGGGGAGTGAGGACCGCCGTTTGATGCATCGGCGTGTGGAGCTGCCCGCGTTTAATGGTACTGATCCTGTCGGGTGGATAGCCAGAGCCGAACAGTATTTTGATATCCAGGGGACCACCGAGGACTACAAAATACCCTTAGCCTTCATCAGCATGGAGGGGCCTGCGAATCACTGGTTCCGTTGGTTGCGACGAAGGATCCCTGATATCACTTGGGAAGTTCTTAAGATGGAGCTAGTGCAACGATATAGTGATCACCCAGCTACTAATGCTTATGAGCGGCTCGCAGCCCTTGAGCAGAACCATCAAACGGTGACTGAGTATATAACGGCATATGAAGGCATAGTCTCCCAAATTCTAGACCTCACCGAACAACAGTACTTGGGTTTTTTTTTTGAAGAGGCTGAAGTTAGAAATCAGGGAACGTGTACGTGCTTTTTTTCCTAGTACTATCCTGCGAGCTATGACCCTAGCTCGGGTCATTGAAAAGGAAATGGGAGGGGGAGAGGTGCTGAAACCGCGCGCCATAGTTGGAGTTCCTTCGAGTAAGAGTTCCTCTAGTGTTGGCAGATTCACCTCTAGCAAGCTGACGTGGTCATCAACCACTACACAGTCACAATACATGCCAAAGGTTGGGGGAAACAGTCAAACAGGGTTGCTAGGAGGAGCAAGAGGGGATAGTGGGCAACGCGTCCACCCTAGGGAAGGAAGCCATAACCGCTCCTCGGCAGGTGGTGTTTCTCAGGGCGACCGCACAAAAGGGGGAAGAGCTATGACATACCAAGATTACATCAACAAGAGGGAAAAAGGCCTATGTTTTCGGTGTGATCAACCATACCACCTCATGCACCAGTGTGGTAATAAGAGCCTAAGGATTACACTGCTGGCAGAAGACGACGAGGCACTGGAAGGGGGTAGTGACGAGGGAGGCGGAGACCCAGCCGACCAGGGGGAACCCTCATGCAACCAGATGGAACTATCCTTGTATTCAATGAATGGTCTCTCCGGACCCTGCACCATGAAACTTAGAGGGACTATAAACGGCGTCACCACCATCATACTAATCGACAGTGGCGCTAGCCACAACTTCGTCTCGGCTCGGCTAGCACAGGAGCAGGGTTGGCAGGTGACCGCGACGCCAACTTACAAGGTCAGTCTGGGTGATGGCGGTCGGGTCGTGGCGCAAGACAAATGTGAGCAGCTGTCTGTCGTTCTAGGCGACTATGACACGGTGTTACAGGCCTACTTGTTCAGCCTTGGCGGCATTGATATGGTCCTTGGGATGGCGTGGCTGGAGACATTGGGGGAGATCTGAGTGGACTGGGGGCAAAAGTACATGAAGATCTCACAAAAGGGACAAGAGCGAGTTGTCCGGGGGGATCCCTCGTTGTTACAGTCTTCTATTTCGCTTAAGGGACTTCGCAGCGAGAGGGATACGGAATTCTGGGCTATGGTGTGGTGTGGTGAGCATTATGCTCTGGTAGCCGACAGATATGGGTCATTAACACCGACACAGAGTCAACAATTGCAGACCCAGCTGCACTCCTTTGCAGATGTTTTTTCGGAGGTGACAAAATTTCCCCCAGAGCGGGACCAGGACCATGCGATTGACATTCAGGCCGGGGAGGGTCCAATACGAGTGCGGCCCTACCGGTATGCCCACCATCAGAAGGATGAAATCGAGCGCCTTGTCCAACAAATGTTAGTGGCGGGGGTCATTCAACCGAGTTCAAGCCCGTACTCCAGCCTAGTGATCTTAGTTCGAAAAAAAGACGGCAGTTGGAGATTTTGTGTGGACTATCGTGCCCTCGACAGTATCATAGTGGCCGACAAATACCCGATTCCGGTAATTGAGGAGTTGATTGATGAGCTACACGGGGCCGAGTATTTCTCCAAAATTGATCTGCGATCGGGTTACCATTAGATTCGAGTCAAACCGCAGGATGTCCACAAGACTGCTTTTCGCACTCACTCAGGCCACTACGAGTTTCGAGTCATGCCGTTTGGCCTAAAAAATGCCCCCGCGACTTTCCAGGCCGTGATGAATGAAGCTTTTCAGCCATACCTTCGTAAGTTTATTCTAGTGTTTTTTGATGATATTCTAATTTACAGTAGCACGTGGGAGCAACACATGGGGCATTTGAGCAAGACATTGGAGGTGCTGAGGGATAACCAACTAGTGGCAAACAAATCTAAGTGTAGTTTTGGGCAAAAGCAGGTAGAATACCTTGGTCACATAATTCAGCCGGGTGATGTTGCCATGGACTCGAGAAAGATAAACAGCGTGATTCATTGGCCGGTTCCATCTACAGTCAAGCAAGTGCGCGGATTCCTAGGGCTCACAGGGTATTACCGGCGGTTCGTGAAGGATTATGGGAAGATAGAGAGGCCACTTACCACCCTCCTTAAGAAGGAGGGGTTTCATTGGGATAGCGAGGCGCAAGAGGCCTTTGAGAAGCTGAAGGCGGTAATGACAATAGCTCCGGTCTTAGCTCTACCAAATTTTACCAAAGATTTCGTCATAGAATGTGATGCGTCTGGCCGGGGAATTGGCGCGGTTCTCATGCAGCAAAGGAAACCGATAGCCTACTTCAACAAGGCTCTCTCGGATGGCAATCTAGCTAAGTCCACATACGAAAAAGAACTTATGGCCTTAGTCTTATCTGTGCAACATTGGAGGTCATACTTGCTGGGGCGAAGGTTTAAGGTTTTGACCGATCAAAAAGCTTTGAGACACATAATTGAGCAACGCATTACTACTCCTGATCAACAAAATTGGCTGGCGAAGCTTTTGGGCTATGACATGGAGGTACTCTATAAACAAGGAAATGACAACAAGGCCGCGGACGCTTTATCTAGATTACCAGAACAGGCAGCCCTAAATGCTCTATCTATACCCATATGGTTGGACATCAATCAAATCCAAGAGGACGTGGACAAAGACCCCACTTTAAGTAGAATCATGACTGAATTGCGGCAACACCCATCCAGGGCCACGCCTTTCGAACTGCGCGCAGGGTGCCTATTCTACAAGGGACGTATCGTGATACCTGCAAACTCTAGTTGGGTGCAAACCATATTCAAGGAATGTCACAACACGCCCATAGGGGGTCATTCAGGGGCTTTCCGTACCTATCGCATAATCGCGGACAATGTGTATTGGGTCAGTATGAAGGACATTTACCGAGCGGTGGCCGAGTGCCCTGTTTGCCAGCGACAGAAATACCAGACTACTTCTCCCGCAGGCTAACTACAACCATTGCCCATTCCTGATCGTGTATGGGATGATATAGCCATGGACTTCATCACGGGGTTGCCGCGGTCCAAGGGCGTGGATGCTGTGCTCGTTGTGGTCGATCGGTTATCTAAATACGGACATTTTTGTGCTCTCAAACATCCATATTCGGCAAGCTCTGTGGCAGAATTATTCGTCAAGGAAGTAGTCAGACTTCATAATTATTCGTCAAGGAAGTAGTCAGACTTCATAGGGTTCCTAAATCTATTGTAAGTGATCGAGACCCGGTGTTCATCAGTCATTTTTGGTCCGAGCTCTTCCGTCTCCAGCGGACGTTGCTGCGAATGAGCTCAGCATACCATCTTGAAACCGATGGACAGTCCGAGGTGCTTAATCGATGCATAGAGACATACTTGCGCTGTTTTGCATCGGAGCAACCCAAGGAGTGGGCGGCGTGGCTACATTGGGCAGAATATTGGTACAACACTAGTTTCCAATCCGCTGCCGGCATGACACCATTTGAAGTTGTTTACGGGCGCCAACCCCCTACCTTACAGCGTTATGTCTTGGGGGAGTCGAGTGTGGATGCTGTGGAGCGAGCTCTTTTGGATAGGGATGAAATGCTACGACAGCTAAAATACAACCTCTACCGAGCCCAACAGCGGATGATTAAGTTTGCTAATGTGCATATGAAGGACATAAGTTTCACCCCCGGGGATTTGGTTTTCGTCAAGCTACGCCCTCATCGCCAACATTCGGTCGCTCGACGAGTCAATCAGAAACTGGCAGTTCGCTATTACGGGCCTTTCCGCATCACCCAACGCGTCGGCACGGTAGCGTATCGTTTGGCCTTACCCCCTCAATCTCGAATTCACCCGGTTTTCCATACTTCGCAGCTTAAGAAGGCTATAGGAACACATATCGCCGAACCCGAACGGTACTTACCCCACCATGTCTCCCCGACACCATTCTGGCTACGCGAGTTATTGCTCGGGGAAGGGAACAGGTCCGTCAGTGGCTCATTCGATGGGCGTCGAAGCCGGAGGAGGACGCCACGTGGGAAGATGCAACTATCATTAGCGAACAATTTCCGGATTAGCTCCACAGCCTTGGGGACAAGGCTGTTCTTCAGGAAGAAGGTATTGTTACTGAACCGGTTCATCCACCCATCTGGAGGGTTTATTCGCGCAGAACCGGATCTGGGTCTGGACCCGGTTCACAGCACATTTCGGTTCAGGGGGAAAGGGGAGAGTGAGATCTGTATTAGGGGAGGGAGGAAGAGAGTTAGGGTTATGCTTATTGTTTTGACAAAAGACGTCTAAGACGTTCTTCTTCTCGCTGGGCTTCCGGTTGAGGGTGTTTGCTTGAGATCTTTCCTTCAATCTAGAGTATCTCTTCTCTGCTTTGTTCTTCTCGTATCAGAATATAACAGCATAAAGAACCAAAATTTTTGGAGATTTTATATTAATTAACTCATGAAATTGTTTTATACAGAAATAGAAGAAAAAATGGATATTGAATCTCTCATGATAGGTACATCAATAAATTTCCTGACAATGTTTGACCGTGTAATCTTGCACTACATGTTTTTCTTTTCCACAAGAAAAAAAAATAAAACCATACAATCAAACAAATTGAACAAAACTAGCACAACCCAAACTCATTTAAACCTTTAAATGGGTTTAGCACGTGATTAATGCATCCAATTAGTTCTGTTTTGCATTTTAAATCATTCTACTTCTCAAAACACAGCAAGCAAGCACAGCAAGCAACCATTTACGGCCAATTTACTAGGGAGGACAGGAAAAGAGGATGGATGGGAAAAGTGGATGGATAGGAAAAATAAAGGGATTGAAATCTCTGTCACATGAGAATCACGTGACTGAGATTTGACAAAAATGAAGGGAAATCCCGTCCACGAGCGAGCAAGGCGAGGGGGTGTCTGCGAGCCAGGCGAGGATGTTTGCGAGCAACGGCAGCGGCAGCCGCTCCAGCGATAGGCGACGGCGGCGGCAGCCGCTCCAGCGATAGGCGACGGCGGCGGCAGCCGCTCCAGCTCTGTCCTCTTCCGCGTCCGCGAGCTCCGTTCGCATCCGTTCTACATTCGCGAGCTACGTCCGCGTCCGCTCTGCGTTCACGAGCTCCGTCTGCGTCCGTGAGCTCATGTTTGCAAGCGACGGCGGCGGCAGCCGCTCCAACAGCTCCAGCTCCGTCCGCGTCCGCTCTGCGTTCACGAGCTTCGTCGTCGTCCGCGTCTTCATCCCCGAGCTCTATCCGAGTCCGCATCTGCGTCCGCGAGCTCCATCCGCGTCTGCGAGCGACGTCAAGAGGAGCGACTAGCAGCATCCAACAAGCGTTTGTCCGCGAGCATCAACGTCCAGCGATGGCGTCCGTCGACGAGCGACGTCCATCCACGAGCGCTGGAGTTAGGGGGAGCAAGCGGGCACTGGGGAGAAGAGGGGAGGCAAGCAGCGGGCAGAGGGCACTATAGGGAGGGGGAAACAGGTTGCGGGCGTTGGAGGGAGGGGGAGCTAGCGGACAACGGGAGAGAAGCTTGGCGGCAGTAGAGCGCGGTGGCATCGGCAGCAGAGGATGTGAGCGCGAGGTCAGTACGCTCGCGGAGTTATTTTGTCTTGTCCGCCCGATTTGGACTAGGCCTGTTCAAAAAAACTAGAAAACCGTTAGACCGTGGTTAACCGACCGAACCGAACCGCTCGGACGGTTAACTGAATCATTCGGTTCGGTTTATGGTCGGATTTTTTAGGTAAAATAGACGGTTCGGTTTGGTTACGGTTCAAGGATAAGTTTATCCATCGGTTAACTGACTGACCATATAGTTATTAATATATATTAAATATTTTATAATATTATCTATTTTCTAATCTAATTCCTAGTGTTTGCCCTAATTCCTCTCGAGTGACGACTGACGAGTATAGTCGATACCACTCACACGACACAGAGTGTGCCCTAATTCCTATTCTCTCTGCCGGTGCCGGTCTGCCCTATTTTCTATGCTGCGCCGAGCAGCCGCCGCCGGTCGAGGCGTCGCCTATTCGCCAGACGCCAGTCCCTCCTATTTTCTATGCTGCTGCCGGTCGAGGCTTTGCCTGTTTGCCAGACACCAGTTGCTAGTCCCAGTCGCCAGTCACCCCTTTCCTTTGATCCTTTGCTGTCGCCAGTCCGAGTCGATAGTCGCCTGTTCAGCATAAAAAGCTTCTCTCATTGTGTTGTATTTGTATTGTAGTGGAGAAGCATTTTGTATTGTAGTGGAGAAGCATTCTGCAATGAAGAATGCACTAACGAATTCGGTGACAAGTTGAGCTCTGGAGCAACAAAGAACTGTGATTGCTCTTCTTCTCCTTGTTCTGCTTCTTTGATAGTTACAGCTGGTGTTGCAGCTGCTTGACCATGCGAGCAAATAAATTACAGCTAGATTCTAATAAAAGATTAAAAGGGTATATGTAAGTGAATAAGTGTGAAAGAGTTCTGCATATCTGATCTTTCCAGTTTCCGGCACTTAGCCTTAGAGAAAAATCAAGAGGTTCCAGTCCAGTTTGTTAAAGCCAAAACGGTGGCCAAGAGAGTGTAAGAATCAAGAATAGAATTCACAAAGTTGTATTTGTTAATCTCAGAATTTTGCCCAGGCCAAATTCGTACATATCTTATTTGTAATTGTGCAATTATTAAAAAAGAATTTTCTTAACCGGTTAACCAAAAACCGATGGTTAACCGACCGGCTAACCGGTTTTTTGGTTCGGGAATGGTTTACAATATAGCCGAACTGTTTGAATCAATTAGGGACAAGATTTAAGGTCAAGGTTCGGTTAACCGAACCATGAACACCCCTAATTTGGACGGATGAGAAATGAGGGATTTTTCTCTTATCCATCCATCCAATTTTTCCTCTTTTTGATCCATCCTTCCTGATATACAACGAATTTTTTTGACATTCATCCCTTCCTAAAATCCTTCCAGGTATACAGACCCTTAATGACACCTTCAATCTAATCAGATTTGTTTCAGCAGATAGTTGGCATCAACCAAACAGCATTCTGTTGTAGCACAACACTGAGAGTCATTTTTTTATCTTACTATACTTTCACAAAATACGCATTTAACTTTGACAGATTGCTCAGTCATGTTTTTTCCAATGGAATAACATTGCTATGGCATCCAGATTAGAGGTGGACATTATGGGCCATCAGCTGCAGTAGCATTAATGTGGGCCAAACTAAACATGGGCTTTTGACAGGCCAATAGGTTGTAGACAGCGTATTGCTGGCATGTGATCCATGCTAAGCTGACCTTGGTACATGGGCCAAGCTCAACATGACAATTGTGCCAAGTCTAATGCATGGGTTCGGCATGACACAATATAAGATTTAACATTAAAAACCAACTTTATATATTTCTTTTGAGATTTTAAATATAATTTTGACTTCGGTTAGGCTTAAATAATTTTTGCTTTTAGATTCTTTTTGTATTTTGTATATTTTTTAAGTTTTCAGAGCGTGAGCAGCCCGAAGGCACTGGGCTCATGTTGGGTCCGTGCCAACGCAGATAATCACTGTGTGGTGCATAGCACACTCCAACGGGCTGCAAGCCAGCCAGCCAGGCATAGTTTCATGCATTGTTTGTTCCGATGTGTCACACCCAATCCATTTAGAGTTGTGTACTAATAAGCACAAGCTGTAATATGGTGGGCCCTAGGTCATGCTAGCCTAGCATGGTCTGTTGGACATCACAAATCCAAATGTTCAAAAAATGATAAAGATGAATATATAATGGTTGTCATAGAAATCCAAGGAATAGTGCTTGTATCAGCAACAACCAATCTGCATTTCCTTGATTTCTAAAATGCGCATCAGAAAGTCATTGGAAATGAGTAAAGCACTGTCAGAATAGGTAGTAATCGTCAAGAATCAAGTAGAGACTGAGGGAATAAGATGAGATCAGCAAGAAAGGAGTACCAAAAAAGTGAAGAAAAAAAGGAAATAAAGATACAATACACCTCATAGTCCTCACCTCCTATTCTTTAGTGAAAGACTAATATTTTCCTCCAAGCTCTTTTTATTGTTGCATCCAATCAAGCATTCAAAATAGTCAATAAATCCAATGATGCTTTTGCCACAATAAGGGCTTTGATGCACTTAGCCACATGCAAAACAATGGTCACTGGCTTACAAAAAGACGCTCACCATCAAGGAACGATACAATCCAACCAATCTCATAAGCAATATTCCATTTTGCCGCCAACATGCAGATCAATTTATGCACAGTAATGCCTAAATTTTAATCATCATAACAATGATACAATAAATAATTCCATATACTATATTTTATTAAGTAGTTAATTGGCATGTTGGTTAAATTAAGTTATTAGATAGATTATTAATAATGACGTATTATTTAATTTAAGTTAGATTCAAATCATGTTAGTAATATTTGAATATCAACTTTTAATACTCTCATGGGCAAAACAAATCTGAACAAAATTAATTTCTCATGAGATATAAGAGCTCATTTGTCTGTCTTTTAAGAACTAATTTTATACTCATTCTTTTTCTTTTACCATGTTTTTGTATTTTACACTTGTATTTTCAATTTAGATCTTATTGATATGATGGTATGATATATCTGATATTAGTTTATATCATGGTCTAAAAAACTAATTCATACCAAGTGGTCCAATCAGCTTGTACTAGTTTAACAATTAATAGTAATAGTGCATGCTCGATACATATGTGTTTGTATATATATATATATATACAAATATGAAATATGCATATACATATTTCTTTTTAAATAAAATCAACCGCTATTTGGTACTGTGTCTCAAAACTGATCGATATCTACTAGTCTGAATCGATACACTAAGATGCATATATATATATATATATATATATATACAAATATGAAATATGCATATACATATTTCTGTTTAAATAAAATCAACCGCTATTTGGTACTGTGTCTCAATACAAATCGATATCTACTAGTCTGAATCGATACACTAATTCACATGCAGTTTAGACCAATAGTAAAACCTTAGTTGACATTGTATTTTTGGGATTGTCTAATATTAATATTGATAAATGAACTATGCTTTATGCATTTTGAATATCTTTGAACTTTGTATTTGTAGTCGAAACATTGAGCTAATAGGATTGCACTCTACAAATCAAGTTATCATTTCTGTTGAAAGTAATTTACATTTTAGGAATCACAAAGTGTGTAGAGCCATAGAGGTTGCTTTTATAAAGAAACAATGATCATGAAGAAAATCTGTACCCCCTTTCATGCATTAGATCAAGTTGCAAACCTCTTCACAAGGGGCCCTTGAGTTAACTTAATTTTTTTTACTTTATGTAACAAGCTACATTGCGTTAGAATATTTTAAGGTTCAATTACATAATTGGTGCTCATGCTATTGCACTCAATTAACTTCTATTTTTAAAAATAAATTATTATTTCTTAATAAAAATTAATGCTGAGATACAAATAAATGTTTATGCACTAAATTAACAAAAATAAAAGAATGAGCAATAAATTAAAACTGAGAGTAAAGTTTGAGCACTACTTATATAATTTACTCACTATTCAGAAACACATTGTAATTTATCGCGAGCTAGGTCAGCTTTGTCCATTTAAGATGTACTCTTCTTATCAAATCATTTGAAGAATAATTTATCCTTCAATTTGAGTAAAAAACTTAAAATATAAAAACATCAATGCACTAGTATAAGCATTACAAATAAACTCTGATATTTAGAATGAAATTGCTACACATCATAATTACTTGCTGCTCCTAACTAGTTCATGAGTATACGTGTTAATATTCATATTGCCCGTGAATGTACATTAGGCAACAATCTTATATATGCTTTCTTTTCTTTTCTTTTTCTTATTTTCCTTCATATCTACATCATATATCATACGAATATAGATTTACCTACTAAATATGACAATGGATACCCCTAAACAGAAAAAAGAAAGAAAAACGGAATATTTGTATAGTATAAGCTGAAATAGGTTACCTTCAACGAAACTGCTCTTTGGCCAAAGCTGACCAGTGACCACCCATGGACACTGATTCAGTCTTCAGACAACCATAACTCTGTTGCTATTGACTGAGACAAGACATCCATGTGGGATTCTATGAATCTAGTTAACTAGTATTTACCTGCAAACACATGAGATATTAGCTAAAGTAACAACACAAAAAATTATTTTTATAATCCTAGTTCAACTAGAGTATTGAACTTACATCTTTTCAGTCTTATGAACATACTTATAAATTATCCATCAGTCTCCAGGATGAGATCCTTGGTTGGTTCACCAGATGATATACTATCTCCTTCATGAGGAACTATATCAATCTGCTGACGAGAAATAAAAGAGATGCACATAGTAACGTAGAAGCAATGCAAATGGAAAGCAGGAAGAAAAGCACACAACATATAAAAGTACATTTTAGGAATCACAAAAAAACTCACCTGCAATTGCTTTGATGGACAACTCATGTCAGCACAATCACTAGCTTTCTTAACCGAGTTATGTACTCTCAACTTCCGAGAAGGCCTGTCTTTACTTGACTTCAACTGATTTCTTGAAGACTCGGGTACTTTTCTTGACTTTTGCTCAAGAAGCACAGAAGATTGAACACGATTGTCCATGTCACATTTATCAACAATGGGTCCAAGTTTTGCAACGCCACCAACCTTCCTTTTAATAGCCGTAACTTTCTGGACAGCCTCTCTTAAAGCATGCATTGCCACGCTATAGACATCTGGAGACACTGCTCCAACTTCAGCATACTTCATGGCTTCACGACATAGGTTGTTATATCTAGTCGTAGGTGATTCCTCATCATTATCGTTTAATTTAGTCTGATTCCTGTTTGAATTACCTGATAAAAGATTTTTCTTTTGAAACTTCCTTATTTTCCTCAAAGAACTGAGGGGGTGATTATGATCTTTTACAAACTTTGAAACAACCCACTTACAAGAATTGTTCTTCTTCACCATAAGCATTGCTTTGCAACCTACTCTAGTGGCTTCTCGAGGCCTTTTTATCTTACCCTCATTGCACATATCTTTTTTCACATAAAAACCCTCTTTGGAGCACACAAACAAGCGAGATATGATAGATTTGTCATGCTTTGACCTGTAGTAGGTACTGACACGCATGTTAAAACCAACAAGTCTTGAATATGCATAGTAGAAAGTCTTCGCAGCCTCTTCGGACTCAAATTTCATGCCTTCATATGGTTCAGTAATTCCATTTTCCTCGTGCAAAACTAAGGTTCTTTCCAATTCAACAATCTCATTATCCTCTTCCTCCGACTGCTCATCATTTGATATTGTTCTTGGGTTCAGTTTATGGTTATGATGCTTAACTATTTTTGAAACAATCCATTTCCCAGAATTTCTTTTTTTCACCAGTATCATCGCTTTACAGCCAATCCTTGTAACAGCTCTAGGTCGTTGAAGTCTCTCTTCAACATTTTCACCATTCTTTGCTCGAAAACCTTCCTTCGAACATACAAGCAACCGAGAGATTATTAAATTATCACGTTTAGATCGGTAGTACGAACTAATGCGTGCTCTGAACCCTGCACGTCTAGCATACTGTTTATAGAATACTTGAGCTTCCCGTTCAGTATCAAACTCCATTCCCTCATGTGGTTCCAGACCTGGTTCCTCTTCAAGAGGAAGGACTGCCATCCCATTACTCGCACTTGTTTCAATCACTGTTGGGTTTTCTATCACTTTTTCATCTTCACGGGGATATGGATCATAATCCAGCATTACCACTTTCCCTTGTGTACCAAGTACATGATTATGTATTTTTTCACATTTTGTAACTACCCATTTCCCAGAACTTTGTTTTTTCACCATAATCATGGCTCTACAGCCAACTCTAGTTATCATTCTGGGCCTTTTACTCCTGATTTCATTGTTTACCTCTTTTGTTGAACGAAAACCCTCTCTTGAGCATACAAGTTGCCGAGAAATAATGGATTTGTCACGCTTGGACCGGATAAATGAACTAACTCGTGCTTTGAAGCCCACCTGAGCAGCATATGTATGATAAAACTCCCTGGCAGTCTCTTCAGATTCAAATTCCATGCCTTCGAATGGTTCTAAAATTGGCTCAAACAATCCCTTCGTAACAGAATTTTCAATCATATCATCAACATCAGAAATACGAGGTTCAGCATCAACTGCAAGGATAGTGGAGAAGCACAAACAATTTTTGCATTATATTTGTTTGGAATTTCTATCCCTAACAATTTTCAAGAAGCTATACTTAATTGCAAATGGAAAATGGAAATGGATGACGAGATGATAGTTATCATATCTCATGGTACTTCAAAGTTTGGTTACTTCCCTCCTTATATTCATATAGTGGCTTGTAGATGAGTGTTTATTGTTAGCACAAGGGCATCATTTTCGAAGTTCTCCCAATCCACTAATGAAATTGGCCTCTCATGTAGCAGGATAGGTCACTTTATATTTGTTCCAAACAAGTCTACTAGTCCAATTATCTTGGCTATTTGTGTCGATGACATTTTACTTTCTAGAAGTGATGTTCAAGACATTATGGAATGAAAGAGACATCTTGAAAAACTATTTGACATGAATGATACAAGAAAACCACATTATTTTCTTTGCATTGAGATTCCTTACAGTACTCACGAGTGTTCCGTTACAAATGAAGTATGCTATGAATATTCTAGAAGAAATCAATCCTCATGGTAGTAAACCTGTAGAATATCCTTATTTGCCAAGTCAAAAGCTTTAATGACTATTGAGTATTGACATGCCTTCAAATATAGACAACTCATTAGAAAATAGATCTATCGCACTGTCACATGACTTGATGTTTATTTTGTTGTAGAAGTGGTTAACTTGTCCGTGTAAACTTCTGAAAAGAGACATTAGATGAAGCCTTAAAATTCCACATTATCTCAAAGGAGTTTTATGAAAGGCTTACAATACAAGAAGAATGGACATTTAAAGGTAGAATCCTTCTCCAATGTCAAGTTGAAAACTCGGGAGATGCAAAGTCTATATCTAGTTTTTGTATTAATGTTGGAGAAAAGCTTGCTACTCCCCCCCCCCCCCCCCCCCCCACCCACCAATTCAAGTGCTAAAGCACAATATTGTCTATAGCATAGACAACATGCAAAACGATGCAGATTCATATTCATACGAAGGATCTTTAAAACACTCAAAAAGAGCCAATGACAATGCGTGCTGCGATTTATATTGCTAGCAATTGAGCCTTTCAAGAAAGAGAACTAAAGACATTGAAGTTGATTATCACTTTATGTTTGATGTCAAAAAAGATTAGCACTGCATTCACTTCATTTGAAAATCAATTTGTTGATGTCTTCATCGGATCTCTTTCAACCACACATGTTGATACATTATACAACAAGTCAGGCATGACTAGCAAGTATACTCCGCTTGAAGGGAAGTATTAAAATTAATAATGAATGTTATATATTATGCACGTAAACTTAAGTCCCACATTGCTTAAAGGATGGGGCCCACAACTCATTCATCAAACCTCTTACCACCACACATGTTGATGCATTATGTAACAAGTCGGGCATGACTAACATATATACTCTACTTAAAGGGGAGTGTTAAAATTAATAATAAATGTTATATATTATGCATGTAATCTTAAGTTCCACATTGCCTAAATGATGGAGCCCACAACTCATCCTATCATATGCATTTGTAACCTCTTCTTATGAAAATATTGCAGCTGTCCATTCAACTACTCTAACCAAGAGAATACATAATAGCTCATGTCACTTTCTTAGCTGAACTCAGTGTTGAATAATCTTAGTTGAGATCTCTTATCTTGGTTCTTAGCTTTTGTTTCGAAGGTTCTAGGGTACTTTCATATTGCAAAAGGGCCAAATTGATTTCATCAATTTTACATGAACCGTGCATAAGAAATTAGCAACTTCAGATTGCATTGCTACCGACCCTTGATTATGATTTACACTTTACAATCCTGGCATAAATAACAACTATAACAAAACAAGCTACAAATGCATGAGCTGAAATGTTCAACTTCCTTCTAAATCGAATAATTAAAGAAATTAAAAAATATATTTTTAACTTGAACACATAGGACATTAACACCATTTGTAGCATAACCAGTAGAAGTGAAAAAAGGAAATTTTTCACCAAGAGTCAAATGCATTTGTCTAGTTAATACCAGATTCCAGTGCAGTCATGTGCTTATATTTCCAACGTTTCTCCTCCTCTTCATAATCAATCAACAATCGATAATTACACAATGTTATGGCAAGCCAAAAAGAATTGAACTTGCCAATAAAACATCAGATGTGAAAGATCATTAGTTCATAATCTATAACACATAATGATGTCGATACTTAGATATCAAAATAGCGAGTTGCCAACAAGGCGACTCCTGTAAGAGTTTAAACACTGAACCGAAATCAAAACAAGAGATTGAAAAATGCAACGTACAAAGGAACTACCGAAAACAGAGCGAAGATAGAACTTGTCCAAATCAAAAACTCACCAGGAGAAACAATCATCGAAGACGAGAACATGAACCCCTCCATCTTTCCCCAAACCTCAGACCACGCTTTCTCGAAAAACAGAAATTGATGCAGCTGCGGAGCGAAACAGGCAAGAGAACGGTAAAGGCAAAAAAAGGTTTTGATTGAATTCGAACCGGAACGTTGGGTTTCTACCATTTAGGGTTTTCCCATGAGAACGAAACCGAATGGAATGGTAAAATACGAGGAAGAGGAGATGAGGCGAGGCGTACTGCAGCGGCGCACGATGAAGCCGTTTTGTCAAACGTGCACCGCTCTCGTCGGGCTATCTTGCGCCGCCGATAATTGGACTTTGACCAATTAACTCGAGCCAGTTAATGATAAATGTAAAGTTGCTCAAATTTCCTAGAATGTTTTAATGCAACCCAGTAAATTATTAAATTCTCATTATAAACCTTTTAAAATACTCAGACTGTAAAATTCTGAGTTAGCATGTGAAAATACTTCAAAAAAAAACAGAGAAGAATTCATTTGAGATCGGTACAATTTCTTCCTCTGATCTCATATCTTGACAATTTAAAGTCGTTCATACTCAAGGTCACTCACATCATCTAAGGTGATGATTCAACGACAATTAAGAAAACTCATCTTTATTCTCCCTCCCTTGAGTAATCAAGGAGTGCCCTTCGTAAAATCAGATGAGAAATCACTTCAATATACATCTGCACAACATCAGCTAACATGGGATTTTTTGCTCCCAAAACATGGGAAGACTAGAAAAGCTTCACCTTTCACTTTCAGTGTTCTTGTTGGGCGTTGGACAGAATCAAGCTTGTTTTTGTGCTCATGGAAGTGTTTTGTTCGTGGTGCAAGATGAAAGGCATTAAGTCAATCCATGCATTACCAACAAATACCTTCATGATTGAGTATGCTTATTTACAATGACACATGAAATGAAGAGTCTGAAGCTTTTTTTTTTCTTTTTAAAGACGGCAAAGGCATGTACAGTCAAAGGAACAATGCCATTGCCAGCAGCTAAGGGTCAGGTTTCCCGACCACTTGTTCATCGCTGGAGTCATACTCATTTTCACTCAGCTCTTCGTCACTTGATTTATCGTCCGGAGCAGCTCCTGCATCCTCGGGCTTTGCGTCTTTTGACAATATTCTGGATGATGAGGGGAAAGAAAGGAAGCAATCAGAAATTAGATGATGCAAAAGAAAAGCTCATTAACATAGAAGATTTGTCGACAACAAATAAACTGGATTTTCCTAGTAAACATTAGACTTGTCTCCTCTAATTCAGGTCATGGTTTTGCAACAATCTGCCACCCTCCTACGAAATTAAAAAGTATGCATTATCTGAGTTAAAGAAAGAAGACTTTCTCTTTCCTTTCTTCCAATGTACAATCTTATTTTTAACAAAAAAAAAAAAAAGAAAAAGCATCATGTTCTATATTGGATAGTTAGGATGATCCTACCATTAAAGCTAGCAATAAATAAAGGAATAACTGGCATTTGTAACCCGTGTCAATGCCTAAGTGATCCAAATGATGAGGAAGTTCATCGATCTATAATCTACATCCTTAAGTTGATTGCAGAGGTAGGAAAAAAGGATAGTACTAAACAGGCAAAATAATATATCCGATAATGAAAAAACATGTGAATCACTAAAACTCAGTTAAATATAAGGATAAGAGGCGTCGTAATGCAAAGATAATTGGAGAAGAAGTTGATGAGGATGGGCAAATAAGATAATGTTAACTCAGGTCAACCCTACTAGGTTGGCTCATTGCAGCTCATACTGGAGAAATAAAAACTTCTGTCACGACCTTTGCGAGTAGAAGACAAGTAACACCTATCCAGTCACCATTTATAAATATAAGATATATGTGAGGAGACTATAAGATGATGTACTAAATCAGCATCTAATACTCAATTGTGCTACAATGGGGAAGCAATTGACTGGAGTGATGTGATTCGATTAGACCAAAGACTATGATCAAGATTGTCAAAATCAAGTTCAACCTAGGAAGGTTGAAAGTTTTATGGGACTCGATAGTAGAATGAAAGATGAATAGAAATACATTTGAATCAATATATATTCCTATATGCTAAGGGCAAATTTAACACAATCATACTACCATAATAATATAATATTGTATACGTGTCTACTATTTAGTGTTTATTATTTTTTAAATAGTAAAATAAACTAAAAATGCTAACCAAAATGAAGGATTGAGTGGTATAGTAGTTATAACGTTATGAAGTTATACTATTAAATTCATCTCCAACAACAAAAAAAAAATTGACAATATCTTGAGCATAAAGAGACAGCAGGGCAGCAACATGCAAAAGAGCCAATCTAATGATGATGCAAGGAAATGGACTTTCGAGGTTGGCAATAGGAGTGCTAACAAAGTCAAAGATAAGCTAAAAAGGCATTATAAGAATTGTTGCAGGCATAAGCCACAAGGATAGAAAGAGCCCAAACCAGACTAAGAGGATTAGAACAGAGATCCTCATAGAGATATAATAGATCAATTTCCTGACTCCACCACAATCTATTCAAAGATCAATCCCCTCTTGAAGCGCGTTCTTGTATCATGGATTCCATCACAACATGAGTGATAACATGAATGACCATTGAGATCTCAAGAAGCAAATAGTGAACTTGATGCAGTGAGGGAAATTGTTACAACAAATAGCTTGGTTCCCAAATTTGAGCCATACATAAACCGAAAGAAAACTAAGATGCCCTTCCCTCCTTAGCGCCAAGGGGTGGTTAGCCACCACATCAATGTGATAATTAAGGCATTCCTAGATACCTCAAGGAAGCTATGAACCCTATGGAGCATTCCTAGAAGAGGAAAATCCTACTCAAGACTTATTCGAGCACCTCAACAAACTCTTCCCGGTTGAAAACCTGGTATTCAACTCACAACTAAAACTTATTATCAAAATAAAGAAAGAATCACATTTTTGTAGCCTATAATGGAAAATCAACTTGATATTGCAGAATTTTTTTATCAAGCGATGGCTTGAGTGGAATAGAGACCTAAAATTGTCTATAAGATGAGAACATAGGCTAAGTTACTGTTGTTGTATTTCCAGGTGCAATCAAACTTAATGGATGATGAAAAACTAACATCTTAGAATTCATAAGCACAAAAAATTTGAGCTAAAAAAGAAATTGTCTTATTAATCTAAATAATTAAAATTCTACCGCAAAGACATTATTTTTTTGGTTAAAAATATCAATACTTTATGCAGTTTCTTTTGAAACCAAGTGACTTCTTTCAACTATGGGCTCCAGAAAATGCCCAAACCATCATGCAAGCAAAATGACCAAAGCATACCAAAAAAGAAACTGTCCAGATAAGGGACCTTTCTTCAAATATTTTATCATTCATTAGAAAGCTTCCATGATGATTACTTAAATTATGAGTCCTAATCATGCCCGGTACTATTAGCAAATATAAAGGACAAAAGCAATAATCAAAAATTTTGTTTCATCTTCTCCTGGCATGTTAGTATTCATTTAGATGCTTAAAACTTAATAACTCGCTGTGCTCAAAACTATATGTTGCCAAAGCTAGAGCCTTGGAACTAAGAAAAGCGGATGCAATGAATTCAAATCATAATCCATTATCATATATTGTGAACCTACTTTGCAAAAAAGGAACATTCTAAATAATCAAAATGGTATATGGATATAATAATAGGATGCAGATGTGTTTTGAACAGGATTAGTTTTATTTTAATATGCTAACCCTTGCTTCATTTTTTTTAACCTGACGTTTCAGACATCCCAACATGCTTACTACAGTGACGAAGGTAAATCATAACTTAAAGGACAAATATGGTCCAGTTTAATAATAAACACTGCATTCAGGGTACATAAGGCCTATCTGGAGATTATACTAAGGTTTTCTCTGCTTCAATACCAAGTTACTAGATAATCTGAAACATAATCAAGTAGGACTTTTCTAGGAGACCAAAGACAGTAAATCGTAATGTTAACATAGATAAACTGAAAAATTAGATAGCGAGACATAATAAGAATGGAATGCCTATAATGCGTGAAGAATGCATCTAGCAAAATTGAACATCTCACCTTTAACTTTTTGTTCATAGCCAGGTCGATCACACATCATTAATGCTGCAGCTTCCCCATTCAAAGGATCAGAAGGATTTGGATACAAAAGAAGTTGTGGGAGGAAAACCTCAAATACACTGACAAGATCTGGCAGAAAAATTGCAATTTTTAATTTCCAATTAGCACTGTAGATGATTGCAAGCATGAAAACCATAAGGAGCAAATTCAATTACCAAACATGGGACTCCAAGTTTGGCTAATGACATCCAAACAAACTGAACCAGACCTGAAAAGGCATACAACATAATATGTGAAGTGCCGAAAATTCAATGCTGAGAGTACGTTAAGACGGTTAAAGATTATCAACACTGGCTGCACATAGTGGAATGTAATCTTGTTGAGATAATTAATTAACAGAAGGCCACTCACATTTCATCTACATTAGGATGATATATCTTATTAACAAAGCCAATAGATGGAGATTTGTATGGATAAGCATCTGGCAGTTCCACCCTTACCCTCCACACTCCTTCATAAAGACCTGGCATGATCAACAATTAACAAGATTCCCTCTTGCCTTATCAGTAGCTAACCACCATGAAAAAATAAGACAAAATGATAATTAATGCGTTGATAAAATTGCAAAAGTAAGACAAACTTAATATCATTCTTGGCCAACACAACACCATAATGATCATTAGATCAAGGCCAGCATGCTTCAACAAAAGCTGGAGAGGGCTTGCAAACATAATAAGTGGACGATTAGAAGACAAAAACACTCAAATAACATGCAATTGGACGATTAGAAGACGGATTTTTTAGCATGCTAAGTGGCCATTCATAGAATCGGATGTGCCAACTTTTGGACATAAGCTGGAGAGGGCTTGCAAACATAATAATCCTGCGATGGGAGTTGTTTGAACACTCAGTAAGAGAGACAAGCAGTGGTTGATGATTATTACAACATACAAACACTCAAATGATGAGGTGCAGTGAAATCCGCATGCTGCCTCCTCTCCTTCTTCTTCTCTCTCGCCTTGGTCAACAGCATGTCGTTGCCTGCTAACACTGCAGTGATTGGCTGCCATGAGGCTGAAAGGCAAGCCCTGCTGGAGTTGAAGCAGAGACTTGATGATCCTTACAACCTTTGGCGCAGAGCATGATTTACGGGTGCTTGTTTGCAAGCTTATCTTGGAACATAGTTTGCTAAATCTTTGGCGCAGAGAATGATTTAAAGGGAATCTTAATTTAAATAAGTCTGTTAAAATTTTTTATCTTTGGAGCATAGTTTGCATCTCTGTCTGATTTGAAGCATCATGATCTTTTTGCCAATTTCTAGTTTTTTTTTATCTTGCTCTTATGTCACACCGTTGTAACTTGTATAGACTCTGTATTCTAGAAAGAGAATGTGAAGGAAAAAAAAAGAAAATAGACTGTTCCCCTTTATTTTTTTTAAGGGAAAGCAAATAAAAAGTGGATAGAAAAGTTGTATATGTTTTTAATTATTTTTTGCTATGTTCCCTTTATTTTTTAAGGGAAAGCAAATAAAAAGTGGATAGAAAAGTTGTATATGTTTTTAATTATTTTTTGCTATGAAGAAGCTCTGTGATTATATATAGTTTTCCTTTTTTCCTTTTTTTTTTTCTTCATTTTGCTTCTTTTTCCTCTGAGAAATGCAATCTTAATGCGGATTGCAATTTGAATGATGGCAATTGTTAATGTCAATGTTAATCCTTAAAAGATCGATTTATAATACAATATTAATTAAACAATTTATATTACTATTATAAATCAAATTAAATAATATGTATAATGCTTTGATTACTATCTCTTGGTATATAATATTATACTAATTTTATGATGATTTATTCTCTAATCTATATGGATCTATTTAAATTAGAAGCACCATAGATATTAGAAAAAAGTCATTTTCAAACTGAATTAAATAATATTTATAGCACATCAATTACCAAAATTTGATTTACTTTTATATATAATCGTCAGATTAAATACAATCCTTAAAGATTTATCTATGATGCAATAAATATTAATAATTTAGTTAACGAACAATTATTTATAAAATCCAATATCTTTGTTCCAAATGCATTTGCTGGAATTGCATTTGCTTACAGCATCTCAAGTTTGAGAGGAGTATTAATATTAGTCTTTACTAAATATAGACTATGATAGTTTTATATATATATATATACCTTGTAAACATTACATTGATTAAGTTAATCAATAGAGATTATTTTCCATTCATTAACACATACATCGCATCTCATTTCCCAGAAAAAGGGACAAACACTGAAATGATGAGGCGCAGGATGAAATCCTGCATGCGTCCTCTCCTCTCTCGCCTTGCTCACTACTGGAGTTGAAGCAGAGGCTCGATGATCCTTACGACCGCCTTTCTTTCTAGGTCGGCGAGGATTGCTGCGCTGATACAGATGGGCCAGCATAGGCCTAGTAGAGGGTCTACTTCAGGCGTCCGGTCAAAGAAAGGGCCCAGGCCCATTAGCGGGAGAGAGGGTTTGTAAGGGAGGAGGGGGGCGAACAGGAGGGGGGTATTGTATCTTTGCTTTTGTTAGGTTAACTCTAATTTCTTATCACAGTGGTGGTTTGAAGGACGATCTTTGATCGTAACAGTGGTCTGACCTGCCGGATCCACTGAGGGCGACGAGCGGCGTGCGTTCTCAGTGTCGACGGAGAAATTCGTGTAGCAAGGGAGAAGAAGATCGTCGCCAGTCAGAGAAATCGATCGAGTGCCATGGCGACGACGAGATCTGACTCACGTTTTGATGCTATCGAAAAAACATTGCAAGACATGTTGGCAGGGGAGGAGCGACGGCGCAAGGCAGAAGCCGCCAACGAAGATCACCAGCGGATGGTTGACGAGGAGAGGAAGACGATGAAGGAGGACTTGCTGGAGCTGAAACATTTGATAACGGAGATGCTGAAGGGGAAGTCGAGTGACGGCAACACTGTTATGCCGCCTGGCCCTCGTCATCAGGAGCGTGGCGCACTGCAGGCGGAACAGGCGGAAGAGGCGGAGGGTCGCGACGACTGGCGTGATGAAGATGAGCGGCCGCCCAGTGCAGGTGCTTGGCCGCCGGTTCAAGAACCCTTACCGATGGATGCTCGTCGACGTCCGACGATCCATCCTGCAGCAGACATACCTCGCCAGGGCAAGTGCGAATTTTACTCGACCGAAGGACGACAGGCGATGGTGGAGGAGCTTGAACCGCATGGAGAGTGGCGGGGGGGGGGGGGCAACAGCATGGGAGGGCAGCACGCATGGTGCAGACGCATGGAGCTGCCAGTTTTGATGGATCTGATCCCTTGGGTTGGATCACACGAGCGGAGCAATACTTTCATATCTAGGGTACACCTGATGATCAACGAGTTCCCTTAGCTTTCGTCAGTATGGAAGGCGCTGCGGTCCACTGGTTCAGTTGGTTGAGAAGGCTAGAGACTGATATCTCCTGGGGGATGCTGAAGGACGAGATGATGGCGCGTTTCAGTGCATGCGATGCGGCAAATCTATTTGAATTGCTGGCATCTCTAGAGCAAGGCGGAAGGACGGTCGGAGAATACATTGAAACCTTTGAGGGGTTGGTGGCTCGATTACCCAGGCTTTCCGCCCCTCAATACTTGGGATACTTCCTTAGCGGCTTGCGCAAGGACATACGGCGCTGGATAAGAATTTTTGCTCCCACCACAGTACGGAGAGCTATTTTTTTAGCGCAAAACTTTGAAGAGGTGTTGGGTGGCAAAAGTGTTTCTTCTCAACCGAGTAAGCACTATGTGGGGGGGGGGGGGGGGGGGTCGTACCGGGCTCTCTTTTGTCTCATAGATAGCCTCGTCCCAGCATTATACAGGAAGTGGGGGAAGCAGGCCGGCACCCATTCGGTCCGACGGTGCATCCAACAAGGGCTATGAAGGTGGGGTTTTAGGGACGTCTGCGAGCTCTGTTGGCTCCAGCCGTGCGCAGTCAAGGGAAGAAGGGCGGAAAATAATGAGACGGGCAAATGCTGATAACAAAACGGATAGCCGCTCTCTTTCTTTCCAGGATTTCAAGAACAAGAGAGAGAAGGGATTATGCTTTCGTTGTGACCAACCATATCACCCCATGCATCGCTGCGCTAACAAGAATCTGAGGCTCATGGTCATGGCAGAGGACGAGGGAGACCCAGAGTCAGACAATTACAAGTCAGAGGAACCGGAGGAGGGGAATCTGGAGATCGCTCTAAATTTCATGGGGGAGGTCTCTTTGAATTCCATAGGAGGAATATCTAACCCCAGCACTCTCAAGTTAATAGGGCGGTTGGGAGATGAAGACATAGTGGTGATGGTTGACAGTGGGGCTACGCACAATTTTATCTCGAGCCGTTTGACGAGGGAAATGCAGCTTTAGGTAGAGCCTGCCCCTCATTTTGGTGTACAGTTAGGAGATGGCAACAGGGTAACAGCCCAGGGCAAATGCGCAGGCCTACAAATCACACTGGGGCCACTAGAGGAGACACTGGATGCTTATCTCTTTGGTCTAGGCGATGTGGATCTCATTTTAGGAGTAGCATGGCTCCAATCTCTGGGGGAGGTGAAGGCGGACTAGAGTCGCTTATACATCAAATTCCATAGGGATGGCAAGGAGGTGGTGTTACAAGGTAGTCCAGCCTTGGTAAGGGCTCAATCGTCTCTAAGGGTCCTGGCGCGACTGACAGAGGTGGAGTGTTGGGCTTTGGTGTGGGCGGTAGATGAAGGGGAACAGCAGATGATTGATGAGTCCTTATCGAGGGTTCAAGCAACTCAACTGACAAAGGTGCTCGGGAAGTTCGAAAGGGTGTTCGCGGAGTCAGGAGCCTTCCCACCTTCTCGAACCATCGATCACACCATTGTGCTCAAACCGAAGGAGGGTCCAGTACGAGTGCATCCCTACGCTATGCCCACAACCAGAAGGATGAGATGACCAAACTTGTGAAAGAAATGCTCTTCACGAGGATCATACAACCTAGTTCCAACCCCTACTCCAGCCCAGTTATCCTTGTGCGGAAGAAGGACGGGAGTTGGCGTTTCTACGTGGATTATTGTGCACTAAACGAAATCACTATCCCAGATAAGTATCCAATACCCGTTATTGAAGAATTGTTGGATGAGTTACATGGGGCACATTACTTTTCCAAGATTGACTTGCGCTCAGGGTACCATCAAATTCGAGTTAAGGAGGAAGATGTGCCTAAAACGGCGTTCTGAACCCATGATGGCCACTACGAGTTCCTAGTGATGCCGTTTGGCTTGAAGAACGCGCTCGCGACTTTTCAAGCTGCCATGAATGACACCTTCCGACCCTACCTGCGGCAGTTCATGTTGGTTTTTTTTTACGACATTCTTGTCTACAGTGCTACTTGGGAGGAGCATATGGATCATCTGGCACAGACCTTAGCAATTTTGTAGACTCAACACTGGGTAGCAAATCAAAAGAAGTGTCAGTTTGGGCGGCAGCAAGTGGAGTATCTGGGACATATAATTCAGCCCGGCATTGTTGCGATGGACCATAACAAGGTGGACGCAGTTACGAAGTGGCTGGTCCCCTGCTCGGTCAAGGAAGTACGAGGGTTCCTAGGGTTGACCGGCTATTATCGCCGCTTTGTGTAGGATTATGGGAAGATAGCTCGGCCCCTGACAGACTTATTAAGGAAGGATGCTTTTCACTAGAATGCCGAGGCCCATCAGGCCTTTGATAAGCTTAAGACTGTAGTGACTTCTGCCCCAATTTTAGCTCTACCTGACTTTCAGAACATGTTTACGATTGAGTGCGATGCCTCAGGGTGGGGGGGTAGGCGCTGTGTTAATGCAAGAAGGTCGACCCATGACATATTTTAGCAAGGCCCTTTTCGATCGAAGCTTAGGCTCTTGTGTTAAGGAGCTTATGGCTCTTGTGTTGGCAGTGCAGCACTGGAGACCCTATTTGTTGGGCCGTCATTTTCAAGTTTTAACCGATCAGAAGGCACTGAGACACTTGCTACAATAGCAGATCGCCACCCCCGATTAGCAACAATGGTTGGTCAAATTATTGGGGTATGACTATGAAATTAAATATAAGGCCGGTAACACAAATCAAGCAGCTGATGCCTTGTCGCGGATGCCCAGACATGCAGAGCTATCGGCGGTTTCCTTACCAGTGTGGGGAGACCTACCGCAGGTGTTGTAGGCGGTGAGGGAGGATCCGATTCTACAACAGATAATTCAGGACATAACAACAGATGCCAGCTCTCACCCCCACTACCGGTTGGACAAGGGGCAGTTATTGTACCAAGGCCGACTGGTGATTCCGGCTAATTCACTGTGGGTCTAGAAAATCCTTCACGAGTTTCATAGCACCGCTACAGGGGGACACTCGGGGGCTTACAGAACTTATAGGCGTCTGGTGGACAACGTATATTGGCGCGGTATGAGAAAGGCGGTCAACACCTTTGTGGCGCAATATGACATTTGCCAAAGGCAAAAATACCAAGCTACCTCACCCGCGGGTCTCCTCCAACCCTTACCGATACCAGAGACAGTTTGGGAGGATATTGCGATGGATTTTATTACCGGGCTGCCCAACTGCAAGGGGAAGGACGCTATTTTGGTGGTGGTGGATCGCCTCTCCAAATACGCACATTTTATCCTCATCCGTCATCCATATGTGGCTAGCAAGGTGGCTGAAATATTTATGCAGGAGATTGTGCGCTTACATGGAATACCGTGCACCATAATGAGTGATCGGGACCCCATTTTTATCAGTCACTTTTGGCAGGAACTTTTTAAGTTCATGGGTACTACGCTGACGATGAGCTCCGCATATCATCCGGAGACCGATGGACAATCAGAGGTGTTGAATCGATGCCTCGAAACTTATCTGCGTTGTTTCGCCTCCGATCAACCACGCACATGGGCCAGATGGCTTCCTTGGGCTGAATATTGGTACAACACCAGCTTCCATTCCGCTACAGGTACAACACCGTTTGAGGCGGTTTACGGCCGACCACCTCCTACCCTTTTGCGGTTCGACCCAGGAGAATCCCTAGTTGAGGCGGGTAGCGCAACAGTTGGGCGACAGAGATGAAGCACTTCGTCAACTAAAGTACAATCTGGAGCAGGCCCAACAACGGATGAGTAAATATGCTAACGCTAAGCGTCGAGATGTATCTTTTCAGGAAGGAGATTTGGTGTTCGTTAAACTGCGCCCCTATCTCTAGCAAACCGTAGCCAGACGCATTAACGCTAAGCTGGCGGCGCGCTACTATGGCCCATTCCAGATATTACGCCGGATCGGCACTGTGGCGTATCGACTTGCCCTTCCACTGGGATCACGCGTTCCTCCAGTTTTCCATGCCTCACAGCTGAAGAAGGTGGTAGGGGATTATATTACATCGGGACCGCTTCCCCCCGAGCTAGAGTTGGAAGTCACGTCCAGTCCTCATCCAGAATACATTCTAGCCCACCGTTGCATCAATCGAGACCGCACTCTCATATCACAATGGTTAGTCCAATGGCATGGCGAACCACCTGAGGAGACCACGTGGGAGGACGAAACGAGTATTCGCGCACAATTTTTTACCTTTGCTGCTAGTCTTGAGGACAAGACTTCTTCAGGAGAGGGATGAATTGATACAGATGGGCCAGCACAGGCCCAGTGGAGGGTCTACTCCAGGCGTCCGGTCAAAGAAAGGGCTTAGGCCCATTAGCGGGAGAGAGGGTTTGTAAGGGAGGAGGGGGGCAAACAGGAGGGGGGTATCGTATCTTTGCTTTTGTTAGGTTAACCCTAATTTCTCATCACAATGGTGGTTTGAGGGACGATCTTTGATCATAACATGCGCTTAGCAAGGTGATGGCTGCAGCCACATTACTGCCCGCATCATCAAGCTCAACCTTCGGAATGATTTCCCTAACACTCAAAATTATTCGATACCATTTTTAAAATGGGAAATATTACAATTGCAGGGTGATATAAATACTCCATCGCTGCTATTTCTTGAGCAACTTACTCATCTTGACACAGCGGCAACGAATTTACTAGGCCAATCCGGATCCTTTGCTAGACTAACATATCTTGATCTCTCCTATGCAAGCTTCAGCGGCAAAGTACCATACCAACTTGGAAATCTCTCCACCTTACAATACCTCAACCTATCCTATAATATAATAATGAGGATTTAAGTTTCAACTTGTACATTGAAAACCCAGAATGGATCCCCCGCCTCACTTCCCTCATACACCTCAACATCACAAGGGTCAGTTTTAGAAGCAATTGAAGTTTTAGAAGCACATTCAATTGGTTTGAAGCAAAAAATGCGCTCCCTCACATGACCTTATATTGGATGCTTGTGACTTGTTCCATTTCCTAGTTCTCCCCTTCATCTCAATTTCACATCGCTCGGAACACTTGATTTCCAAGGTAATATTATATAAGAATATCTTTAATTTTGATTGAAATATATGATGTAATATCTCCACTCTTTAATATTTGTCAGGTAATAATATAAATGGCACAGAACAGTGTGGGTGTACAATATAACTATCATGGAGAGTCTTGATTTTGGTTGGAATGATATATATTGGCCGTCAATGCATGGCTCCATAATAAGGTTGGCTTCTCTAAAGGCACTAGATTTGTCTGGAATATAATATCTATAAGTTTTGTACAATCGTTGTCCAACATATGCAACCTCCAAATTCTAAGATTAGTTGAAATCACAGTCAAGGATGAGCCGTCCAATATAGATACTCTTTTCTGGGATGTCTTATGTATAGCTTGGAGGAGTTAGATCTTTACAACAACCAACTCAATCGTTCTCTTCTTAATTGGTTGGGAAACCTAAAAAATATCAAGCATATTGATCTTTATAATATCTCACTCGTTGGCTCTATACTAAATTATCTTCAAAGCCTAACCTCATTACAATATCAGGATTTGAGTTACAACAACTTGAATGAGACTTATAACTCGCTCCATGGCTCTATTCTAAATTCTCTTGGAAGCCTAACCTCATTACAATATTTGTATTTGAGTTGCAACAACTTGAATAAGACAATTAGAGAAAGCATTGGACAACTAAAAAATCTTATCAATTTTGATCTATCTGGTAACTCATTGAGTTTGCCCCTTGGCTAATTTATCAAGTTTAAAGAACTTGGACATTTCAAATAACTTCTTATTTATAAATGAGACCGATGATTGGATCCCAACATTTCAGCTTCAAATCCTTGATATATCTTCATGCAAAATAGAGCCAAGGTCTCATTTTCCAAAATGGCTCCAGTCTCAAAAGAATCTTACATAATTATATTTGAAAAATGCAGGAATTAAAGGCACATTTCCATGCTTGCTTCCTTCTAGTCTTCAGATTCTATATCTCTTAAAAAATTCATTCCCCAATCATCTTCCACCAAACATTGGGAACACACTTCCAAACATTAGATATCTTGGTTTACAATTGAATAATTTTGTTGGGAACATTCTTCCCCATTCTTTTTGTCAGATGCACAATTTGATGCTACTCTAACTTTCCAAAATAATTTTTAAGATCAATTATTGAAAGATAATCCTGTACAATCTCAAAATGATACTCAAAGTTGTACTATGTTGAAGAAAAAATAAGATTAGGATTCATAGATTGTTTCAAATATTATGTAAATTATTGTCTAAACAATAACTCAGATTGTGAGAAAACAAATGTTGTTGACTCCATTGTTAGTCCTCGCTCGAGGCAAGTAAGTAAATAAACGATAGTGATTTAAGTATCCTTCTGTTTTTGTCCTTTTGTTTTTCATTTTTCTCGCTGTTCCGATGAAAAATAGAAGATAAAGCATATAGAGCCTAAAAAATGATAGCAATTTTGAACTAGCACGAAGAATCTAATGCACAATAATGTTAATTAGTAAGGTGTGATGGATGATGACTATTTTTGTGTGACTTGCTTTAGCGTTGACTGGACTTTGCTCTAAAGTCAAGTGGCATATCGTTGGATGATTAGAAAATGGATATTTTTTCCCCCTATTTTGTATAAATTGACAAATGTGCACTATCAAAAATTTTGAGATAAGTAGGTATAGGATAGGTGCTTTTATTGCAGGTTGAAAAATACTGTACTATAGAGTAAAAAATAATACTAGAAAATAACCCTATATATTCTCATAATGATACTCAAAGTTGCCTTACGTTGAAGAAAAAAAAAATAGAATTCATATACTATTTCAAATATTATGCAAATTATTGTTTAAACAGTAACTTAGATTGTGAGAAAAAGAAATATGTGATTGACTCCATTGTTAGTCCTCATTCGATTCAAACAAAAAAATAAATAATAGTGATCTAAGTGTCCTTTTGTTTCTCATTTTTCTTCCTATTCTTATGAGAAATAGACAGATAAAACATATAGAGCCAAAAAAATGATATCAATTTTGAACTAGCACAAAGAATCTAATGCATAATGATGTTAATTAGTATGGTGTGATGGATGATAACTTCTTTTGTGTGACTTGCTTTAGCATGGACGATTAGGAAACGGATATTGTTTTCGCTATTCTTTTTGTAAATTGACAAATGTGCACTATAAAAAATTTTGAGATAAGTAGGTGCAGGGCAAGTGTTCTTGTTGCAGGTTAAAAAATAGTATACATTAGAGTAAAAAAATAATATTATTGTTATAAAAATATTATAGATTGTTGTTCAGAAAAGCATAATAATAATTATTATATAGAAAAATGTATAATATTTAAAATTATTTATTAAATAAATAGAATATTATAAAACATTAATATGCATATTAAACTGGTAATTTTCCTAAACACTCATAAGTTAAGTTTACATTTGATGTATATATATATATACATTTCCACATGCTTAGATAATTTTAATATATTAAATTATTGAATTATTAAATTATATGTAGTAAATAAAATATTAATTAAATATGTATTAATATATATTATATTTGATATAAATATTAACATATGTATGTAAACATTTACTTGTATATATAAAAATTAATATTAACTTTTACATATAACTTAGAGATAAAAGTTTAATTTTATATAAGTACTACTTATATACGTATAAATACAAATAAAAAAAGTGTTATGGTGGTTAGAGCAAATAGTGGCAAAGCCACATGGAGTTGCTTGTGGGCAAATGCCCCCACTCAATTCTTCAAATTATAAAAGTTTATATACATATCTTTAATATTAGATGTATATAAATTTTGATTTCGCCCCACTAAGGGGGTGGAAGTTTAAACGCTCACAAGTTTTCGCTTGTATTGAACAATATTTACAAATAAACCCATAGCTTTTGAAAATTATTTTGAAGATTAACATGTCTAAGTTATTATAAGCATTTTTTATTGTGCACAACAGTTGGTATGTATGCATGCAAATATATCTATAATATTTGTTAACGAAGGATGATAAATAATAATATTTGTATTTACATCTACTTGTTAAGATAATGGCAAAATAGAAAATGTGGATCTTAAATGAAAGGTAAAATTTCGTATGACTTTCTCGAATCTCAATCATTTTTAATACTTTATTTTT
Source organism: Costus lasius (assembly GCA_027563935.2). NCBI lineage: Eukaryota > Viridiplantae > Streptophyta > Magnoliopsida > Zingiberales > Costaceae > Costus > Costus lasius. Next base: position 143,402,280 of record CM050447.1, on the reverse strand, counting down.
TACCTTTTTCAATTATTAAGGTAAACTATTGAAAGATAACCCATTACAATCTCACAATGACGCTCAAACCTACATTACTTTTGAGTGTCTGAGATTAAAATTGACACTATGATTCAAGAAAGCCATAAGAAATTCATATATAATTTAAAAAATTATGCAATCTATTTATTTAATTGTGGGCTCGAGATATGCTCATGAGCGAGAGCTCTCACCATTCAATACCTATTGAAATAATGCTGCTACAAAATTACACATAAATGTCATGTAGTAAAAATCTTAGGCACAAAGCTTGGCGTAGAAGAATTTTAAGAGAATACTTGTTATCTTGAACCAAAATTTGTCCCGTGGACACAAAGAAGCACAACCAGAATTCTATTGGTGGAAAAATACTGTACTGTAGAGTAAAAAAGCAATACTATTGAAAGATAACCTTGTACAATCTCAAAGTTGCACTACGTTGAAGACAAAAAATATTAGGATTCATATACTGTTTTAAATATTATGCAAATTATTGTTTAAACAGGAACTCATATTGTGAGAAAAAGAAATATGAGGTTGACTCCATAGTTAGTCCTCATTTGAGACAAAAAGAAAAAACGATAGTGATTTAAGTGTCCTTTGTTTCTCATTTTTCTCCCTGTTTTGATCAAAAATAGACAGATAAAACATATAGAGACAAGAAAATGATTGCAATTTTGAACTAACACGAGGAATCTAATACACAATGATATTAATTAGTAAGGGGATGGTATGATGACTACTTTTTGTAATACCCCGAGTTTAGTTCCACATTGGATGTGGGAGAAGAGATTATATGGTATATAAAGCTTAGTGGGCTTATTATTGTTAATTTGGGCTTAAGCATTTTAATAGATTGAGCCACATTATAAATCGGCTCACCAAGTTAATAAATAGTTTGCTTACTAAGCGGGTCGTAACACTTTTTGCGTGACTTGCTTTAGTATTAATCGACTTTGCTCTAAAGTCAAGTTGCATGCGATTTGACAATTAGGAAAATGGATATTTTTTCCCTATTCTTTGTAAACTGACAAATGAGTATATCAAATATTTTGAGATAAACAGGTGCTGCCTATATAATAGTAATAATCATGGTAGATACTGTGGTTGCAAAGTTAAAAAAATGTAACGATTAGGGTAAAAAATAGTACTGATGCTGTAAATACTGTAATTGCTGTTCAAAAAAGTATTGTAAATTATCATTAAATAAAAAACCATATAATACTTAAAATTATTTATTAAATAAATAAAATATCATAAAACATTAATATGCATATTAAAATGATAAATTGCCTTAAATTATTAAATTATTAATTTATATATATTAACTAAAATATTAATCAAATGTATATTAATATATATTTTATTTGTTATAAATATTAACATATATATGTAAACGTTCACTAGTATATATAAATATAATATATAAAAATTAATGTTAACTTTTATATATAACTAGAGATAAAAGTTAATTATTATATAAACGTTACTTATACACATATGAACACAAATAAAAAGGGTGTTTTGGTAGTTAGAGCAAAGAGATAAAAAAAACAGAAGGGTGGGGTTTGATTGTTTGAATGTGTGCGGACGGCGCTGGAACATGACAGTGGTAGAAAAAAAAAGCTATTTGGCTGTTTTACTAGCTCTGCACATGGATTTATTTTGGGAAATTTGGGGCACCTTTTTATTTCATAAAATGTGAAGGATATTTACTTTTTTATTTAGATCATTGGAATACTAATATTGAATGAATATATTTAATAGTTGGGGTCTAAAAGGGCATAGATTCAATCCAACTCAATACATATATTTTTATCCTATCATAATATTCACATTTTTTCTGTTCTCGTTTCAATTTTCAAGTATTTTTTTTCTACTTTATAATGACACGCATGAATTTCTAAAATTAATTAATCGTAATCGCTTTTAATATTTGTATTTAAGTTTTCATATTGCACGAAGGGGTTTGAATGCATGTTAGCAATAATAAAACCTTCTCGAATTTGATATCTTGAAGAAAAATTAGGATAAATTGAAGCAAATCTGTCTTGCTAATTTTACAAATATCTGCCACTTGTGTAGATTTATTAACTACAAATTTAATTTAATTTAAGCTCTTAGATTAAAATTTATATGATTTAGCTCGTTAAATTATTGAATACTATTGAAGTCCTCTTGTTAGATCTAAGTAAATGCATCATTGAATCATCGACTTTGTTAGATGCGCCTCTTCTATCTCCATTTTTGTATTCTTTCTCCTCCTCCTATTCTATCCTTACCTTCAACTACCTTTGCCTCTTCCATTGAGTTTGACCAGGGATGATACGATGAGATGGAGGATTAATGAAAAAAGAGAAAAAAAATAATAATTTGATTTTTGGAAATAAGTTGGAAGGCTCGCCGATATTGATTTTGGATGAAGCAGATTAAATTTTGAGGTATAAAAATAAAATTTAAATATAATAATTCAGATTGTGAGAAATTCTGTAGTTGACTCCATTATCAGTCATCGCTGGAGTCAAGCAAATAAATATTAGTGGTAGAGATTATCCTCATTTTTTTTTCTATGTTCCAATCAAAAATAGACCGATTAAATGATGGAGCTAAAAGAAACTGATAGAAATGCTGAAAACAAAATAGATTATGGATGATGACTTCTTCGCACGCGTCCCATTAGTTATTTGCAAGACTTGGCTTCATAGTTGACCACTTTGGCCAAAAGTTAAGTCGCATACAATTGGACGATTAGAAAATAAATGATGGATGATGACTACTTTTGTGCGCGTTTGCAAGACTTGCTTGAGCGTTGACCGGCTCTTGACCGGCTCTGCTCAAAAGTTGTGTCGTTTAGGAGAAGGATTTTTCTAGTCTTTGCAAATTGAAATATGCGGTAGCTAGACTTGGTCTATAAATCAAATTAAATAATATGTATAATGCTTCAATTGCTCTCACTTGATCTATACCACCATATTAATTATATGACGATTTATTCTCTAATCTATATGGATTGTCTTAAAATAGAAACACTATACAGATTAGAAAAAGTCGTTTATAAGTTAAATTAAATAATATTTATAGCACATCAATTGGCAAGACTTGATTTACTCATATGTAATCAAGTCAGTCGCACGCGGTTGGATGATTAGGAAACGTATTCTTTTTTACTATTCTTTGCAAATTGACATGTTGAGATAACCAGGCGTTGCTCATATAATAATACTGCGACGAGCGTTCCTGCATGCATCGCATTCCAATTCCCAGTTAAAGGGACAAACACTGAAATGATGAGGCACAGGATGAAATCCGCTTGCGTCCTCTCCTTCTTCTCTCTCGCCTTGCTCAGCAGCAGGTCGCTGCCTCGTGTCAGCAGCGCAGAGATCCGGTGCCGTGAGGCTGAGAGGGAAGCGCTGCTGGAGTTGAAGCAGAGCCTCCATGATCCTTCCAACCGCCTCTCTTCTTGGGTCGGCGAGGATTGCTGTGCGTGGCAGGGCGTCGGATGCAGCAACATCACTGGCAACGTCATTAAGCTCGACCTTGCGGAATGATGAAAAGAATTGGGCATCTGCTAACCTATTTTCTACGATATATTTAGAAAGGGAAATGTTCCAGTTGCGGGGTGATATAAATATTCCATCGTTGCTATCTCTTGAGCAGCTTACTCATCTCGACCTCAGCGGAAATGATTTTACTGGGCCAATCCCTGTATTCTTGGGATCCTTTGCCGAACTAACATATCTTGATCTCTCCTTTGCAAGCTTCAGCGGCAAAGTACCGGACCAACTTGGAAATCTCTCTACCTTACGACACCTGGACCTTTCCTATAATAATGATGATGAGGATTTAAATTTCAACTTGTACATTGAAAACCCAGGATGGATCGCTAGTCTCACTTCCCTCCGATACCTCAACATGAGCCAAGTCAGTTTTGAAGGTGCGTCTAGCTGGTTTCAAGTACTCAATATGCTCCCTCATATTCGAGATGTTGAATTGGGTTTCTGTCATCTAATGGGGCCTTTTCCTCATTCCCCACCTCATCTCAATTTCACATCGCTCTGAATACTTAATTTGCGAGGTAATATTACATAAGAGTATCTTTAATTTTGATTAGAATGATATGATCTAATATGTATCACATCTCTTTAATATTTGCCAGGTAATTATATAAATAGCACAGAACCAATGTGGGTGTTCAATATAACTACCTTGGAGAGTATTGATCTTCGTTGGAATGATATATATTGGTCATCCATGCATGGATCCATGGGAAGGTTGGCTTCATTAAAGAGACTATGTTTGTCTGGAAATATAATATCTAAGAGTTTCCTACTATCGTTGTCCAACCTCTGCAAGCTCCAATCTCTAAAATTAGAAGAAATCACAATCAAGGACGAACCGTCCAATCTAGAGATGCTCTTTTCTGGATGTCTTATGTATAGCTTAGAGGAGTTACTTCTTTGCAACAGCCAACTCAATGGTTATCTTCCTAATTGGTTAGGAAACCTAAAGAATATCAAGAGTATTGATCTTCATAATAACTTGCTCCATGGCTCTATACTAAATTTTCTTGGAAGCCTGACGTCATTACAATTTTTGGATTTGAGTTACAACAACTTGAATGGGACAATTGGAGAAAGCATTGGACAACTAAAGGATCTTATCCATTTGGATCTATCCGGTAACTCATTGGGTTTGTCCATAATCCACTTAGCTAATTTATCAAGTTTAAAGTACTTGGGCATTTCAAACAACTTCTTATTTACAAATGAGACTGATGATTGGATCCCTACATTTCAGCTTCAAATACTTCATGTCTTCATGCAAAATAGAGCCAAGGCTCGGTTTCCCAAAATGGCTCCAATCTCAAAAGAATCTTACAGAATTATATTTGGAAAATACAGGAATTGAAGGCATATTTCCAAGCTTGCTTCCCTCCAGTCTTCAAGTTCTATTTCTCTCAAACAATTCATTCTTTGGCCATCTTCCTCCAAATATCAAGAACATACTTCCAAACATATACTTTATTGATTTATCAATGAATAATTTTAATGGGAGCATTCCCCATTCTGTTTGTCATATACATAATTTGATGCTACTCCAACTTTCCAAAAATAATTTTTCAGGAGAGCTTCCCAATTGTTGGAATAGTTCCTTGGTTGCAATTCAGTTGGATTTTTCAAACAACCTATTTCATGGAAAAATCCCACACACTTTTTGTAACCTACAAATGATACGATTACTATCTTTCAGTTACAATCATTTATCAGGAAGAATTCCTCTATGTCTACAAAATTGTAGAAATTTGGTTATTCTTGATGGAGGTCATAATAACTTAATAGGAAATATACCAACTTGGTCTGAAAACAGTATGCCTTTCTTAAGAAGTCTTAGCTTAAACTCTAATTCTTTGACAGGCAACGTTCCTAAATTATCTCATTTTGCATGTCTTCAAACATTGGATCTTTCCAACAATAACCTCTCAGGATCTATTCCAAAAAGTTTTGGCAACTTCAATGCATTGAAAAGCTCACCTAAGGTTATTGAGAATATTTTATTTCGGCCTTTTCATGTCATACTATTGCTTCGCATAAAAGGAATTGAGTACGAGTATGACAGGTTACTTGGACAAGTAACAACTATAGATCTCTCTAACAACGGTTTGTTCGGATATATCCCCAAAGAACTAGGGAATTTACATGGACTACAATATTTAAATCTATCCAAAAATAACTTATTTGGGGAGATACCATGGAGCATCAATGGAATGCAAAATTTAGAAGTTTTAGATCTATCAAGAAATAGTTTGTCGGGCACAATTCCTTCAACTTTGGCATACTTGAACTTTTTGGACAACTTAAACTTATCATATAACAATTTCTCGGGTCGTATTCCCACTGGTAGTCAGTTGCAAACATTTAATCCTTCTGCCTATATAGGAAACCCGTACCTCTGTGGTCTTCCTCTTAGCAAAAAGTGTACAACAGACATTGTAAAAGGTGGTTTAAAAGAAGAAAATAGAGATGATAATGGCAGAAAGGAAACCATCTGGCTATTCACAAGTATCACACTGGGATTTATTGTAGGATTTTGGGGAATTTTAAGTACTCTTCTATTGCACAAAAGGTGGAGGATTGTCTATTTCTATGCTATTGACAATACCTTTGACAAGCTTGGCGTGAAGATACTAATGAAGAATACAAGGAAATTTTTGTAGAAGCTCTATCTATGCGGGGTGCAGTGATGAGGTACTGTGAGGTTCAGAGGGAAGGGCTGCTGGAGTTTAAGCAGATAGTTGATGATTCTTACAACCGCCTCTCTTCCTGAGTTGGGAAGGATTGTTGTGCGTGGCAGGGCATCGGATGCACCAACATCACTGCCCGCGTCATCAAGCCCGACTTTGGAATGATATAGATAATCATCCATCTTTTATACCATTTATTATAGCAGATGTAGAATGGGATTTGTTAAAGTTGCGGGGGTGATATAAATACTCCATCGCTGCTATCTCTTGAGCAGCTTACTCATCTTCACTTCAGCGGCAACGCCTTTATGGGCCGATCCCAACCTTCTTGGAAATCTGACTACACAAGTTTCACGGCCATACCAACTTGGAAATCTGACTCAACCTCCGACACCTCAACATGAACAGGGTCATTTTTGGAAGAACATCTAATTGGTTTGAAGTGATAAATGTGCTCCCTCAGATTCAAGACCTCGAATTAGCTTCGTGTGGATTAGGGCCGTTTCCTCGTTCCCCATCTCATCTCAATTTCACATCACTCCTCACACTTAATTTGGCAGGTAATATTACATAGAGCATCTTTAATTTTGATTGCTATAATATAATCTAATATATATCACTATTTGTCAGGTAATGATATAAATGGCTCGGAACCAATGTGGGTGTACAATAATATAACAACTCTAGAGAGACTTGATTTTGGTTGAAACGATATATCTTGGTCGTCCATATATGGATCCATAACAAGGTTGCATTCTCTAAAGACACTAAAATTGTCTAGAAATATAATATCTAAGAGTTTCCTGCTATTGTTGTCCAACCTCTGCAAGCTCCAAATTCTAAGTTTAATGGAAATACCAATCTAAGAGTTTTCTCAATGTCTTATGTATAACTTGGAGGAATTATATCTTGACAGCAACCAACTTAATGGTTCTTGTTAGTGATAGACATGTAAATAGATTTGTAAATATTAGTTATATTGTAATTAGCTGTAAATATATTTTACTGTTTTACCCCTGTGTATTAAACCCATACCCGTTTAGGGTTTTCTATAAATTGAATGGAAAGCTGCTGAGATAGGCAGACTTTCAGTTTCACAATTTGACATGGTATCAGAGCCTTTCTAGGGCTTCCAGTGATTGTCCCTTCCTTAAGCGGTCTTCTTCTCTAGCGGAGTTCCTTAGTGACGTCCATCTTTGATTTTCTTTTGCAAAGAGGTTAGTGATTGGCATCGATTGGATTTCTTTGGCGAAGCGGACGCATGCTCAGCGGCGAGAGATTAACATCGGCGCTTATTGGTTTTCGGCCGAAACGATTTCGATGGGCTTTCGTTGTGTCGGCGGAAAGTACCGGCGGCTTCAGAACTGTATTCCTTCTTCGGTGACGATAAAACGAACGCAGGCGTGCGTTCGTGAGCGGCATTCGCTGATTTTGACGTGGCGACGACGGGCGAAATTAGAATGACTGTAGTGGAAATTGATTTTGACGACATCAATTTCTTCAGCCGGCGAACGCGTGTCATCTTCCGCAGCCACGGCGGAATTTGAGACTCACGCGTATCGATTTCGGAAGCTGACGTAAGGCGACGTCGGCAGCGAAACAATGTCACGTTGTGAAAACAGATATTGGTGACTGACGTCAGGCGGACGTCAGCGAACCAAATTAATCCGGCGACTGATCAGCGACAGGGCGATTAATTTCGGTCGGCTGGTCAATGTGATTTGGACCTGGAGAGGTATTTTTGAATTTTGAGATTAAGGTTCACCCGGATTCTCTTTCTGATATATTATTTTTGAGAATTTTATCTGTGTTAAGATGTCAACAGAAATTTTATCCATGAAATTTACTGGTAAAAATTATGCTGCATGGGAATTTCAATTTAGAATGTTTTTAAAAGGAAAGGGACTATGGGGTCATGTAAATGGATCATCATCTCTTTCTAAAAATGACAGTGAATCTAGTACATGGGAATTGAATGATGCTAGGATTATTTCTTGGATCCTAGCATCAATTGAACCTCATATGGTGAATAATTTATGCTCCTTTAGCACTGCCAAAGAAATGTGGGATTATTTGAAACACATATATCATCAGGACAATACAGCAAGGAGATTTCAACTAGAACTTGAAATTAGTAAAGTTACACATGGCAATATGTCTGTTCAGGAATTTTATTCAAGTTTTATGAATCTATGGAGTGAATATACTGGTATCATTTATTCTGGTGTTCCTAAAGAAGCTTTGGCAAGTTTGCAACAAGTTCATGAAGTCAGTATGCGTGATCAGTTTTTAATGAAATTGAGACCTGAATTTGAGGCGGCTCGACGTGGATTACTTAATAGATGTCCTGTTCCGTCTTTAGATATTTGTCTTGGTGAGCTTCTGCGTGAAGAGCAACGTCTAGACACTCAATATGTCATTAGTGAGACTCATGGGATTTCAGAGGTTATTAATGTGGCTTATGCAGCATAAGGTAAAAATCGAGGCAGAGGACAGATACAATGCTATAGTTGTAAGGAATTTGGTCATTTGGCTAGAAATTGTAGCAAGAAATTTTGTAATTATTGTAAACAAAAAGGACATATTATTAAGGATTGCCCAACTCGTCCAGAAAATAGAAAAGCAAAGGCTTACAAAGCAGTGCACACTAGTATGCCAGATTCCACTGCTTCTGTAACTGTTTCTGAGGCTACTCCTATTGCTACAGGTCAAAATCAAGTGATTATGACTCCTGAGATGGTCCAACAGATGATTCTTTCTGTATTCTCTGCTCTTGGTCTTCAAGGTCGTGGTAAGCAAACTTCATCTACTTGGTTTGTTGATTCTGGTGCATCTAATCATATGACTGGCTTTCTGGATTTCTTACAAAATTTACATCCTTATACTTGTCGACAGCATATTCAAGTAGCCAATGGCAGTAGCCTTCCAATTACTGCTGTTGGTGACATTGGTCACACTTTTAGTCATGTTTTTGTTGCTCCAAATTTATCAACTAATTTGATATCTGTTGGTCAGCTTGTGGAGAATCACTGTGACGTTCATTTTTCTCGTGCTGGCTGTGTTGTACAGGATCAGGCTTCGGGGAAGGTGATCGCGAAGGGTCCTAGAGTGGGAAGACTGTTTCCATTGCATTTTTCCATTCCCAGATCTTTAGCCTTATCTTCTGTTATCATTGATAGTCAAGTTGAACTTTGGCATAAACGTTTACATCATCCAAACCATGTAATTTTGTCTAACTTAATAAAACGTGGATTTGTTGGCAACAATTTAAATTCTGCTTTGACATTTAATTATGCCACATGTAAACTTGGAAAGAGTAAAACTTTGCCTTTTCCTAATTCTGGTAGACGTGCAAAAGAGTGCTTTGATGTGATACACAGTGATGTTTGGGGCATCAGCCTTGTTGTCTCTCATAGTCACTACCATTATTTTGTGACATTCATTGATGATTATAGTTGGTTTACATGGATATATTTTCTGCACACTAAATCTGAGGTCTTCCGGGTATTTCAAAGTTTTGTTACTCTCATTGAGAATCAGTTTTCTACACGCATTAAGATTTTTCGCACTGATAATGGTGGCGAATATTTGTCGCGTGAATTTCAGATTTATTTGCAAGAAAAATGCATTATATCACAGAGGTCCTGCCCTTATACTCCTCAGCAAAATGGGATGGCTGAACGCAAGAATCGTCATTTATTGGACATGGTTCGTACTCTCCTCTTACAGTTTTCCGTGTCATCCAAATTTTGGATTGAAGCGTTGACTACTGTTGTGTACTTGATTAATCGTTTACCATCTCAAAACTTGGGATTTGACTCTTCATTTTATCATCTTTTTGGTATTTATCCGAATTATCATATGCTTCACACATTTGGATGTGTTTGTTTTATTCATTTACCTCCTCATAAACGACACAAATTTACTGCTCAATCTGTTCGATGTGCATTTATGGGTTATTGTTCCAGTCAAAAAGGTTATGTCTGTTATGATCCTACTATTAATCGTATGCATATCTCTAGGAATGTTATTTTCTTTGAGGAAGAATATTATTTTCAGCAGCAAATTTTCTCTACCTCACCGATTCTTCTTCCTGATTTTGAAGAAACATCACAGTCTACTGGGCGGTTTATACCTGGTATGGTCCATCAGCGACGACGAACTGTATCTCCTCATACTATTCTAGAAAGTGATCCAGAGGTTCAAGTTCATACTGAGCCTGATATTGTGCATCCTAGGCATTCCTCTCGCACAATTAAGCCTCCTGATAGGTATGGTTTTTCAGCTACTATATCTAATACAGTCATACCCACCTCTTATGCTCAGGCTTCTATACAAGCATGTTGGGTAAATGCTATGCGTGAAGAACTTCAAGCTCTTCAGTAGAATCATACATGAGACATTGTTTCTTGTCCAAGTGATGTTAAACCAATTGGGTGTAAGTGGATATATTCTATTAAGTTGAAGGCAGATGGTTCTCTTGATCGGTATAAAGCTCGATTGGTGGCTCTTGGTAATAGGCAGGAATATGGTATTAATTATGAGGAGACTTTTGCTCCTGTTGCTAAAATGACAACTGTTCGTCTTGTATTTGCTATTGCTGGGTCTCAAGGGTGGCCTTTACATCAGATGGATGTTAAAAATGCACTTTTACATGGTGATTTAAAGGAAGAGATATATATGATTCCTCCCTCAGGACTATTTTCTACATCTTCTTCTGATGTATGTAAGCTGAAACGATCTCTCTATGGATTGAAACAAGCGCCCCGTGCATGGTTTGATAAGTTTCGATCTACTCTTCTTGACTTTTCATTTACTCAAAGTCAATATGACTCATCTTTATTTCTTTGCAAGACTTCTATTGGTATTGTTATTCTTTTGGTATATGTTGATGATATTGTTATCACTGGATTTGACTTATCATTAATATCAAAACTTTAAGATCATCTTCAGCAATGTTTTCATATGAAAGATTTGGGATCTCTGCACTATTTTTTGGGTCTCGAAGTTTCTCGTAACTCAAATGACCTTTTTCTACATCAACATAAATATATTGAGGACTTACTCAATCTTGCTGGCCTTCCAGAGGGTCGATCAGTGGATACTCCATTAGAGGTGAATGTTAAATATTGTCAGAATGATGGGACGTTTCTTTCTGATCCTTCATTGTATCGACAACTTGTAGGCAGCCTGAATTATCTCACTATCACTCGGCCAGATATCTCTTTTGCTGTTCAACAAGTGAGTCAATTCATGCAGGCCCCTACTCATATCCATTTAGCTGCGATTCGTCGTATTCTACGTTACTTAAAAGGGACTTCTACCACAGGTCTTCATTTTCCAACTAATTCTTCGCTTCGCTTGGTCGCTTATAGTGATGTTGATTGGGCTGGTTGTTCTGACACACGACGTTCTGTTACTGGTTGGTGTATGTTTCTAGGTGATTTTCTTATTTCTTGGAAAAGTAAGAAGCAAGATCGAGTATCGAAATCCTCTACTGAGTCAGAATATAGAGCTATGTCTTCTGCTTGTTCTGAGATTATTTGGCTACGCGGACTGTTAGGGGAGCTTGGATTTCCTCAACTTGAGCCTACTTCTTTGCACGCTGATAATACAAGTGTCATTCAAATTGCTGTGAATCCCGTATATCATGAGCGCACCAAACACATTGAAGTTGATTGCCACTATATTCGTGAAGCTTACGATTCTAATCTTCTTACTCTTCCACACATTACCACAGAACTTCAAATTGCTGATATCTTTACTAAAGCTCTTTCCAAGCCTCGTCATCAGTTCTTAGTTAACAAATTGATGCTTATTGATCATGCCGCATCAATTTGAGGGGGGATGTTAGTGATAGACATGTAAATAGATTTGTAAATATTAGTTATATTGTAATTAGTTGTAAATATATTTTACTGTTTTACCCATGTGTATTAAACTCATACCCGTTTAGGGTTTTCTATAAATTAAATGGAAAGCTGCTGAGATAGGCAGACTTTCAGTTTCACAATTTGACAGTTCTCTTCCTAATTGATTAGGAAACATAAAAAATATCAAGGTTATTGATCTTTCTAATAACTTGCTCCACAGTTCTATCCAAAATTCTCTTTGAAGACTAACCTCATTATAATATTTGGATTTGAGTTACAACTTGAATGAGACTTATAACTTGCTCCATGTTTCTATACCAAATTTTCTTAGAAACCTAACCTCATTACAATGTTTGTGTTTGAGTTCCAACAACTTGAATGAGACAATTGGAGAAAACATTAAACAACTAAAGAATCTTATCAACTTAGGTCTATATGGTAACTCATTGAGTTTGTCCCTAATCCAGTTGGCTAATTTGTCAAGTTTAAAAGTAATTGGACATTTCAAATAACTTCTTATTTATAAATGAGATTGATGATTGGATCCCTACATTTTAGGTTCAAATACTTTACATGTCTTCATGCAAAATAGAGTCAAGGCCCCATTTCCCAAAATGGCTCATGTCTCAAACGAATCTTATAGAATTAATATTTAGAAAATGCAGGAATTGAATGCACATTTTCAAGCTTGCTTCCTTCTTCTAGTCTTCGGGTTCTGTTTCTCTCAAATAATTCATTCTTCAGCCATCTTCCTTCAAATATTGGGAACATACTTCCAAACATATAGCTTTTGATTTATCATTGAATAATTTTAATAGGAGCATACCCCATTCTCTTTGTCAAATGCATAATTTGATGCTACTATATTTGTAAATATGATTGTTTGATAGAGGTTTCGTATATAAACTTTAGTATGTCTTTCTCAAATTTCAATACCTTTTCCAAAGTCGAATTTGCATCCTATTTCGAAAGGGCATGGATTCAAATTCCACTGGGCACATATTTTTAGTATTTGTATTCAAAATTTGTATTACTCGATATGGTTTAAATGCTTGTCAGCAAAAATCCTGTCTTGAATAGGCCCATTTTGATTTATAACTGAACCTAATTTAATCAAATGTTATAGTTAACGTTCGGATAAATTTGATTTGATTTTCATTTTTCATTTTTTTAAGCTTTTTTTTATTTGATTTGATTCAATCTGCCGCTCGTGTAAATTTATTAACCATAAACTAAATTAGATTAAAATTATATAATTTAAATCTTTAACTATTAAAAATTAACTACTTATGTCCTCTTGTTAGATCTAAGTTGTCGCTTCATTGAATCATCTACTTTGTTATATAAATTAGAACTTACGTATTTTAAATTAAATTAGAATCCAGAGGCATATTGTAGCTAGTTCTTAAGTAAAAATTTGGTGTTTATAAGTTAAACCTGAATTAAATCCCCTAGGATACCATCAATAATCCTCACCTATGAGATATAATCATGGAGTTCCATGACCGATTGAAGGCACTTTCAACAATGAGCAACAAAAGAAGAAAAATAGTGAGAAAGAGGCAATAACTAACCAGCTATGTAGGTATATCTCTTTGCCTTAGGATTTTATAGTTTTTATAGGCAAAACCTAAACGGCTCGATATTTGTGATTTAATCGAACGATTGTATAGTGTTCGCCATTAATATTCAACATAAACAATTAAATGAATTAAATTAAATAGTAAAAATATTAAACTAAATTAGAAAGTTTTTTAATTTTATTCTCAACGGGATTAATGGAAACAGAGAAAAAAATTATGATAATATTGGATTAATGAGTTTTTTTGTATAACCAAACACCCAAATAATGAAAGGTGAATTAAGACTTATTCTATTATTATGTATTTGAACATTATATCATCTGTAAAGGAGTCTCCTGCTTCTCATTTTTGCTTATTGAGTTAATTGTATGGCTTGATCTATCTAATTTTCGAATAAAATCTTAATGACAGTTGTTGTTGGATAAAATTTTAAGGCTACTTTCCCTTCAAATACTTAGGGGCAATCATCAATCTTACCCCTCATCGTTCCAGTAACTTGAAAGAAAATCTTCATTCAATTAAGAACAAAGTGGCTATTGGGAAAGCCCCTTACCTCAATTCTATTCTCACTATCATATAGCCCAACACTCTTATTAGAGACTTTATGTGGAAGAATTCAGCCACTCCAAAAGCATTCACTTAATTAATAGGAACACCACTATCCTCTCTAAATCTCATAGTGGGATCTTTATTAAAGACTTCACCCTCGCGAGGCCAACTCTTTATAGCACTAGGAGCTTAGACTTACTTAATCAGAAAAATACTTTTTGGACTCAACTGGTGAAGGCTAAATATGGAATACTTAACCCATGGCATCCCAAAGAAAACATCAAAGGTCAGTAAAATTTGGAGTAGCATTTTGGCTAATTTAAAAATTTTGAGATCATATATTATCAAACACATTGGTAATGGGGAATCCATTAGTATCAATGATCACTCATGGTGCTTTGATATCCCTATAAGTAGTAAACCTAATTTTATTAATATAGAACACCCTTGCTCACATATGGTTCCTTTTCTCTTACAGGACCAACGATGGACTGAGGAGGCCATCCTTAGAATTGGAAGTAGAAGCATTCTATATGATGCCTTTTGGCTATGGAAAAAGGATTCTAGTGGCCTCCCTTTAAGTAAAAGTGTATATAGGTTCTTGCTTTTAAATAAATACCTTATGAATATGCCATAGTCAAGTTGGAAATTTATGTGGTATTTGCATGTTGCCCCAAAATTAAAAACTTTTGGCAAGAAATTGCTTCATAAAAGATACTAACTTTGGATAGACTATCCAAAATTGGTATTAACCAAGCTATTGATAGCCCCCTATACCACAATGATATTGACTCTACTGATCATCTATTTTTTAATTGCAATTTTATGGAGAAAGTACAAAACATTTTGAAAGATAGATTTCATATTCAGTTTGATTTTTATGAAATTTAGATTCATAGCAATTGAATTTTTTGAAACAAAAACCTCAAACCTTCTCCCAGCTCTTATTCTTACTATTTTCTAGAACATTTGAAAAATGAGGAACAATTGCATCTTTAAAAGATCTGTACCTAATTTTAATCATTGTTGTTGGGAGGCCATTAGGAAATTCAATTATTATGCCATGCAACTAAGATTTGAGGAAAATAGAATCAGTGCAAAAGTTAGAACTTCAAAAAAAGGGTAAATAGGATGGAGCTTTAAAGATAAATATGGACAAAGCTTGCAGCAATACTACAAGGGAAGCTGGAGTTGGATACCTTATAAGGGACCACATGAGTAAATGCATTATTACAATAGCAACAAATACTTCAAGCCCATCAACTCTCTACATGGAACTTATATCAATAAGGGAAGCTTTAAAGTTTGCCACCTCAAACTATACTATAGTTCAAGCCAAATGGTTTTTGAAAACTAACTCAAAAGAAGCTTGTAAATGGATCCAAGGCAAGAAAGTGCATCCCCCTTTAAAATTCATCAACTTCTATAGGGAAATTAAATTCCTTAAAAGAAACATTAAATTTGAGTACATGTGAAAAAGGGAATTTAATATTTCTGCTAATTGTGGGGTCAAAATGAGTTACACTTTTAAATATAAAAGACCTTTTTTCAAATTCACTTAATAAGATTTTTTGTTTAATGAGTTCTGGTTTCTAATGAGCGCAAGCACTCATTGTTAATTACCCCTGAAATCAAAGCACCTTTGATTAAGAGATCTATATGAATAAACAACATTTCACAAATTGGAGGACAAAATAATTTATAAATATCATATCAATACATGACTCATGAACAACTTAAAATTTGAATCAATCTTCATTAGTAAAAAAAAACTTGTTGATGAATGTCTGATTTTCTAAGAATATATGGGTATTTGAATACTTGGCCTTGATGACTTATGAACATCCGAGATTCGGTATGCACTCGGCCTTCATGGTTTGTGAGTATTTGAATTTGGAAAGTACTCAGCCTTAGTGGCATGTGAGTATTTGAACTTGCGATACTCGACCTTGATGGCTTGTGAGTATTTGAGTTTAATATATACTCGGTCTTGATGGCTTGTGAATATTTGGATTTGACATGTGCTAGGCCTTGAAGGCTTATGAGCATTTGGATTTGATTTGTGTTCGGCCTTGATGGCTTATGAGCATTCGAATTTGATTTATGCTCGGTCCTTAGTGGCTTGCGAGCATTTGAATTTGATATGAATTGTATGAATGATTACTTAGCCTTGGCGCATGACTATTCTTTGTTGAATTTTCTTTTATCCCTGAGGATGTATAATTTTGCCTCCATGTAGACGTAAAAGTTCATCAGTGGAAATTTGTTTTTTCATGACGGCATTATATGCACAGTGTTATATTAAGGAGCTATGCCCCGATGACAAGCATTGACATACGCATCTCCCAAATAATATTACACTATAATATGTTGGAGCTTTGACTTTCACTATATGTTTCATGGATAAGATGGATTTAGATCAGATTTATAATTGGTCTTCTTTCTCCTCTTTTTCTCTTTTCATATTATTATTTTTTTAATATTGTTGTCATGGCGGGCTTGACCATTGAGCTAGATTGAGTAGCTATAATGGAATGGACATCCTTAACGTCTTCGATGTGAAGTCTTTGCATTTCATTTGTCTATTGATCAAGTTGTTTATTTTGTCATTGATATGCCATTTAGCTTTTTCATCATGAGGCTACCGGATACAACTGCTATGTAATACCCAAGTTTAGTCCCACATTGGAAGTGAGAGAAAAAATTATATAGTATATAAGACTTAGTGGGCTTACTATTGTTAACTTAGGCTTAAACATTTTAATATATTGGGCCAAGGTTTAAAAACCCGGTCCGGCGAGCCACCGGACAGGTATGATACTGGTACGGTACTTACCAGTACCGGCGTACTGGACGGGTTGTGGGCAGCATTGGCGGTAGCGGACGGCCTGCCGGAAGCTTCGAACGATGCTTCTGCCTCGATCACTGTATTGGGCTACATTACAAATCGGCTCACTCATGTATTGCTGGGCCATTATAAGAAATCAACTTCAATTGTTGATATGTCATCTCTAGAAGAGCCTTATACTTGCTTTTGGCCATTGATCCCATTTTCGTTTCAATTCAGTGAACTCTCTTTTCTTGATTTCTCTCATTTTCGTTAGTGCTGCATATAGTAGGTTAGGGTGTTGAGCTTAGTCCTTACTATAGTCGTAAGCTAGGCCTAGTAGGCTAGACCGGTTGGATTGCTGTAGTAACAAACCTGTCTAGGTCATACTCGGATTTTATTTTGAATCAGGTTTTTGGATTTGAACCCATAGCCATGCAAGAACATTGTAAAATTGAATGCGCTGGCTCAGTTTATCTTTGTTGTGATAACTTAACCAGATTTGGATTTGATTTACACAATACTACAACCAGATTTGGCTCAGTTTATCGAAGTAATAAAAAAGATTATCGTTCCCAACGAGGATCTGGCGGTCAAGTACCGATTACCCGATCGATCTATATCTAGACAATTCAAAGTATAGTTTTTGTTTTGAAAACTTCTAATGCAAGAAAACAAAAAGGTGGTTTTAGGGTTTTGGCTAAAAATCAATTCAGATAAAATCAGGACTCGGGGTTTCACCACGCTGACGATTATGAATTTAGTAAAAATAAATCTTTAAACAGATTGTTATAGTTTTGAAAGGGATTTTTCCTAAGGTATAGATTACCTCCTCTCGAAGCGTAACCCGGTATCTATTTATATTAATTCCCTATTCTCGTGACAATTAACATAAATAGACCCATTAAGTTCTGTGAAAAACCATGGAATCCTTCAAACGAATCCAAACTACTCTTGTGATTGGATTAGTAGGTTTGAAAAGAATATATCCGAGTTGCGATTCACCTATCGGTCCTTCTCGCAACGTCTAAAACGTAAAATTATGTGGCCAAGGTAAATTACGGAATAACACAATCCTAATCAAATCAAATCTATAAAATTCGTGCAAAAGATTTAAAACAATATATTTAATCATTAAATCGTCAACGGGCTATTCCCCAAATCCCAAAATTAAGGTTTACACATTCATGTTCAAAGTAAATAGCATGTTCATCGATGAATTAAACATGTAATCTCTCTAAAATAATGCAAAGAGGCACTAGGAAAGCAATTAGAACTCTTTCCCTTGATCTCGTGATGAAGATGAAGTGATCAAACCCTTCCTTGCATGATCTCTCGCCGGATTTCTGCCCTAGAATTGAATCTCGCCGTCGCCGCCACCTCCTCTTATTTTCGTGCGTAGAAGCCCCCAAAACCATACCAAAACCTTTCCTTTTATAGTCTAATCAGCATAGAACCCATCTAGGAAGGTTTCTGGAGAGTTTGGTTCAATTCTGGTTCGTTTTGGAGTCGAATCGAGTGAGAAACCCGTCGGGCGGACATTTTGACGGCCCGTGATGAAATTACGGCAGAGGCCGTACATGCTTCTGTGTGTACAGCGCCTTTGTACACAGAAAGTTTCACGGACCGTGATGGATTCACGGTCTCACCCGTGAAAGTTTCTGTGGACTTTTTAACTTAGCCGTTTCTTGTCGCCCTTTGAAGCAAAAATTACGGCCAAGGCCGTGAAAGTTGCGTTCTTCATTATTTTGACTCTAGATTTGACGTGCAACTTCGTAATATCCTCGGGAATCATACTTTGGCTTTAAAACTTGCAAAATCTATCATTTTTGAGCCGTTTTACCTACATTTTCATTAAAACCAAGAAAAGTGAAGATTCTATGCAAAGTGAAGTAAAAACACTAAAAATTGCATAAAATCATTCAATTAAGCCCAAAATATCATGTAAAATATAAGCAAAAACATAGTGTAAATGCAACGCATCATGCTCCATCTCTTTTAATCTTCTGTTGAAGCCTTCTCGGCAGACTTCTCAAAACTAGTATGTTTTTTTTTAGCCTTGGCCTTTCTAGAGCCTCCCGCTCACTCCTTTTATTCTTTTTTTTTTCTGCTGAGGATGCAAAACCAACCACTCTCTTTTGTAACTAGAGTTCTCCAACCTTCTCCATTCAAAAGCCTCACGCTCTTTTTTTTCGAGGCCTTCTCAGCGGACCTTCCCCAACGACCCTGCCTCCTATCTTTGTTTTCTGCTATCATGCTTTTACCCTATTTTTGAGGCCTCTCAAATCTCTTCTCCCTTCTCCGAAAAAATTTCCTGAGCAACGGGGTTGCTCAGTATTCCTGAGCACAGCCCCCTAGGATTTGAAAACGTGTCTAACTTTGTGAATCTCAAGAAAGCTTACAGTAAAAAGCAGCTTAATAAATTACTCAGTTAACGGACGTTAATAGCTCTGTGTAGAGTAGTGGACACGTTACTTTTTGGTTGCATCCACGATGATCGTGGATACAGCATCCACGATGATCGTGGATTCTGTATCCACGATCATGGATATTAAAAAAAAATCATGAATATTTATATAGGCTGCATCCACGATAATGCAGGCTACATTTTCGTGGATGCAGCCTACATAAATATCCACAATTTTTTTTAATATCCATGATCATGGATGTTGCGTCCACGATCATCGTGGATGTTGTGTCCACGATCATGGACACTATCCATAATTTTTAAAGCACTTGTACGATCTTAAGATGCTAAAAATATCATATTGAAATTCATATTTTTATTTTGAGATCATACTAAAAAATAACATGATGCTAAAAATAACGTGCATCTTAAGATGCTAGAAATGGAAAAATAACATGCATCTTAAGATCATAATAAAAAATAGCGTGTCCACTATTGTACACGAAGCTATTAACGTCTGTTAACGGAGCAATTGATTGAGCTGCTTTTTACTGTAGGCTTTCTTGAGATTCACAAAGTTAGACAATCGAATCCTAGGGGGCTGTGCTCAGGAATATTGAGCAACGGGGTTGCTTAGGAAATTTTTTCCCCTTCTCTAGCCAGAGTCCTTCGTTCTCCTATCTTTCAGCCTTGCCAGCCTAATATCATTTTTTTTTTGTTGATGGTTTCTTTTTTTAGACCTCCCCAGCCTTTTGGCATAACATTCCTGATTTTTCAATGTACTTTTTTTTTACAGTCCAGCCTCCCGACGCCCTTTTCTTTTTACTCTTTTCTCTTTCTTTTTTATTTTTAAAAAATCATGTAAATCAATAAAGCTGCGACCGCTCCTCAGCTGCCTTCCCCCTTAGCGGACAGTCCGTCGCCTTCCCCCTCTCTTCCGACCATCAGTTGATGCCGCTCTGTGCTCCTTCTCGCCGAACTTTGCTTCGCCCATCTCCTTCTCGGCGAAGAGCTGCGATCTCCTCTCCTTAGCCCGCCTGCCAACCTACGAGCAACTCCACATCTCTGGTGACCTACGACTCTAACGAACGAACTCCTCAACTCCGGTGACTAGATCCACGTCTTCGGCGACCTATGCCAAGTCTTATTGGATACTTAATCTAAAAAATATACAGCCTTGATGCCAAGTCTTATTGGATACTTAATCTAAAAAATATCCGGCCTTGATGGTGTAATGGATATTTTAAAAATATCTGACCTTGATGGCGTAATGGATATTTTAATTTTAAAAAATATCTGACCTCAACGACATGTTAGATATTTTAACTTTTGAAAATATCTGGCCTTAACTATGTGTTGGATATTTTAATTTGAAAAATATCCAGCCTTAGTAGCATATTGGATATTTTTACCTTAGCGACTTGTTCAGACAAATAGAGTGGTATTCAGAGCTAAAATCAAGTTTTTTAAGAAAAGCATAAGCTAAAAATTTCTTTTTTTAGCTTTCACAATTTCTAATATTTTAAATTTCTAATATTCAGACAAATAGAGTGTTAATTAGGAATTCTATGATGAGGCATTATGGCGAATAAAATTTTTAAGCACGGGGACGCTTAAGTGGGAAAAACAGGGTGCTCTTGTTTTTCTGTTAAAAATATTTTTTTATTTTTTTATTTAGAAATGATGTACACCTTGTAAGCTATCCAATGGTACGAATATTGAGGTATTTTAGATTATGTATACATATAAAATATTCTAACCAATATCACATATAAGACAAAAAATACTATTCATTTTATAAAAAAATCTAATATTGATTAGAATATTTTATACGTATACGTAATTTAAAATACCCCAATATTAGTACCATTGGATAGCTTACAAGGTGTACATCATTTCTAAAAAAAATAAAAAAATATTTTTAGGGAAAAAATGATAGCCCACTTAAGCGATGACTACTTTTTGTGAGACAGAAATCCGGCAGCTTAGGATTTTTCGGCTGCCCCCTTAATTTTTCACTAAAAAAATTTTTTTTTAAATTTTTTTTTAAGAAATAATCTACACATTGAAAGCTATCTAATAGTATCAATATTAGGATAGTTTAAATTATACACAATAAGAAATTACCCTATACATTATTATATAAAAGATAAAATAAATTTATTTTATAAAAATATTTAGAATAATTTTTTATTATGTATAATCTAAATTATTCTAATATTGATATTATTGAATAGCTTACGAGGTGTAGATCATTTCTTAAAAGAAAAATAAAAAAAAAATATTTTTTAATAGAAAATGAAAGGGTGCAGCCGAAAAAATCCTTAGGATTCGTACTCCTTTTTGTGTGCCTTGTTTTAGTGTTGACTGTCTTTGCTCTAAAGTCAAGTCACATGTGACTGGACAATTAGGAAATAAATATTTTTTTTCGTTATTATTTGTAAATTAACAAATGAGCACTATCAGAAATTTGAAAACAAAGTGTAGGACAAGTGCTTTTCATGTTAAAAACTTTTATGATGGAGAGTAAAAAGCAATATTATGACCTAAAAAATGGGGTGTTCATTTGGTTCGAATCGAATCGAATTGGACCGGTTCGGTCCGAACTAAAATTTTTTTTATCTATATAATAAAAATTAAAATCGATCTGAATTTATTGAAAACCAAAAATAAATTGAACCGAACAAAAACCAAAATTTATACAATCTTCAGCACGATGCTCTTCGTTCTACGCCACGGGAAATGCATGCACATTAATGCCTAATCAGACCAATTAACTCATAAAGCAATTAATGCATTGCGCATATATAATTATTATAAAATTTAATCTTGTGGCTGAAGCGCCACTTTGGTCTAACGGCTCGAGAGGTGCCTATTAATTGCTTGTGGCTTGTGGCCGAAGCAACTTCTGTCCCATCACTTTTATATAATAATAATAAAAAAAACGTCTGATACTTTGAATATTAATAAAATATTAAAAATTAAAAGATATGTGATTGATTGATTCGAGTGCAATTAATACTTTAAATATTAAAAAAAGCCTGATACATGTGATTGATTCGAGTGCAATTAAAAAAGACGGTGCAATTAATATATGTACATTCGAAAAAGTTAAAAAAGAAAATGCCTTCTGTTGAAGCCTTGAATTAATGCGTAGGCGTTTCGCGAATAGCTAAAAGCATTTAAGACGTCTGACATCTATCTAGTGTAATCAACTCATAAAGCATTAATTGTTTAATTTGTTAAAAAACATATATTAATAAAAAATTTAATATTAACCAAACCGAATAACCGATTATTCGGTACGGTTCGATTTGTTTTTTTTTTTATTTTTTAAAACTAAAAATTGAAATCAAATCAAAATTATTTTATTTAATATAAAATCGAATTCAACTCGAACCATTGTATAAAAATCAAATCGAACTGATTATTAAGGTTCAATTTTCTAAATTGAACCGGACTTTGGACAACCTTACTAAAAATAGGGTAGATCTTAAAAAATCACTATAAATTATTATTATATAGAAAGTTATATAATATTTATAATTATTTATTAAATAAATAAAATATCATAATATATTAATATGCATATTAAAATGATAAATTGCCTAAACACTCGCAACTTAAGTTTATATATATATATATATATATATATATATATATATATATATATATATATATATATATATATAATTATAAATTTTTGCATTCCAACAAGTTAATTTTAATTTATTAAATTATTATGTATATATATTAAGAAAGATATTAATTTAATATATATTGATATATATTCTATTTGTTATAAATATTAATAAACGTTCACTTGTATATATAAATACATAAATACATAAATACATAAATACAATATATAAAAATTAATGTTAAATTTTGCATATAATCATAGATAAAATGAAAAAGCCTAATTATGGGCCTGATTAGCTCTATTATTATAGCCTTCATAATTATACTAAACTGTATTTTTTATACTATGATATATTGTGAAAATTTATAAGTTATTTGATAAATAGCTATTATTTGCTACCATAATTTAAGCTCTTTTGTTTTTAATATTGTTAAACGTCACAATAATTAAAATTTATGTACACACGTGTCTATATATATAATATATATTATACTTATTTATTTATATTTATTACGGCAAATCAAGTGGTATGGAGAGCTAAAATTAGCATTTTTTTGAAAAAACATAAGCTAAATTTTTTTTGATTTTTAGTTGCTTTTTTCTACTGTAGTTTTTCATTACTAAACACTATTTTAACAATTTTTGATAAAAAATAACTTAAAAGCCAGGAGGCCAAACAAACTCCAAGAATGTCAACAACTTAAATTATGAATTCTTTAATGAGGCATTATGGCACTTGTTAGTGATTGACGTGTTTTTTTCCTCTTTTTTCTTCTCTATTCCGATCAAGAATAGACTAATTAAATAATAGAGCCAAAAGAAACAGATAGAAATGCTGAAAATAAAATAGATTTGTCATGTGATATAAGTGACATGAAGAATCCAATAATACACACTGATATTAAATTAATTGTAAGGCCTGATGCATAGTGGATGGTGACTACACGGCTTGTCATTTGTTTGCATTACTTGTTTTATGCGTTAGTGTTGACCGGGTTTCCCCAAAAGTCAAGTCGGATACAGCTGGGCGATTGGAAAACAAGTGATGGATGATGACTTGCATTAGTGTCGACTGACTTTTCTCAAAAGTCGCATGCGGTTGGATAATTAGAAAACAAATGATGAATGATGACTTGCCATAGCGTTGACTGGCTTTGCTCAAAAGTCAAGTCGAGGGTTGGACGATTAGAAAACACATGTTCTGACTCTTCTTTGCAAATTGACAATAAGCGCCAGCAGGAAGTTTGAGTAAAGTGAGGCCTGATGCATGGTGGATAATTAGTGAGGCCTGATGCATGGTGGATGATACTACTTGTCTTGTCATTGTTTGCAACACTTGGTTTTATGCTTCAGTGTTGACCGGCTTTCCCCAAAAGTCAAGCCGCATACAGCTGGACGATTGGAAAACAAGTGAAGGATGATGACTTGCATTAGCGTCGGCTGACTTTGCTCAAAAGTCGCATGCGGTTGGATAATTAGAAAACAAATGATGACTTGTTGTAGCATTGACTGGCTTTGCTCAAAAGTCAAGTCGGCAGTTGGACGATTAGAAAACACATGTTCTGACTCTTCTTTGTAAATTGACATAAGCGCCAGCTGGAAGTTTGAGTTAAACAGCTGCTGCTCATATATTTAATAATCCCAGAGAAAGCAAATTAGGATTCATTCTGTTATTATATGTTCGGATATAATATCACTTTTATAGGAGTCTTTTCTAAAAAGAAAGTGACTGGGTTTTCAATAGGAAAGAAGGAAAAGAAGTGTTATACTTGCATATTATTCTAGCTAATTTAACTGTACAATTACTATCAATCGCACAATCAACGGTCATCCATGCTGTAATTGGTTTAAAATTTGGATATAAGCTTGAGACTACTTGTTCTTCATTATCAAAGGTGGTGATTTGATTCGAAGGAGCATACTGATAGTGACTTTTCCATACTCGCTCCATGATCATTACCAATTGCTCATGGAAAAATTTGGAGAAAGCATTAGATGGCTAAAAAAATGTCTTATCATTTGATTTATGTAAAAATGCATTTAGCTTGTCCCTAATTCACTTGGCTAATTTATCAAATTTAAAATATTTAAATATTTCACATGACACATTTCGCAATACAATGCCAAATTTATATGAACTTGATTTATCTACAAATAATTTTAAGGGAGCATTTTGCTTCTTTTTGTCAAATTAATTCTTTGTATGCTCTCGACTTTTCAAAAGGATAGCTTTTAAATTGTTGGAATAGTTCTTCCTTGTATGCAACTAAATTTAAAATTTGTAAACAACTAACTGGCGTGGTTTGCTCAATCTAAATTTTAGATAAAATTTCAAGGATTAGTTCTTGTACTTCATCCTGAACTATGTGCAAACTTCTGATATTAGTTCAAGTGTCTTTTTCCTCATTTTTCTTCGCCACTCGGCTAGAGATAGTGGTTGGTTAATTACATAAACAGCGACAAGCAACTGTTTGTGGTCTTGAAAACAAAGTTTTGTCAAGTAATCGATTAATGCCGTTTGATTGGTAAGAAGAAACTACTATTCTATGATATTAATTAATTAGTAATGTGTGATGGTTGATCTCTTTCTTTTTAGGCCTGCTCATTCGCAACGTGCCTATATAATAACAAGAATCATGTGATGAGCGTTCCCCACAACACAACTATTCCAACAAACAAACACTCAAATGATGAGCAAATCCCCAAGCAGCCTCCTCTCCTTCTTCTCTCTTGCGTTAGTGAGCAGCATGTCGTTGCCTCGTGTCAGCAATGCAGCGATCCGGTGCCGTGAGGCAGAAAGGGAAGCCCTGCTGGAGTTGAAGCAGAGGCTCGATGATCCTTCCAATCGCTTCACTTCCTGGGTTGGCAAGGATTGCTGCGCGTGGAAGGGCATCGGTTGCAGCGACGTCACTGGTCATGTCATCAAGCTCAACCTTCGGAATGAACATTATTTTGATAATGATGAATATTATTTAGAAAGGGAAATGTCTGGGTTGCGGGGTGATATAAGCACTGCTTCGTCGCTGCAATCTCTTGAGGAGCTGACTCATCTGGACCTTAGCGGCAATGACTTTAGTGGCTACACCATCCCTGCCTTCTTCGGATCCTTTGGGAGTCTAACTTATCTGAATCTCTCATATGCATGCTTCAGTGGCAGAGTACCATACCAGCTTGGAAATCTCTCCACCTTGCGCCATCTCGACCTTTCCTATAACTGGTATTGTAGTGATGACTATAATTTCTCAATTTCATACAACTTGTACGTTGAAAACCCAGGATGGATCGCTCGCCTCACTTCCCTCCGACACCTCAACATGAGCTTCGTTAGTTTTGGAGGTGCGTCGAGCTGGTTTCAAGCATTGAATGCGCTCCCTCACATTCAAGACGTCGAATTGACTTATTGTGAATTGGGGCCTTTTCCTCATTCCCCACCTCATCTCAATTTCAAATCACTCCTCACACTTAATTTGGCAGGTAAATTATATAGTCGACTACCTGTAATTTTGATTGGAATAATATGATCTAATATATGTCACCTCTCTTTAATATTTGCTAGGTAACTATGTCCCTGAACCAATGTGGGTGTACAATATAACTACCTTGGAGAGTTTCAGTTTTGGTTGGAATAGAATATATGGGTCATCCATGAATGGCTCTATTTCAAAGTTGACTTCTCTAAGGGTGTTAGATTTGTCTGGAAGTTCAATATCTAAGAATTTCTTACTATCGCTGTCCAATCTCTGCAATCTCCAAATTTTAATCCTTGAAAAAGTGTCAATTAAGCATTTGCTTTCCAATCTAAAGATGGCTCTTTCTGGATGTCTTATGTACAATTTAGAGGAATTGTATCTTGGGAGCAACCTCATTGGACATTTTCCTAGTTGGTTTGGCAATATGAAGAATCTCAAGCTTATTGATCTTTCTGATAACTTTCTCCATGGATCATTGCTGGTGTCACCTGGAAGCCTGACATCATTACAATATTTGAATTTGGGAGGCAACAACTTGAATGGGACAACCGGAGAAAGTATTGGACAACTAAAGAATCTTATCAATTTGGATCTATCCTATAACTCATTAAGTTTGTCTCTTATCCACTTGGGTAACTTATCAAGTTTAAAGTACTTGGATATTTCATGGAGCACTTTGTTCATGGAAGATACTAATGATTGGGTGCCTCCATTTCAGCTTCAAAGCCTTCGTATGGATTATTGCAACATAGTGCCAAGGCCCCATTTCCCAAAATGGCTCCAAACTCAAACAACTCTTTCTTCACTATCTTTGACAAATGCAAGGATTCAAGACACTATTCCTAGTTGGTTTCCTTTAAGTCTCAAGTATTTATTTCTCAACAATAACAAGATTGGTGGGAAATTAACACATTTCTTTCAGAATCTCACAAGATTAGATCTTTCAAATAATTCACTATCAGGGTACCTTCCATCACAAATGGCAAATATGATGCCAAGCCTGAAGTACTTAGATCTCTCAGAAAATAAGTTCACTGGTGTGGTGCCTCAAAACTTTACAAAGTTACAAAGATTGGATCTCTCAAAAAATTCATTTTCCGGGCATCTTCCATCACAAATGGAAAATATGATGCCAAACCTGAAGTACTTTGATCTCTCAGATAATAAATTCACTGGTGTGATGCCACAAAACTTTACAATGTTACAAAGATTGGATCTCTCGAAAAATTCATTCTCAGGGTATCTTTCTTTACAAATGGGAACTATGATGCCACATCTACAGTACTTAAATCTCTCAGATAATAAGTTCACTGGTCTGATGCCACAAAACTTTACAAAATTACGAACATTAGATCTCTCACAAAATTCATTCTTAGGTCATCTTCCTTTACAATTGGGAAATATGATGCCAAGTCTAGAGTACTTAGATCTCTCTAATAATAAGTTCTCTGGTGATATACCTCAAAACTTCACAAAGCTACAAGTTTTATATCTCTCAAACAATACATTCTCAGGACATCTTAATCCAACAATCAACAACACAATATCAAACTTAGTTTATCTTGATTTATCTATAAATAATTTGAATGGGAACATTCCTCATTCTCTTTGCCAAATGAATTCATTAGTTGAACTCAATCTTTTTGAAAATAATTTCTCAGGAGAGCTTCCCAATTGTTGGAATAATTCCTTCCTAAGCGTGTTTGACATTTCATTTAATCAATTGCATGGAGAATTTCCAGACTCACTTTGTAACCTACAGGGAATACAAAGACTACAATTGAGCTACAATAATTTATCTGGAAGAATCCCTCTTTGTTTACAAAATTGTAGAGAATTGATGGTTGTTGATGCAGGACATAATAACTTTACAGGAAATATACCAACTTGGTCTTTAGATGGCCTTTCTTCTTTGCAAGTCCTCATCTTACGCTCCAATTCTTTGAGTGGCAACATTCATGAATTATCGCAGCTTATAAGTCTTCAAATATTGGATCTTTCTAACAATCACTTCACAGGA
Organism: Costus lasius; assembly: GCA_027563935.2. Lineage (NCBI taxonomy): Eukaryota > Viridiplantae > Streptophyta > Magnoliopsida > Zingiberales > Costaceae > Costus > Costus lasius. The sequence continues at coordinate 143,373,649 of CM050447.1, read as the reverse complement.
TCTATTGAGCGAAGCTTTAGTAACTTCACTGCAATGAAAAGCTCATCTGAGAATTATTACAATTATTACAGCGATTGTAATGGAAATGTATCTTTCAATGGCAATAGCTGGTTATTGCTCTTCATAAAAGGAAATGAGCACAAGTACAAGTATGTTTGCTCAGGTGGATTGGTTCTAGTTATTGATCTCTCCGATAATGACTTATCAGGATATATTCCAAAGGAATTAGGAAATCTGCATGGATTACAAAGCTTAAATTTGTCTGGAAACAACTTCATAGGGGAGATACCAAGTAACATCAACGGAATGCAAAGGCTAGAAGTCTTAGATCTTTCAAGGAACAATTTGTCAGGCAAAATCCCTTCAACTTTGGCAGATTTAACTTTTTTGGATATCTTGAACTTGTCATATAATAATTTCTCGGGCAGTATTCCCACTGGTAGACAACTACAAACATTTGATCAATCCAGCTATATTGGAAACCCAAACCTTTGTGGTCCTCCTGTTGCAAAAAATTGTACAAATGATAGAAAAATTGAAGAAGGAAATAGAAATGACAATGATAAAAAAGAAACTATCTGGCTAGTTGCTAGCTTCACACTTGGATTTATTATGGGATTTTGGGGAATTTGGGGCACTCTTTTGTTGCATAAAAGGTGGAGGATCCTTTACTTTGGTGCTGTTGATTACGCCTTCGATAAGCTCTGCGTGGAGATGCTGCTGCATATTCGAAGAAAATTCTTTTGAAGATCGAGATGGCTTATAAGCATTTTTATTTGTGATAAACGGTTGGTGTGTATGCCTACGTGCAAATATATATCTATTCATGTTGTAGTGTTTGTTACGAAAGATGATAAATAATAATATTTGTGTTTACCTCTCTACTTGTTAAGCTAATGGCAAAATGAGAATTGTGGATCTTAAATGAAAGGTAAAATTTAGTATGACTTTCTCAAAATCTCAATAATTTTTAATACTTTCTTTTTTACCTTTTTCATTTATTAACTAAATTATTGAAAGATAACCCAATACAAGATTACAATGACACTCAAACTTACATATTTTGCGGTACGTATATGGGGTCAAAAAGTGTTATATATTAAGAATGTAATATGACCATTTCAAATTTATCTTAAATTAATAAGGCTTTTTGTTTAATGGGTTCTGGCTTCCAATGAGCGTGCTCATTATTAATTACCCTTAAAATTAGGGAACATTTGATTAAGAGATCTATACTATGAAATAAATACAAGACTAAGCAATTTTATTCATGAACATTTTGAAAATACATGGTTTATCATGATACATGAGTGATGAAAACGGAGTCTTTATCAATTTGGATACTTTTGTGTTTGTCAAAAGTTTAATCTTGCAATGGCTTATGAGATAATATCCGGCCTAGGCAACACAATGTCATATTGAAGAACTACGCCCCGATGATAAATATCGACGTATGCACCTCCCAAATAATATTCCATCGTAATGCATTAAGGCATGTTGGATTTTGGAACTTGGAAAATCATCCGCCCTGGTGGCGTATTGGATGTTTGATTTGGAAAAATATCCGACCTTGCGACTTGTTAAATATTTAAATTTGGGGAAATTATCCAGCCTTGCGGCTTGTTGGATAATTTGAATTTGAAAGTATCTGGTCTTGCGACTTGTTGGATATTTAGATTTGAAAAAAATTACCCGGCCTTGCAGCTTGTTGGATAATTTGATTTGAGAAATTATCCGGCCTTGTGGCGTGTTCGATAATTTAATTTTTTATTTTATAATACTTCAACCTTAACAAGCGCAACAACATATTGAGGAGTTATGCCCCGACGATAAACGTCGACGTACGCACCTCCCAAATAATATTCCATCGCGATGCATCAAGACTTTCGGTATTATGTTCAAATGAGAATTTTTCTTCGGACTTAACATTCAGCCAGATGCGACTTGTAAATTTTATTTGATGTATAATTATTCCTTTGACATCACTTTGGCCTCGTATTTTGAATGCTGGATCATTATTAGATCTCGTTTGATTTTGGCTTGGATTTACGCTTTGGATACGCACTTGGGGCTTAAGTACCAAATGTCACTTGTGCTGAAGTGGAACAAGCGTCGTTCATGTTTGATGAGCATATGAAGTTTATCATTAGTTCAGCTTATCGAATTTTGGACTAAATCCGGGCTCAAACTTGGTCAACATGGGTTGAGACTAACTGAAACATGATTGTGACGAAATTAACTACGCCAAACGAGTTTGTCTTGTTATTTTTGATTTTATTACTCTCGGCCAAAGAGTAAAGAGTAAAGTTCCCCTTTTTTAATGCTCAGCCTACGGCCGAAACTTGGATGATCCCTCCGACTGACGGCCGCGGGTCTATTTCGTCGGAGGCTCCGACGGAATGAGTGCAACGATGGAGACACGGAGGTGGCGAAGCATCGCCTATGGACCTAGTGACTCGTCCACAGAGGAGATGGCGTCCATGTTTGCCGAGAAGCTGGTCTGGAGCAGATTCATTGGCAACGTTCGTCAATGGTGACTAAGGGAATGGCGTCGGCGATTGCAGAAGAGGCGGCGCCGGCGATTGGTGGATGAGAAGCTGATTTGGGGGAAGTTACCGACGACATCCGTCAATGGCGACAGCGGGTTCAAACGAACTCATGATGATCCATCCGTAAAGGAGATGGCGCGGAAGGAGAAGACTGTGGCAGAGCGATGTTGCTGGAGCTAATTTGGGAGAGATTTATTAGCGTCACCCGTCTGCAGCGAGATGGACTGTAGCGTTTCTTCCATGGGCGACAACAGAGGAGGTTGCATAAGTGGACGTTGTGGAGCTACATTAGCCAGGCTCCCATCCAACAACCGGCTTGGATTCCACACCGTAGACTTCTCCCGAAGATGACGAACTTGATTTCCTTCATTTACAAACAGGAGCTGGCAAAATCGGGTTGGATCCAGATCTTGATGCGGTCTGGACTGAGAATGGCTGACCAGCACAGCCGTGGAAGTAGGGAAGGAGAAGACTCCGGCGCGCCTGAAAGTAACTGCGGAGTAGCAGATTTGAAGAAGGTCCGATTGATTCGTAGGTCCGTTTTCAACATCTCATCTTTTTTATTTCTTGCGGATTTCTGAATTCAATGAGCATCCATTTCTTTTTCCGCTTCGCTGCTGATTGCTCTTGAAAAGAAATCTGGGATTCCAATTTGATAGTTTCGGGATTGTATTTGGCGAATTTGTGATCTTGGTACACGTCGAATTCTGGATTTCAAAACCTGCTAATTATTTTTGGTTCTGCTGGCAGGGGATGGAAGAGAGGAGCTTTGGGCCTTTATTGGATTCGATGATGCTGAATCTTACTTGGAATTTGGATTCAGATTTTTTTTTTATTTGACGATTCGATTAAGGACGAGTCAGGGTCTGTCTTTCTCTTCTTTGTTCTTTTGTTCCCAGACAACAATTTTTGTAGAATTCTGACTTTAGGACTCTCTAGAATACTTTAGGACTCTCTTTTGGTGCAAGAATTGTGAAGTTCAAGTTGTCACCAGAGATTTCAGTCAATTTTTATTGAGGCTTTGATTACCGTCTCTGACTTTCGTCATTAATTTGATGATCCATTGAGCTAGAGCCACCATCAGGTAATTTTTGAACAATTCTTTCATGTTGAAATCCAATGCATCTTGTTGTCTGAGAAATAAACCAGAGTTCTCCGACTTAGTGGCGTACTTCACCTCTCCGGTAATTTTAATCTTTTTCTTTTTTTATTTTCAGCAATAGTTCTTCGTTCTTCATTCGCCGTACACATCCAAGGATAAACTTTATTTTTTTTGCCTTCTTTTTTTGTGCCAGAACTCTCTTCGTTCTTCGTTCTTTTTTTGTGCCATACACATCCAAGGATAAACTATTTCCAGCAATAGTTCTTCGTTCTTCGTTCTTCTGAGACCTACCCCAAACTCTCTTCTCTTATTATTATTTTTTATTGCCGAGAGATGCTTCACCTCACCACCTCAGTGCACCTCCTTCTTGCTATTTTTCTCTCTCTTTTTTTTTAAGCCGAGACATTCTTCTTTTACCTGAGACCTTCAGCCGAGACCCTCTTCAATTTTTATTTTTGCTTCTTTTTTTATTGCTGAGATATCCAAGAGCCCTTCATTCTTTGCCACCCTCTTTTGTTGTCGTCCAAGACTTCTTCCCTGGCATTCTTATTCTTCTACCTCCTTTTTATTCACTCCGGCGTCTCTGTCGATTCCTTTTTTGCAAGCCTCACGGCACTCTATTCTTCTCTTTTTATAAGCCTTCAGTCCTCTTCTCGAAATTTATTTTCTTCTCTTCGCATTAAATGTCTGGCGCTTTCTTTTGCTTGAAAATTTTTATTGCTGTCAATGCTTTTGCAAGTTGTGATTCCTTTATTCGATTTCCCAGCCAACGCTTATCTCAGCTCTAAGCTTCCTTTTATTTTTTATCCTGCCGATTTTTGCCGAGTCCTCGTGCCCGCTTAATTTCTTGCGCAGCTCTATTGCTGAGCTAGGATTCCTCTTTTGCTTTCTTTCCCATAATGGTGCATTAGATTCCTTTTCCTTCTTTTATTTCTTGAGTAAACTGATTCCATTTATAATCAAAAATTAATTTTGACTGTTACGCATGCGTGGTTAAAATTTCCCTGCCAGCCCTTCTTTATTTCTTGCGATAAAAGTTATTAGTTTTTTTTTTTAATTCTGCAGCCTTCCAAAACATTGGCCATTCCAGATTTTTGTTTCCCCCTTTTTTTCTTCCTGCTGGCGTGTAATTTTCTTCTTAGTCAAAGTAAATTTTGACTTTTCAATGATTCAACACTTAACTTCATTCTTTCCAAAATTGGAAACTTAGAATGATCTACCATGGTTTATTTAACTTGCCTAGTGCAAATATCATTACTAGGTGGGTCTTCTCACTTCCTTTTTATGAATGCCAATATTTACATGAGCTTATATTTTCTGATAGCCAATAGGGAGCATAAATATCATTACCAGGTTGTCTTGCGAGCTAAGAAGCTTGCCATGATTGAGGTGCTGAGATAAGCATTTGTTGCGGAGAATTTCCAAGGACTTTATATACCAAGCATACTTATGATGTCATCATTTTTTTTTATCAATTTTCTTTATGTTTTTTGCTATGCACACTTGGTTAATGGTTCAACACCGTACAGTTTGAATAACTTTATGTTTTAATCTTAATGGCTTAATGATATTTTCCCCTTGCATTTGTGTTCTCGTGTTCTCGATGATGCTGCTTAGCCAACACTCAACCCGTGCACACGTCTGTTCTCTCGATGTTATTTCCCTCACCTTTTCGCTCATGTATTAGTTTTTGATTTTTAGTATTTTATAGGTTTAGCAACATAATTTTTATACTCATGTCGGGTTTAGGTTTACTATTTAAAACTTAATTACTTAAGAATATCATCTCTAAGTAGTTGCTTCATTGAATCATCTACTTTGTTATATAAATTAAAACTTACATATTTTAAATTAAATTAGAATCAGGGGCTTATAGTTCTTAAGTAAAAATTTGGTGTTTATAAGTTAAACCTGAATTAAATACCCTAGGATACCATCAATAATCCTCACCTATGAGATATGATCATGGAGTTCCATGACCGATTGAACACACTTTCAACAATGAGCAACAAAAAGAAGAAAAATAGTGAGAAAGAGGCAATAACTAACCAGCTATGTAGGTATATCTCTTTTCTCTTATAGGATCAAAGATGGACTGAGGAGGCCTTCCTTAGAATTGGAAGCAAAAGCATTCTACATGATGCCTTTTGGGTATGGAAAAAGGATTCTAGTGGCCTCCCTTTAAGTAAAAGTGTATATAGGTTTTTGCTTTTAAATAAATACCATATGAATATGCCATAGTCAAGTTGGAAATTTATGTGGTATTTGCATGTTTCCCCAAAAGTAAAACTTTTGGCTAGAAATTGCTTCACAAAAGACTTCCAACTTTGGATAGACTATCCAAAATTGGTATTAACCAAGATATTGATTGCCCCCTATACCACAATGATATTGACTCTAGAAAGTACAAAACATTTTGAAAGGTAGATTTCATATTCAGTTTGATTTTTATGAAATTTGGATTCATAGCAATTGGATTTTTTGAAACAAAAACCTCAAACCTTCTCCTAGCTCTTATTCTTACTATTTTCTAGAACATTTGAAAAATGAGGAACAATTGCATCTTTAAAAGATCTGTACCTAATTTTAATCATTCTTGTTGGGAGGCCATTAGGAAATTCAATGATTATCTCATGCAACTAAGTTTTGAGGGAAATAGAATCAATGCAAAAGTCAGAAATTCAAAAACGGGTAAATGGACACCTCCATCGGATAGGATGGAGCTTTAAAGATAAATATGGACAAAGCTTGCAGCAATACTACAAGGGAAGCTGGAGTTGGATACCTGAGAAGGGACCACATGAGTAAATGCATTATTACAATAGCAACAAATACGCCAAGCTCGTCAACTCTCTACACAAAACATTTATCAATAAGGGAAGAAAGTGCAAGAAAGTGCAAGAAAGTGCATCCCCATTCAAAATTAAAGTTTGCCACCTCAAACTATACTACAGTTCAAGTCAAATGGTTTTTGAAAACTAACTCAAAAGAAGCTTGTAAATGGATCCAAGGCAAGAAAGTGCATCCCCCTTCAAAATTCATCAACTTCTATAGGGAAATTAAATTCCTTGAAAGAAACATTAAATTTGAATACATGTGAAAAAGAGAATTTAATATTTCTGCTAACTGTGGGGTCAAAAAGTGTTACACTTTTAAATGTAAAAGACCTTTTTCAAATTCATCTTATATTAATAAGGTTTTTTGTTTAATGGGTTATAGCTTCCAATGAGCGCAAGCACTTATTGTTAATTACCCCTGAAGTCAAGACATCTTTGATTAAGAGATTTATATGAATAAATATATTTCACAAATTGAAAGACAAAATGATTTATAAATATCATATCAATACATGGCTCATGAAAAGATTATATAGTATAAAAGGCTTAGTGGGCTTGCTATTGTTAACTTGAGTTTAAACATTTTAATATATTGGGCAGAACCATTCTATAAAGAGAAAATAACATTCTCACCATCATTATGCTCATTGTCATTCTGAACATTAAAACCCCAAGCATAAGCCCCTTCAACAATTCTCTGACTAGCACCAGTTGTGGTAGCAGGAGACCTTGTGACATTCTCAGTCAATTTAAGACAGCGATGATTTTCTACTTTGTGTTCTTTGTCCAAGCAATTGACATAGAGAACAAGTGTAACATAATCTCCCTTCTGTAAATTTCGCCCTTTTGATTCTTTTTTTTTTTACGCGCTCTCTTTTTATTTATCACCTCTCCATTCCTTCTGTCCCCAAATTAATTTAGGAAATCTTCATTCGCAGCTTTTGTGAGCAGCTGTGGTAGAGATATGGATTTCTTGGTTCCAGTCTTTGTTTGACCAAATCTTGTTGTTTCTCACACTTGCATCCATAAAATTCAATCCTAGGCACTCAAGAAGAAGCCGCTGAGACATACGACATTGCCGCGATTAAGTTTCGCGGTCTCAACATCGTCACAAACTTTGACATCGCGAGATATGACGTAGAGAAGATCTTGGCAAGTAGCAGTCTGCTTGCACGAGAGCATGCTAGAAGAAACAAGTATACCATGTCTCAAGCTGTTGTTGCCTTAGCTCAAAGTAGCAGCAGCAGGGAGCTCAACCACACTGCTGAGGACAACACAAACCGTACTGATTGGAAAATTGCCCTCTATCGGTCCTCTGACAAGACATTGGTGCAATCAGAAGAACAAAATCGCATGCTCATATCTGAATTCCAAAATGAACGATTTGCCAACAACACGAACAGCACTGGCAGTTCCGCAGAAGGAAGTATTGATAGAGCTGATATTTCCATACTCTTCGCCAAGGCACCACATAAATATGCTAACTTTGGCCCATTGAACTCATGGAATCCATCAAGCCTGCCAAAGCCTGCGCCGCCCTTGGCTCACATGCCGATGTTTGCCGCTTGGACAGATACCTAAGCCGCACTGTCGTTTTCAACAATGCAACTCAACAAGTTAACACAAATCAAACCATGGCAATGGTTTGTAGTAGAGATTGCTGATCCATAGTATATGTGGGCACCAGGCCTCTGTCTTGTCTTCTGGGGTCCTTGAATGTTTGTATTAACTTCTTGGGGAAGGATTCGGCAGTGTGGGGCTTTGGTGGTTTTAGAGCAAGGTAAGCTGCTCATCTATGTCTGTAGTTCGTCCCTGTCTCTCGTCTCTTCTTTGTTGATTGCTTTGGTACATCCATAGTTGCGTAGACCTTGTTCCCCTCGGTGAAAGAAAAAGCTGCTTGGCCATGCCATTAATTTCAAACAAGATTTGCACTGAGCTCCTGTCAGGTCTGATACGTTCTGCATAAGCATGAGTTTTGAGAGTGAAACACACAGGAAATGAGTGATGAATGATCCATGGAAAGCATAAGCGGGAAAGTCGATATCATCAAAGGGCACTGACGTATTACAAGATTAATTATTGTAGAGGATGCTTCAAAAAACTGGATGATTCTCTAGGTTCTTACTATTTGCTTCTGTTCATTTTGTCCTAGCCTCTCGGTGTTCCTTCTCCCCTGCCTATCTATTTTGTTTTTTTTTTCTTCTCCTGCCGAGAGGCCCATGCTCCATCTCTTTTAATCTTCTGCCGAAGCCTTCTCGGCAGACTTCTCAAAACCAGTATGTTTTTTTAGCCTTGGCCTTTCTGGAGCCTTCCGCCCCTCCTTTTATTCTTTTTTTTTTCTGCTGAGGATGCAAAACCAACAACTCTCTTTTGTAACCAGAGTTCTCCAACCTTCTCCATTCAAAAGCCTCACACTCTTTTGTTTTTTTCGAGGCCTTCTCGGTGGACCTTCTCCAACCTTCTCCTTCTATTCTTTTCGAGGCCTTATCGGTCCTATCTTTGTTTTCTACTGTCGTGCTTTTACTATGTTTTTGAGGCCTCTCGAATCTCTTCTCCCTTCTCCAGCCAGAGTCCTTCGCTCTCCTGTCTTTCAGCCTTGCCAGCCTAATATCATTTTTTTTTTGTTGATGGTTTCTTTTTTAGACCTTCCCAGCCTTTTGGCATAACACTCCTGATTTTTCAATGTACTTTTTTTTTACAGTCCAGCCTCCCGGCCTCCTTTTCTTTTTACTCTTTTCTCTTTCTTTTCTATTTTTTAAAAATCATCCTAAACGACTTGTAAATCAATAAAGCTGCGACCGCTCCTGAGCTGCCTTCCCCCTCAGCGGACAGTCCGCCGCCTTCCCCCTCTCTCCCGACCGTCCGCTGACGCCACTCTATGCTCCTTCTCGCCGAACGTTGCTTCGCCCATCTCCTTCTCGCCGAAGAGCTGCGATCTCCTCTCCTTAGCCCGCCTGCCAACCTACGACCAACTCCACATCTCTGGTGACCTACGACTTTAACGAACAACTCCTCAACTCCGGTGACTAGATCCACGTCTCCGGCGACCTATGACTCCGGCAACTAGCTGCCACTTAGCTCCAACCTCCAGCACCGCATGCAGCTCAGCTCTACTACTTAGCTCCAACATCTAGCACTACAACAGCTCTGTGACTCCTCCAGCGACCAACTCAGCTACCCAACCAGACTTCGGCCACTAGCTTAGCTACGCAACCACAGCTCCGGTGACCAATTTCCCGCGCAAAGGTGAGGTTGAAAATGTAAGTTTTGTTGAGTGGTTTGCTAGTTTATCAAGTTATAAGTTTTATATCATACTTATAGTTGAGTGGTATGCTAGTATGGATTATCAAGTTACAAGTTTTATTTCATACGTATAGCTGAATGGTATGCCTAATAGTATGGATTATCAATTTATGCCTATACCATATGGATGTCTAGATCATATAAATTATCAACTATTGTTTCATTTTGATCATGCCTAGATAATATGGATTATCAATTTATGCCTATACCATATTTTGTTTCATTTTTTTAAGTATTAATGTTTATTATTTGTTTATACTTCTTAATTCAAGTTCCATGGCACCGACATTAAAAAACAAAGCAATTTAGAATATACAAATGATTATAATATTTTGTGATGTTTGTATCGGACATATTATGAACTTCTTATGTTATCAAACTATGAACTTTTTGTGGTATCAAACTATGAACTTATTATGTTATTAAAATTGCTTGTGTGTAATCACAAGTTTAATATTATAACACAACAGTTTATTCTGCTTAGCAGCATAATTATTAAACTAAACAACTGGATACTTCCCTAGACAACTGACTTTCAACTAATAATTCTCAAGTTAATAGAAACTAAAAGCAGAATCAGCCCCAAACTGAGCTTTAGTGTTGACTAACTTTGCTCTAAAGTCAAGTTGCATCAAACGAAACAAAAGTCAAGTCAATTTTGTGATACGGTGCAGGACAAGTACTTTCCATGTTAAAATGTTATGCTCCAAGGTAAAAAGCATTATTGTTATTATAAAAATACTACATATCATATTTATGGGTAAAAAAGTATTACATTTTAAATGTGTTATGAAAACAAGAATCCCCAAAATCGGTTGAGAAACCAAGACACACGAGCAAAAGGGGCGAAAATTAGGTCAAAACTTGCCAAAACAGTGAAATCGGACGAGAGAGTACCAGATCGGCGGCAATCACCTGATGGGAAGGGTCGCCTGAGTGTTTAGAAGGTCAAGGATGGTCGGAGCTCCAAGATCGGCGCACGAGCGAGCGAGAAAGAGCAAAAACGGTAGGTGGAACCCCAGGTTTACGACACCTTTATCGCGGGCCTCGAATAGAATTACGCCCGAAACGATGTTTACGGCATTGCCGTAACGGGTAAAAAAAACTTTCGGCTCAAAAAATTGCACAGATTACGGTACCGTTAAAATGTTTATGGCAGTACCGTAATGGGTCGAAAACCAGTGCCCATTATGGTACCGAAAATAATTTTACGGTGGGGCCATAATATCGATCACGGATTTTTTTTATTTTATTTTATTTTTTTGAAAATAAAATTCAAAATTTCAAAATTTCAAAAATTCAAAAATTCAACAAATATGGTACTGTAGAAATACTTACGGGGGTACCGTAAAACGCAAAAACTCTCGGGAAGATTTTGTCACAAAATACGGTACCGTAGAAATACTTACGGCGGTACCATTTTCTCATAAAAAATTCTCTAGTCAAAAATAACAGAGATTACGGTACCATAACGGATATTACGGTAGTGCCGTAATTTCACGCCAAATCTTGTTTCCTACAGAAAAAATTATAAAAATTAGTTCTAAAAGAAATTTAAAACAAAGTAAATAAAAAAACAAAACTAAAGTTAGAAAGCTTGGGTTGCCTCCCAAGAAGCGCTAATTTAAAGGTCATTAGCTTGACCCTTTTGCACTCGTATTTGATCGTGAACTCCTCAATTGCCCTTCTGATCTTTCTTTTGGTTGGGCATCTCTTCTAACAACATAAGGCTCAGCCTTGAAACAGTCTCTAAATTTGCTCAGGATTTTCTTTCCTTTGTGTATCAGCTTAGATCTTTTTCTCCTTCTTCTTATCTTTTTCTTCTGCAATTTCTTGTCAATATCCTCAGAAATATTGTTAGTTTCAGAATTTGAGGTTTCATCAAATAAACTAGAAACATGAATAACAACATCATCAAATATTTCAATACTACAACATGAACCAGAGTAAGAAAGTTTATTCAGTGAATCATTAAGATTGAATTCAATTTTGTTGTCACAGATATCCAGAGTGATCTTTCCTTCTTTCACATCTATGTTTGCTTTAGCAGTAGCTAACAGTGGTCTACCAAGAATTATAGGGTTTTTGTGATTTTCTTCCATATCTAATACCACAAAATTTGCAGGTATGAAAAACTCACCTATCTTGATTGGAACATTCTCTAATATACATACAGGATACTTTACCGATGAATCCGCGAGCTGTAAGGATATGGATGTAGGCTTTAGCTCTCCAATGTTTAGTTTCCTATAAATAGAAAGAGGCATTAGACTCATGCTAGCACCTAGGTCACATAAGGCTAAGTCAAAAGCCAATGTGCCAATAGAACATGGTATAGAAAAACTACCTGGATCCTTTAGTTTATGGGGCAATTTGTTCTGTATGATAGCACTACAATCTTCAGTTAAAGTTACAGTGCAAGTGCCATAATCATCTAATTTCCTCTTGTTAGACAAAATCTCTTTTAAGAATTTAGCATAAAATGGCATTTGAGAAATAACTTCATTAAAAAGAATGTTAATGTAAATCTTTTTCAAAATTTCAAGGAACTTTCCAAATTGTTTGTCTAATTTATTTTGAACTAATCTCTGTGGAAAGGGTATAGGTGGCTTGTAAAGAGGAGGCAAATTAGGTTTAGAATTATCTTTTTCACATGGTTCATCTTCTCTTGGTTCATCACCCTTTTGAGGTGGCAAACAAGTTTGGGACTCCTCATGTGAAGAAGACTTTTCTAACTCTAGTTCCCTTTCATGATCATCATCAAGCCCTTTTTCTTTATTTTCAAATCTCCCTCTAGGTTCTCCTAGTTGTTTCCCACTCCTAATCATGATGGCATTACAGTGCTCCCTAGGGTTTGGTTCAGGTTTGGCAGGTAACTTTCCTGGGGGTCTGTATGAGGTACTGGCCTGTTGTGCAATTTGTGACTCTAGCATTTTGTTGTGAGCAACAATACCATCTATCCTTGAATTGATCTGCTTCAGACTCTCATTCACATCAGAATTGAGCTGTTTCAAATTCTCATTCATATCATCATTCTGTTTTTTCTGGAACCCCATAAATTGAGTAAACATCTCTTCTAAGCTGGGTTTTTGGGGTTGACTCTGATTTTGTGTTCTTTGTTGAAATCCCCTATATTCATTCTGCTCACTAGCAAAATTATTGCTTTTCCAGGATAAATTAGGGTGGTTCCTCCATCCAGGGTTATAGGTATTAGAGTAGGGGTCATTAGATCTGCTTTTATTGTAACCTCCTACTACATTAACTTGTTCCTCACCCCTATCAACAATTATTTTGCACTCTTCAGCATTATGCCCTTTATTCCCACAAATCTCACAAGTAATAGAAGAAGTAACAACATGAGTTTGCATTTTAAATGTATCAAAACGATTACACAAAGATTCAACTTTCTCAGCTAGAGTGCGGAAATCACTACCATCATTCTTACCTTGAGGAGGTCCATATATCACTTCTCTTTCTCTGGAATTCTGATCATTGTTCAAAGTCATCTCTTCAATCAGTTGATAGGCTTCCTCCAAAGTCTTGCTCATGAAAGCACCTCCTGCGGCAGCATCAACTGTGAGGCGTGTATTATAAAGCAAAGCATAATAAAATGTTTCAATCAAAACCCATCTCTCCAAGCCATGGTGAGGACACTTCCTTTGCAATTCATTGTAGCGCTCCCATGCTTCACTAAGAGATTCTCCTTCCTTCTGAGCAAATCCCGTGATCTGGTTTCTTAAATGAATCGTCTTACTGGGAGGGAAGTATTTCATTAGAAAAGCATTAGACAACTGCTCCCAAGTTGTAAACGTTCCAGAAGGTTGAGAGTGTAGCCAATCACATGCTCGGTCCCTGATAGAAAAAGAAAATAATTGCAATTTTAGTGCATCATTAGAAACTCCATTAATTTTAATTGTATCACATAATTCATAAAAAAGAGAAAGATGAATATTAGGATCCTCAAGTGGAGATCCTCCAAACTGATGTTGTTGAAGCATAGATAGGAAGGTTGGTTTAATCTCAAAATTGTTCGCATCAATGGCCGGTCTGGTGACACTAGAGTGAACTCCCTGTGAATTAGGGGCAGCGTAGTCGCGCAGAGATCTTCTCTCGTTATTTGCCATATCCAAAATTTCTTCTCCTATCTCTTGTTGTGTCTCTTGTAAATCCTCTTCAAGTCTCAACTTCCTGCGCACTCTAAGGGTTTTGTTAATTTCAGGATCCAATGGAACAAGCGGCCCTGACCTAAGACTCCTGCGCATGCAAAGTAAATAGATCAAGTGATTTCAAGGAAAGCAAAAAAAATCAAAAATAGTAAATAAAAACCTAGTCTAGCAATAATCTCAATATCTCCGATATTAACAAAAACTAAAGTCCCCGGCAACGGCGCCAAAAACTTGTTATATCCCAAGTTGTTTGGCATGTACCTTGGACTAATCCCCGGCAACGGCGCCAAAAACTTGTTGTGATCCGAAATGACACACTTTTAAATACAAGTAGGTAGACTTGCTTCAGGTGTTGCGGCCAAAACCTAAGTATTGGCACACAGGGCAATTGTCACTCCCTGACACGACTCTAGAAACTTGTTGTCCCTAAACTTGTAGTGTCTGCAAGTGCACAGATACTCGAAATAATAAAGAAAATATCGATCCCACAGAGACCTATATTGTTGAGTACCGAATAATTGATTTTTCACTATCTAGGCAATCGAAAGAGTATAAACTAGCAATCGAGGACTAAAGCGCTAAAACGGAATTATCAGAGAAAGAAGTTGGGACTAGGGTTTCGTTCACTTTAATTTTTATGACTAGACATGAATAAAGATTTCGTCAGTTTAATTTCAATATGATAAAGATGAAATTTACTTTAATAAAAGGATTGTCTCACTTTCATGCAGACAACCATGCAGGGATCAATCCTCGCTTTCGCGCAAGATTAGTCCCAACGCTGAAGATAAGTAAATCATCAAACATAGAACTCAAGGATCACTCTCGTGCATCCGAATTCTAGGTTGATAATCTCTAGTGGAATCTCAAGGATCACTTTCGTGCATCCGAGTCTCGACACTAGTTTTACTCATGATTCTCTAACGTTCCGATCCTTGCTCTCGCACAAGATCTCCACGTTTGAAAACTTAGACTCAACCCTAGATTTATATTATCATCATGACAATTAGTTTACTAGAATCAAATAAATAAGAACTATCCTAAAAGAGTTCCTAACATGCAATTCTAGAGTTCCAAATTCTCAAGCAATTACTTTTCAGTCAATGGCAAAAATTCTAAATACATGAATTATAATATAGATCTATGGAGAGTCTAAGAACAATTACCACATGAGTAAAATTATCATGCTAAGATTAAACACAACGAAATAATAAAATATAATCATCTAGTCATTAAAAATCAAGTGAATTACTCCCCCATGTCCCAAAATAAGTTTAAGCTATCATAGAGGGAAGATTACAATAATCCATGTTCAAGGAAATCGAAAAGAAGAAGAAACAGAAATTACGATACGGCCGTAAAGATGTTTACGGCCGTAATCTGGGCGAACAGCGGCGGCGCTCGATTTTCTAATGATTTCTCCTCCGTCTGATCTCCGATCACGTTGAAACTTTAGGTGCACATTCTCCTCCTCTATGAGTAGCTTTCACTCAAATTTCATGGCCGGAGATGCGCTGTACGCTTCCCAGCGGCAAAACCTAGGGCGATGGCGTGTGAGGCAATTTCTCTCTCTGTGGTGGATAAAAATTAGGGCTTTTGGTGTCTTTGTCTTCGTCTCGGTGATGGCTCTCTGATTGCTTCTTTCAACAACGTATTTAATGGCCTGGATCAATCGCAATCGTCTCCGCAAAAATTGACCTTCGGAGTTGACCGGGAAAGTAGCGAGCAACATTGTAATTACGGCCGTAATGGATCTTACGGCAGTGCCGTAATCTTGATAGCGAGTTCTCGGGTTAAAATCTTCTAGAATCACGGTACCGTAATCATATTTACGGCAATGCCGTAATATCAAAAATCTTTTGGGTAGAAAATCGACCCGAATTACGGTACTGTAACGATGTTTACGGTAGTGTCGTAAACTCCATCAATTCTCTGATAAAAAACGCTCCGAATTACGGTACTGTAACGATGTTTATGGTAGTGCCGTAATCATATGAAATTCTCTGCCCGGAAAAACTCCAAATTACGGTATCGTAAAGATCATGTTGGGGGTGTCGTAATTTGCTCTGAAGCTCCAAATCTTCTGAAATTTGACGTGTGATTTCCTTTTGATGTCGTGAATTCAATTATGCACTTGGATTGCTCGAAATCAACTGAAAAACATGCCTTTTTGCCAGAAATTCATCAAAAACAAAAAAGAGTGTAGATTCCGTAAATATTGATAAAAGGTATAAAAAAAGCAAAGTCTAGGAATATGACACAAAAATATCAATAAAATGACATAGAAATTACAATAAATTTCGGTGTCATCACTTATTAAATTCACCTTACAATAATATTGTTTTTGTTTTGTGGGTTCTCGCTTCTAATGAGTACAAACTCTCATTGTTAATTACCCAAAAAATTAGGGTACCTTGAGAGATCTATGTTATGAAATAAAAAAATAAAAGTATGAGTCATAAACATTATGAAAATATATGATTTAGCATAAAACAAAAAAGGACAGAAGAAAATAGTTTTCACCACTTTGAACAACTTATCTCTATCAAATATTCAGCCGTGTAATGACTTATTGGATATTTAATTATCCGATGGCTTGTTGGATACTTATATCTGAAAATATACCGCCAAGGCTTGTTGGATACTTAATCTAAAAAATATCGGGCCTTGATGGTGTAATTGATATTTTAATTTTGAAAAATATGTAACCTCAACGACATATTGGCTATTTTAACTTTTGAAAATATCTGGCCTTAACTATGTGTTGAATATTTTAATTTAAAAAATATTCAACCTTAATATAGCATATTGGATATTTTAATTTTAAAAAATATCGACCTTAACGACTTGTTTAATATTGTATTATAAAATATTATAAAAATTTATAAGCTATTTAGTAAACAACTATATAATATATATATATATATATATATATATATATATATATATATATATATATATATGTATTCAGACAAATAGAGTGGTATTCAGGGCTAAAATCAGGTTTTTTAAGAAAAGCAAAAGCTAAAAATTTTCTAATATTTTTAATTGCTTTTTTTGACTGTAGTTTCATTACCACACGCTATTTTAACAATTTTGAATACAAAAGTAACTTAAAAGGTGGGGCAAACAGCCCCAAGAATGTTAATTAGGAATTCTATGATGAGGCATTATGGCACTCATTAAAATGAAATGGTTATGGGTGTAGGAGTTTATTTACACTTAGTCACCAATTTAATCATGTCAATTATGGATTATATGATGAGGCTTTATGGCACTTATTAAAATGAAATGATTATGGGTGCAGGAGTTTACATACACTTGTCACCAATTTAATCATCTTCACATTATTTGCCTTATTTAAGTTGTTGGGATATTTTTTAATTGGACAAAGGCAGTAAACTATTGTCGAAAAGTTGAATTTAGATTCCATGGAATAAAAAATAATTAAACTCTTTCATATCAGAGCAAAATATTATTAATTATTAAATGAATATGATTAATTGTTGAGGTATATAAATAAATCTTAACTAGTAATCCTGTGAGAAAAAATCGTGGTTGACTCCATTGCGAGTCCTCGCTCAAGTCTAAATAAATAATTGATAGTGATTCATGTGTATTTTTTTTCTTTTTGTCTTCGCTATTTCAGAATATGATTAATAGTTAAGGTATATATATAAATCTTAAATACTAATGCAGATTGTGAGAAAAATTTAATAGTCGACTCTATTACGAGTTCTCGCCCATGTCAAGTAATTCACATGTCTTTTTCCCATTTTTTTTCTTCTCTATTTCGGTAAAAGATAGATTGATTAAGGCTCCGTTTCGTATACCTGAAACTTTTATCTTTTAATGATTGAAAAAGTGCTGGTTAAAAAAGTTAAAATGTGTTTGACAATTTGAAAAATAAAACTAAAATAATAGTAATATATTTTTAATTAAAAATTAATTTTAATAATTTTTATTGAATAATATTAATTTTTGCTAAATTTTTTGTAAAAAAATTTAAATAATAATAAAAAAGAATTTTAGATTTAATATTTTTAATTAAAATAGTAATTTAAAAAATAATTTTGTCATAGAAAAGATGCATGTGTGGACATAAGAAGCAAAAAAAAAAATATATATAACAATAGCTAGAAAGCAGCCAAAAGCAGCTCTCTTCCCGTTTTTTGAAACTCATGTTGTTTATAGGTTTCAAACCTAGAGGCAGCTTGCGAAACACATTAGCTTTTTAAAAATTTGCTTTTTAACCATCATAATAACTTGATCAGCATAGCCAAACAGGGCCTAAATGATAGAGCCAAAAGAAACGGATAAAAGTGTTGAAAACAAATTAGATTTAGATTTGTCAAGACGAGTGTGATATAAGCGGCATGAAGAATCCAATAATACACACCAATAATAAATTAATTAGTAAGGCCTGATGCATGGTGGATGATGACTATTTATCTTGTCATTTGTTTGCAATACTTTCTTTAGGCTGTGTTTCCTACGACAGATTCCACAGCGGATGGAATGGAAAGTAATATTTTTCATCGTTTCTTTGGACAAACAGAAAACGAGGGAAAGAAAATTGCCTAAAATTTTTCCCCATTTTCCGTCGAAAATGTTTCCGCCCGAATTGGGAGGAAACACAACTCACGTAGCGTTCTTCTTCACAGGCACCGCCTCATTTCCTTCCCTCTCCATTTTCGCAGGCGCTGCCCCTCCTTCCCTCTCCATTTTTGCCGGCGCCGCCCTCCTCCTTCCCCTCCTCGCTGGTGCCACCCTTCTCCTTCCCACTCCCTCCTCCCGTCGCCGAGCTCGCCAGACTACCATTGTCAAGCTCGCGTTGCCTCGCTTCCCTCGCCGAAAGCTCACGTCGTCGAGCTTGCATGCCTCCTGTTGCCTTGCCAGCCTCCCATTGCCGAACTCCACCTCGCCGCCTTAAACTCATCCGTCTCGAGCTCGCCGCTCACAAGACCGGATGTGGAGCTCCTCACCTCGCCTTGAGCTCGTCTCAAGCTCCGTCTCCGCCTCGCCCCGAGCTCCACCTCTGCCACGTCTCGAGCTCCTCCTCCACCTCGCCACGAGCTCCGCCTCGCCTCGAGCTCGCCTCGCACGAGATCGGAACTCCTCTCTGTCGTGAACTCCACCTCTCACGAGACTAGAACTCCACCTCACAGCCGACTCGCTGCTCCCGGCGAGCTCTCTTGCGTCCACCTTTATCTTCATCATTTTTCATGTTTTTATTTGTTGTCTTCATTTCCTTGCATGTCTTTATTGATTCTAATTTCATTGTACAACTTTATTGTATCCATCTTCTATTAACTTATCTTCATCATCATCACCTCACAAATATATATATATATATATATATATATATATATATATATATATATAATTACTTATTAGAATATTTTTCATACTCTCTAATTAGATAAATATATTTTAAAAAATTATATATTTTAAGTGATATGGTAGGATCTTACGATCTTACGTTCCAACCTGCCACCACCGGACTGAAGCTTCTGCACGCCACCCGCCTACGACCGTGCTCCGACGGACACTCCAGAACCGGCCAACCAATACCATACCGTAGAAACCAGGCGATATGGTACCATACCATAGAAATCAGACAGTATGGTACCGTACCATAGAAACTAGGTGGTATGGTACCATACCATAGAAACCAGGTGGTACTGTACAGTTTTGAAATCCCTGGTCCAGAGCCTACAGAGTGGTGTTAAATGTTAATGTGCTTCAATACAAGTCAATGAGAGGTCAATTCAGGAATGTGTTGACACAATTCTCCACCTGATTTCCAATTTGCCTTTCTACATTACTCATTTAGAAACTTACAGGCGTTTCCATCACTCTTAACCCGTGAAGAAAATCTCATTTCTGCTACACTCTCGTACTTCTGTACAGTACTGATTCCCTCTTGGTATTTTCATATTAACTGCGGAACCCCAAAAACCTAAATATTAAGCACTAAGCAGCTAATGAATTTGAACAGAGATAGGAAGGAACTACCAGAAAACATGAGATGGCAGTTTCTGAACAACTGCAAGTGGCAACTTTCTGGAAGCAGTTATATTATATATAATTTCCTACCAGTGAACTACTTTTTGGCAATCTCTTGATTCGAATCATCTTTTTATTATTTCAAGAACAAAACTCTTGATGACAGAATCTGAGCATTTAAACAACAAAAGGAGATGAGTACATGCAATCATGCTACTGCAAGATGACAAGGGGTTACCTACATTTATTTGGCCCCATTGAAATGCGTCATCAGTATCAGGGATAAAAGCACTGATAGTTACAGGGTGCTATCAAAAGAAACAGAATATAAAAGCATAAAGAACCAAAATTTTTGGAGACTTTATATTAATTAACTGATAGAACTGTTTTATACAGAATCATAGAAGAAGAAATGGATATTGAATCTCTCATGATAGATACATCAATAAATTTCTTGACAATGTTTGGTCAATTAATCTTGCACTACATGTTTTTCTTTCCCACAAGAAAAAATCAAACCAAACAATTCAGCAAATTGAACAAATCTTGCTCAACCCAAACCCATTTAAACCTTTTAAATGGGTTTAGCTCGTATTAATGCATCCGATGAGTTTTGTTTTGTATTTTAAATCATCCTACTTCTCAAAACACAGCAAGCAAGCATTTAATGACACTTCCAATCTAATCAAATATTTTTCAGCAGATAGTTAGCATCAACCAAACAACATTCTGTTGTAGCACAACACTGAGAGTGTCATTCTTTTACTATACTTTCACAACATATGTATTTAATTTTGACAGATTGCTCAGTCATGTTTTTCCAATGGAATAGCATTGCTATGGCATCCAGATTAGAGGTGGACATTATAGGCCATCAGCTGCAGTAGCATTGCACAATGCGGGTCAAACAAAACATGGGCTTTTGACAGGCCAATAGGTTGCAGGCAGCGCATTGCTCGCATGTGATCCATGCTAAGCTGGCCTTGGTACATGGGCCAAGCTCAACATGGCATAACAATGATTGTGCCAAGTATAATGCATGTGCTCGGCATGACACAATATAAGATTTAACATTATAAAGCAACTTTATATATTTCTTTTGAGGTTTTAAATATATTTTTAAGTTTTCAAGCGTGAGCAGCCCAAAGGCACTGGGCTCATGTTGTGTCCGTGCCATCGCAGGTAATCACTGAGTGGTGCGTAGCACACTCCAACGCAAGCCAGCCAACCAGGTATAGTTTCATGCATTGCTTGTTCTGATGTGTCGCACCCGATCCATTTAGAGTTGCGTACCACTAAGCACAACCTGTAATATGATGGGGCCATAGGGCATGCCTAGGTCATGCTTAGCCTAGCATGGCCTATGTTCAAAAAATGATAAAGATGAATATATAATGGTTGTGATAGAAATCCAAGGAATAGGGCTTGTACTAGCAACAACCAATCTGCGTTTCCTTGATTTCTGAAACGCTGATCAGAAAGTCATTGAAAATGAGTAAAGCACTACCGGAATAGGTAGTAATCATCAAGAATCAAGTAGAGACTGAGGGAATAAGATGAGCTCAGCAACAAAGGAGGACTACTAAAAAAGGGAAGAAAAAAAAAAGAAATAAAGATACAATACACCTCATAGTCCTCACCACCTATTCTTTTAGTGAAAGACTAATATTTTCCTCGAAGCTCTTTTTATTGTTGCATCCAATCAAGCACTCAAAATATTCAATCAATCCAATGATGCTTTTGCCACAATAAGGCTTTGATGCACTTTGCAAAAGAAGGGTCACTGGCTTGAGAAGAGTAATTTACATTTTAAGAATCACAAAGTGTGTAGAGTCATAGAGGTTGATTTTATAAAGAAACAAGGATCATGAAGAAAATCTGCACCCCCTCTCATGCATTCAAAAGATCGAGTTGCAAACCTCTTCACACTAGCCCTTGATTTAACTTATTTTTTTTTATTTTATGTGACAAGCTACATTTCGTTAGAGTATTTGAAGGTTCAATTACATAATTGGTGCATATACTATTGCACTCAATTAACTTCTATTTTTAAAAAATAAATTATTTGTTCTTGATAAAAATTAATGCAGAGATACAAATAGATGTTTATGCACTAAATTAACAAAAATAAAAAATGAGCAATACATTAAAACTGAGAGTAAAGTTTGAGCACTACTTGTATAATTTACTCACTATTTCAGAAACACATTGTATAATTTATCATAAGATAGCTTTGTCCATGAAAGATGTACTCTACTTATCAAATCATTTGAAGAATAATTTATCCTTCAATTTGAGTAAAAAACTTAAAATATAAATCATCAATGCACTGTTATAAGCATTACAAATAAACTATGATATTTAGAATCAAATTCCTACACATTATAAATTACTTGCTGCTCCTAACTAGTTCATGAGTATACGTGTTAATATTCATATTGCCAGTGAATGTACATTAAGCAACAATCTTATATATGCTTTTTTTTTCTTTTCTTTTTCTTATTTTCTTCATATCTACATCATATATCATACGAATATAGATTTACCTACTAAATATGACATTGGATACCCCTAAACAGGAAAAAAGAAAGAAAAACGGAATATCTGTATTGTAGAAGCCCCAAATAGGTTACCTTCAACGAAAAAAAAAAACAGCTCTTTGGCCAAAGCTGGCCACCCATGGACACTGATTCAGTCTTCAGGAAACCATAGCTCTGTAGCTGATTCAGTCTTCAGGCAACCATAACTCTGTTGCTATTGACTGAGACAAGACATCCATGTGGGATGCTATGAATCTAGTTAACTAGTATTTACCTGTAATCATATGAGTTATTAGCTAAAGTAACAGCACAAAAAAAAACTATTTTTATAATCCTAGTTCAACTAGAGTATTGAACTTACATCTTTTGAGTCTTATGAACATGCTTATGAATTATCAATCAGTCTCCTGGATGAGATCCTTGATTGGTTCACCAGATGATATACTATCTCCTTCATGAGGAACTATATCAATCTGCTGATGAGAAATAAAAGAGATGCATATGGTAACGTAGAAGCAATGCAAATCGTAAGCAGCAATAAAAGCACACAACATATAAAAGTTCATATTAGGAATCATAAAAAACTCACGTGCAATTGCTTTGATGGACAACTCATGTCAGCACGATCACTAGCTTTCTTAACCGAGTTATGTACTCTCAACTTTCGAGAAGGCCTGTCTTTACTTGACTTCAACTGATTTCTTGAAGACTCAGGTACTTTTCTAGATTTTTGCTCGAGGTCACATTTATCAACAATGGGTCCAAGTTTTGCAACACCACCAACCTTCCTTTTAATAGCCGTAACTTTCTTGACAGCCTCTCTTAAAGCATGCATTGCCACGCTATAGACATCCGGAGAAACTGCTCCAACTTCAACATATTTCATGGCTTCACGACATAGGTTATTGTATCTAGTCGTAGGTGATTCCTCATCATTATCGTTTAATTCAGTCTGATTCCTATTTGAATTACCTGATAAAAGATTTTTCTTCTGAAACTTCCTTATTTTCCTCAAAGAACCGAGGGGGTGATTATGATCTTTTACAAACTTTGTAACAACCCACTTACAAGAATTGTTCTTCTTCACCATAAGCAATGTTTTGCAACCTACCTGGTGGCTTCTCGAGGCCTTTTTATCTTACCCTCATTGCACATATCTTTTTTCACATAAAAACCCTCTTTGGAGCACACAAACAAGCGAGATATGATAGACTTATCACGCTTTGACCTATAGTAGGTACTGACACGCATGTTAAAGCCAACAAATCTTGAATATGCATAGTAGAATGTCTTCGCAGCCTCTTCAGACTCAAATTTCATGCCCTCATATGGTTCAGTAATTCCATGTCCCTCATGCAAAACTAAGGTTCTTTCCAATTCAAAAATCTCATTATCCTCTTCCTCCGACTGCTCATCATCTGATATTGTTCTTGGGTTCAGTTCATGGTTATGATGCTTAACTATGTTTGAAACAATCCATTTCCCAGAATCTCGTTTCTTCACCATTATCATCGCTTTACAGCCAATCCTTGTAACAGCTCTAGGTCGTTGAAGTCTCTCTTCCGCATTTTCACCTTTCTTTGCTCGAAAACCTTCCTTTGAACATACAAGCAACCGAGAGATTATTAAATTATCACGTTTAGATCGGTAGTATGAACTAATTCGTGCTCTAAACCGATCGCCTAGCATACTGATTATAGAATACTTGAGCTTCCCATTCAGAATCAAACTCCATTCCCTCATATGGTTCCAGACCTGGTTCCCCTTCAAGCGGAAGGATTGTCATTCCATTACTCGCACTTGTTTCATTCCCCGTTGGGTTTTCTATCACTTCTTCATCTTCCCGGAGATAAGGATCATAATCCAGCATTACCACTTTCCCTTGTGCACCAAGTACATGATTATGTATTTTTTCACATTTTGTAACCACCCATTTCCCTGAACTTTGTTTTTTTACCATAATCATGGCTCTACAGCCAACTCTAGTTATCATTCTGGGCCTTTTGCTCCTGCTTTCATTGATTACCTCTTTTGTTGAACGAAAACCCTCTCTCGAGCATACAAGTTGCCGAGAAATAATGGAATTGTCCCGCTTGGACCGGATAAATGAACTAACTCGTGCTTTGAAGCCCATCTGAGCAGCATATGTATGATAAAACTCCCTAGCAGTCTCTTCAGACTCAAATTCCATGCCTTCAAATGGTTCTAAAATTGGCTCAAACAATCCCTTCGTAACAGAATTTTCAATCATATCATCAACATCAGTAATACGAGGTTCTGCATCAACTGCAAGTATATGTGAATCAATGGAGAAGCACAAACAATTTTTGCATTATATTTCTTTGGAATCTCTATCCCTAACAATTTTCAAGAAGTTATACTTAATTGCAAATGGAAAATGGAATGGATGACGAGATGATAGTTCTCATATCTCATGGTATTTCAAAGTTTAGTTACTTCCCTCCTTATATTCATATAGTGGCTTGTAGATGAGTGCTTATTGTTAGCCCAAGGGCATGATTTCGAAGTTCTCCCAGTCCACTAATGATATTGGCTTCTCATGTCGCAGGATAGGTCACTTTATATTTGTTCTAAACAAGTTCGCTAATGATATTGGCCTCTCATGTAGCAGGATAGGTCACTATATTTGTTCTAAACAAGTCTACTAATCAAGTTATCTTGACTATCTGTGTTGATGACATTTTACTTTCTAGAAGTCATGTTCAAGGCATTGTGGAATGAAAGAGACATCTTGAAAAGCTATTTGACAACGATTCAAGAAAACCACATTATTTTCTTGGCATTGAGATTCCTTATAGTACTCACGAGTGTTTCCGTTACAAATGAAGTATGCTATGAATATTCTAGAAGAAATCAATCGTCATGGTAGTAAACCTGTAGAATATCCTTATTTTAAAAAAATAGAGCTATCGCACTGGCACATGACTTGATGTTTATTTAGTTGTAGAAGTGGCTAACTTGTTCGTGTAAACTTATGAAAAGAGACATTAGATGAAGTCTTAAAATTCTACATTATTTTAAAGGAGATTTACGAAAGGCTTACAATACAAGAAGCATGGGCATTAAGGGTAGAATCCTTCTCCCATGCCGAGTTGAAAGCTCGGGAGATGCAAAGTTCATATCTAGCTTTTGTATTTATGTTGGAGAAAAGCTTGCTACTTGGAAAGCAAAAAGTAAATTATGGTCCCCCCCGCCCCGCGCGCGAAATTGAACATACAAAAAGATGCAGATTCATATTCATTCGAAGGATGTTGAAAACACTCAAAGACAATGCGTGCTGCGATTTATATTGCAAGTAATTGAGCCTTTCAAGAGAGAACTAAAAACATTGAAGTTGATTATCACTTTTATGTTTGATGTCAAAGAAGATTAGCACCCCATTCACTTCATTTGAAAATCAATTTGTTGATGTCTTCATCGGATCTCTTTCAACCACACATGTTGATGATACATTGTATAACAAGTCGGGCATGACTGAGATGTATACTCAGCTTGAAGGGAAGTATTAAAATTAATAATAAATGTTATATATTATGCATGTGAACTTAAGTCCTACATTGCTTAAATGATAGGGCCCACAACTCACCCTATCATATAAATCAATTTGTTGCTGTCTTCATTAGACCTCTTACCACCACACATGTTGATACATTATGTAATAAGTCGGGCATGACTAACATGTATACTCAGCTTAAAGAGGAGTGTTAAAATTAATAAAAAAATGTTATATATTATGCATGTAATTTAAGTCCCATTGCCTAAATGTTGGGGCCCACAACTCATCCTGTCATATATATTTGTAACCTCTTATTAGGAATAATATTGCAGTTAGCCATTCAACTACTTTAACCAAGAGAATCCACAATAGCTCATGTCACTTTCTTGGCTGAACTAAGTGTTGAATAAACTTAGTTGAGATCTCTTATCTTGGCTCTTAGCTTTTGTTGTAAGAAGGCACTTCAAAGCTTCTAGTGCAATTCATCAGGGTACTTTCATATTGCAAAAGGGCCAAATTGATTTCATCAATTTTACATGAACCGTGCATAAGAAATAAGCAGCATCAGATTGCATTGCTAGCGACCCTTGATTATGATTTACACTTTACAACCCTGGCATAAATAACAAGTATAACAAAACAAGCTACAAATGCATGAGCTGAAACGTTCAACTTCCTTCTAAATCGAATAATTAAAGAAATTAAAAAATATATTTTTAACTTGAACACATAGTAGGACATTAGCACCATTTGTAGCATAACGAGTAGAAGGGAAAAAAGAAAATTGTTCACCAAGAGTCAAATGCACTTGTCTAGTTAATACCAGATTCCAGTGCAGTCATGTGCTTATATTTCCAACGTTTCTCCTCCTCTTCACAATCAATCAACAATCGATAATTACACAATGTTATGGCACTTACCAAAAAGAAATGAACTTGCCAAAATAACATCAGATGTGAAAGATCCTTAGTTCATGATCTATAACACGTAACGATGTCGATACTTAGATATCAAAATAGCGAGTTGCCAACAAGGCGACTCCTATAAAAGTTAAAACACTGAACCGAAATCAAAAGAAGAGATTAACAAATGCAACGTCAAAGGAACTACCGAAAACAGAGCGGAAGATAGAACCTGTCCAAATCAAAAACTCACCAGGAGAAACAATCATCGAAGACGAGAACATGAACCCTTCCATCTTTCCCCAAACCTCAGTCCACGCTTTCTCGAAAAACAGAAATTGATGCAGCTGCGGAGCGAAACAGGAAAGAGGAGAACGGTAAAGGCAAAAAAAAGTTTTGATTGAATTCGAACCGGAACGTTGGGTTTCTACCATTTAGGGTTTTCCCATGAGAACGAAACCGGATGGAATTGTAAAATACCAGGAAGAGGAGATGAGGCGACGCGTACTGCAACGGCGCACGATGAAGCCGTTTTGTCAAACGTGCACCGCTCTCGTCCGGCTATCTTGCGCCGCGGATAATTGGACTTCGACCAATTAACTCGAACCAGCTAATGATAAATGTAAAGTTGCTCAAATTTCATAGAATTTTTTAATGCAGCCCAGTAAATTATTAAATTCTCATTATAAACCTTTTAAAATAATCTGACCGTAAAATTCTGAGTTAGCATGTGAAAATACTTTAAAAAAAACAGAGAATAATTCATTTAAGATCGGTACAATTTCTTTCTCTGATCTCATATCTTGACAATTAAAAGTCATTCATACTCAAGGTCACTCACATCATCTAAGGTGATTGAGTCAACGACAATTAAGAAAACTCTTCTTTATGCTCCCTTGAGCAATCAAGGAGTACCTTTTGTAAAATCAGATGAGAAATCACTTCACTATACAACTGCACAACATCACCTAACATGGGAACTTTTGCTCCCAAAACATGAGAAGACTAGAAAAGCTTCACCCTTCACTTTCAGTGTTCTTGTTGGGCGTTGCACAGAATCAAGCTTGCTTTTGTGCTCATGGAAGTGTTTTGTTCGTGGTGCAAGATGAAAGGCATTAAGTCAATCCATGCATTTCCAACAAATACCTTCATGATTGAGTATGCTTATTTACAATGACACATGAAATGAAGAGTCTGAAGTTTTTTTTTTTCTTTTTAAAGATGGCAAAGGCATGTACAGTCAAAGGAACAATGCCATTGCCAGCAGCTAAGGGTCAGGTTTCCCGACCACTTGTTCATCGCTGGAGTCATACTCATTTTCACTCAGCTCTTCGTCACTTGATTTATCGTCCGGAGCAGCTCCTGCATCCTCGGGCTTTGCGTACTTTTGACAATATTCTGGATGATGAGGGGAAAGAAAGGAAGCAATCAGAAATTAGATGACGCAAAAGAAAAGCTCATTAACATAGAAGAATATACAGATCAGACTGGAGGAATATCCAGTCTTGTCGACAATAGATAAACTGGATTTTCCTAGTAAACATTAGACTTGTCTCCTCTAATTCAGGTCATGGTTTTGCAACAATCTGCCACCATCCTAAGAAATTAAAAAGTATGCATTATCTGAGTTAAAGAAAGAGGACTTTCTCCTTCCTTTCTTCCAATGTACAATCTTAATTTTTAACAAAAAAGAAAAAGAAAAAGCATCATGTTCTATATTGGATGGTTAGGATGATCCTACCATTGAAGCCAGCAAAAAATAAAGGAATAACTGGCATTTGCAACAAGTGTCAATGCCTAAGGGCATGTTACTTTAGAGTTTTTTCATCGATTCATTGTATTTTCTATTATCTCTGTTGTAGATTCTCTCTAAAGAAATAGGCCCTAAGTGATCCAAATGATGAGGATGTTCATCTATCTACAATCTACATCCTTAGTTGATTGCAGAGGTAGGAAAAAAGGGTAGTACTAAACAGGCCAAATAATATACGCGATAATGAAAAAACATGTGAATCACTAAAACTCAGTTAAATATAAGGATAAGAGGCGTCGTAATGCAAAGATAATAGGAGAAGAAGTTGATGAGGATGGGCAAAAAAGATATATGAGAGTAGAAGACAAGTAACACCTACCCAGTCACCATTTATAAATATAAGATATATGAGAGAAGACTATAAGATGATGTACTAAATCAGCATCTAATACTCATTGTGCTACAATGGGGAAGCAATTGACTGAAGTGATTGATGTGATCAATTAGACCAAAAACTATGATCAAGATTGTCAGAATCAAGTTCAACCTAGGAAGGTTGAAAGTTTTATGGGATTCGATAGTAGAATGAAAGATGAATAGAAATACATTTGAATCAATATATATTCCTATATGCTAAGGGCTCACTGTGTTCGGGCAAATTTAACACAATCATACTACCATAATAATATAATATCGAATAAATTATAATAAATTTGTTTATGTATACGTGTCTATTATTTATTGTTTATTATTTTCTAAATAGTAAAATAAACTAAATGCTAACCAACATGAAGGATTGAGTGGCATAGTAGTTATAACGTTAAGAAGTTATACTATTAGATTCATCTCCAACAACAAAAAAAACTGACAATATCTTGAGCATAAAAAGACACAGCAGGGCAGCAACTTTGCAAAAGAGCCAATCTAATGATGATGCAAGCAAATGGACTTTCGAGGTTGGCAATAGGAGTGTTAACAAAGTCAAAGATAAGCTAAAAATAGCATTATAAGAATTGTTGGTGCAATAAGCCACAAGGATAGAAAGGGCCCAAACCAGACAAAGCTAAGAGGATTAGAACAGAGATCCTTATAGAGATATAATAGATCAATTTCCTGACTCCACCATAATCTACTCAAAGATCAATCCCCTCTTGAAGGGCGTTCTTGTATCATCAATTCTATCACAACATGAGTGATAACATCAATGGCCATTGAGATCTCAAGAAGCAAATAGTGAAGTTGATGCAGCGAGAGAAATCGTTACCACAAATCGCTTGGTTCCCAAATTTGAGCCATACATAAACCGAAGAAAAACTAAGATGCCCTCCCCTCCTTAGCACCAAGGGGTGGTTAGTCACCACATCAATGTATTCCTATATACATCAAGGAAGCTATGAACCCAGTGGAGCATTCCTAGAAGAGGAAAATCCTACTCAAGACTTATTCGAGCACCTCAACAAACTCTTCCTGGTTGAAAACCTGGTATTGAACACACAACTAAAACTTATTATCAAAATAAAGAAAGAATCACATTTTTGTAGCCTATCATGGAAAATCAACTTGATATTTCAGAATTTTTTATCAAGCGATGGCTTGAGTGGAATAGAAACCTAAAATTGTCTATAAGATGAGAAACATAGGCCAAGCTACTGTTGTTGTATTTCGAGGTTCAATCAAACTTAATGGATGATGAAAAACTAACTTCTTAAATTCATAACCACAAAATATTTGAACTAACAAAGAAGTTGTGTCTTATTAATCTGAATAATTAAAATTCTACCGCAAAAACATTATTGTTTTTGGTTAAAAATATCAATACCTTATGTAGTATCTTTTCAAACATAGTGACTTCTTTGAACTATGGACTTCAGAAAATGCCCAAACCATCATGCAAGAAAATTGACCAAAGCATACCAAAGAAGAAAGCTTCACAGCATACCAAAGAAGAAAACCTTGTGAAGCTAACTATTGAGTTAATAAAAGAAACTGTCCAGATAAGGGACCTTTCTTCAAATATTTTATCATTCATTAGAAAACTTCCATGATGATTACTTAAATTATGAGTCCTAATCATGCCCAGGTACTATTAGCAAATATAAAGGACAAAAGCAATAGTCAAAAAATTTGTTTCATCTTCTGCTGACGTGTTGGTATCCAATTAGATGCTTATAACTTAATAACTCGCTGTGCTACTCATTTCAATTAGTCAATCTAACTTTTGGGATTGCGCTCAAAACTATATGTTGACAAAGCTAGAACCATGGAACTAAGAAATTAAAAGCGGATGCAATGAACTCAAATCATAATCCATTATCATATATTGTGAACCTACTTTACAAAAAAGGAACATTCTAGATAATCAAAATGGCATTTGGATAAAAGAATAGGATGCAGATGTGTTTTGAACAGGATTAGTTTTATTTTAATATGCTGACCCTTGCTTCATTTTTTCAAACCTGACGTTTCAGACATTCCAACATGCTTACTACAGTGACGAAGGTAATCATAACTTAAAGGACAAATATGGTTCAGTTTAATAATAAACACCACATTCAGGGTACATAAGGCCTATCTGGAGATTATACAAAGTTTTCTCTGCTTCAATACCAAGTTTCAAGAAAATCTGAAAATTAATCAAGTAGGACTTTTCTAAGAGACCAAAGATAGTTAATCGTAATGTTAACATAGATAAACTGAAAAACTAGATAGCGGGACATAATAAGAATGGAATGCCTAAAATGCATGAAGAATACATCTAGAAAAATTGAACATCTCACCTTTAACTTTTTGTTCATAGCCAGGTCGATCACGCATCATTAATGCTGCAGCTTCCCCATTCAAAGGATCAGAAGGATTTGGATATAAAAGAAGTTGTGGGAGGAAAACCTCAAATACATTGACAAGATCTGGCAGAAAAATTGCAATTTTTAACTTCCAATTAACACTGTAGATGATTGCAAGCATAAAAACCATAAGGAGCAAATTCAATTACCAAACATGGGACTCCAAGTTTGGTTAATGACATCCAAACAAACTGAACCAGACCTGAAAAGGCATACAACATAATATGTAAAGTGCCGAAAATTCAATGCTGAGAGTACGTTAAGACGGTTAAAGATTGTCAACACCGGCTGCACATAGTGGAATGTAATCTTGTTGAGATAATTAATTAACAGAGGCCTCTCACATTTCATCTACATTAGGATGATATATCTTATTAACAAAGCCAATAGACGGAGATTTGTATGGATATGCATCTGGCAGTTCCACCCTTACCCTCCACACTCCTCCTTGATAAAGACCTGGCATGATCAACAATTAAACAAGATTGCCTCTTGCCTTATCAGTAGCTAACCACCATGAAAAAGTAAGACAAAAT
Source organism: Costus lasius (assembly GCA_027563935.2). Taxonomy (NCBI): domain Eukaryota; kingdom Viridiplantae; phylum Streptophyta; class Magnoliopsida; order Zingiberales; family Costaceae; genus Costus; species Costus lasius. The sequence goes on along the minus strand of CM050447.1, from coordinate 143,341,592 downwards.
GATAATTAATGCATTGATAAAATTGCAATGTTCTAATTCATCAAATATATATCATTAGAGCAAACATACAAATATTGTAAACAGAATCTAGAAATCACAAACAGCCCACGTAACTAAACTTTTTATTAGGTGTTAGCATTTGTATATCATTGCATTAGTTAGAAAAGAAAGTTTTTTGAGCATGTAGTCCAGATGAAACACTTTTAACCTATCCAGTTAAAGAAACAATCAAAAAAGAAAATAAAAAACTACTACTAATACGATAGAGTGACATATCTGATTAATAAAAAAAAAAATCAAAACAAATCTAGTGCCGGCAGCTTTAAGTTTCTCTTTCGCACAGCTTTTGTTATCCTCTCAGTTAAATCAGATCCAGAAAAAATAAGAAGAAGAAGAAGAAGAAGATAAACAAGAAATACGGAGGAACAAAAAAAAGGCTAATGATTTGGGTGTAATAAATTATATACTCTCGTTGGGGCCATGGAAATCCACGAAGAACTCATGCATCCCATCATTCAGCATCTCCACCTTATAGTCACTCATCATCCTACAATCCCCAACAAGCAAACCCAAAATTAAAGGGCAATTAAAAAATACTAAACTGATCAGATTATAGCTGTTTCTTTTTCTAGGGATCTACAGTTTCATCAGGTCCATTTCGCGGCGCTTGCTGGGAGACGACATCTTGAAGGAGCCGCCGAAGAGGTGGAGAGGAGTTGGGGAAGATATTGGGTCTGCCTGTGCTCTCAAAATTCCTCCTTTATTAAGGCTGTTTTCTCCTCTTTTATGAGGAAGATAGGAGGTGGTATGATGCAAGGGGCCAGGGATTGAAAAAGGGACAAAAGCAAAGCAATCAAGGCAAATCTGTATGCACCTTATAAGTTACAATTGGGCAGGTTTCTTTCTTTCTGTTTTTTTTTTTTTTTTTTTCATGTTGCTCCTGTGCACATTTGCTAATTACTCCTTGCCGGTTCATAATAGTATCAATTTGAACTGTCAAAATATTTTAAAACTTAAATAATTATAAATAGTTCATTTCGAATTGAACCCAAATTACACGTTTTCATTTTTCAAATCATAAAATCCAAAGGAATACTTTTATTATAGCTTTAGGGACACATCATAATAGTCATCTAAACTGTATGATTGATTATTGAAATTATTTTATTGAACAAAAAAAAATTATTTTATTGAACATCATTTTTTTTTTTTCCAAGACATTGGGTTTTTTTTTATATTTGATCAAAAAGGCGGGCTAAGTTAAAAAAAAACTTAGGAATATAATTCTTTAAAACACCTCGATGCACGGATCCCAATTTAATTAAAGAAGTCTTAAGTAATTAATTCCGATATTTAAGTCGTTTAAGTATTCCTTAATAAATGATTAACCCGGCATATTAAGTATATTTTCCTATTTAAAATAATTTAATTGTCGAGTAGAGGTCACGGTGCCATTAACCAAACAGTGAGCGAAAAAGAACCGATTGAATTGGTTGGTTAACCAATTTTTTGATAAGGTTAACCATATTTTATATATGTATTTAAAATTATAAATTAATTTAAAATAAGTAAATATAAATATTTTTAATTAATTATTAATTTTTAATTAATCTTTAGTTTTCAGCCATTATCTATTCAATTGATTATATAAATATAATTATTTTTATATATAAATAGAATTATTTTATATAAAATATTTATTTTTATATATAAATAAATATTTATATATAAATATATTATATATCGGTTCGATCGGTATACCAATGGTTCGACCAAATTTTAAATCATAATCGAATCGATAATCAGTCAATGGATAGAAAACTATACTATTTAATAACCGTTTGATTTGGCCGTTGAATTTTTTTTTTTTTATTTCTAGAGTGATCAAAATATGAAACTATCTCAAGTAATATAATTTAATGATATTAACTTTCTATACACCGATCACATACGAGAAAAACTTAATCAAAGCACTATAATAACATTAATTACCAATTATGCATTGGCCATCGCTTAATTACTATATTACAATCTAATTATTATGTTACTCAATATTGCTATATCTAACAAAACTTTTGTCTACCAAGCAATGATATAAATATACTCTACTATATGGGAAATTTGGTTCTCTAGTACATAAACTTTCATTTTGTCAACTTACTAGTCAAAGAAAGCAAATTGAATCCAATTCCAAAGTATTCAAATCATATTAAATCATTTTTTTCTTGAAAAAGATGTTTCAACAATGAGGGAAAAAAAAGGAAAACGTAAATTCAATATTGATTGAAAATTTTGAGACAAAATATTATCTCAATATGAGATGCTCTTTTCATATAAGTAAGGTTTTAATTTTTATTTGAGGTTGACTTTTTTTTCCTCAAACTAAAAATTACACTGTTATTATTTCAAAATTAAAAAAACTATCAATAAGCAATAAAGATGAAATAATTTGTTATTAGAGCAAATCAGAAGATGGAAAAGTAGAGATTTTTAAGGTTCGGAGGAATAATTTAAAGTCAACCCGATCTTGGATTTTCTAAATCCAATATTCTAGTTATCCAATCTACTACTTTATTCTCATCGATGGATGAATTCACGGAGGTTTGCGTTGCTCAACGAATTTGTGGTGCAAATACTCATTTCTTTTCGGCTAATGGTTGCACGATGACAATGTATTGTTGGGGCCTCTTTTTTTCTTTATAATTCCAAGTGTTTTGTGTGACGTTTCAACCAATGGCAATTCCATAATCTGCTTTTAGTCCCACCAGCTAGTAATGCTTTTCCTTGAATATCGTTTTCATGGAGATGGAAAAACACTTGCATTCCACAATCAATCGATCAACCTAAGGATTAAAATTAAAGACATACTTATATGCTCATCTAGACTTGTGCTCGTCTTTCATTTGCTGCACCCCCTTACAGAGATAAAACTTATATGCTTCCAATGATACATTGAATCCTCCCCCAAACAAATTGAAGAGAAAAAATTATGACACATGATAAAATTGTAATAAAAAGGCTACTATAACTGTGAAACCACTACTAGAATGGCCTCACATAATGCCAACTAAAAATTACTTTATGTTGTAAGTTAAGCCTTCAGAACTAACAAAGATACTACAATCTATTAATTTAGTCTAAAATATTTGTAATTAAAGGCCTTTGTTATTAAGAAAGTCAAAAATACTTCAATTTAATCATTACTTTAATCCACCAATTTAACTTGCCAGTGCTATCATTAGAAGAATTCCTAAATGTTTTTACAGAAAGATTAACAGCACGTATTACTTCAAGCAGGCAAAAGAAAAAAAAAATCGAAGCTTCATCTGGCCCCTCTTAAAAACAACAGGCCCATCAAAACCATATATTTCAAAAGACGAATTTTGCACCATCTTATCACAACCAAGAATGACGAATTCAAGGATTAAACCAATGTTCTACTCTGCATTTCATCTCCAAACTGCAGTTTGCCCTTTTCACTAAATAGAATTTGGCTGCTCAGTTTAAGAGTTAGAAAATGATGAAGCAGACCTCAAACAGTAAAAATTTTCCTGACTTTCTTTATCTTTCTCCGGCATATAGGACATGAACCGGCTTCATCCAATATCCTGCACGAAAAAATATTCAGGGTTTGTCCCTACTAGTTCACTTCAAGAACCGAATTGTACAGTTTAGCTTAAAATTTATAGCATGATCTTCTTAACGATTTTGCAGCAGCATTCATTACCTTGTCCCGCATGAAAAGCACACGACACAGTGCCCGCAAGGAAGAAAGAAACTGTCCCTCAGAGCATCACAACAGACGGTGCAGAGGTGTTGAAAGTTGTCAATTTCACCATCTTTTGGCATGAGTGATCCTGTCCCAAGGCTCTCACCTATTTCTTCCTCGTCGAAGGAAACAGATTCATAGGATGATCCTAAGCTCTGTTCATCATCATCCTTATTGGAGAGTAATGGGCGTCTCTCAGTTGTGTCATGTGCAGTTTCATCTCGAGCGATACACCCTAGATTACTAGATAGTTGGAATGCCATGAAAATCAGCAGAGTCATCATACCTGCACCAGCAAATAGCAAAATAAAACATAACTACAAAGTAACAGAATAAGAAAAGAATTGATAGGTTGATCAGTACGCGTGGCTACCTGATCCAACAAAATAAGTTACCCACCGAGGTCCATATGACAGTTTAACATACCATTTATCAATCTGTGAGGCCTGAATTAAGAAACAGGATGGTGTAAGTACGTCGGGAGAAATTTCACAATGAATTTCCAGTAATGGAGGAATATGTCTACGCTCCATCCGTTCAAACCAATTCATAAAATAAAAACTAATATTTCAGTTTCAAATTGGGTACATGACAAAAAATTGGTACTGCTGCATCTCCATATGGAAGGGGATGGTTCATGATTGTAGGGCAATTGCAAGAATGGCCCTTACAAACAATTACAAGAAAGGACTAAGTTTATTTGTACGTAAGTTTATCTCATTTTGAGTCTCTGAAAGAAAAAAAAAAAACTAAAATAAACTTTTCTTACCAATATACAGAACATTTTCACAATTTCTTTTGAAAAAAACATCATTTACTACATAAAATAACCTTTTGACGACATAAAGCACCTTCCACCATGGAAAGGGTACATCAATGATAAATATGGTAAAAAAACACTAGTCAGAATCTCCAAAATTAAATAATCACACAAAATCAGATTTTTTAACATTCTAAAAATACCTTTTCAAAGGACATTCAAATATTACATTACAGAAATAGATTCACTACCAAAAAGTAAATTTGCACAGTGAAGGGTGTAGGACAAAATTATTTTATACTTGAAAAAAATAAATTTGAATATTAAAACATATTTTAAGAACAATGAAAGGTGTTTTGCATTTGGAAGGGAAAAAGGATTCTAAGGGTATTTGACGAATTTTAGAAAAGTTTATATGTTCTATTATATGGAAATGTGGGTCCTAATATGCACATACAGACAAAAAAAAGAGACAATTCTTGTAAAATTTTCACAATTATGAACTGCATATGTTGATAATACTTGGTGCCATGGTGGATTCCAGGCTACAGTAAAATGGGTATGGCGGTAACTAATTATCCCCCCACCACTCATCACAAATATAACAAAAAAATATATTTTTAAAAATTAATGTGTTACATTTTTCAGAAAAAACAGGATAACAAATCCCAGTAAAGCATTCAAGAGATAAGAATAAATCAAACCCCAAAAAGAAAAAAAAGAACACAGAAAAGAAACAAGAGAGTAAAAAAATAATAGTGAGTCATTCATGCCAATTATACTAAGACTTACACAGAATTCTTTCATAAATTTTTTTTAAAAAATTTAACAGTTAACACATCAAAACTATGGAACCAACCATACTGCATGATTCAAATAACTTTTGTATTTCAAGGTGTAAAGGCACAAGGAGTAGTTATAGGTTATAAGTTCTAACACTGAAATATCTTAAATACATTGCATAAGGATGTGGCATTCATATGGATGGTTAACTTCAATTTAGCTTCTGAGAAAATTCTCTGTGAACGCATTAAATTAGGTGCACAATTCGATGCACTTGATTCATATGTAAGTATTTTGTATTTCCTTCACTAAAGGCTAAAATGATATTATCATGTCTATTCTTGTAAGTAAACACCTGAATGCTAAATAAGCAAAGCTACATAGCGAGACCTTTACTGTTTCAGGAGCTGGAGTTGTTAGAATAGCAACATTGCTCCTTTGTAAGAACAACTTGAAAGTGCAGAGCCAATGATCTAGTGAACATCTGTAGTATGCTGGCGTTGTATTATACATTGTAGCCTGAATATTGAAAGTTAGCTCGACCTGTTTCAAGAAACCAATGTCTTAGAAAAAATCAGTCAATGTTCAAGAAAACAAAAGAAGAAATTTAATCGGCAGGCATACTAGTGCATCTCTATCGTGCACCTATTCAACTTTATGCTTTCAACTATTACAGAAACAGATATACAGAAGGACAAAAACAACCAAGAACAGGTACCACGGAAGATATGACAAGGAATAAGTGATTAGTTATAGATAGCTGCAAAACTTAGCTGCAATCTAGTTGAGTAGGTTTCGGCTTCTAAATGATGCTAATATAGACCATATATACAAGCAGCTATGGTCTAAACAAATTTCCTTAATAACATGATTTTCGTTATGCCATATTCATCTCCCTTTCATGCAACTATAGTTCTCAGATCATAAAGCCATAGTTCTGTGTTCTTGTTCTCGAACAAAGAAGTTTTGAAACTAGTAGTTTGTTAAGCATATCTAACAATATCTTTCAAATACCAAGAGACAAACATTGTTTAATGAGTAGGATTCACTATCATATACAATAGCGGTCATCAGGAACAAAAACAGATTATGTGCATTTTAGTTATCCTGTTCTATGAAATGGCATAAAGTCTTTCGACTTCCCACTTCAGTGAACAAATCGAATAATAGTCTCACGAAACTTATTTTCCATTCAGTCTAAGGATGGGAAAGAACGTTACAGTCAAATTATGAAGTACAACAACAAATAGTAGGACCAAGAACATTGGTAGCATTGGGAAATTTGAACATGCTAGTTAGTTCAAAACTTAGTTATTCATTACAAAGCCCTATGATATAGGATTAATTTTTTAAAAGTACAAAAGTCTCCATTCTCCATACAGCGAATTGACAAATTATTGAATGTGCTAGTAAGTTTTACTTGTGAAGACTTCAGCTATTGAAAGTATGGCCTTGGGATCGTATCCCATCTTCACCCTTTACCCACTTAATATAGGACCAAAGTACCAAACTTCTTCTTATAAATTGCTGATTCTCTAATAACAGATTTCTTTGAGAAGAACAGAGATAATATTATCTGGACTAAAATGTAATAAATTAAGCACATAGTAGAAAGGAATGTACAGAAAGAAAAGTCAAGTGATGTACCTCGATTTCTATGCTATTTAAATTACCCACAGCAATGTAATAATTGGAACACTTTTGAATAGTTTGCTGAATTTTGCCACTTCCTGCATTTGGGTATTTGTCATATACAGTAAACTCCTTAACTCCAATAATTTAATATATTACTTAAGAGCCGTACCATGTATAAGTGACCATGAAAATGTGGTATTAGGGTGGGATGGTTTTTCAATCCATTGCATAAGGTCCTCCTTCCCTAAAATGAATAGCATTGATAATCAAATATAAACGCCTAATCAAAATTTGTTCCAACCAGAACAACACTGCATATTAACTGTAAAACCCTTTTTCCCATACAAAGGAAGAAAAAAATGTCAAGCCATCACGCTAAGATAATGAAGTAAACACAATCACGACACTGCAAGTTTCCATGCAGCACTTCAGGCGAACCTAGGATAAGGTGGATCCATTTACCAGTTCAGTGGACATTTGAGTTTTGCGCCAATCTCTCACCATTAAGTTTTCCCTAGCTTATCCTCAACTCTTTCAAAGGTGTAATATAATGTGAAAAAAAGATCTTAAGCTACAGTCAAATTTCATGCACCATATTTCTTATGATCTTCTTTGTTAGCTAACTGCTTTATATTGATAAGGATAACTTCTATGACAGAAAAAACAGGTGGAAAGAAACCAAGTGCAGCGTAAGTAGACAGTATTTGTCTGTATGTTATGGAACTTCCTAGTAAGTGAAAAGTGGATTACTTCCCCATGCCAGGAGATGAATGTTTCATCAGGTTTTGAGTTCAGGTCATGACTATAGATGGTAACTGGCATAAGAGATATGCATACCGTCCATCAAGTTTTTTCTACAAACCTAGAGGAGCTATTGATAATTATCTTCCACTTTATTTTGTGAACATTACCACTCGTGCTAAAGCTCAGAGGTTGTAATTGGCTTTTGTACAAAATATTTAATCATAAAGGAGCGGAACTGTAAGCATCAATGTGCAAGAGCATAGTCACCTTCTGCGATGACAAGGATCAATGGGAACGATTCATGCGACTTCACATCGTAATATATCTCAATTTCAGACCCCTTGTTGAGGAAGTATACCCATTCCGGTACCCATTCCTGCACAGTGATAGTACAAGTGTCACTCTACTGTTCACCAGAACAAATGAGTGTATCATATAGGTCATAACTCAAAGAAAAGTAATATGTCATCCCTGCCTGGTGAAAGTTTGGCGGCACAGACACATTACGAGACTCTGACCACGATGTCAAAACATCGAGCGGCGGAGTCTCAAGAAACCCGTAAAGCATTGGTCCGTGCTTCGATTCCTCTTTAGCTCTCACCTGCAAAAGCGCAAAGTGAACAACCAAACAGCGCATCGACAAGACGAGATAAATGAGCGAAGCAGGCCGACCTTAATGTCCTGCACAAACCACGAATTGGCCTGCAGAACCTGGGAGGAATTTGGGCCCAAGACGAGATCAACGGAACCGTAAAACCCCAGAATCAGCGTCATGGATGCTGATGGTTGAAGATTTATGCTTTAGCCGATAATTTCGTCCGGAAATTAAAAAAAAAAAACAAGTAAGAACGGAGAAGGTCGGAAGGGATACCGAAGAACCAGAAGGTGAGGAGGATGACTAAACAGGACCAAGCATCGTCTCTGATATGCGCCGGCGGGGGATTGCTGATAGAGATGCCGATGCGATAGATGGCGCTCGGAGGTCGCGGCGACCGAGGTGAAGGCAGTGATGGAAGCGGGGAGGAGGGCGGCGAGGACGGAAGAGAGTGGAGATGATGGGGGAGCATGAGGAGGGTGGGGTGTTCCATGGTCGGAGGAGTTGCTCACTGGAGTCCGACCGCTTCACGGCCATTTGGGGAGGGAGGGAGGAGGAACAACTGCCGGTCAAAGAGGCCAACGCCCCGTCTCCTCCTTCCTCAACCAAGCGACGATGAGCAGGAACGGTTGTTGAGCATTAACTTCCTCGATGATCCTAAAGTGAATTTATTTAAGTAAATTTTATAGAATAATAATCCAATTTCTTATAATATTGACTAGGTAAATTTTGAGTATATTTTGAACTTATAATTTATAAACTTAGATCAGATTTTTTTTTTAGATTTTGATCGGATTTCATAAAATATTAATTATGTTTTATATATTTTAATCAAATTCTACAGATCAATTTCTATGAAATATAATTAATATTCTATAAAATTTAATCAAAAATATAAAATTTGATCAATGTTCTATAAAATTATGTTAATTTCTAAAAAAATAATAAAAATTAATTGTAACTACTATGAGATTAATGCAAATATAATGTATAAAAAAATGTTAGATGCCTATAAATTTTTTTCCTCAATGAGGAACGGAGTTGAAAATAAAAATGATTATAGATATAGTATAAAAAATATTTATATATTTATAAAAATAGAAAAAAAATAGAGAAACATCTATAAAAAAATTTCACAGATTAAATATATTATCTGATAAAGTTAATCTCATATTGTGAAAGACATTTTCAGTTATTTTCTCACCCTCTCTTCTTCCTTTCTAAGGTTTCAATGTTAAACACTTTTTGTTTAGTCCCACATCGATTAGCGAAATCTAAAAAGAAATACCTTATACTATATAAGATACAGTAAACTTACTATGTGTCAGGCTCCGATCTGATTGGTTCAGCCCAATGCCTAATGGGCCGCAGGCAAGCTCGAGCCCACAGGAGAAATCGAGCGCAGCGCTCGATTTGGCAGGTGACGCAAACGGCGCGCGCGGAACGCGTTCGACGAACACGACAGCGAACTCTTCGGCATCTTTGTCAGCAGCGATGGAAGCGAACGTTGGCGGCTGCAGGCGGCCCTAGAACAGAACATCAATCTACGCTGACTTTTGAAGCACACAAGTAGTAGTTCTTCTTCCCGTCGGCCCTTCCTCTCTGTTTTACGGAACAGTGACGCACTAGATTCTCTAGGTTTGGCCCGTACTCTTATAAAGTGTGCATGGCTCGAGCAGTCCGACACGACCCATGCATTGTTCCTGCCTTCGAAGCCCCAAAGGGGAGAACCTTTTTCCTCCGGACCACCACCTTTTAAGTCACTTCAGTTTGTTTTCTTGCAGGATTTCGGTCCAAATAAGCTGCCTGACTTTGAAGTTCGCGTGAGTGGGCTCCCTTCAATAGTTTAGATTCTGTTTTAAGAGTTTGGTCAAAGTGCGCTGTTGACTTTCCCCATATCTTAAACCACTTTTTGAAGGTCAATCGTGCTGATAAATTTTGAATTTGGTTTGCAATCCAGAGTGAGTTTCTTTTACCATCCATGTTTTGAATTGATTTGCCCACATTATCCCGTGCAGCTGCAAGTTGCTCAAACAACTGAAGAAAAACCATCAATCTACATCTGCAAGGACTTGATAAATCCACTGACGAGGCAATGAAAAAAGTCAACACCTATTGAGCTTTGAAAGTGGGAATGTCAACGCTTAAAAAAAAGCAGCCTCGTTGACATACTGTATAATGACAAAAATAAGCAGACGCATGATTAGAGACCTCTAGCAAATCAAGATTTTAAGTGCAGGGAGATATCAGATATGTAATTTATAGTCAAACCTGATATTAAGACACCTTATGTTGGATATCTTAGAACAATATGTCAAAGTCAAACATGATATTAAGATACTTTACGTACGACGACCAACTTTTTATCTCAAATATTTTAATTAAATAAAAATTGACTTTTTTTTGCTATTGCGGTAAAAAAAATGAATTGGCAAAGAACACAAGAAAGAGATTGAACTGCACTCGGAAATACTTCAGCTGCAATGATCTACAATTGCAGTAAAAATTGTGAGAAGAGTCCGAGCTCTTTTTGTTGGAGTAAAGTAATCGGTGATCTTGACTTTAAATTTAAGTTTGACTTATATTTGGTGGATAATCAATTCTTGCTCAAATTATATATAGAAAATTTAGCTACTTTTATGTCAAATGATGATCAATTCAAAAAAAAAAATTCTTTTCCAGTAGAACAAAACGTTTATTTTATGCGAAACAGAATGATCAAAGAAAGTTTCGTCCTCATTTAGTGATCCACCATTGTTTCGACCAGTCAAGCCAATCAATTAAAGCAGAATTATAACTATAAAGCTGGGCAAACGTAGCGGCTCGAAAAAGTAAAGCAATTGGTGGATGCACTTTGGGAGGTCGCAAGTTAAAGTGGTGGAGTATAGCATCAAAGTTCCTCATCTTTAGGGGAACAAGTCATCTTCTTCCCCACGAACTCAATTTTGTTTAACATATATAATTCAATTTAGTTTAATTGTTTTTAAATTAAAGACGTTTTTCACTTTATTAGGATCAGTGAGCTAAACAAATCGACGTTATTTTTGATTGCTCTGCACGGAGTTGAATGTAAATTCGACAAGTCAACTCGACAATTCGATTTTTGAAAAGAAAACTAATTTAAAAAATTGTTATATGATTATTTGTGCCTTTATATTGAGTGTGATCTTTGCCAAATTTGCAACTTTTAATTTATTTTATTTTATTTTGCCACCTGTGTTAAATTGCAAAAAATAATCTCTAACTTATCTGATCGAAACCAAACACCTCAATATTTTATAATAGTTGACTAAATAATTGTTAAAGAAATTAATAATATTATTTTAATAGGGACTTTTTGTGGATGGTAATTAAAACGGAATAAAATTAATTGACATTAAAAAAATAAATAATAATAATAATATGCGTGTGATAAAGATAGGTACTTGTTCATCGAATCGGTTCAGATTCCCCGATCCTCATTAATTATTAACAAGGTCAAATAGCTATAAATTAATTGGATAGCCTAATGATTGATGCGCTTAAATAATATATTAAAGCAAAAAATTTGACATTATTTCATTAATAAAAAAACAAATATAAGGCTAGTGTAAAAATAACCATTAGGAGTTGCTCTACGTATATTTTTGAATTATAATTAATTTTTTTAAAGAATATAAAAGATGATTATATAAAAAAGCTGAAAAATCAATTCTAATAAAATATTTTTACTTTTTGATTAATAAATAAATAAATAGGATCATTTTGCACATTTAATGTTATATAATTTAACTTTTGAAATATTTAATTTTAAAACACTAAAATACCGTGGGAAACGGGAAACGGAACGGGGGTGCGAAAGCAGAGGGAGGATGAGCTGTCGCCGCTTCGCCGATTGCCACCTTCAAGCGTGTGAAGCGTTGACCGAGAGAAAAACGGCGAGGGAATATACCCGAACGATGCTGTTCGCCAGCTTCAGACGTGACTCCGGATGCCTATTAATACGCCCCCTTCCCTTCCCTCTGCTCTCGCACTCATCACCTCCGTCTCCACCGAGTCTTTTACTTCCTTCCTCGCCTCCCTTCTTGTTGAGCAGGTATTCTAGTGTTTCTCTGCTCTCTGCTTGAATCTTTTTCTCGCGATCTTGTTTTCCATGTGTTTATTTTGATTTCCTTTTGTGCAATATTTTGGAGTTTTCCTGAAATTTTTTATACCCACAACTTTATCGTGATTTGATGTAACTTATCTTTTTTTTAATTGGCTAGTTCATGGAGTTCACCTTCCGCACAAAGTAATTTTCTTGTTCTTTCTCGTTTATGATATAGTTTATTTCTTTTACTCCTTTCTTCCGGTGATCTTCGGCAAGCGGCGGCGCACCGAAATCGCTTCTCGTCGTGTCCTGTTCTGATTTGCTGATATTTTATTATCATAATTAACGTGATTGAACTTTCTTCTTGCATAACTTTCAGCCCTAATTTTTTTTTCCAATACTCGTGTCCTTTTCGTTTCCTGACGAGGTTGAGGTTCCGCTGGAGATTCTTGTTGATGTGTTAGGATTGTACCTTTTAGGAATCCTCGATTGAGTTCAATCTTCGTGCCTTCTCGCATTTCAGATGATTTGACTAAAAAAAAAATCTGATCTTGCATCATAGATATATGGGGCCAAAAAAAAGTGAAAAGTGACCGCCGACCGGATTCTAGAAGGGGAAACTGTTTTGTTTGTCTTCTAGTTCTTGTTTCTTCTGTAATGGAGTGGAGAGTCTTTTATATGAATTTATGGGTTGACGTGCAACAATTGTGTTTTTGCAGTTTGTTTGCATTGAGAAATTGAATTTATACGAGTAGGAAGAAGAGCAATCGATGGCAGGAGACCAGCTTCAGGTCCTCAACGCGCTCGATGTGGCCAAGACGCAATGGTACCATTTCACGGCGATCATCATTGCCGGCATGGGCTTCTTTACTGACGCCTACGATCTCTTCTGCATCTCCCTCGTCACCAAGCTCCTCGGCCGCATCTACTACTTCGACCCCACCTCCGCCTCCCCGGGAACCTTACCGCCTAACGTATCCGCCGCCGTCAACGGCGTCGCTTTCTGCGGCACCCTCTCCGGCCAGCTCTTTTTCGGCTGGCTCGGCGATAAGCTCGGCCGCAAGAAGGTGTACGGCATGACCCTCATGCTCATGGTCATCTGCTCCGTCGCCTCCGGCCTCTCCTTCGGCCGCAGCCCCAAGGGCGTCATTGCCACGCTCTGTTTCTTTCGCTTCTGGCTCGGCTTCGGCATCGGCGGCGACTACCCGCTCTCCGCCACTATCATGTCCGAGTACGCCAACAAGAAGACCCGCGGCGCGTTCATTGCCGCTGTCTTCGCCATGCAGGGCTTCGGCATCCTCACTGGCGGTATCATCGCCCTCATCGTCTCATCAGCCTTCAAGAACCACTTCGACGCGCTGCCCTACTCCGCTGACCGTGCCGGCTCCACTGTGCCGGAGGCCGACTACATCTGGCGCATCATCCTCATGCTCGGCGCTGCCCCTGCCGCTCTCACCTACTACTGGCGGATGAAGATGCCAGAGACCGCGCGGTACACCGCGCTCGTCGCCAAAAACGCGAAGCAGGCCGCAGCCGACATGTCGAAGGTCCTCCAGGTGGAGATCGAGGAGGAGCAAGCCAAGGTGGAGCAGTTGACCGCGAAGCAGGCCAACAGCTTCGGCCTCTTCTCCCGGGAGTTCGCTCGCCGTCACGGGCTGCACCTCGTCGGCACCGCCACCACATGGTTCCTCCTCGACATCGCCTTCTACAGCCAGAACCTATTCCAAAAGGACATCTTTAGCGCCATCAACTGGATCCCAAAGGCGGCCACCATGAACGCCATCGAAGAGGTGTTCCGCATCGCGCGCGCACAGACGCTCATCGCGCTCTGCGGCACCGTGCCGGGCTATTGGTTCACCGTGGCGCTCATCGACAAGATGGGCCGGTTCGCGATCCAGCTCATGGGTTTCTTCTTCATGACCGTTTTCATGCTCGCGCTGGCCATCCCCTACCACCACTGGACGACCGCCGGCAACCACATCGGGTTCGTGGTGATATACGGGCTCACCTTCTTCTTCGCCAACTTCGGGCCCAACAGCACGACCTTCATCGTGCCGGCGGAGATTTTCCCGGCTCGTCTGCGGTCAACTTGCCACGGCATCTCGGCTGCCGCAGGCAAGGCCGGGGCCATTGTGGGCGCGTTCGGATTCCTCTACGCGGCGCAGAGCAGGGACCCGGCGAAGAGGGACAAGGGCTACCCAGCGGGCATCGGCGTGCGAAACGCGCTTTTTGTGCTCGCGGCCTGCAATCTTCTTGGTCTGATCTTTACTTTCTTAGTGCCAGAGTCGAAGGGGAAATCGCTTGAGGAAATGTCCGGGGAGAACGAGGATGAGCCGCAGTCGCAGCTGGAATTCACTGGTCACGGCAGAACAGTGCCTGTCTAATTAGGAATGCTTGGATTACCTCCTTGTTCTTCATTAAGCCCACACCAACACCAGTTTAATGAAGTCAAAGCTGTGTTCTCTGTCGCCTGTAAGAAAATAATGCTTGTGTTTGGGGGATTGGTAAGGGAAGTATCAGTTGAGGTCTGCTCTGTTTTTTTTTCTTTTTTTTTTTTTTTTTGAATCTGGAGAAGAAACGATGTTTTGAACATCACTGATGAAGGTGATTCATGTGCTTTTTCTTGTTGTCAGATTCCACTTTGTTTATGCTTGATTCATTACTAGACTTCATCCAACAATGCACTGGAGCATTTTAGTTGCGATCAATTAGAAGAAGTCAATAATCTCATTCCAAAAAATGCTAAATTATGTACATGTATAAATATTAGATTTTTTACTTTTTAGACAATAAAAAATATGAGCTTAATGTTTATGATGACTTTGGTGGCCATCAATTCGATCATTTTCAACAACAGTATTTATGGTGGACATGGAAAACTGAAGATCAAAGGCAAACTTGTATTGAAAAATCAACGATATTGACTTTAGAATCAAGATTACAACTTTACTACTGGCTGACAAAAAGGAGGAACGATTTGTATTGAGATTCACGATATTGACTACAAAGTTCAGATTCAACTTTGCTTCTTTGACCACAATGAATAAATCTTTCAGATTGACTCACTTCTCTCACGTTCATATAAAAAGAGAAAAGCAGATTGCCCAGTTGATAATTCAAACATGTTGGATTTTGAGATTCTTAACCAACCAGCGGGCAGGTTCATTGTCTTCCCTTTGATATTTCAAACGTATGGGATTTTGATATTCTTAGCATATTTTATCAACCAGTTAGCAGGTTCATTATCTTCTCTTTTGATGTACTTGAAACAATAATTTTTTTGTTGTCTTCGTATTTAATCTAGAAGAGCGTGAGTTTCAAGTGTATGAGTATTTCTTTCCATAATAGTTTGTATTGCTTCTAGACTATCTGATTTAATTTGAACTATATACATTGTCATGTTCGTAGTTGAGTGAATATAACTCATCACGCACTTAATTGCCAATAGCTCAGAATATAGTACAGGGACTTTCTTAATAAACTGCAGTTGCAAGTAGAGTATTTCCCTGGCTGTTCCTAATAATATAACCAATTCCCACTTCTTGCAATTTCATTTGCTCTTGTTGTAAAGTTGACATGATTAGTAATTCCTATTTTGTTGAGCTTGTCAAAAGTGGGAAGCTTTTTATGTAACAATTTTCGACTAAAGATTTTAATTTTAAAAGTGGTTTTAAGATTCGAGAGGAATTTCTAACCACTCTTCCGATCACTCCATTGTTCGGTAAGAGTTATATGACTCTTGAGCAAAGTGTTATATATTGCTTTGGTTAAAGGAAGGCTATTTGAGTTTCTCTCCAAGCCCACTTATCTTCATTTTCAGAGTTATTAGGATTTATATTTCTTATGCTATTGCATATTTCACTGTTGAAGTATTCATTGATGTTATCTCAATTTTAATTTTAAAATTAAATGAGATGAGCAACCATGCCATTGGGTGCATGTGGAATCTAAGTATTTCTACCATTCCCAATAACTTTAACAAGGTGTGGGCGAATGTTTCCAGATCTTCCATTAAAGCATTAAATATGAGGTGCAAGTCAACGACCTTCATAATTATCAATAGTTTGAGATAACTGAAGAAATATGAGGTGCGAATGGTTGGTAAGCATTAAATATGAATCAAGATGTTACTGATTGTCTGATTCTCATACTAATTGGAAGCCGAAATGTTTTCATCAGTACTAATGAAGGCAAAAGAGTAGTGAACGAAATCATATATCAAGTAAAGTTCTGCGAGTTTTCTTTTAATCTCAAGACAGAAAAAGAACAAACATATAGCAGAATCAAGAACTTAAATATGAACAACAAAAATAAACAGCTACTCTAGCAACTGCTCGCTTTCCATTCCCTTCAGTTCAAATTAGAGTAAAATGACACTTGATTACTACTCATGCGTAAGTTCAAAAGAACTTTATTCAGCCACTGGAGTGTAGAATTTCAATTCTTGAACGACTAAGCCATTCATGAGTTGGATTGTTCTGGAGATAATGGATTAGATTGGATAATGGGCCTGAAAATTGCTTTCTTTGGAACATCTCTCAGCTTTCTGATTCACAGCTAAGCAAATGCAGAATCTAGCCCAGATTTTACTATGAGCCTCCAGTTTTTCTTGAAAAAATTATCATAATCTCTGCATGATTCTTTCCTTCAGTTTAAATTGATTTTAATAAAATAAAAAATTCCAATAGATAATTCATTTACTATAAGCCTTCACTTCTCACTAGATAAGCAATTACAAACACTGACAGATATTGCTTTTGTTACTAGTAGGCAAATCAAAGTTTACCATGCTGATTCCACTTTAAGAACAACTATGAGCATAGACTTACAAGGCATGAATTGTATCTAAACACATGGAAAAAAATCATCATTGATCAACCTTTTCGAGATGTTAGCATATAAACTGACAGGTTGAGTTTCATTCCAAGAACATTTTTCACAATATTGTTAGCTAGTTGTCATTTTGATTTCTTCAAGGATTAAAATGGAATCAAGCATAAAGCATGGGTTAATTAAGTTACAGCAGAATTATTCCCTACTGGCATAGCAAAGTTGCTTTACAAGAAGTAAAAAAAGTTGCTTTACAAAAAGCAGCAGCCCACCAGGGATCAAAATCGTTAACCACTTGTTCTGTAATGGCTTAAACCTAATTTTATGCACATCAAATCAAACAAAACCACTAACTAGCTTATGACGTCGAAAGCAAATGGTCCAATGCTTGTACCGAGAGAAGTGAAAGGAATTGAATTTTTCACCAACATTCCACTATTCAATTAAAAGTGTTGTCCCCGTGAAGAACATGGATGCAGATAACTGTCATAACAGGCGACGGAGTTAGTTTGGCGCCAAATTTGTTACAGTTGCTATTAGACTTGATATATATAGGGTTGACAATTCACCCTGTTTACTAGGAGAGAAAGGGCAAGGGAGAGAATGGAAACACACCTTTTCTCTCGTTTACTAGTGTGGACGGATCCCACGACGGAAGGAAAAGAGGCTAGTTTTCTATCGATTTACAATCCATCTGATTTGGGAGGATTGCTACAGTACTTCCTTCCGCTCCTAAATGCCGCTTCTTTCGTTGCCCACCTCGCCCGCTGCCACCGCCCCTCGCCTCGTTGTCGCTGCCCCACCGACTTTCCTCTCTCCCTCGTAGGGGTGGCAATTCCACTCGACGGGTTCGGGTACTCGACCCGACCCGACCCGACCCGTTTAGCACGGGTTCGGGTACCCATTTAGCTAAACGGGTCGGGTTCGGGTTTAGGGGTATGGGTACCCGCGGGTACTCGATACCCGATTTCAAATAAATATAAATATATTTTTTATATTATTAGGATATAAATAATAATAAAATAACTATTATATAAATATTTATTACTATTAAAAATATAATAATAATAATAAATAGATATTATATAAATATTTTTATTTTTATTTTAATTTTTAAACTATATTTTATTAAAATAATATAATAAATAATTTATTTTTTATTTAATCGCGGGTACCCATTTAAATACCCGACCCGGGTTTGGGTCGAGTTCGGGTAGCGAGTCAGATTCAGGTTTAGGGTAAAACCGTAGGTACTCGACCCGTTGCTACCCCTACTCCCTTCCACCGCCACTGCCTCTCCGGCTCGCTATCGCTCACCTCGCCTCAGATCGACCTTTTCTGCTCGCTCATTGTTGCCTTCCCTCGCCTCGCTTAGCTCTCGCCTGCTCTCACTGCCACTCGCCTGCTCATATCGCCCGCCTCTCACCTCGGTCGCAGCTCGCCCGCAAAGTAGCTCGCCGTCGATCCGATCGCCATCGCTATTGGCCATCCCTGCCTCACCTAGCTGCTCACAGCCGGCCGGACGCAGCCGCTGCAGCAACGAGATACACTATTAAATACATGCAACGCATGTGAGATAATAATCTTTTCCTCCTTTTTTTTCATTCCTTTTCTAAATTTTTTTCTTCTATCTTTCCATGTAAACAGGCCGTGAAAGAGAAGATGAGAATTGAATAGTGTAGGGTGATAAAGTAATGGTAGAGAAGGAAAGGAGAAGATAAAAAGAAGATATTAATACATTTGTCAAATCTATGAAGTGTTATGGACATATTTGTCATTACTCCTATGCTAATAATAAGCGAAAGCGAGATACCTTGGTTTAATCCCTCACGAGAAATTAAAAAAAAAAAATGTATATAAGAGGTCTCTAGAGTGTGCATTGCTGTTCAAATTTCTAGGCAAATGAAAGCAATGATTCAGTTGTTGAGCTTTCAAATGAATGTGTGGACTATAACCTCATAATTATTTTCTTAAAAAATCTTAATTACATCACAAAGCATATTAAAAAAGTAGGAAATATAGAATTTGGAGTGCCATTTCACATCACAAAATTCTCGTGGACCTCTCACTCAGCTCATATTCACATTTGAGGAATTATGAGCCCCTCCACTGAATATTGTCGGCAAATGGTGGACACCACATGACCAGAACATTTCACTTGCGTTCTCACTATAAAAACCTTTAAACTTCTCTTTCTTTTACCTGTAATTAACACTGACAATTACTCTCCCAATTTCCCAGGTGGGTTCCTTTAACAATTTCCTTTTCATTTACTTCTCTGAACAGACACTTATACACTGATTGATGCCTGTGTGCAGCACGCTGGCAGCGATCGTTCCAAGCATGAAGCCGATGAGTCTCCTTTTGCTTCTTGTAATTTCCACGATGGTGGCATGCAGCTCGGCCGGCAGGCACGCCAGATTAGGTCATGTGGGTTCAGAAATGGACAGAGCAGACATGGAAAAGGCGATGACTGCGCTCGGATACTCAGGAAGCAGTAGCTCAATTGATAACCATCACAGCATACCAAGAGATCAATATAACAATCGTGGAGGCTCCCCAGGTCAGCTGCCGCCATATGGAGGGGACGATGGCGGCAGCCAAGGCAGCGGAGGTGGTGGCATAAACTAATCATGCAAAGGCATCTTGAGTGATCAGTACTGTACTTTGCTTGAATGTATGTAATAGATACTAAGATCAGAGTGTGTGAGAGAGAGAAATGGTCAATGGCCTTGACTTTGAAGAAGCATGTAATGCAACTGATAAGATAATTCGAGTGAAGAAATAAATGATATATATATTAGATATATATGTAGAAATTGTTTCTGAACAGGAGTAAGCATAGCTTTTACATTTCTTCTGGTGCAACGTATGATCATAGCACGGAAAGTTACGAATTTTTTTGCTTGAACGGCGACGTGTAACCTTCCACCCTCCCTTGATTTGACTTTGGTGGATTGCCCACAGACAAAGCATATTGCACACCTGTATATAAATAGTCAAACTGCCGGGTTCTACTCGTGTGTCAAGTTTCTAAATGAAGAAAGGTAGGTCTACTATTAGCTTTGACTCTCTTAATTGTGGTTAAGAATTAAAATGTTAGGAGTTGATTTATAACTTGGTTGACATGTTTCTAATCCAGAAGCAAAGCTCGTCTTCCTCTAAAAGATTGCTGGTTTACAAATGGAATTTGCAAGATTAAAATTTTATTTTCCGCTGTAAATGGCCGCCTTCTGCTGCACTGTCAGGAGTGTCCGTTATAATCGTCCATGTCTTGGATTAGGCGTGGGCTATGAGCCTATGAACATTCGTCTGGTGGGTGTCGCTCCAAATTAGCTCCATCGATTCTATCGACGTCGTCCTCTCACCTTCCCCCAACCCCCGCGCAATTGCGCTCGGAAAGCGAAAGGCGAGACACGACGCTGTCCTCACCCTCAGTGGGTGATCCGATACTTAGCTACCACTACCCGGCCTTCTTTACTCTCGTCACTGCGCTTCCCTTCCCCGCCGCCACCGCAGCCCGCCGTTGCGCCTCATCACGCTCACTGCCTCGCCCGATCTCTATATAGCAAGTTGATTTCTTGAGCTTCATCTCGTGTATTTTATCTATTTTAGGGGAATTCATGCCGTAAGTTGTTTTAATTTTCAGTGGAGATTCCTTGGGCGCTAAAGCTTGTATTTTGCACTTATTAAGTAAATTACTCTATCTTCCGGAACCAAAATGATGTTGTTACTTGGTTCTTGAGTTTTTGGGTTGGTCTAGATTCTTTCTTGGTCAAGAAAGTCATAAATTTGAACTCCGAGATCTTTGTTATTTCTCCTGGTAAAGCTTTCAAAGTACTTTTCCAAGAACACGTCAATCGTTCCATATACTAGTTACTGTATGACTGTGAGTAGACTGTAGAATTGTTAATTTCGCGTAAGAAACTCTCATTACCAATCACAATTTGTACATAGCAATTCATGTAACAAATGTATGATTTAGGAGGACAAATTACAGACGCCTTCTTGCTATATTGGTTTTAACTCCTTTCATTTTAGTAGGAATCACTATTTTCTCCAATTACTGCACAAGTTTATTCAAGTGTTGTGAGAATTTTTTTCTCTTGCAACTCATTACAGAATTTTGGGGACCTCTGAGGCATATGAACTGCTTTCATTTTTCTAATGGAGAAAAGACAGCTTCTCGGTCTAGGAAGTCTTCATCAACTAGGTCAAATAGCAGTAGATCCACTGATCGTGAGAGGAGACGATCTGAATTTGACTCCACATCGTCATTGGATATGAGTGTTCTTTCTGGAGGAAGTTCCCGGTTCCCCAGTTTGTCCCAGAGGCCGAATAGTCTGAGAGCATTCACCTTCAGAGAGCTGAAAATTGCTACGAGGAACTTCAGCCGGTCACTAATGATTGGAGAAGGTGGGTTTGGATGTGTTTATAGGGGCACAATACAGAGTCCTAAAGATCCACTTGCAAGCCTTGATGTTGCTATAAAACAATTGAACCGTGGCGGCCACCAGGTAAGTTGTCTGCATGTTGATGTTGTTATTAGAAGTTTGTTACTTGATACAAAAGTATGTTTTTCAGTTCCCTCAGAAGAACTCTAGATTTTTCAGTATGGCTTGTCTTGGTATGTAATCTAGATAACTCACTAGCTTCCATTTGTAACAAAAACATATGCAAGTTTGCCTTGGTCTAGAATCAAGGTACTTTGTTGTTTCATATTGCTTCAATTGAAAACTATAAAGTATGCAAGATGCCATGCATTTGGTCTTAATTCAAAGAATGGATACACTAATACTACCATTATGATTTATGATACATAATCTATTTACTATTTTAATGCAAACATAAAATAATTGTTAAGGAGGACCAAGGTTTTGATAATCTAGTATAAAATGAAAACCAAAAACTATAAGCATATAAGCTACACTAATGTTTTGTTTATATCTTAACTCCAACATCATTTCCTCTTTGAGTGGATAAGTTCGTGATGAACTCTGTGTGAATAGAAATGGAAAATGATAAACAATGAGTTTATTCCTTTTTTTAGATTATGTTGTTTGATCTCTGCATTGTAGACATCTTTCTTATGTAGATTTCTATTTTACCTTGTCAAGTCCATAATTAGGGAATGAAACCGGAGGAAAATCCTGATGTATGCTATAAGTAATTAATAGATTGATGGCAAACAAATAAGAGATAGGATGATTAAGGAAGAAAGTGAAAAAAAAAAACAACTTCATCATGAAAGGAAAAGATATCCTCAGGAAGGAAATGCACAAACATCCAAATTAGATTGGAAACCTTCTACAGTTGTTCACGGAGAGCTAAATAGCTAATGCTAATATGATGTGTCCTGATTGTAATTTTAATTCAACAGTAACAATAGCTGAGATCAACTGTCCATACTAACATATTGTTTAGGTGAAAGAACATAATGTATCATGAGTATTGATTCTAATGATCAAAATTTCAAAAGGAAAGGATCATATATACCCTCCTTTCCTAGTCTAATTACATATTATCCATAAGAGGTTTTGAAATATTTTAGATATCTGCCCCACCTGCCTAACATAAGCAAGTACAAATCGAGATGCTATTTTTGAATTAGGATCTTGTTAATTGTTCTACTTGTGACTTTCACAATTTGCTTTTGTAAGAAGTCCAAAAGAAGTTTTGAAATATTTTAGATATCTCCCCCTTCACTGACATTGTTTGAGGCGTAGTAAAGCCTTTGCGTCTTTTTTATTCTTATCCAAAAAAGCAATCATATTCTGAGAGTGTACATTACGTGTTTTTTTTTCATGTCTATACCATTACTTTATCTAAAACATGCTAATTACCTTTCCCTTTAGCAAAAGATATCTTTGTCGGATGTCAAATCTTAATGTTATCTATTTTGTCTTGTAGGGACAGAAGGAATGGTTAACTGAAGTGGATGTTCTTGGTGTAATTGAGCATCCAAATCTTGTGAAACTAATTGGATACTGTGCTGAAGATGATGAAAGAGGAATCCAGCGACTTCTTGTATACGAGTTTATGCCTAACAGAAGTGTAGAAGATCATTTATCAACCCGATCTACCACAACATTATCATGGCCCAGCAGACTTCGAGTAGCACTTGATGCTGCTCATGGCTTAACGTATCTGCATGAAGGGGGAGATTTTCCGGTACTCTTTTTGCTTCTGATTGTATCTATTATTTTCTGCAATTATATTGCACCTTAAGATGCGATTTTTAGTAGTTCTTTGGAATGTGTATAGCTTATTCTCCTCCAACTAAGCCTTGAGGTAAATTTGGCATTATGTGCAAGGTATTAGTCGATAATAATATTTAAGCTAATAGAATGTCAATTGCTGCCGGCATGACATTTTTTAAGGGACAACTATTTTTTTTTAATCCTAAGTTTTTTAAGGGCTATCAATTTTCGTCCAAACTTTTGAGTTGTATCCAATTGATACATAAGCTTTGAGATTTGTGTTTATTCTATTAAACTTTCAGTTTGTTGTAGATTGCTCTGCGAAGATTGTAATGTGGCATGACTAATTAGCAGCTTGACATTGCATATACTAGTTCTTTTTTCATAATTTTTAAGTATGAGTCAATCATTTGACTTGTCAACTTTGTATTAAAATATTTCATTTAACATTACTATGCTCATTGACATACCACCATACAATAGCTTGGCATTATGTGGCAAGTAAAAGCAGTGGATGTCGAGGATGGGGCATAAATGTATAAAGAACATGCTAGTAGAATTTAGGGTTACATGCCAAGTAGTTGGATATAAATTAAAAATTCTAGGAATGCTTTAGTGTATGTCACATTAAATGTTTAGGCCTAAGAAATTGATGACAAGTAAACTTTGGGCATAATTGAAAGTTTGGACAATACCCAGATTCTCTTTTTGTCCTTTTGATACAACCAACCTCATAGGTTTGGATAATATTGACAAACCTTAAACTTTTGGATAAATGATCAGTTGTCACATTCCCAATTTGGTGCTCTCTACTTATCCTAATTCATATATTGTATTTATTTTACACTAAGGATGCCTAAGAATGTTTGCATACCTCAAAAGAAAGAATAATTTCCTTTTATTACAGTGTAGTTTAAAATAGTACATCAGTGATATAATTTCTCTAAACAAATGCAACACGAGGGCAAAATTGCCATCATAGATGATAGTTAGCGATTTACTTGATTTATGATGATGAAACAGGAGGCAAATACTGCAGAAAGTACAAAGTCGAGCTACTACAGGATTCCTGGCATGCTCTTAGCTATTTTCAACAGTGAATTTCCAATCTGTTAGTTTAGATGCCCACATATATCGGGTATAAAACTATCATTTCAGGTGTTAGCTATCTCAAAAGACTTAAGAGAGCATTCTAAGCAATAAAAAGAACACATAGACATACATACTTTGTCAAAGTGCAGTAGTGTATGCTGGAAAAGGAGGCAATTTTTGGACACGCTAGAGCAACATGACTATGTAGAGTGTCTATTTCTATGATGTTGTTGTTCTTTGCTCAGGGAGACTTTTTGGTTTCCTATATTATGACTTGTGGAGTATCCTCATTGAAAACAGCAAGAAACTCTTTTGTACTTCTGAAAATCTACAAATATGAGTAAATAATGGTTAACACTAAACCATTACTGTCCAGAGCATTGGAAGATGTGTTTTTGTTCTTGATTTTATTTTCTCTAAACTTATAATGCAATATTTTGTCCCACACTTTAGATAATCTGAAGTTAACATCTAGCTCAATAATCACCTGCTACCAGAGATGATATCATTGGCCCTGCAAACAGTTTTTTGATACTGAATCCATGATTCATACAGATAATATTTCGAGATTTAAAGACATCTAATGTTCTCTTGGATGAGCACTGGAATGCAAAATTATCTGACTTTGGCTTGGCTAGAGAAGGACCGGTAGATGAATCAGGATATGTTTCAACAGTGGTATGCACAATTTGATACATTGTGGTACATCTTGTTAACATCGTGTTTGCACATACTGTTTGCCTTATTCATGAATATTTTGAATGTACTCGGATATCTTTTTCTTTGGTACCAAAATGTTCAATCAGGATAGTCTACATCTGTAAACTTGTTGGATAGTTCACTAGCAAACTAATTGAAAGGTTCGCTAAATGTAGCATCTGACAAGCTTCCTTGCTAGTAACTTTTGATTAGTTCATTGGAGGTATTTCTCTCGTTGCTTTGAAATCAATAGAAGAACAGGTTAAGTGCCTTCCTAATAGAACAGATAACATGGCCTGTGGTTGCAGCAAGATATGAAAGAAACTGGTTGGCAATTGGTTGTATAGACTTTTGGATAAGCATTCCTATTGTATTGATATTCCTTTTTTTCCTTTCATTTATAGAAGAGAAGAAGTCTAAGTTGTAACACATCCCAAGAATAAATTAGGCCTGTTTTCCTTATCAGTATTTCGTTGTGGCTATCTCAAGGAAAGAATGACTATAATTTTTTATGGTGATTTCATATTTGGTCATCGAACAGAAACTCTTGGGTTACAAAGGTATGTCTCGTATTGCATTTGTACTGTCTTCAAGTTGTTTCGTGACTTGACCTAGTAAGTTAGACCTGGAATATCATCATGCTTTTTATTCTGTCACAACAAGTCGTTTCATCTGTCTCCGGGATTCTCATAAAAAAAAGGATGACTGGTGGTTTGTTTCATGGAGAGAGAAACATCTACGTTATAGATCACCAAAGTTTGAGGATGTTTAATCTAATTCATAACTCAATTTTTGATAAATATTGATTTCTGAAGCTTTCACTAGCAATTTCCTATTAATCTTGCAAATTAAAATTTGCAAATTGACAGTGCTACAATTTGAAAATGTGAATTTTCTCAAAATATTATATAACAGGTTGTTGGAACAATGGGATATGCAGCTCCAGAGTACATCCAAACTGGGCACCTTACTGCCAAGAGTGACATCTGGAGCTATGGCGTTCTCCTCTATGAGCTGATCACAGGTCGAAAACCAGTGGACCGCAATCGTTCAAAAAAAGAGCAGAATCTTTTGGAGTGGATCAAACCATATACAACAGAGGCCAAGAAGTTTCATGTAATAGTAGATCCAAGAATAGAGGCAGATTACTCTTTAAAAGAAGCAATGAAATTAGCTGCCGTTGCAAATAAGTGTCTCATGCGAAGCCCAAAGTTGAGGCCGAAGATGAGTGAGGTGTTGGAGATGGTTCAAAAGATGGTACAGGAATCGGAGATTGGAGCTCCTCAGCAGCCTCTAAATCCTAGTCATGACAAAAAATCTTGTGGACGAGGAGAAGACAGAGGAGTGAACTTGAAGAGAAGGATTAGTGAATTGAAGGTGGAGGAAGGGAGATGGTTTGTATGGCAGAGGTGGCCGCTGAAGTTTCTAAGAGCTCATTGACTCTCGAGATAGCTGTTAAAACCAGAAAACAATCTCTTGCGCTGTTTCCAACTTAAAACAGTACTACGCGATCACAAGCATAAATTAGTTAGCTGTTGATTCTGATACTTCCAAGGCTGCATTTCGTTAAAAGAAGATATTGCAGACATATTTTGGCTTGTATTAACCACCTGTCTGTTGTTTTTGGATATCATAGAGTAGCAGGAAAGGTGTCTGCCACTATGTATACAGTAAAAGTTATGTTACATAATTGTATTAAGATAACTTTGTAGTAGAAAAAGGTACAACTTTCTCAGCTTCATATTCTTGAGAAAAGGTTGACCTTTATGTTCTCCTACAGACAGAATTACAACATAATTCTATACTGATATATTTGTTATGATCGTGTGTTCAGTTTTTCTACCATCAGTAATTACAGTATCGACATTCTCTACGTTTCTTACAAGTTCAATCTTGTGTGTACCTTTCAAAAGCCTCTTCACTTATTTAGGCCTGTTTAGCCTTACTTATGCACGGAAGTCAAAGCAGTAGTTGTGAGAAGCTCCAAATTCCAATTTTGACAGTTTTTGCTTTTCTACGTTATTTTTATTTCAGCTTCCGTGCATAAATGAGGCTAAACAAGTCCTTAGTTTGCAATTCAGCTTTTGAACTAGTTCAAGTGGCTTGGTAAATACTAAATATAGTACTTTTTAATAAATTTAATTATGTGCATTTTAATATTGTATAATCGATATCATTTGATAGGAATATATTTGATAGGGATATGAAATGTATAATGCAGAGTTTAGAATACAGCTTACAATGCCATAACTTATATAAATTGAATAAATTATAGCTATTTGAAAATTTGTTTTAGAATATGTATACTTTTATTTCTTTAACTCAAAAAATTTTACGTTATATTAATAAAAAGATAAAATGAAACCTCAAATATTAGAAAAAATATCTAGTCACTAAATTATCATATATAATAACTTAACTTAGAGGATTAAATTTTTAACATGAAAACAAAAGGATGGACTAATTTATTTAAAAAATACAGAGGTTACAGATAGGAATTAATGGTAAGCTTTAGGCCAAATGAATAAGTGAAGAATTGCGATGCATGTGTTGGTGCGTGCCCTAATCCTCGGCAAATAGTGGAAGCTGAGGTGAACTTGCCCTCTTCCACCACCATCGCCGGCCACCGGAACCCTTGACGTCGAGGATTTCACGAGCACCACCTACTTCCGGCTGGCGCAGCGACGGTACATTTTCTTTCCCCTCCTCATTCTTCGTTATTACGGTACCCGACCCGCTATGCGCACTTGGTTTCGTCGCTCTTTTCTCTGGAAATTTCTTCATCCGTTAGTCAATATTGTACCTTCACTAGTCAAGAGCAATGGCAGATTTCAATGGAGAACGGTTGAGAGTGGAAGTGGGCGATGGGGTTCCGATTGCGTGCGTGTTTCTAGACTATGAAATTTAAGATTTTGCATTACTTGTGTCCATTACATAGTAGTTTATCAGTCGATAATACAATGTTATTCTCGTGCTTGAATGTTATTAACCATATCTAACTTAACACAAAAAAAATTCCAAATTCTGTTTTATTTAACCTCGCTTATTAGCTATTAATCTTGTGATACGGTGTATTACATGACCGTGACTCTTTAAGCACCTATTATAGTTGTTGTGATTTACATACCCATTAATGTGATAAGCTTGAATAATATGACTTGATCGAAAATGTTGTAGCCAAGTTAATGTCAGTAAGCTCGTTGAGCTTATAATTATCTCTTTTGACTTGATATTATTGTCAAGCCTACTCAGTAGCATATGGGAAGTCTAATATTAAGTCCAAGTGTCTAACATAAATGATAACATTTTATATTATCTTCTTACTAGTTTTGCTCTAATTCAATTTATATTGATCCTTGTAATGAAAAAAACTAACTTATTAACTTGATGAGCTTGAACAACATAGCCTAAATTAATAGTGTTGTGCTCATACATATCATGATTAATCTTCTTCGACATCCAATGTGAAATTAAACTAGAATATCACAATTGTATTTTGGAGTGAAAGTTTATGTTATTATTACTTTTATAATTTTTCAGTTTGTTTCTAATACAAATATATGCCCTGGTCAGTATGTATGTTTGTAGGGATACTAATCTTCAGTACCTTGCTTTTATCCTATTCTCATATTCTAATGACATCTTTTAGAATTATTCTATTACGGTGTTCTTTTTAATTCTTCTCGTTCTATGAGTTGGTTATCAACTGTTTTTAACCATGTTATTATATTGAATGCCTTTGTAGGTGTGAAAGTGAGCAATCTATGGCTTTAAAACTTTGAAACTCCGTATGCTTACCAAATAGAACGTGTTGCAGTTCCTCTTAATAGCCTTTTTCAAGTAACACAGTATTTGTGTTACGACCCAATAATAATAGTGGATATGTAATAAAGCGGATCCGGATTAGTATGTATACTCGGCCCGCTAAGTAGAATAGTATTATAAATAAGGGTTCTAGGTTTAGGGTTAGATCATCGAGTATCTAGTATCTTATTGTTAGGGCATGCTTCGCACGATATTCTCGTCGGTGACGGCTTGAGGGAGGATTCATCTTTGAATCCTATCAGTGGTCCGACCTGCCGGATTCTCGCGTGGTGCTGTCGTCGGCGCAAGTTTCCTGCCGGATCGATCATCAGGAAACCGGTGGAACGGCGACGGAAAAGGGCAGAAGAAATTCTGTTGTTGATAATAAATCTATACAGATCTACTATCGGGGCTAGGCGTGAAACCCTATAACGTGATAAAGGTGTGGCAGCTGGAAATTTTCTAGCGCCGGAATCGAAGGTGAGAAGCGAAAATCGGCGTGCGTCCTCTCATTAGCGGAAGATCTTGGCGACAGCAACTTCAGCAGCCTCTAATTTACACAGCAATGTCGGCGGAGATCTGAGGGCGGCGACATCGTCGTGGCGAGCTCTGGACGAGTGTCATCGTGACGTTGCTGTTGCTGCGTCGACATCTTCGCGGCAGCCGGCTGCAACGAATGCCAACGACCGTTGCTCTCATCAGCAAGGCGCGGCACCTGGACATGAAGAGCCGGCGCCGACGCGACAACAAGGCAACGGCGGAGGCGTCTTCCTCCGTGAGCACCAGCGTGGGCGGCGACATCGGCAACGCGAGTTCTAGGCGCCGCAAGACCCAGGCGCGTGCGACACCCTAGAAGGAAGGTCAGGCGGTGGAGGAAATCGGAGTCGGGTGTCTCGTTCAGCGGCTAAAGGCGACCGGACAGCTTGGCCAGAACCCTAGCCGGCGGAGAGGGCTGCTGACCGGCGAAACAAGTGGAGGCTGAAGGCGGCTGAGGGCGAACGCGGCGTTGAAGGGTTACTGTAGCAGTAGAAAAAAAATCCAAACAGTACTGTTTATGAGTACTGTAGCAAAAAGAGGAAAAAAAAAAAATCTTGTGAGGTGTTAGGGTTTCTTCTTCTGCAGGTATTGACTGTGCTTCATCATGGCATCCACACGCTCAGAGACGAGATTAGAAGTACTTGAGAAAAGTGTGGCAGATATTCTAGCAATGAAGGAGAAGCGCAGAGTAGAGAGAGTAGAGTAGACAGCGAATGAGGAGAGATATCGGGTAGCGGAGGAAGATAGTAGGAAGTTAAGAAAAGATATGACTGACTTGAAGGAGATGTTGTCAACCTATTTAAAAGGGAAAATGGCGGAAGGCACAGGAAATATTGCGCAACACTCTAGGGAACGGGCACGAGTTATTCCACAAGAGGCTGGTATCAGAGAGAGAGATTGGCGGGATGAGCAGGTTCATGTGGTTGAAGATGATTTATCCGACTACAACTGGTGGAGGTAATGGGCATAGAAATCCCTTGGTGGGGGAAGCTGCAGGACGTCATGAACCACGCCGTGAGACGGATATGAAGGACTTGAGGGAGATGTTTGCCACCTTCATGAAAGGAAAAATGGTTGAGAGGAACGTTGACCCTTTCCCTTCATCTCTACGAGAGCACAGGAGGTCTACTCCCATCCAAGTTCCAACGGGCAAAGAAAGTAACAATTGGCTTGCCACAGTAACAGCAGGAGAGAGGACTGGTGTTCCCGTGCATATATCAGATATATTTTTACAACCAACAGCAACAAGAACAGAGTGGCATAATCCAGAAGAAGCTAGAACTAATGTGGAAGATAAATTAGGAGGCACGCATAATCCAGGAGAAGCTAAAACCAATATGATGGATGAGTTAGGAGGCACGGTTTCGCTCAAGCCTAGTTTATTGTGGACAGCCAACCTCAGCCACCCCTTAGCGAGGAGATCATTCGTAAAGCTTCAAAGGAAAGTCAGGCATCCAATACGAACCGAGGAGGTGGATATCTTTCATACCCAGATTTGAAATCCAAACGAGAAATAGGATTATGTTTTGGATGTGATCAGACTTACTCTTCAATGCATCGCTGCACGAACAAAGGCTTGAAACTCATGATCCTAGCAGAAGATGAGGGGAGAGACCCTGTTGAGGAGGAACTAGAAGGAGAAGCTCGAGCAACTTGGGACCCTGGAGGAGGGCACAAGCTATAGTTTTCTTAAATAAATTTTGAGCAGCCTTGAGGACAAGGCTTCTTTAGGGAGGGAGGATCTGTTACAGACTCAATAATAGTAGTGGATATGTAATAAAACGGATCCGGGTTAGTATGTATACCCGGCCCGCTAAGTAAGATAGTATTATAAATAAGGGTTCTAGGTTTAGGGTTAGATCATCGAATATCTAGTATCTTATTGTTAGGGCGTGCTTCGCACGATATTCTCGCCGGTGACGGCTTGAGGGAGGATTCATCTTTGAATCCTATCAGTTTGTGTGTATATTCATCCATTGTTTTAGCATGGAATATTGAATTGCTACATATAATGCTATATTTATTCATTTCACTATATGCTTTTGTTTCTAGCTTCATTGTATATTTTTGTTGTATTTATTTTCTATTAACTTGTCTCTATCATCATCACCTCACAAATATTCAATTTCATAGTTTTACACTATCCAACTAATACAACTGAATAATAGTATAAAATATATATATAATACATGATACTAGATAGATATATATTAATTTTTTATTACTTATTACTTATTAGAATATTTATCATACTCTTAAATGTAATTAGATGAATATATTTTAAAAAAATATATATTTTAAGTGATTTAGTAGGATCTTCCGATCTTCCGATCTGATCCTATAAAGTCTTCATTGTTCCTAAGAAGGATCATAACCTTGATTGACATCTAAAATATATGTAGCCATGAAGTGTTGAACTCTTCTTGCTTGAAAAAAAAGCTAGATTTAGGTGTAGGAGATTTTACCTTTGAGATTATTGAGTTACCACTTCTTCAAGATTTATATACTTATGTTTTAATACTCTCCCTCACAATCAAGCTAGTAACTTTGTATCATGTGCACAACATATTGATAACTCAAATTAAATAATTAATAAATAAGAGATGAGGCAGGTTTATAATTTGTTGATATGGTGGTTATCACTTATTCTGGAAGATTAATTCCTAGGAGAGAGTCCCAGTTTGTGTATCTATAGTTCAACACACAAGTTGGGAACTGAAAGAATCTTACATTTTATTTTATCCTTATTTAGTTTTCAATCTAAACTTGCATGTTCCACGAGCACATGCAGGGAATAATTTTCAAATAGGTACTGATATACTGAAGTCTGCAGATGGTTAAGATGTGCCATTATCGATGATACTAAAAATGAGGTTATAATTTGGCAAGAGCTAGAATGATAGTTTTCTTTTTTTGTTCTATGAATTTTCTTCTATGCTCAGGGTCAGCCTTCTACTATATTTTCTATGTTTAATACCAATGATAATGATCAGTTAATCTTTATATCCTACCGTTGAGTTTTCAGTACCTCTAATCTTGAATATTCTTGTGAAAGAAAGTTATAAATAAGTGACTTGCTCTCGGTGTTTCTACTAGATTTTAGATATATAATCTCGTGCAGGTTGATTCGAATGCATTTACGGGAGGGGTTTAATTTTTGTTCCTCTAATATTTTTTTTTAATTTTTTTTATAAAAATAATATATTCTTTTTAAGCTTTCTAATGGTCCCAAATTTAAGATATTTTACATTCGTATACATATATAATACTCTATACAAGATTAGGGTATTTTATAATAGTAAATAATTTTTTATTTTATATGTGATATTGATTAGGATTTTTTATACGTATATATGATGTAAAATATCCTAAATTTGGTACCATTAGAAAGCTTAGAAGAAATATATTATTTCTTAAAAAAAAATTAAAAAAAATATTGGAGGGCAAGAATTAAGCCCCCGCATTCGGTTGATTCGGATACTTCCAAGGTTGCAATTGGTTAACTCTGTTTCCTTTACGAGAAAATTAAAAGAAAAAAAAAATAAAAAAGAGTTTTCAACAGTTTTTTATTTGCAGGAAGAAAATTTTGAGTAAAAAAAATTAATAGAAGTTAGCTAATCCGTCCGAATCGAATAGAAAAGTCAAGGTAAAGTCACGTTTTTCGCCCGACCTCCCTGCCCGAGTCCGCCCGACCTCGCCTGATTTCGGCAAAAAATCATTTTTTTACCCGAGCTTCATTCTCGTGTCTTCTCCGGCTGCCTTTCGCCTCCATCTCGTCTCCTCTTCTCCACTAGCAAGTTCGCCCCCGACTCGCCTCCTCGCCGCCCAGATCCGCTGCAAGAGGCTCTCACTCGCATTCGCCACTACAGATCCACCGCCCCTCGCTCGCCACTGCAGATCCGTAGCTCGCAGCCGCTCACCGACGCAGATCCGCCGCATCTCGCACACTCGCTGCCCAGTTCTGCTACAACTCGCCGCTCAGATCCACTGCTCGCCCTAGATCCGCTGCTCGCCCCAGATCTCCTTCGGCCCAAAGTCACTGCTCGCAGATCCGACTGTAAGATTGATTTATTTGTTTTGCCACTGATCCTATTTTTTTACCCTAAACCCCTTATCTGAATATGCAAACTAGAATCTGGAATTTTTTTTCCCTAAACCCCTTATTTGAATATGCAAACTAGAATCAGTTTCCATATGTAAAATATTTTAGCATAATGTTGAAATAACTATGGAATTTTGGCTGGAATGCCTTGTCATGAGAGAGGAATGTGCATCAGCATTGTCTATCCTGCACACACACAAGATTTTTATTTTTATTTACTTGAGTTACACCTCACAGGGATGTGATTCTTGACTCTGGAATTTTGAGATGCAAACACAATATAGTTTAATTAACTGTATAAATAGATGAAGGGATTATGAGTTCTTATGCATTTGGCCTTCACTATTTGTAGAGCTAGTAGAAGGTGGATGTGCTAGCTATTATGTTCTTAAAATTTATTTTCAGTTCTTCTTTGAGGGAGACAGCTTATCCTGACACTATCATATGTAATTGTACTTGTTTCATCTTTTTATTATAAGAATGCACTCGTATTTTCAACTTCACATTCTTCGCTTGGGTGAATATAGCGGTCACCTTGTTTAGGCATAATTAGAGCCGTGAAAGAAGCCAATGTGTAGGACAGATACTCTGAGTACTCTAGCTTAAGACAGGGTTCACTGCTTTTGAGCCTTCATTGCATTGCAGGACACTATGGCATGCAAAATTTATTTAGATTGGAACCTGCATGTGGGATTGGATAGCATTTTTTAGTCAAGATCAATTAATCCCTTCATCAATAGACTGTTAATTATTTTAGGTTGGAATCTAACTTAGGGACCACTATTTGAAGAATAATCTACTCTTCTGTCATTCTTGAAACAGTAGTGTGTGAGATTCTGTTGGCAAATAATTTTCGCCTTCCACCGGAGCACATGGCTGCATTCAAGTTTCAACTTTTTAACCCTTTGAAGGTTACATATTTAGAGCTTAAGTTTACTAATGTTCTACTGGTAAACCTGGTGGTAGTTAGCTATGGTAATCTGCATTTGAGAAAAAGGAATTGTGTCAATGTATGTTATCTGGAATAAGCTTGAAGAATTCTACAAGATACTCTCCTAGCTATTGACTTTTTACATGTTTTTGTTTAACTTGTACATCCTTTTAGTGAAAAGAGGAAATTCATTATATCTTCCATGACCTTGCAATTAAATATTTTAGAGCTTTTTTTCAAAACAGTTAACTAAACTTATTAGATTATGATTGACTACTACATTTTAGAATTATTTGAATTTTCATTACTAAACTTATTAGTGATTTACACCTTCAAGACTATGACTAAGCTGCATCTGGGATTCGACTGTAGTAAACACTTAACTATGAAAAAGTAATTTACAACTACAACACTATGACTAAGTTACATATACGTTTAAGTACTATTGTTTGTCTATTATGATTTGGCATAATGTATGTCTTTATTACGCAAGACTACTTTACTCAATAAAGATTCATTTATAGGTCTTATCATTATGGCTCCATCAAGTGACAAAGTCAATAGACTTGCATTAATGCACAATCTCCATCGTAGAAATTGCCAAGTTATATGTGTAGCTATGTATAGTGTAGTACAGGCCTTGAAAAGTCACTTTGAGGAGTATGTGGACAAACCAATGAGACATAGTAATGAATATAAATGCAGAATGAGAAAGGAACTTTTAAAAAACTTAACTTCTGATGAGATATGTCATAGCATCTCGCGAATGAGAGTACATGCCTTTGTGCATTTGTGTGAACTACTGCAAGCTAGAGGACTGGTGAGAGATACAAAAAATTGTTCAATTATGAAAAAAGTGGCAAAGTTTTTGTATTTGGTATCTCATAATGTCAAATATCGAGAACTATGTTTCTTCTTTCATCGTGGTAAGGAGATAATATAAAATGTTATCATATATGTCAAAACTTGTAAGGAGATAATATAAAATGTCATAATGTATTAATGTCAAATATCGAGAACTAGCTCATGTCAAATATCGAGAACTATCTCATAATGTCAAAACTAGTAAGGAGATAATATAAAATGTTATCATATATGTTGGACACTTGGACTTAATGTTGAACTTCCCATATGCTACCGAGTAGGCTTGACAAGAACATCAAGTCAAAAGAGATAATTATAAACTCAACGAGCTTACTGACATTAACTTGGCTACAACATTTTCGATCGAGTCATATTATTCAAACTTATCACGTTAATGGGGATGTAGATCACAACAACTATAATAGGTGCTTAAAAAGTCACGGTCATGTAACACACCGTATCACAAGATTACTAGTTAATAAGCGAGATTAAATAAAACAGAATTAAATTTTTTTTTTTTAAGTTAGATCGGGTTATTAACATTTAGGCACGAGAATAACACTGTATTATTGACTGATAAGCTACATAGTAGCGGACACAAGCAATGCGAATCCTAAATTTCATAGCTTGGAAACATGCATGCAACCGAAACCCTATTGCCCACTTCCACTCTCAACCGATCTCCATCGAAATCTGCCTATGATCTTGACTGGTGAAGGTACAATATCAACGAATGGATGAAGAGATTTCCAGAGAAGAAAAGAGAGATGAAACCAAGTGCGCATGGCCGGTCGGATATCGTAATAATGAAGAACGAGGAGAGGAAAGAAAATGTACCGTCGCTGAGCCAGTCAGAAGCAGGTGGTGTCTGTGAAATCCTCGACGTCAGGGGTTTCAGTGGCTGGTGATGGCTGTGGAAGAGCGCAAGTTCACCTCGGCTTCCACTATTTGCCAAGGATTAGGGCACGCGCCAATACATGCATCTCAATTCTTCGTTTATTCATTTTGGCCCAAAGTTTACCATTAATTCCCATCTTTAACCCTTGTATTTTAAAAATAAATTAGTCCATCCTTTTTGCTTCCATGTAAAAATTTTAATCCTCAAGCAAATTTATAGGTACTAATTAAAATAAAATTATATCTTATTACTTTTGAAGTTAAGTTATTATATATGACAATTTAGTGACTAAATATTTTTCCAATATTTGGGGTTTAATTTTATCTTTTTTTTTCAATATAGTGTAAAATTTTTTGAGTTAAAGAAATAAAAGTATACATATTCTAAAACAAATTTTCAAATAGTTATAATGTATACAATGCCATAACTTATAAGTTGAGTAAATTCTAGCTATTTGGAAATTTGTTTTAGAATATGTATACTTTTATTTCTTTAACTCAAAAAATTTTACGCTATATTAAAAAAAAAGATAAAATTAAACTTCAAATATTGGAAAAATATTTAGCCACTAAATTTGTCATATATAATAACTTAACTTCAAAAGCAATAGGATCTAATTTTATTTTAATTAGCACCTATAAATTTGCTTGGGGATTAAAATTTTAACATGGAAGCAAAAAGGATGGACTAATTTATTTTAAAAATAAAGGGTTAAAGATAGGAATTAATGGTAAACTTTGGGCCAAAATGAATAAGCGAAGAATTGCGATGCACATGCTCTAATCCTTGGCAAATAGTGGAAGCTGAGGTGCACTTACGCTCTTCCACAGCCATCGTCAGCCACTGGAATCCCTAACGTCGAGGATTTTATAGGCACCACTTGCTTCCAACTAGCGCAACGACGGTACGTTTTCTTTCCTCTCATTCTTTGTTATTACGGTATCCGACCAGCCATATGTACTTGGTTTTGTCACTCTTTTTTTCTCTGGAAATCTCTTTATCTATTCGTCGTTATTGTACCTTCACCAGTCAAGATTAGGGGCAGATTTCGATGGAGAACGGTTGAGAGTGGAAGTGGACGATGGGTTCCGGTTGCATGCATGTTTTCAGGCTATGAAATTTAGGATTCACATTGCTTGTGTCCGCTACATAGTAGTTTATTAGTCAATATTACAATGTCATTCTCGTGCCTGAATGTTAATAACCAGATCTAACTTAACAGGAAAAAATTCCAAATTCTGTTTTATTTAACCTCGCTTATTAGCTAGTAATCTTATGATACGATGTGTTACATGACCGTGACTCTTTAAGCACCTATTATAATTGTTGTGATCTACATTCCCATTAATGTGATAAGCTTGAATAATATGACTCGATCAAAAATGTTGTAGGCAAGTTAATGCAACGAGCTTATAATTATCTCTTTTGATTTTATGTTCTTGTCAAGCCTACTCGGTAGCATATGGGAAGTCTAATAATAAGTCCAAGTGTCCAACATATATGATAACATTTTATATTATCTTCTTACTAGTTTTGCTCTAATTCAATTTATATTGATCCTTGTAATGAAAAAAACTAATCCATTAACTTGATGAGCTTGAACAACATAGCCTAAATTAATAGTGTTGTGCTCATACATATCATGATTAATCTTTTTCGACATCCCATGAGAAATTAAATTAGAATATAGGGATGGCAAGAAAGCCCATCCCCGACCCGACCCAGCCCGAAGTCAACGGGGAAAACCTGAGTTGACTGGGTCTTGGGTCGGGTTCGGGGAAAACCCGATGGGATAAAGTCGGGTCAAGGTCGAGTATGGGAATTCAGGTACGCTGTCACGGTCGGGCTTTTTCTGAGTCCTGTACTGACCGTGCGGCACACTACTTGGAGTAGTGCTAAGCCTTAATCTCGTGTGCACGTACGCACAAAAATGGGGAAGTGTCACTATAAAACCGAGGGCAACAGTATAATCCGTGGCAACAACATACAATCGAGAGGCACATTAGATTTGCACAAAGCGACAAGTAAAATGCTCGGTGAAATGAGTCACCCGAACACCCCGCCAGTATATATTGATAAAGGCAACAACACAAGAGAAAAATACAGGACACTAAGCACATATTGAGTAAACCCTAGACCTATGACTTGGTGGAGAGGGCATGTGTGGAACCTTGCAATTTTATACTTGAGATCACAAGACTGCATTTAACCAAGGCACTACCACCCCTCTCAATACTATCCCAAGTACACACAATCTAAGAGGTGTGAGTAGAAGGCTTCACAAGGGTTGGGTAGACTAATTTTACACATTTGAGCCCCTCATCCTGGAGTACTTGTGAAAACATAGTCTCCCACTCACATGTACATGCCCTGGGATAGTCCCCTAAGTGCATCACAACCCTCGATGACCAAAACACATGGCACACATGTGCCAAACCCTATTTTTACATGGATCTACCTATCTCCATAGTCTTACACAAAAAGATAGCGTCCGGGCCGGGTAACAGTGGAATTACACCCAAACTTTTCCGATCCCTGACAACGCGCCCTGAACCCGCCTTGATTATTAAAATGATAAATTTACCCTTTTTAAATTATAACCTAGTTATTAAATTTATAATAGTTTGATGCTTTGTTAATTATTTTTATTATTATTTATATAGAAATGATTGTGTAGTTTATGTAAAATATTTTTTATTTATATATTATGAATATGCAATAAAAATTAATTTAAAAATATTATTTATAGTATATATTTATTTTTTAGGCCGGCAAGGATCGGTTTTCCCGTGGGGTTGGGTTTCCTAAACCCGTTGGGTTCGGGGACAGGGTCAGGGTGAAGGATGAGTTTAGGAAAGTCGGTGTCGGGTCGGGATAGCAAAACCCGACCCCTACCCGCCCAGTTGTCATCCCTACTAGAATATCACAATAGTATTTTGGAGTGAAAGTTTATGTTATTATTACTTTTATAATTTTTCAGTTTGTTTCCAAAACAAATATTTTCCCTGAGTGGTCAGTATGTATGTTTGCAGGGATGCTAATCTTCAGGACCTTGCTTTTATCCTATTCTCATAATCTGATGACATCTTTTAGAATTATTCTATTATGGTGTTCTTTTTAATTCTTCTCGTTCTATGAGTTGGTTATCAACTGTTTTTAACCATGTTATTATAATGAATGCCTTTGTAGGTGTAAAAGTGAGCAATCTATGGCTTTAAAACTTTGAAACCCCGTATGCTTACCAAATAGAACGTGTTGCAGTTCCTCTTAATTGCCTTTTTCAAGTAACACAGTGTTTGTGTGTATATTCATCCATTGTTTCAGCATGGAATATTGAATTGCTACAGATAGTGCTATATTGAGTGAATTTTATAAGCATGGATGCTGAATATATATAAGTGAAACTAATCAATCTTGAGTATGTTTTTTTTTCTTTTACTATCGTTAATCTGATTAAAACTTCAAGTAAATATATAAGTGAAACTAATTAATATTGAAAATAATTTGCACGTTAACCATTATATTCTAGTCAATGTAGGAGGTTTCTAAGAGGCATCTATATCATGCAAAGTAGATATGGGTATGCTGTAGGAGATAACTAGGAAGGCTAGCCTTAGCCTCTTGTGGTATTTGCAACAAAAAATGTTTCTGATTCAATATAACTGAATGTTTTATTTACCACATTTGTGGTACCAACCAGGTACTTTTTGCATGATGCGTTATCTTAGCCATTTGTGTGTTGTCATGTGTGTGCAATGGCAGTAAATTGGGCTGGCAATGCCTTGTTTGTTTCTAGCAGTAATAGCTTATGCCTTATCGGTGGTATTACGCAGAGTGATGGAGTTGGGCTGTATTGGGCCATAGTTGCTTTAATCAGATGGTGCTTATGCAATAAAGATCAATGTAGGAAAATAGAATTTTTTGTGTGCACACCTTATTCAGAAGTTTCCAATGGAAATCTGGCCATTTTGATCTTCAAAGTTCGTGCAACATATGCTGAGGCATAGATTGACATATTTGAAGTGTTTCTAAGAAAAGGTAGGGTGAGCCTAACACACACAAACATATACACAGTAGTGATTTAATGAGTTACAAATGTTTTCATGGGACAAGAGAAGGGCTGTCCGATGCAATTTATTTACAGGGGCAATAAGACAAGGATAGCAAGCTCAGCAAAGTCCAACGTGATTTGGTGGTTCCATAGGCTGAAGTGCTGCCAATAGCGGAGAATGCCTCATCTATATTAGTGTATCTCCCAGGAAATTTCTCAGATTTCTGTATCTCCATATCCACCAATATCATCCAAGTAGCATTCCTTCAAAACCTTCTAGTTAATGCATATACAGACCTGAGCCGCTGCCTGTAGTAGGCCTTCAATACTTGTGAGTAGTGTTAGTGATCAATAGTCTAATCCATCCATTTCTAGCGAAGGCAGTAAATGAGAAAGTGTGAGAAGTTTCTGGTTCATTCTGATGCATGGTCATTGTGTGTGTTGGATGGAATAGTACATGATGGTGAAGGAATTCAGTGTGTAGCGTTTGGTAAGCTACACTTGTTTAGGTGTCGAGAGTAAGGTGTGGGTCAGCTGATGGTTGATTACAAGAGGATAAGATAATAGATTATTAGAGAAAGGAAATTATGTGAGGTTGGGATAAACTAATTGTAAATTGCATTCAAGGAAAATTTTGTTAGGTTGCTGAGATATAAAATGCTGAAAATATAAGATACTGAACACAAATGTCGCTCAGCAGGATCGGCCTCTGGAGGCGCAAAAACCTTGCCTTGCACCTCTTGTGCTAACTTTTCTCAATCTCTCTATATCTTTTCTTGTTGTGATGTATTTTTTGATATCTTTTACAGGGAATAGAATTCATTTGCGTGGAAAAGATGAGTGCATTGTTCTCCTCAAAGTTGTCCACAGGTTTTCCTTTCTTTGATAGTAATCTTCTCTTCGTTGCTGTCATATTTCTACTACATGTTCATTGTTTCATGGACCTTAGCATCCAATTTATTATATGTTCTGTTTTTTCGAAGTTTTAAAAGCAAAGTTTCAGTAGATCCGTCCATTGTTCAAGTGTTCGGCAAAACACATCATTACTTGTTGCTGGTTTGTTTTGTCATGGATGTATTGGCAAAATTCTTTAACTTCAAAATGTTTATTAAATAGAATTTTCTTTTGTATGCTTGGAAGTGTCCGCTTGTGAATCATACAGATTGATGCACAGTTGACTATTACATTAGTCTTTATGCATGCATTAAA
Source organism: Costus lasius (assembly GCA_027563935.2). Lineage (NCBI taxonomy): Eukaryota > Viridiplantae > Streptophyta > Magnoliopsida > Zingiberales > Costaceae > Costus > Costus lasius. The sequence goes on along the minus strand of CM050447.1, from coordinate 143,300,020 downwards.
TAGGACTAAGGTTGATATTATCTAAGCACATATGAATGAGAAGGAAAATGTACTACAAAGTCACAATGGAATAGAAGGAAAATATTGGGGGGTACACCTTTAGGTTCTTGCTTGAGTTGTTGACACGAATAATGTCAAAAATACGTTTCGGGTCTTAGGATATTCTGATTCTATAACCCAAATTAGACAAACCCCTCCCGAACAAATTTAGGATCTGAAATATGGTAGGATCTTACCATTCCACGATTCGAGTCTTATGATCGGGTAGGATCTTGCGATCCCACCGATCTACTCGATCATAAGGTAATAGGTAAAATAAGTTCATATTTGATTACTATTATATCAAAAATTAATAATCTATTATGCCAGAAGCCTTACATTGATATGTGATGTAATTTCTTGTGTTTAATTGTTATCATTACTTTTTCTTTGACCAACATTTATCAACTTAAGCTCGTTATCATCTACAACTATATTTATTTAACTTTTTATTAGAATCAATTTTGTAATCTTTATCATTGTTATTTTTATTGTATTACTATGTATATCTTTATCTTCATCATTTTTCATGTTTTTATCTTGTTGTCTTCAATTCACTATATGCCTTTGTTGTTTATAATTTCATTGTACATTTTTGTTGTATCTATCTTCTATTAACTGATCTCTATCATCATCACCTCACAAATATTCAATTTCATAGTTTTACACTATCCAACTAATACAACTGAATAATAGTATAAAATGTTGGAATAATAGTATATATATATATATATATATATATATATATATATATATATATATATATATAATACATGATACTAGATAGATATATATATTAATTTTTTTATTTCTTATTACTTATTAGAATATTTATTATACTCTTAAGTCTAATTAGATGAATATATTTTAAAAAATCATATATTTTAAGTGATTTAGTAGATCTTACAATCTAATCCTACGTTTCGATCCTACAAAGCCTTTATTGTTCTTAAAGAGGAACTCGATTCTGATAATCTTGATTGACATCTAAAGTATATGTAGCCATGATGTAAGCCATGAAGTGTTGATCTCTGCTTGCTTGAAATAGAAGCTAGATTTAGGTGCAGGAGATTTCACACTGTTGAGATAATTGAGTTACCACTTCTTCTAAATTTATATACTTATGCTTTAATACTCTCCCTCACAATCAAGCTAGTAGCTTTGTGTTAGGCCTACGGGCTGGCCCAATTTCCAGCCCATAGGAATGCCTCAGCCCAGCCTACCAAAATGGGCGGCGGGTGAAAATTCAGGCGGGCCCGGATTCATTTCAAACGGACGAATTCGTTCGTCAACAAGGCAGCGTGGGCGACTGATGCAGAGGGCGTAGTTGGCTGACTGGACGTCAGTGGGGAAATCGAGGAGGTGAAAAAAAAAAGGGAACGACGGGTCATCCTCACGCACGATGTTGCCAATCTCCGCCTCCTTCTCTGTTCTCTCTCTAGTTGTCGGATTTCTCTCGCTGGACGTCGTCGACAGAGTCCCCAAAGCGTTCCAGTGGTGCGGGTGGGTGGTTGGAGCGCCGGGGTCAACGCCGTCCCCCTTCATCAGCCACCGTTGTCTTCCTCGCGTCTACTGCCGTCGCAGCCGGCGACTGCCCCCAGATCGCCTCGGAAGGCGGCTACATCATCAGCTTCACCGACTAGGAGCCGGCGGCCATTGTGATCGTTGAGGTACCCTCTTGCCTCTTCTTTCCGGGTCCTTCCCATGTCGAGCTCGTGGCTCCTGGGCGTCGCCTCTCCTCCCTCCAGTTTCCGATGGTGTTCCCCTGTTTTGGCCGTCCTTCCTCCCTTCTCTGCTCCGCGTGCGAGCCTTCCCTTCTCCGGTAGACCGAGCTCTAGCTGCCTACGTGCGTGAAGTCCCGGGCTTGGCGTTCGCCTATGTTACGTCCGTGATAAAAACGGACAAAGGAGATACTAGTTTTAAAATAAAATAATAGTAAATTAATCGGGTGATGGGACGTTGCTGTAGACGGTGGTCAAACCCATCCCTTCACCCATCACCCGTTGTCGCGATTCCCTTTTTCCCCTCTATTTCTCACTGTCGCCCTCGCCTCTCTCTCAACTTGGAACGGACAAGCCAGCAATCGCGCACACGAAGCCCCAATCCACAGGCTAATCCAAACATTCCAACACCCGTAGCCCCCGCATGAGTTACAAGCTGACTTGAGATCGGGATATCACCAGTTAAGAATTCATGGAGAAGACGTGTCGAAGACTGCCTTTCGAACACGTTATGGGCATTACGAGTTTCTCGTTATGCCCTTCGGTCTGACAAATGCTCCAGCGGCCTTTATGGACATGATGAATCGCGTGTTCATCAATTATCTTGATCAGTTTGTTGTGGTTTTTATTGATGACATATTGATCTATTCTCGGAGCAGGGCTGAGCACAAGAGATATCTTCGGCTTGTGCTGGAGACCCTTAGAAGAGAGCAACTGTATGCTAAGTACAGCAAGTGTGCTTTTTGGCTAAGTGAAGTTACCTTCTTAGGGCATGTGATTTCCGGTGAAGGTGTGGCAGTTGATCCTGAAAAGATTAAAGCTGTTATAGAATGGGAAAGTCCGAAGACTGTGGCAGAAGTTCGGAGTTTTCTCGGATTGGCTGGATATTATCGGAAATTTGTAGAGGGATATTACAATGATATGGTGCATGATCAGATACAAGGAATTACCAGAATACAGCCAAGACTCTATATGACCATATAGAGTATAATCAAATCTCAATATACATATCAATATATATGTATCCTCATACACAGATAAAAATCTGGGAGCTGGTACAGCAGTGGTCCACGACCCGCAACTCTATAAAATAGAGTGGTCCCTACTGATGGCTCCCCGAACAGTAAAGACGACTGTCCGTCGACAGCCCGCTAGTGTAGCGTCCTACACTCAGTACAACCCCTTATTGGGCTGATAACAGACCTTAAGCCCATAACATCGGACTCTCTCGGTCAGAGACGATCATACAGCGTCTCGACAGAAATCTCACAGGCAATATCTGAGGTATACTGACATGTCTATCGCTAGACAGTCAATCCTCAATGTACATATACATAACTCATACCACCTACCAACTACCAATAAACATGCAAGAACAAAAATACTCATACCGTGTTTCATGCAACAGTTTATGTCAACAGGAATGTACGCAGAGCAGAACGGGAATTAGAACAGTAATCAACAGTGATAATAAGCAATAAGGGAGGTGCCGCTAACTACACATGCGGTTGGCACCGTAACAAAGAACGGAGGTAGAATCCCTACCTTAGATGCAGACGTACAGTAAAACAGAACCAACCCGATATCACACGATCAGTCAACAGGTAATAACAGGTAAATCAGGTGTAAGTTCTCATATTATGCTAATCTACTCATAAGAGTTAGTATTAGGTAGTCATGTCTAGGTATAATCATTTAATCAGGTTTGTCAGATATACAGGTCCAAGTTTATGTTTACGTACGCATGCGTTTGTATACGTATAAAGGCGGGTACGGGTACTAACCGAGTTCGCAGCCTCGTGCGAACGAATAATCACCTCGTGACGACGGAGGACGCAAGAACCAACCCAAAATACGCGTCGACACAAACTTCTAGGTTCGCCGGAAAGTTCGCCGGAACAGTAGCGTCGCTGCTACAGTGATCGCCGGAACAGTAACTTCGGTGACCGATCGGAATTTCCGGAGTGCCACAAGGTAGCCGCCGGCGAGGTGAGTCTGGCCGTACTGTCGGTTTTCCAGGGAGACGCCGGAGACCGCGTAGATCTAAGGTCAAAGGCTCAGCGGCGCTGCTCGCGCACTTCGTCGGAGCCGGAGAAGAAGTCGTCAGAATGCTTCGGAGAGGGGAGGAAAGGTCCGCCGAGACTGGAGGGAGCCTTATCGAGGTCGCCGGAGAAGGAACGCACCGGATTTTGGGCTTGCAGGCATCTCTTGTCGGCACGTACGCGTGGAAGAAGGAAGGGGCGAATGCGGCCAGATTTTCAGTCGTTGGACGGCGAAGGAGCTCGCCGGACAAGGTGGAGGCGAGGCAAGCGTCGATCGAAGGAGGAGGGCGGCGTTCGTTGTTCATGATGGAGAGAGGCGAGGGCGACGGTGAGAAATAGAGGGGAAAAAGGGAATCGCGACAATGGGTGATGGGTGAAGGGATGGGTTTGACCACTGTCTACAGCAACGTCCCATCACCCGATTAATTTATTATTATTTTATTTTAAAACTAGTATCTCCTTTGTCCGTTTTTATCACGGACGTAACAGCCTATGTGCGAACGAGACCTCTCTGGGTTTCCTCGCCTCGAGCGAGCTTGTCGTGGCCGGCCGCCTATCTTCGCCGTCTGCGTGCGGAGGACTACGTGACGGCGATCGTCTTTTGTTCCGCGTTAGAGAGTTGGACATCGCTTCCTTAGCCAGCACAGGAAAGCAGCCGGATGGACGCCGCCCTCACGCCGCCCTCTCCGACAGCGGAGCTTGCTTCCTGTTCGCCGCCAGATCTACTCCCCTGTTCAACTCAGGCGATCCCTCCCTGCCGCCATCCCTGCCTGTACAGTGGGAAGACGTCACCAGTGGTTCTGCCGCTGGCCCGTTCCCTTACTGTTCTCCTTGCTCCTGACAGTGCACGAGCAGAACCGTTCCGGTGTCGGCTATCGCTGGCGTGCGATGTAAGCCTCTCTGTAGCCGGTTACCTTCAGGCAACCCTTCCCCTCCGGTTGTTTTCGCCTGTGCGTGAGAAGGACGAGGCCATCGGCCCCTTCGTCACCTACGTGTGACATCGCTTGCGGAGCGTCGTCCGGCTTCCTCACCGGCGTCTGAGTGAGGCGCCGGTCGGGTCCTCTCCGTCACCGGCGTGCGATGCCGTGTGGACGACCATCTGCGGATGCCGATTATCGGCGTAACCAGTGGACGAGTGGGTGAGTTCGACTCCCCAGTGCGGGGCATCCGGTAACTCCCCTCCGCTTCCTCCGGTAAGCGGACACGTTTAGATACTGTCATGGACCCCGTCCGACGCGATCAGTTCTGGGTGGGTCCCCTTTGAGTTCAGGTGAACCCGGTTCGACTCAGCGACACCGGTCCTCGGTGAATCGCGAATATTGATCAGAGTCGTGTTGGAACGGCAGAGATCCTGTCCTTGGTCGGGCTGGGGTCAGTTCGAGGAACCTTCTCCGCCAATCGTGCTCAATCTCGCGGTTGCGACCGTGGTGCCCCTGCGTGGGCATGTTTGGACTCGAGTCAAGCGGTGACTCACGTGTATGAATATAAAAAAAAAATTGTTACCATAATTCAGGGCGTGACACTTTGTATCATGTGCACAACATATTGATAACTTAAATTAAATAATTAATAAATAGGAGATGAGGCTGGTTTATAATTTGTTGATATTAACTAGGTTATCACTTATTCTAGAAGATTAATCCTAGGACCCAATTTGTGTATCTATAGTTCAACACACAAGTTGGGAAAGAATCTTACATTTTATTTTATCCTTATTTATTTTTCAATCTAAACTGCATGTTCCACGAGCACATGCAGGGAATAATTTTCAAATAGATACTGATATACTGAAGTCTGCCGATGGTTAAGATGTGCCTTTCTCAATGATACTAAAAATGAGGTTATAATTTGGCAAGAGCTAGAATGATAGTTTCCTTTTTTTGTTCTATGAATTTTCTTCTATGCTCAGGGTCGGCCTTCTACTGTATTTTCTATGTTTAATACCAATGATAATAATCAGTTAATCTCTATATCCTCCCATTGAGTTTTCAGTACCTCTAATCTTGAATATTCTTGTGAAGAAAGTTATAAATGAGTGACTTGCTCTCGGTGTTTCTACTAGATTGTAGATATAATCTCGTGTAGGTGAATAGCTTGATGATATTAACATCTGAGGTCCTTCTCAACCTTAATTAGTAAATATATTAATTACACTATGTTTTCGATTATTTTTGTGGCATAAAGAAGTTTCAATCTGTTTTTCAACTTACAATGTAACGACTTTTGAGCCAAAATATTGTAATACAGTCACACAATGCTCGTAATATGGATTGTGCATTGTTATACCAGATTTTGGACATTTTAAGTGATACTTTTCATTGTGCTAACATGTATAACATCTGGATAGTTGGACGTTCTTTGATTGGGAGCATCAGCAATAATTTGTTAGGAGCAAAATCATCTCATGAAACTCTTGGAAAGCTGAGTTACCAATCACTTTTCACTCAGGTACTCTATTTCTCTTCTACAATCTTTTCCATTTCTTGATAACATAAATGCCACAAGGCTGTATTCCTTGTTGCCTTGTTGCATGTAGAGAACTTTGATATGATGTAACTGATATTATGAGATTCAAATTGGTTGGAGTCACCTCTCTTCCTCTTTAAAGTATTTGTTGTTTTAGTTTTCTCCTGTGCCCGGAACTATTAATTTAAGACTTGCTATTTCAAGAAAAGAAGAAACAATATAGCTAAGTAAAGAGCCCTTTAATATTGCTTTGACATCTCTGTTGAACGTGGCATGAAACGTCTACTGTCTGTTTGATTGATAGTACTGCTTGACTAATTTGTGAATGCTCCAAATTTAATCTTAATTATCAATTGTGCCTATAAGTTTTCCTCTTATCCACTTTAGTCAACTTTTTGAACCACTTTTGTCACCCCTTATCTCCTCTTTCTAGTTTATGCATCTCTATAACAGGCTCCAGTATGTTGCAACAACTGTAACGTCCCCCGGATGACCAAAAATGCGAAATGAGCTGCCATCCTTAATCATTGAACGAGTTTCAATTCTTGCCATTGACACTGCCTTTGTGTAGCATCCCTTTCTTACCTCCTGGCCAATGGATCATCCGCCTAATACCCAGCCTCACCATCCGTTATGCCGTATGCCATCCTTTCTGACAATTGTAGTCCTGTTAAGGTTGATGATCAAGATAAGAAAAGCAGGTGAGCTTGTGATGATACTGATAATGGCTTGTGTACTTCAAATTTTTAATTTGCATATTAGATATTCTGTTTCGTTGTAGATAGTGGGAGATCATTGATTAATTACAAGGCTGGCAGCTCTTAAGATGTTCTATTTTATCAACAGATAATTTAGAGCAAATTTTTCCTTCTCTCAAAAATGAGTAAGCACAATTTTCTCTAATGTACTTCAGGTATTTTAGATTATAATATGATTTTTTTTCTTATTAAGTTGCAAAGTTGTTTGATTATTGATGGTAATTGATGTATTCTTTCTGATTCATCTTCAAATATCTGCATATTCTGGGCATTTCAAACTTTATAGTTGCATCTAGAGCCGTAGGAACACATTGTTACCTTGCAAGTAATTAAGAGCAACTTGGACCCTTTTCTGTTGTTGCAGCAACAAAGAACATTCATACAAATGAGGACAAGCCTCAAAGTGGCGGACAACTCTGGTGCAAAACGTGTTATGTGCATACAAGCTTTGAAAGGAAGGAAAGGAGCCAGACTGGGTGACACCATAATTGCGTCAGTGAAAGAAGCACAACCTCGCGGTAAAGTCAAGAAGGGAGAAGTAGTTTACGGTGTAGTGGTTCGTGCAGCCATGCCGAGGGGTCGTTGTGATGGCAGTGAGATTAAGTTTGATGATAATGCAGTAGTCCTTGTTAACAAGCAGGGAGAACCAATTGGCACTCGTGTGTATGGACCAGTGCCCCACGAGCTTAGGAAGAAGAAGCACGTTAAGATTCTGACATTGGCAGAACACATTGTTTGATGACCATATTTGTCGTGGGATTTTATAGGTTCTTTCTATCTTGGCGGGGGAGGCCTTTTTTTAGAGGTCATTTTGTAGGCCCAGTCTAGTTTTGCACTTTATTGTTGAACATTTCCCTCTGGGAATGTTTTTCATACTTTGGTTTGCTTGTGAAAGGAATAAGGCAACTAAGAATGCAGTTGTGGTACTTCAACTTATAACCGTCATTTTGCATCTGCAATTCTCTCTCTCGCTCGCGCTTTTCTCTCTCGCTCTTTTCTATCATCTATGGCTTTTGAGCTTCATCCATTGATGCAAAGTTGAAGCGTGTATGAAGTTTTCTGCTAGTACTATTCCAACCTGCCAAGTCTTTTCGTTCAAGTGTACTTTCTTATGATGTGTAATGAAGGAACTCATTCATTTTGGCAAGAATTGATCACTGTAGCTATACCATTGAAGAATTTATTTATTCACTGTCTGTCACCTTTTCCAGGTTTGTATTAAAGTCATGATTTTGGATTGATGACTTTCTTTTTTGCATTTTTATGCATGTAGTTCTAGTGTCATAAGTATGAATTCGATCTTGGAATTCAGACAATATTAAAGAATAACAATTTTTATACTGTGCTGCAGAGTGGCGTGATCGTTGACCTTCAATATCAGAACATACCCATATTAAAGCAACAAAAGTAAAAAAAAAGAAAATCTCATGTATAGATTTAGAATAATGAATTAAAGAGAAATCACGGAGGATACATGATTGTCTTCAAATTACGCTTAATGTTTGCAGCAATTGACACTAAATCTTTTAGATCATCTCTCTAGCCAGCTCTCAATGGATGCAAATACAAAGAGCGTTGACAGATAAATAAGAACATTAAACTGCGTCACTTGAGCTTGACATGCTATATGCTCTACTTGAGCCATTAAATTCATGGTGGATACTTCACTGATGCCACTAGAACCTATACAAGTCATCAATCACATTTAATTAAGAGATCTTGAGTCCACCAATAGTGAGGCATACGTGATATAGTTAATTAATCTAAATTAAGTAATTTTAGGCTAAATTGTACAAATAAAAAGTAGAATTTACCTTGATGGCATTTAGCATATTTATTATACCATAGTTTAAGATTTATACGATATTACGTTATATAATAATGTATTGATGTTATACGATAATAATTTTATACGATAATATATATATGTTATACGATATTTTAATTATACAGATTATACTATAATACAAGTGTGTTATACCATATTTATCATATAATCTGTATATATTATACAGATTATATGATAAATATGGTATAACACACTTGTATTATAGTATAATCTGTATAATTAAAATATCGTATAACATATATATATTATCGTATAAAATTATTATCGTATAACATTAATACATTATCATATAATACGCGATAATGTAAATCACAAACTTAAGAGTATAAATTGTGTTTGAAGATTAGCGTTTGCAGGGACCCTATCCTGCGATCGTCCCGATTCCCGCTTTCAACCGAACCAAGCGTGTCCTTAGGAGCCATCCCGTTCCTGGCTCCCTGTGCCTCTTCTCGGAGATCGTGCTGCATCGTCAACCCCCACTGTCGCTCCGCCTGAAGTACCGAAGTAACTTAGTGCTGCTTGCGGGCCATCTTCGATGCATTCGACATCAACCCCTTTTCCGATTTCTCCGGCGCATGCTGCCGTAGCCCTACGGCCGTCAACGACCACGCCGAACATCGGCTACGGCCGATAGCCGTCGGAATGGTTCAAGTACATACAGGGCAAACTTGACACCTTCGGCGACGTCAGTATGGAGCACGGTTCCTTGACGAGTGCACCTTCAAGATCGAGCGGACCCGCGACACAACACGTCGATGTAGGTCATCTTTACCTCTTTTAGAATGCAATTTCCCCTTTTAATCAATCGGATCAATCATCGTCTTTGTCAATGCCTTGCTTTTGAAACATGAAACCTTGGTCGCTGAGTATGACTATGACTGATCTTTTCTTTTGTGAGCACTGATGGCTAGTTTAGTCCCACACGGGGAGTTTTTCTTAGTTTCATAAACTATATGAATGCTAACCCACTCGTCATGTTGTCTCTTCGGAGACATCCGATAAAATTGGAACGATACAGAGAAGATTAGCATGGCCCCTGCGCAAGGATGACACGCACAAATCGAGAAATGGTCCAAATTTTTTTTTCAATTTTTTTTCTCAATTTCTTCTTATATATTTTTTCTTCTTGTAAGGTTCCTTCCGCCTTCCCATTACCAAATACCATTCTTCGTAAGCTTTTCATTTACCCTTGTTAAGCCTATCAATCTGCAGTGGCCTCTATCACCCTTTTTAATATTCTACAAAAAATTAAGAGGTTTTATTTCTATCAACATTCTTCCAAATTCATCCCAATTCTGAGTTTCATTCCCGAAGAAACCAGGGATGTTTGTGTTCTGTGAGGATAGGGCATCCGTATCTATATTATCACTAAGATCATAATCTTATTTTTACTTTTGGAGTAGAATTGTAGTTTTAAGTTGATGTATTTTGCTATACTATTTGCTGGGAGGCAGTGATGTACACCCTCATATTGGCATCAATCACTGGTCGTAAGAACCCAGTGTATCAACATGAGATTAAGGAGCCTAGCATTACGGAGTAGCTGGGGAGTTTGTTTTAATCTTTCACATGGAACAACAGAAAAGACTGGTAGACTTGGACTACATAGTATCATGAGATCACGATTCAGTAGATAACTTCATACAGTGAATTTAGTATCAAAAGTGACCTTATTTTGGTCATTCATTTATGATGTAACACATAACTCAATTTTTTTTATATACAAATATTGATTTCTGAAGCTTTCGTTAGCAATTTCTTAATCTTGCAAATTGACAGTGCTTCAATTTTAAAATGTGAATTTCCTGAAAATTTTATATAACAGGTTGTTGGAACAATGGGATATGCAGCTCCAGAGTACATCCAAACTAGGCACCTTACTGCCAAGAGTGACATCTGGAGCTATGGTTTCTCCTCTGTGAGCTGATCACAGTGGACTGCAATCGTGCAAAAAAAAAAAAAAAAGAGCAGAATCTTTTGGAGTGGATCAAACCATATACATCAGATGCCAAGACGTTCCATATGATAGTAGATTCAATAATAGAGGCGGATTACCATCAAAAAGAAGCAAAGAAATTAGCTGCCGTTGCAAATTAGTGTCTCATGCGAAGCCCAAAATTGAGGCCGAAGATGTGTAAAAGTGTTGGAGATGGTTCAAAGGATGGTACAAGAGTTGGAGATTGGAACTCCTCAGTCCTCAGCAACTCTCTAAATCCCATTCATGATGAAAAATCTTGTGGAGGAGGAGAAGACAATGGTGTGGACTTGAAGAGAAGGATTAGTTAATTGAAGGTAGATGGTTTGTATGGCAAAGGTGGCCGCTGAAGCTTTTGAGAGCTCATTGACTATGGAGATCGCTGTTAAAACCAGAAATCAATCCTTGTGCTGTTTCCAACTTGAAACAGCACTGTGTGATTACAAGCATAAATTAGCTAGATGTTGATTCGGATACTTCCAAGGCTGCAGTCGTGACAAGAAGATATTGCAGATATAATTTGGCTTGTATATCATAGAGTGGCAGTAATAAGGTTTCTGCCACTCTGTAAATTAGTTTTTACAGAGGCACTCATCAATTTTTTTGAAGGTTGCTTCTGATATCTTTGTTTATCTATACAGTCCTATTGTATTAATTTCAATCAAGTGTGTACCTTTCTGAAGCTTCTTAACTCATTTAGTTTGCAATTTAGCTTTTGAACTAGTTGAAGTGGCTTCGTAAATATAGAACCTCATACAAAATTTAATTATGTGCATTTTAATGGTGTATAATCGATATCATTTGATATTAATGTGAAATATATAATGCTGAGTTTAGAATACATTTTACAATACCATAACATATTATTTTTATATACAAATAAATTGACTGAATTATAAATATTTATAAATTTGTTTTAGAATATCTATATTTTTATTTCATTAACTCAAAGAAAATTTTACGCTATATTGAGAGCAAAAAGATAATATGCAAACACAAATATTAGAAAAATATTTAGTCACTATATTTATCATATATAATAACTTAACTTAAGGGTTTAATTTTTTCTTCAATTAACACCTATAAATTTGCCTGGTGCTTAAACATTTAACATAGAAGCAAAAGGATGGATTTATTTTTCTTTTTTCTTTTAAAAAAATACAGGGGAGAAAGATAGGAATTAAGATAAAGTTCGGGCCAAAATGAATAAGTGAAAAGCTCCCCGAGTCCCCGTATCTTTGGGCCGGACACACGTTACGTTTGCTTCCTTTTAAAGCCCGAAGCGAAGCACTATTTCCGTTTTAGTAAATCTTAATAATACATTCCCGTATCTGAACGTTTTGTCGTATATACTGCTCCGTGCCCTTATCCATGGCAAATAAGGGAAGCTGAGGACAACCTGTGCTCTTTCTCAGCCATCGCCAGCCCCCGGAACCCCTGACGTCGAGGATTTCACGGGCACCGCCCACTGCCGGCTGTCTCAGCGACGGTATGTTTTCTTTCCTCTCCCTGTTCTTCGTTCTTACTGCATCCGACCGGCCCTGCGCTCTTGGTTTCGTCGATCTTTTATTTTCTGGAAATTTCTTCATTCGTTCGTCGATGTTGTACCTTCATCGGCCAAGATCAGGGGCAGATTTCGATGGAGAATGATTTTGGGTGGAAGTGGACGATGGGATTCCAAACTACAGATTTCTTATTGTGTTCGTGTTTAGAGACTATGAAATTTAGGATTCACATTACTGGGTCGGCTACATATATCAATCGATGATACAATGTTGTTCTCGTGCCTGAATGTTAATAGCCAGATCTAACTTAATAGATAAAAATTTCAAATTCTGTTTTCTTAACCTCGCTTATTTGCTACCAATATTGTGATATGGTGTGTTACATGACCTTGACCTTTTAAGCAACTATTATAGTTGTTATGATCTACATAATAAAATGAATGACCCATTATCAATGATAAACTTGAATAATATGACTCAATTGAAAATGCTGTAGCCAAGTTAATGTCAGTAAGCTCGTTCACCCTTTAATCTTTCTCACTTAAGACTTGATATTCATGCCTAAGACCTAACATTTTTTATTATCTTCTTACCATGTTTAGGACTAGTTTTGCTTTAATTAAATTTATATTGATCCTCATAATGAAAAAACCAATTCATTAACTTGATGAGCTTGAATAACATGGCCCAATTGAAAAATACTGTTTATGTTATTATTTAGGAGCTTGAATAACATGGCCCAATAGTGTTAAGCTCATATATATCATGATTAATCTTCTTCAGCATCCCGTGTGAAATTAAACTAGAATATCACAGTAGTATTTTGGAGCGAAAGTTTATGTTATTATTACTTTTATGATTTTTCAGTTTGTTTCCAAGACAAATATTTGCCCTGCTTGGTCAGTACGTATGTTTATAGGGATGCTAATCTTCAGCACCTTGCTTTTATACTATTATCATATTCCAATGACATCTTTTAGAATTATACTATTGTGGTGAACTTTTTATTTCTTCTCGTTCTATTCCTTATATGAGTTGGTTATCAACTGTTTTTAACCATTTTATTATAATGAATGCCTTCGTAGGTGTGAAAGTGAGCAATATATGGCTTTAAAGTTTTGAAATTCCATATGGTTACCAAATAGAATCTGTTGCAGTTTTTCTTAATCGTATTTTCAACTTATACAGTATTTGTGTGCACATTCATCCATTGTTTTAGCATGGAATATAGCATTGTTACAGATAATAAATTTTGTAAGCATGGGTGCTGAATTGGATCTGCTTATTTCCTTTTACTCTTTGTGTTAATTGTTTTCCTCTCAATCTTGAGTGTGTTTATATTTCTTTTCCTAGTGGTAATCTGATTAAAACTTCAAGTAAATATATAAGTGAAACTAATCAATCTTGAAAATAATTTGCACGTTAACCATGATATTCTTTTCAATGTAGGTGGTTTCTAAGATGCATCTATTGCATGCAAAGTAGTTATGTGCATGTTGTTGGATATAACAAGGAAGATTAGCCTTTGCCTCTTAGATGGTATTGTGAAAAAAAAATGTTTCTGATTGAATATAAAATGAATGTTTTTTAGCTACTTTACTGGTACCAACTAGGTACTTTTTGCATGATGTGTTATCTTAACCATTTGTGTGCAATGGCAGTAAATTAGGCTGGCAATACCTTGTTGTTTCTAGCAGCAATAGCTTATGCCTTGTGGGTGGTATTGTGCAGAGTGGTGGAGTTGGGCATGCGTATTGGACCATAATTGATTTAATCAGATGATGCTTATGCGATAGAGATCAAAAGTAGGAAAATAGATGTTTTCTGCGTTCGCACCTTATTCAGAATTATCCAAAGGAAATCTGGCCATTTTGATCTTGAAAATTCGTGCAACATATGCTGATGCATAGATTGACATATTTGAAACCTTCCGAAGAGAAGGGAGGTGAGCCTAACACGCAAATATATACACCGTGGTCGAATGAGTTACAAATATTATCACGGGTCAAGAGAAGGGCTCTCCAATGCAAATTTATTTACAGGGGCAATGAAACAAGGATAGCAAGCTCAGCAAAGTCCAACGTGATTTGATGGATCTGTAGGCTGAAGTGTTGCCAATAGCGGAGACTGTCTCATCTATATTTGTGTGTCTCCTCGGAAATTTCTCAGATTTCTTTATCTCCATATCCACCAATATCGTCCAAATAGCATTTCTTCATAAATCTTCTAGTTAGATACATATACAGACCTGAGCTGCAGCCTGTAGCAGGCCCTTCAATACGTGTGAGTTGGTCAATGTCAGTGATCATTAGTCTAATCCATCCACTTCTTGCGAAGGTGCAGTAAATGAGCAAGTGGGAGAAGTTTCAGGCTGGTTCTGATGCATGGGCCTTGTGTGTGTTTGATGGAATAGTACATGATGGTGAAGGAAATCAGTGTGTAGAGTTTGGTAAGCTACACGTGTGAGGGCGTTGAGAGTAAGGCGTGGATCAGCACATGGTTGATTCAAAGGGGATAAGATACAACTTATTAGAGAAAAAAAATTATGTTGTGTTTGGATAAACTAATTGAAAATTGCATTCAAGTAAAATTTTGTTTGGTTGTTAAGAAACTAAAATGCTGAAAAATGTAAGATACTGCACACAAATGTCATTTTGACAGGATTGTCTTCAAGAATTATGCAACTCTCCATCCTTTCCACCATGGATTCCATTCAACAGAACATAGCCTTAGTAAGGCCATTGCAGCGTGAGGCATATTTGCTCGATTACTAGGAGAATATTATGAATTTACTAGTAACAGTATCATATAATTTCTTGTTATGCATTGGTCAGTATTTAAAGAGGATTTAATCTATTACACATTGTTAGCATCCTCTAGTGATTTAATAGTTTTGGTGGTTTATAATGCACCATGGTTTCTTCCTATTGTCTACTAGAAATAGTACATTGTCTTGCTTGTTGTACATCAGGAGAAAAATAATTGAAACCATATACTGATTTCATTATCATACGAGCGTCTACTAGAAATAGTACAATATCTTGCTTAGTTGCACATCATGAGAATTCTTATGATATGAAATCCATTTTCCAGTCGAAGTGTTTATAAACTCCCAAATGTAGGATGGTAATTTGGTTTATTTGCCTGAGATTTGTTCATCATAGTTTCGTTACTCTTTCCTAGTTTACATATGTGACGGGATTGTCAAAGAATAGTTGCTATTCAGTTTTTACTGCATCAGCAAACATGAATGAGAGTATTAATGATTCTTTTATTGAAAAATTTATTTTCTGCATTAGGAAAACATAAATTATGAAAAAATTTCTAGAATAATTATGTTTTCTCAGTATATATAAATATGCCCTTCTATCAGATGGCCATGTGATGCACCGACTGTCATCGAAGTTATACTTTTTGAGTAATTTGTGTTTAAAAATTCCAAGCCTAACCAGCACTTGATTGTAAGTAAGACTGATTAAAACAGAGATGAGATATATCATCACATCCATTCAGAATAAGCATCCGACATTGTTAGTGAATAGTCTAGGTTTATTTCATGCTGAATTAATGCCTTGCTAATTCTTTGAACTGTCCGTATGTCAGTGCCAAGCACGTAAGAAAATTAATGCTTGGAGAATTATTTTGAACCTTTTCTTCAAGGTTGTTTCTTTTTGGATGCTATGACCGACATACAAGTTGGCTTTGTCATGTAGTTTTATCTTGTCTCCATTTTCTGGAATGAATAGTCAGTGTTTCCATTAGTTATCTTGATGTCTAAACCCTCCATCTCTTCTGGGAATAGTATTTCCATTGAACTCAGATGCCAACAAAAATTGGACCTCCATTTGCCCTTAGTCTGTTTTGGGTTTGTTCTTCTGGGGTTTTCTTTCTGTTTATGAACTTGTCTGCTATGGTTATTTTTCTTGTTATTTACCTTGATATTGGTTCCCTCTCAGGCTTAGAATATCACCTCACGTCAGTTCTGCCTAAGCATGGATCGGCAAAATGGAGATGATCACGTAAAATCTAGTTCTTAGCTCTGAAATTATTCGTCGTGTACTCGTGTATCATGATTTTAAAGGGAAGTTAATGTTGCAGGAGGGAGTTAGTGTGGTCGGCTTCGAGGTTCCTCGATCACCCGAGTCAAGCTACAACAACCCATTCCCGGGAAACGAAGATGAAGCTCGAGAGCCTCCTCTCGTCCCACCCCATCTGAATCATACCTTGCTGAACTACCCACCGCCCGGCCAAGATGATCCCACTACCCTCTCGTCGCCCCAGAATGTGATTCTTAACCACCTCTACATTGAGAACCGAGAGGGCCCAAGGTCTGTTGTAGCAATGGGGATCACCCACCGTTTCGGGTCGAAATATGTTACGGTCGTGCTTTATAAGCCGGTTCAGAGAAGGTGAACTTGACGAATGACTTATTTCATCCTTATTTATGCATATAGGATTGATATTCAGGAAATGCTGACTGATTTGGAATGTGACCAACTGGCAAGTAAAATCCAACCTCTCGTCACTGGTTCTCCTACATTCAACTCCATAGGTTTTAGATGGAGTTTATTTTTGTATTGTTACGAGGTAGTACTGTTGTGCTATTGTAGTTGCCGATTGCATCTTCAACCGGCTATTTGCATCCTGTATAATTTTCAACCTTTTTCCAGTGATGCAGAATTTGTGTCCAAAAACTACCTGGTCACGCCCCAGAATAGGATAGAAGAGGTGAAACCAATGGTTTTTTGGATTAATTGCATTAACTCACCTATAATTAAAATAAAATTCCAGGTTCAAAGGTCGTAAAGATGAGCTTGAAATTTTCATTTGTAGAAGTATTAACACAAAATATTTTTAAAAAACATCGTAGTGTATTTTAGCCGAGGTTTTACTTTTTGTAACTTAATTTTATGAACTAAAAAAGGGACTAAATAAAGATGTATAAACATCTTAGTGTATTTTAGCCGAGGTTTTACTTTTTCTAACTTAATTTTATGAACTAAAAATAAAGATGTATGGGTATGCTTAAAGGTGGTATTTGACCTGATCTAACTTGTTTATGACAAGTTTGGGATACTCGATTAGTTGAACAGAACAAGTTTGGATTTGATAGGTTGATTTTAATCAAATTTGAATTTAGGGATGTGGATATTTAGTACTCAATACTTGATTTTAATAATAAATATAAATATATATTTTTATTATTAAACTATAAATAATAATAAAATAATTATTATATAAATATTTTTATTATAAAAAATATAAAAATAATAATAAATAATTATTACATAAATATATTTATTATTATAATAATTTTTTAAATTATATTATAAATAATAAATAATTTATTTTTATTTAATCGGATACCCGTGCTACTTATTTAAATACTTGAGTCGAGTTCTAGTTATATTCGACTCAAAGTTCAGATAGCAGAGAGCCGGTTTTGCAATTAGAGCGGGTTTAGGATTATTGTAAAAATGCGAGTACCCAATTTATTGTCACTCCGCTCAATTTATGGTATGTATAAACTAACAAATGCTTAGGAATCAGAGGGGGAGTTTAAGAACAATTTTTGTTTGATATGTGCTCAAAATCAGAAGGGAAATTTCATACCTCTGATTCGAGCAACGGGTTCTTTTACAGCTTCGACAAGCTGGAAGTCACGAGCATGATGTGTTATCGAATGGACGTCAGCAAAGAAGGGTTGAGGGAGGAAGCTGGAAGTGAAGTACAGAGTCGACAACGTCGATTCGTGAATGGACGCGGGCGATCAGGCGAAGAGGTGACAACGATTAGCAAAAATAATAAAAATGGGGCGGTAGAAGTTAGGGATAAATACATACTCAGTAGATCTGACGCGAGGAGGAGGCGACGGGCGGAGGCTGTGACGGGTGCTGGCGACGATGGGGGAGGCGATGACGGAAGAAAGATATCGCAGACTAGCCTTGATCGAAATCTGGAAACGGAAGCTGGCGGCGACGATCGGAGTCAAAAACATGGGAATCAGCAGCGACTATTGAAGATGACAACGGCTAGTTCAAATCGTGATGGACGAAAGGGAAAAGTCGCTCTATAGGCAGGCAGCATAGGCGCATCAGAAAAAAGCTCGCCACTCGTTGTTTTTCAGTGTGACTTTTCGTTTGAGAACGGAGAAGCTGTGCCTCAAATGTGCTGACTTCTCAAAATAGGCGGCCCGCAAACGCCGGAAACTGGCTCGAAACGCAGCCATAATATGTGCTATTCCGAAAAGTTGATTGGTGTGTATAATTTGTCCCGTGTAGAGGATAAATTGCTGCAGTTAAATCTTTTTTTTTTCCTGTAATTGCCCAAATAACCCATCGTCGCTGAATTTGCTCTATCTGCTCATCTCCACTCAATGGAAGTTGTCGTTTCATTTCGTCGGACCAAGAAACAAGCTAGCCGAGCATGATTGACCTTAGCAAAATCGATCACTGAACTTTGATTAGGTTTCACGGTTGGCCAAGGCTCGATCAGAGCAATTACACAATCGACCCGGGCAAAATATTCGAACGAGTCATCCTTTCAAGGCAAATCTATCAAAACAAACACATCGTATGCGATCAATCTCACAATCTGCTTGGAAAAAAAAAAAAAGTCAAGAATTCAAAAGGATGAATTCGGAAAGGAATCTCGCGCGTCCCGAGCCGATCGCCGCCGACGCTCCGACTCCCCCCTCATTTCTCCCTTCTCCGACGGACCGTCGCGATCGACATCGCCGTCTCCTTCCGCATCGGCACCTGCTGCTTTCCACTCCCCCGTTTCCTCCTCAAATCCCTCGAAATCTCCGGCAACGCCGCATTTGGCTCCCCGTGCCCATCGCCCTCCGCCCGCCCTCCTCCGCCTCCGGGTTCGATGCCGCTTATTTCCTCCTCCTAGGTCTCCTCCTGGGATCTTTCCTTGACATTCTTCTCGTCGGCCTCATCAAGCACCTCGTCTGCCACCCCCGCCCCCGCCCCATCTACAACAGGGGCATGAGCTCTAACTTCGCCGTCGACCACTGGTTCTCCCGCAGCGGTCGCTCCTCCCGTATCTTCTTCATCGCTACCTTCCTACGCCTCTCGTTGCCTTCCCTCCGCCACGTCCTCCTTCTCGATGGCCCCATCGCACTCTGGATAGGTAAATACTACGAGGGCGACCGGGCAGAGCTCTTCTTGTGGATCGCATCAATCTGGTCTGTGGTCTCGTCGGCTTCTTGTGTTCTCGGTAGGCATTTCGTACTCGATGTTGTTGCTGGGGCGTGCTTAGGTATCTTGGAAGCTCATATTACGTTCTACTTCATCATGCCATTGTTTGTTGTCGATAGGGTTTTTGAAATCTAGTCATAAAATCTCCCCTTTTTCTGTCATTTAAACCTCAGAAAAAGAGCCTTTCAGTATCACCGAAGAAGAAATTAAGCATTTCTATTAACCCTCTTGCAAATTTACGAATGTTCAAGTTTGTGATCTTGGAACAACTAGCATGCTTAATGCAGCCGAAGTAAGATTGAGATGATAATGAATCTGTTAAAGAAATTCATACTGTAGCAACTATGAGATTGAATCACAATTGCAAAGATTCTAGTTTCGGATTGTTATGTATTGTTGTTATAGCCAATCTTCTTACTATTTTCCTTTTCCATAATTCTATACTGCAAACTGTCCCTATTGTTGTAAGATAATATTTTCGCTCTTTTGATTATTTCCAACTAGAAATTGATAAATTGTGATGCTATGACATGGAAAGAGCTAACTACAGCTCAATACTGAATCTCATTCCATCTTCCACCTTTCTTGATTTAAGATACATAGATATTAGTTGTGCTAGTACAGTAGATAGGTAAATGACTTTAGAATCAACTAGTCAAATTGGTTGCAGGCGATTATATTTTTTGCTTCTGTTCTCCTTAAATCATCTATGATTGAAGTGTCTGCTTGATGACTCTGAAATTTTTTTTCTCTTCATTCCATCTTCCACCTTTCTTGATTTAAGATACAGAGATATTAGTTGTGATAGTACAGTAGATAGGTAAATGACTTTAGAATCAACTAGTCAAATTGGTTGCAGACGATTATATTTTTTGCTTCTGTTCTCCTTAAATGATCTATGATTGAAGTGTCTGCTTGATGACTCTGAAATTTAAACAGTAGAATCGATTTATTCAGTAAAAAATAGACCTAATAGATGTATCTCTTGTTTTAGAATTCATAATTTTAGAGAGATGAATGGTATAGATGTCTTTTACTAAGATTTTTAGGTAATGAACTTCTCTAGAAATTTTGTTCCAACCAAGTGATCAAGTAACAACAACATAGTACAATTAATTAAGTTGAAGAATTAATATTCATAAACACATCTTAAGCTGCATGAATGCATGATCACAAAGTTCACAAGACTAATTTGCACCAACCACATACTCATAATTTGGAAGAATAACAGCTACAAATTAACACGACGTTAACTCATTAATTATTATTACCACATGCAGACAACAAGCACACGAGACCAATTATTGGCGGGAAATTAAGTGGACACTACTAATGCTTAAGCGACATCGTAAAACCAGAATGGATGAGACAGACGATTATTAATTGAGGTGAAACATGAATACGTAGTGATTGGTGTAGGACGTATTAGTACGGGCACTGGAACTCCTTGGGGGTCTTCTTGCCGCAGTAGTTGAGGAGCAGGCTGAGGTCGACGGGGACGTCGAGGTTGATGCCGAGCACGTTGGCCTTGATGGCGGTGCACAGGCAGAGGGCGGCCTCGGCGTCGAGGAGGCCGCCGAGGAGGGTGCAGCACTCGCAGGGCTGCTTGGGGAACTTGCCCAGGCCCAGGGTGATGAGGCCGTTGAGCACGTTGGCGCAGGCGGCGAGCTTAAGGGTGTCGACGGGGCACTTGCCGTAGGTCGGCGTCGGCGTCGGCGTCGGCTTCGGCTTCGGCGAGGGGCAGGTGCCACAGGCGCTTGCCATCGCGAAGAAGAGCAGGTTGAGGGCGAGGAAGAGGGCGGCGGAGGATGAGGCTTTCGGCGCCATCTGTTTGTATAATTAGCTTCTGCTCTCGCTAGCTACTGAGCAGTGATGAGTGCAGAGTGCTTTGTGCTGTGCGAGGGATAGGTTGAGACTGCTGGAGTATTTATAGATGAGAAGAAGTGTGTCTCGGAGAGTTAGAAATCAAAGCAATCGTAAACTACAGGGAGGAGGCATGCATGTGGAGGAAGAATCAATGGACAAGAGGGTTTAGCTGGCAGGCGGTCTGAGTTCTTTTTTGCATTCAGCAATATGGAATGCGCAAGTTTGTTTTATTTTGGTCTTTTTTTGTGCAAGTAGCTAGATCATCTGCAGTGCGCGTGCGTGCGCGCATACATGCAGTGGGAGAAAGGGTTGATCAGCTCGTTAATTTGTGCAGGCAATTTCGCTGTGAGCTACCAATCTGTTTTAATGTAATCGGTCTATACGATCGAGTGACCATTTATCAAAATACAAAAAAGAACAATTATTTACAATTTGATGATCTGTGTTTGATCGAATGGTCCTTATTAACTCTGAAGAGTGATTGCTGCTTACTGTAGCCTGATGAATTAGAGTTTTGGTAGCAAAAGAAAGGAGAAAGTGGTAGGAGCAGTAATCTGTCAAGCACGATAAAAACTATCTATTTCCGATTGATTTCTGTTGCAATTGCCAAGAAAATTATCTCGTTTTACACTATTTCCCATGTATAGGGTCTCTTTCTGTAGGCAGTAGCTTTTAGAAGTTCCTATTCAGATCATGGAATGTGAACATGATGCAAGAAGCAACCAAAATTAATTTCAATCACGTCACTAGATTCACACTATCGAAGAAACGATACATGAATGCATATAGACAATTAATTAAGCACCGTCAATGTTTTGAATCAGTGTCACATATGCAACATAGGAGGAAGAGGCTAAGTCAAGAGTGAGAGAACACCTTGCAATGCCTCGTGACCTAGAATTATTGAGCAGAAAGGAACCCACTTGTAAGGAATTAAGAATATACAAGGCCAGGCCAGCTTTGGCATCCGGATCAAATTAGATGCAACGCCACGCACAACAGTCCGAAGGAAAGAACAATCCTGTTAATATAACATTGCATTCTTAAACACGTTAGGGAGCCACAAAGATGAGGAGTTTCTTCGGTGGGGTAGCCATTATCGCTGTCCTTAGGAGTCGAAGCAACCTCGTGATGCGTGGTTCCAAGAAAACCATCGACAAACTGATGTGGTTTGTAGGGCAAATACATTTATTTTTGATCCACCACTCTGAATCAAATGTCCAGTTGTACATCCTACTAATGCATTGGAAATGGCACATCCATGCAAATTAGAGGTCTCCATCAATTGATCTGGTTAGCATCTCGGATGCCCAGTTGTACATCCTACTGATGCAGTGGAAATTGCACATCCATGCAAATTAGAGGTCTCCATCAATTGATCTGGTTAGCATAGAAGATTCTTTCTTGACCACACTTACATTCAGATCTAAAAAAAATGTCACTCTACGTGTAGACGCTCATCTAGGTGAATTCCCAAGGGTTTTCAAATGGCGGCAGATCCCTCTCGATCATGCCTATGCAGGGTGGATGCTCTGCACAAAATGATAACATACTTTTTTGTCATCATGAAAAGAAAATGCATGTAGGTCCATATATGCCAGTAAGAGAAAAAGGAATAGCTAAACGATGAGATTTGAGATATCCAACGCCAAGTACTATAGAATCGCAATTGAACTTGGAGCTCTCCAGTCACTAGATTCAGATGTACATGGCTCCCCACCGAGCACCAGTGTCAGTTCATCACACGGATAGACTTTAGGTCCCTGGAGAACAACAAGAACACTATTACCAAAAGAACAGACTTTGTTAAGTCCTACCAAGCCACAAAGAAGTTTCCAAATTTAACTCATGTTAACCTTAGATAAAAAAATGTAAATGTATGGTGCAAGAGTCAGAAACCAAAGTTTTGTTCCCACTAATCAGTGGGTCAGGAATGATAAAAAATTAAAAGGATGGCAGGATTGAGAAACAAATCATGAAATGCATATCAGATGCAATACTAAGATCAATATGCGCTTAGATCCAAGGGTTAAGAGATTGAGATACGATGCAAATAGATTGGTTTTCAAAAGCTAGTTCTCGATCAGATTGCATTGTGTGGCTTACTTGAGGTCTCAAAGATGCACATTGCAGAGGATTAAAGTGAAATAAGGTTTGATACACATGATTGGTCCGAGAATATACTGTTCACCTTCAATTCTAAATCCATAAGCATTCCCTACTAAATTTCATCACTCTTTATGTAATACTCTGCTTTAGTCGTAGAGGAGAAACGAGTATATAGTATATAAGGCTTAGTAGACTTACTACTATTAGCTTTGGCCACGTTGTCATTCCAGCTCACTAAATTAATAGGTTAGTTTGCTCATTAAGAGGATCATAACTAAATGGTATTAGAGCAAAACTTAGTCTTAACCACAATGAGAGGCTAAAAAGGCCTATACTAGTCCAATATGGTACAAGTAGTATATGTAGTGTCGATATATCTAATACTAGTACCATCTAATATATGTCCAATATAAATCATATTGATCCAATTTAGGATGGTAGGACGAGTACACCGGTATGAACCTAGACTTTAAACCTCGTAGTGGCACATGAATTTTATTAGACATGCATCAATTGTGGTTTCATATTGTTGATGAATAGTCCGGAACCCACAGTAGCTTTGCAGCTAATTCCAGACGTAAAAGGTCTAATTGAATACAAAAAGAGTTCTTGGACCATAAAAAGAGTAAGTTCTTGGACTCATAGAGAGACAAGGTTTTGCTGATTGACAAGGAAAGATATTTGCACTCAAGTATGACATGCTCTCTTGGAGAACTTGATACTTTGCAAATCATTAATATTAAAGAGACAAAAGGCCTATATGTTTATACTTACAGATCCCAATAGAGATTCTTCTAGGGAAATTCAATGTCATTGTTCCAGCTCAAGGGACTAGTTGAAATTTACTCACCATATACCTACGTAGTGATACTGGTATTTACTAATTAAACGATAACTTAAACAATTGATTGCCAAAAGGTCCATCCTAGCACATGGCAAGCTAATTCAAAGGCAAAGAATAGTGAATTTTAAATCTGACACAATTTCCAAAATCATGAGAAAGAAATATTATACATAATCTGACGGTATCCAAGTATAACAATCAACCGAAGTCAACCTATACAAAGTCTTGAATGGATAGCCATCACATGAATTTCATATTCAGAAAAGTAAAGGTAACAGAAATTATATTATAGGCATGAAATGATCAGATCAAATAATAACACATCGTTACCGAAGTACACATGTTAAACTCACAATTGTAATATAATAATATTAACGCAGCATAATGCTAGTGAGCAAACTAATGCTTATTCCATTACTGTTTTCCCAGCCATACATCTTCAATGCTGCTTTCTCAGCCATATTGGATGGACCGTAGCTTTTAGTTCTCAAGACTTTCTCAATGAACATAAAATATTATTACGTGATAAAACAATAAAGTCTTGACTCATTATTTCTTTTGGTTCACAAGCTAACCATGCACAAACTTGCAACAGCCTAACAAAACTCAGTTTTAATAGCTCTAGTCGGATGGGATCAAACATTCAACTAAGTAGGTTAGGCTTATGCAGCTTGATCCATGCTGCTCAAAATATTCAACAATTAGCGCCTCAACAGGGCATGAACACCACTGCTGTGCCTGTTTCTCAAGCTTGTTCTACTGGTGAGGTACTAATATACCAGCATTTCACTTGGTTTAACAGTATTTACATCCAGGTTTGACCCATAGATCAGAACACTGGTTCCAAGTAGATGAGTTATTGTATGCAAAAAAAATAGAACCATGTACAAGGCACACCAACAAATATGCACAATACAGCTTAAAAAACATGAGATATTGTTGATCATCCAGAGCTCATGGTGCAATATCAGCCGCTCATTATTGGCAATTACATGCAAGTCTGATCAATAACCATGAGTAATATATACTAAGCAGTTTAAACCCTTATATGCCAACCACACAGGCAAATACTTAATGATCCACAGTCTACCACCTAGGTATCCTGAAATTTGAATGAGATTATGGTGCTATACCAGCATTATCTTTCATCCTGATGAGTTGTCAAATAAATTAATAGTAATATGTAAATAATGCTGTATGGAATACCAAACATGCAAAAATGTCTGACCACCATTGATTGAATCATGATCTTAATGCAATAGCCTAGATCGTAAATCACAATGGTGGTTCCATCACATGTATGCATTTGAGCAGTATAATCTCTACCTGTGAGGTAACTTGCACCACCCAAGCAATCAATTTAGACAAATTAACATTGATGATAACTATGAAATACATGATGAAGAAACATATAAAACTTGTGTTTACTCAATAAATTAATGGGACAAAATTCATATTTAAAGTGTAGATATATGGAAAATAAAAACATGCTAAAAAATAATAGAATTGTGATCCATGTTCTTATATAAAGACAAGACTTTTTATTTCACATTGTGGAAATTTTGTAATCCCAAAGCACGCCGTATCAAAGACAAGCACTGTCCCGTATGTAACAATTAATGTACTGAAGTCATTTTCGAGATATAATACTACTTTGAGACTAAAATAGGAAAGGTATGAGAGAAGATTATAAATTTTTCCTAACAATTCATCTTTGATTATTTCTTTGCGCTCTGCGTTCCGTTTGAACTCAGCTAAATTCGTCCTCCAAACTTCAACTGTACTTTAAAAGTAGATTTTTTTTTTTTTCTGTCAAAGAACTTCTTGAGTTTGATCTGTTCTTTTAACTCCACAGTTCCCCTAACTAGGGCATTTCACAAAGTCAGACCACGTAAATCCATTGCATATGAAATCTTGATCAATCTGCATTGGAATACAATACGCACAGAACAACATTGCGAATATGCATTTGATTCAAAACTTAAGATATACTTGGACATGCTTATAAATCTCAAGCGAAAATTTGTGAAAAGTTACTTGACTTTGCGGGTTTAATGATATATTCATTTATTTTGTACAAACCTATATTTGTTCATGGGTAAGGTACTACGCAATCTGAACATGGAAATGCATAAATCTTGTACAAGGTCATAAGATATGGGTAATCCAATATACTCGCACGAATTCTTCCCATAATGTATCATGAAACCGATTATAAAAAAAATCCCAAAAATTAGGGAGATGAAGGTACCTTTGCTGTGTGGGATGGCAATGGCATCGACACAGGGCTCCGGGTAAGGGGTACCATTTTCCCAGACAAGCTCCCCGTCAACAGGAAGCAACCATGGTCGACAACTCTCCCGATCAAAAATAAGAGAGACAGCTGCAGATGTAAAAATAATAAAAGATGGCAATCTTTACGGACTTGTCGTCATGCACTTGCCAACAGGTAGGCCCGTGCCGGAGCACGATCGGACGGCGGACACACCTGATCGGAACGCCACTCCATTGCCGCCGATCGGCCGATGACTCGGGCTGCCACGCCTTGCCATTGGGCTGTAGCCGAAGTGTAGGATCAGGGTCGGTCCGGTCGGATCCACAATTGATACGAGAATCCTTTCTGTAATGGATTCAGGCCCAGGAGCTGCTGGGCTTGATCTCCGAAGACCCAATTATTCGCATTAAAAGATCTAGTAATATTGGTTATAAACATTACCCTCTGTTTCTTTGTTTCTTAGAGGGAAGAAAACTGTAAACAATGAAAAAAATACAAAAAAAAAAAATTTCAGAAAAAGAAAAAAAATTATATTTTATTTCTTTGGAAGGAAGAAAAAGAAGAAGAAAAATTAATTTCGAAGGTTATGCGATTTCAGCGTTGTGTTTTCTCTAACTTTTCTGTCCGATTCCGGCGGAAAAGTTTCGGAGGAAAAATTACAAAATTTTTTATCTATTTTTCTATTTAAATTTTTCCTTCCATCCAAAGAAACAGTAGAAAATTTATTTTTCTTTCCTTTCTCTCTAGTTTTTCTCTTAGGTCATGTTTACTTGGACGGAAAAGAGGAAGGGAAGGATGGATTATACCTTTTTTCATCGTTTACTTGGGCCGACGAAAAACTGACAAAGGAAAATGGGAAGGAAAAATAGGGTATTTTTTTTCGTTTCTCAATCCGCCCAAATCAGGCGGATTGCTCACTGCTTGTTTCGCTGGAAATTTATAATATTTTAAGAAAGTTATGTGTTGTGTTTTTTTTATATTTTAATTTTATAATTTTTAATAGTACTAAATAATATTTAATAATTTTATAGTATTTAATAATATTTAATAATTTTTATAATATTTAATAGTATTGAATAATATTTAGTAATTTTTATATTATATAATAGTATAGTTAATAATTTTATAATATTAATAGTCTTTACGTAATATGAGTAAAAAAATAAAAATTAAGAGTGTATATATAAATTCATCAAATTATCCCTCCTTTTAAATAAACACAAGGAAAAAAAAACTTATAACATATTTCATCCATCTATTTTTTCTTTCCTTTATTTTTTTTTCATTTGTATAATCCATCCGTTCAAGTAAACAAACATTTAATCTGCCACGCTGTGCGCATGATTTAGGCTCAATTGAGGTAGTTTGTTATAAAAATTAGATCGATTTGGGCTTAGAATTACATGGGCTGATACCCATATCTCATTCTACGAATTGGTATAATAGCTTGTCACACAGCAGCCCATGAAGAAGGCTTTGGGCCTTCTCATCATGTACATTCTCATAACGGCAATAAACCAGGCAATCATGATAGAAATTCCAGATTTTGTTTAATTATCGTCTTATTTTGTAATTTTTTTCGTATATCTTATTTTGAAATTTCAATTTTATAAACAAAATAAATTTAAGTTCAACTCATTTTTTTTACCTTTATTTCAAAATAAAAGCACAAAATTGCATGCATAACAAAAAGACCTCGTACTCTTATGATATTATCCTGCGCATTATGACACGACATGTGTCATAATAAATGCTTGAACTATGTATTTATTTGAAAATTTTATAACACGAAAATTAAGAAAAAAAATAAAAATTATATTAAATCTAGATGTATTTTACTGCTATATTCAATATATTTTTTTATTTTTTTAACTTGTTTATTCAAAAATATATAATTAAAAATGTGTCATGGTCACATCATCAGAAGGTACTCTTCGCGCCCTGTACAGACTGCAGGTAGCCACATCACCCGTGATACTCTTCAAGGGCAGATATATCATGTCGAAAACAATTTTCACATAAGAGGGTAACTTGCTTGCTGTGTTTACGAGGGAGGGTAGCGATTTGTGAGAGAGATATCGTGTAATGAGATATTGTGTAATAATGTATGTTCATATTATACAATTCTATAGGGGAGTATCAGTAGATCGTGTAATGAATTATTATGTAATATTTTAATATTATGTACGATATTAAGACATTACACGATCCTACATTATACGATAATGGTATAATGCCTCTCACATGCTGCGTTCGTCACTTGGTGTCACGCCCCGGTCGGATCGGCCTAAAAATAGCGCTTAACCGCTGTCTTAGGACTATCGGGCGGAACACTGGAACGCAACTCTTCCTAAGGTTTTTGACCCAAAATTAGAAACCCTAACTCCCACCGATTGAATTTTATCCCCAAAATTACAATTCGCACGGAAACCCTAACCCCAATTAGGAAAACCCGATCGAAACCCTAATTTTAATTACCTCGCCGGTCAAAATCAGTGTTGACCGAAAATCAATTCCTTCGCTGACGTCCGATCACGTCAGCTACCCAAATTCGCTCGCTGATTCGATTTATTCGGACACTGACGTCAGCCTCCATTTGTCGCCGAAATCGAATTGCCGTGCTCACGTGCTCCCGATTTTGACCCGAGTCAAAATCGTACCGTCGCCCGCTGCCTCGCCTCGAAGCGAATGCGCAATGCGTTCGTCTTTGCTCGTCACGCCGAACGCCGCCTCCGCCACCCTTCTTGCCGAGCGTTACCTGCTCTCAGGGCTCGCCGGAGAAGGAACGTGAGAGAAGGGAGAGTCGCCTCCCTCCCTTCGGTGTCGTTGCCGCCGATCGGACAGCCACCTGCTGCCGGAATCGAGAATACATTGCCGAGAGTTGGAAACAGGGGAAGATAGAACCGTGGAGAAGAAAAGCTTTATTGATCACCGGAAAGTTACAAAACTTCTCGCCCGTCGACCCCTGGTTGTCGGAACTCCCTCTTCCCTCCCTCACCGGTCGTCCCCTGGATGCCTGTTACAATTCACTCTTACTCTCACAGCTCGCTTGTTGGAGATCGCAGATGATGCCCCTCTCGGTTTGATGCCCGATTCCTCTTATAGAGAGGAGGCCGCCGCCTCTTCTCCTTTGCGCCGTCCACTCCATCCGCGAGACCCGCTCGACGAGCTCCGCGTCCTTTCGCTGAAGTCGCCGACTTCCTCTCTGTAGCCGCGTCCGAGCTCCGCGCCCGATTCTCGGGGTGATGCCGCTCCATGCGAAGAAGACGCCCTCTCGACGTCCATGCGGCTCGGTGAAATTGCTGTCTGATGCGATTTGGGATCAAAATACCTCGTTGACCCAACTTTTCTCTTCTTCGGGCTTGGCGGTGAACCTAGATTTGGGCTTGCACGTGACCCATTGGGCATTGGGCCAGATCGATTAAACCGGGGCCTGACACTTGGGCAAAAATTTTGTCATCATATCGGCAGTCTTACAGTGGGAGAGGCGAATCCGATCCCGCCACGTCATCTGCGAGGCGGCCAAAGCCTTCGACCCGTGCGTGGCCACCTGACGGAACAAACATTAAAACACAAGACGCAAATTTCCATTTCAATCACATTTGTAAAATTAATATTTGCTTATTTTCGCTGTCCATATTGTGCGGGCGAGTCGAGACGGCGAGCGGATAAATTTTGCCTGAACGGGAAGAGGGGAAACTAGTAACAGCCAAACAGATTGCAGCGCAGCCACTCGCGCACGGAAGAAGGGATGCCGCAGGGAAGTACCTCGAACTTCTCCCTCGTCGCCGCCGCTTCGAAACCCTAGATGCACCAACACCAACCGCACTGCCTGAGGAGCTTGCCCGACCTGTGGTTCGCCGCCGACAAGACCCTCAAGCATGCGGTTTTCAAGATGCAGCTTGGCGAGCCAAACCCACGCCTTAAGGGTTCCCTAACGCGGCCCGACACAGGAGCCGCAGACCTCACCGCTTCGCTCTCCGACGAGCACCTCCTCCGCATCCTCGCCCTCGTCCCTGAACCCCTCCGCCTCCCCGCTTCCCTTGTTTGTAAACGATGGCTTCGTCTCGTCGGCCGCCTCCGCCGTTCTCTCACCCTCGTCGATTGGTCATTTCTAGACCGTCGCCGCCTCTATCTTCGCTTTCCTGACATCACTGATCTGGACCTCGTCCCCGCCTCTCTCGCGACCTCTTATGACGGTTCCATATCCCGAGGCAGCGTACTTCTTTCCAAGGGAACCGTCTCCGTTCCCGTCGACATTTTCTCTGAACCCCCTGTAAACAATTGCTCCTTCTTCGAGCCTGATGCCATCGATCGCGGTCTCGTGAATGTCGCCCATTACTACCCTGGTCTTCAAAAGCTGTCCCTCGTCGCCGGTTCCCTGGAAGCCGGACTCATGGCCGTCGCTCAAGCGTGCGACATACTGCAGGAGCTGGATATTCACCGCTGCTCCGATCTCACTCTCCGCCCCATTTCCGCCTTCAAGAATCTCCAGATTTTGCGGCTGGTCGGATCTATCGAGGGTCTCTACCATGGGCCTAGCGTCACGGACATTGGGTTGACGTTACTTGCCCATGGATGCAAGCGGTTGGTGAAGCTGGAACTCGTTGGGTGTGAGGGTAGTTACGACGGTATCTCTGCCATAGGGCGGTGCTGCGAGATGCTCGAGGAATTGACAATTTCCGATCACCGGATGGATGCAGGGTGGATGGCAGGCTTATCCTTCTGCCGAAACCTGAAGACGCTGAGTCTGCATAGCTGCAAAAGGATAGATGCTGATCCTGGGCCAATGGAGCACCTTGGGACGTGCCCGACAATTCAGACTCTACAATTCCAGCAATGCCAGTTGAGGGATAAAAGAAGCTTGCAGGCACTGTTTATGTTGTGCGATGCAGTTAGGGATGTCGTGTTTGAAAAGTGTTGGGGGCTGGATAATGACATGTTTAGTGTCGCTAGTACTTGCAGGTATTTTTGTTTTATTCTATCTTATTTGTTTTACCCTCTGCTATGTTTGATATTGATGGTGATTGCCGCTATTGTTTGTGTAAATGGAGTCATAGTTAATTTCCAAGAGGTTTATTTGCATGGCTCTTTCAAATTCTACTTACTACATCGTAGGTGATATTAGTTACATCAAGGTTATCATATTTTCATCAAGTGTGGCTTGTGCATTTCATTTCTATTCTTCACCTGTACTAAGTCTTTCATGAATCTCTAAAGCTCAACCCAAGCCCCTTCAATTATTGTTAGGCCTAGTTTTAAATTCTTATATTTCCCTCTGGAATTTCTGAACTATCTCAACCTTTATCTGTAGGTTATAATTTTTGGTTGGTATTACCTGGGTGAAAGCTACTTGCTTACTTAATTAAAATTCCTCCAACTAGCTCATACTTCACAGTTTCTTCTCAGAGGATTGTTAGAATGTATGACATTTGGATAATTCTTGCAAAGTTTACTTGTTAGATGTATGGTCGTATCAGTTATGTCTAGGTTATCATACTTCCCCCTAGTGTGCTTTGCATTTCATTTTTTATTGTTTACTTGTACCAAGTCTTTGATGAATTCTTAAAGTTCAAACTAAATCCCTTTGATTGTATTTAGGCCTTATCTTCAGTATTCTATATTCCCCTCTCTAATTCTAAACTATCCCAACCTTTATCTTCATAGACTGTACCTTTTGCTTAGCCTTTTCTCTTGTTGTTGTTCAGTTGTTCTATAACTGGTGATTCTATACATTGATGTCTTCTCTTCGATAACTAATTGGTTTAAAAAGTATAACATGCACTTATTATAATTTGGAATTAGAAAATTTATGTAAGCTACAACTGAGAAAATTAGGAAGTACCAGTACTAAAAAATGTACATGTTTGACATTAGTGCCTTTATCTTTTAATTCTCTGTCTTGGTGTACTTCTAGAGTATGCTGCCATATATATATTTCTTTTTTTTCTTTCCTGCAGATTGTTGGCTTAATGAAATTCTTGCTTTGTTCTCAATTTTCTTTTGGCTTCCAAAAAGTATTTTCTTTTGATCTTCCGCAAATTGTAAATGCTTCATCCCACCATCACGATGAGTTATACACTTGCCATCTATTGAAGGTGGTGGAGGAGATTGATGTCCATCACTTTGTGCAAATCATGATGGACAACAATGACAATTTCCGGCATGCTCATCCAACTAGATTGCCCCACATATTCTAGAATTTGTTCATAGCCCAGTTGACAGACTTAATGATTGCCCCACATCGGTAGCTTATCTAATTGTAGTAGGCCACGACTAACTTCTATCTCTCTTGTCTCTCTTTCTCCAAAAAAGGATAACATCAACGCCCTTAACTTCGTCTTTGACACCATAGTTCTCTCTTCTCCGCCACTAGTGGCACTCACAACCCTCTCATTCATCTTCTCTGCCATTGCTTTTACTTTTCTGCACCTTTGTTTGTCCTATAGCTGCTATTTTACTGGTCCCCTTGCAATCCTCCAGCCTAACTAGTAACTTTGCCCTCTAAACTGTGGGCAGCCTTTTGCTTATTGCTTTGCTGTTATAACCCACTTAGTAAGCAAACTATTCATTAACTTGGTGAGCCGATTTGCAACGTGGCCTAATTTATTAAAATGCTTAAGCCCAAGTTAACAATAGCAAGCCCACTAAGCCTTATAAACCACATAATAGTTTCTCCCACTTGCAATGTGGGACTATACTCGGGGTATTACAATCTCCCCCACTTAAGACTTGACGTCTTCGTCAAGCCCAAACCTTAACACATGCCCAAGAATCATCCCTTAGTCGGCAGCATGTGAGGTCAGCCCAAAGGTGGCTCCACCATCCTCGGTAGCCCTTTCCTATTGGCCTCTCACCATGCTTAGGACTAAGTTTTGCTCTGATACCATTTGTTATAACCCACTTAGTAAGCAAACTATTCATTAACTTGGTGAGCCGATTTGCAACGTGGCCTAATTTATTAAAATGCTTAAGCCCAAGTTAACAATAGCAAGCCCACTAAGCCTTATAAACCACATAATAGTTTCTCCCACTTGCAATGTGGGACTATACTCGGGGTATTACATTTGCAGTCTTCCTTTTTAGGAAAGTACAACCACTTACCTCCCAGCAGCTAGCCTCCTTGCAGACAGCATCCGTTATAACTTGCCTCCCAACTGTTACTGGGAAACCAAGCCGGCCTACAGCAGAATCGCTGCAGCAAAATTCTTTGCAGCTAGAGGTGGGTATACTATAGCTCAGTGTGACCCACATGACTGTAAGAATTATAGAAATATTTGATAATTATATTCAATTAAAAATATGTTATTGTTCCATTTAGCTAAAAAATTATTTGAATGATTTAACTTTGCCCCCACATGTTCTAGGGTTCTATTTGAAATTTACCTTTCACCCATCCTTAATCATGTACAATTGGGGATGTTTAAGCCCCTCTTTTGACTTTGTAGCAACAAGATATGACTCAATACCTCTAAAGATAGTGTCATCGTTGATGATAATTATGATTAACCTTGACTATTGAGTAATGAAGTGGTAAACTATTGTAAATGTTGATACTATTTTGGAGTTTATTCATAGTCCACAGGTCTATGGGTTAAATATGGTGTGGAGTATGAAATGTCATAGCTACATGGCTCTTTCGGTTTTAAACTATCTTATTAGTGGTAAATAGCTGAATGAAGATTTTAAATTTGAATGCCCTTTATCTTATCTTGCATTTTCCCTTCTACTATATCCCCACTATTTATCTTATCAAAAGGTACTTGCTATCTTAAAAGTGGAGCTGCGGAAGTTGGGACCACAAAGTATTTTCCAAAATATGATCCAGCTGAAACATATGTTTTCAAATTTTAGTGATTGTTTGAAATTAGATATTTTCTGATATGATCTTAGTTCCTCGTTGATGATTTCTTCAGTATTTATATGCACCTTGTCTTTCTCTTCAGGAATGTGAAGTTTCTCTCACTTGAAGGATGCTCACTTTTGACAACAGAAGGTCTAGAATCAGTAGTTTTATCCTGGATTGACTTGCAGAGGCTTGTAGTTATCTCATGCAACAATATAAAGGATTATGAAGTTTCTCCTGCTCTATCAAACCTTTTTTCAGTTCTCAAAGAGTTTAAGTGGCGACCAGACTCCAAATCCCTTCGTTACACTAGCCTCGCGGGGACAGGCATGGGGAAGAAGGGTGGGAGATTTTTTAAGTGGGCATGAGATGAAGCTTTAGTTACTGAAATATTCTGATACAGTTAAGCGTGAAAAATTGAACTAAGAGTTCCTTGCAGTGAATTGTGCAGGGCCAGCTTGAAGTGGTAGAAGTATAACATTTTCTTGCTGGATAAAATAAACACATTAAAGCACCAGCAAATCTGCGCTTTCAAAAGCACAGCTGCTGGTTTTAACATATTTTCATAACACTGCCGTTTATGGTGTAGGGAACTCAGGAGATTAGCCATTTAAATAATATTAGTTGCTCATCTTGTTTTTGTATTTCTTTTAAGACAACTTAGACAAAGATGTATTTCTAGCTATCGCCGTATACAAAACTGGTGCTCTGAATACCACTCACGTGAATTTTTGAAATTTAAGAATCTTACATAGGCACTGAACTGTGATTGAATGTTCTGTATTAATATCATGAATACAGGAGAAGGAATTTTCTTGTCAGATAAATGGAAGCTAGATATATTTGCATCGAAAGTACATGTATGGCCCGATGTAGCTTATTTTTATGTACCTGTACGGGTTGTGCTTCCTTTATTCAGCAGGTTTGACTGTTTGTTCTAATTTCTAAAAGCAGATTAGGTGCTTAGCAGTCATAAAAGACTGTACATAATTCAAATGAGTTTTTTTTTAATCTGATGCTCCATCTTTGTAACATCACATGCATATACTTGGAGTTGCTGATATCCTTATGTTCATCATATGTGTAAGTTTTTCTCATCGCATCATCCGTTTGTACTGGGAAATCCCTTGATGCCAGGTAATGCTATCTACAGCATATTTACTTTGACTCCTTTACGCCATTGTTTAGTACTCTTTTTTTTTCACAAAATTACGTGATGCATGATAAGCATCCTCACCCCGATTGTTATTTTTTAAACCAGCTGACGCAATATCTGAAGCACTGTCCTGAGAAGAATGTAGATTGGAAAGTTTTGATGCTGTAAGCTGGCGTTCCTTCAATTTACAGCTGCGTTGGATGCTGGTACTTGGTGCAAGAGCGAGTGATCCAGGCAAAAATTCGACGTATTTCAATGTAGCGACCGGTCCCTTAAGAAAAGAAATGACCGCCTTTCGTCTTAGATGGTTACTCGCCAAATCAAGCGCTTCAATTCCAGACTTGGATGAGTCATCCACTGAAAAAAAGGCGGGCGCTTTGTCTTCCTTGTTCCTCCGGCTAGGAGCTACCGGGCAAGCCGTTCTTGTATGCGGACTTGTGATCTTATCGGTTTTGTTATTTTCATCTGACCCCGGATTTCTGTACTTGAAACAATAAATTTTTTTTTGCAGGCACGGCGAGGGGATTATATGGATCAGTATCATCCCTTCTCTTTTCTTTTTCTTCTCATTTCATAGTCAACTGCCACATATAAAAGGTAATTTACTCTCCTAATGCTACTAATTTAGGGCTCCTGATTTTAGAATTCCTTCGGGATTTTAACATGCCTAGCTGGCTAACGTGTTTTTGCCTTGTTTTATGTGATGATCATTCCACTTTGTCTACGTATCAAATGTCATTGATACAGTTTTATTTCTAGGCTTATTAAATACAAATTTTCCGATACAGACTGAGTGGCACAAACCTCATTTAGGTAGGTTGGATCCGAGCCACTGAATTAATAGCAACTATAAAAGCCCCTTACTTTTTCCTTTTTCTCTGTTGATTTATTTGGTCTTTTTTTTTTCAAACGCCAAACATCCTTTA
Organism: Costus lasius; assembly: GCA_027563935.2. NCBI lineage: Eukaryota > Viridiplantae > Streptophyta > Magnoliopsida > Zingiberales > Costaceae > Costus > Costus lasius. Next base: position 143,263,438 of record CM050447.1, on the reverse strand, counting down.
GCATGCCCCACCAGATTCAGTATGAAATCTTCTGTTCCTTTTCTGATCAAGTAGTTAAATGAATGAACTGCTATTAAATAAAATAACAATGGTACGTGAAGACTAGCATAGCATTGCCTCGGCTGTATGCTAACGAGTTTAGCCATTGGGAGAGCTTTAGGCTATGTTCTATTGGAAGGAATCCATGGTGGAAAGGATGGAAAGTACAATAAATCTAGATGGTCCATCCTTTTCACCGTGAATTCCTTCCAACAGAACATAGCCTAGAGATCTATGATGGAAAAAATTCAATATCCATAAACTCTACAAAATAGCATACCACCTAAGGTTCTTTCCGCCCTGGTTCCCTTACAGTAATTTAGCAAATTAATATTTGCTCCAGCATTCTCACTCTCTGATGAGAGTAAACACTGCAGACAACAATAAATTGGCATATGAATCTTAACATGCCTTAATAGGAACACTTTCTCAGCAAGCTTCGTTTGTTCAAATTTCATCCTTCAATCACTTTTTTCCTTCTAAAACTAAAGGATGTCAAAGTTCTGGATTCAAATGAGGTCTTGTTCCACATAGCTCTCATTCAATGATTTCTTCTTCATGAAACGTACCAAATTGATTATAGATATGCTCTTTACTTATGCGACTTTTCCATATTTTGCTAAACCACACTACTCTGCCTATCAATTAGTACTTTGAAATGCTTAAACATAGTAAAGATTTATAATTTATCTCATGAAATACACCCTTATCATGCATGAAATTTTAATAGCAAATAATATGAAAATCTATTTTGAGAGGCACACTGGTTGTTCCACATATAATGGTATACATGATTTAAAAACTCCTTTGGCCTCTGAAGCTTACAGAATTTTGCCAGTGATGTTTTCCAATACACAACCTATACAATCTTTAAATCTCTTTGATGAAAGGAAGTCCTTGAAACATGTAGTTCATGGAGTTTTAGATTTTTGAAGTTTAAGTGACCAAGTTTTCTGTGCCAAAGCTAAATTCTATCTGTTGTGCTGCCTTCATTAAAATTTTCTCAATACTTGAATTGAAGTGGAAAGTATTTATTCACCATTTTCACTTGATCCAACACCTTTCCCTTGTAGGTTTGCCACAACGAACACTATAGCTCTCTTTTTACAAAAAGGTGAATTAGATACTGTGTATAAAGACTTGATTACCAGAGAAATATATATTGCTCATATATATGTGATTTAACCTACGTACGTCTTTCCTCCACGTGGGAGGAAACCAATGGAAGGCAAAGGGTTCGTCATCATCCATTGCTAGTAGCGTATGGATTGGGGAAAGAGGATTGGGGGAAGAGGTGCCTCTTCCCTGGGCCATGCAAAATATACGCTGATCTTGAGTGGGAAAACCAGAGCCTAGCAAAAAGATACTAACTTTTGTGGAGCAAAAGGTGTGGTGCATAGCATATCCAGATATGATAAGAGGTCATGCTTCGACATTGAAAAGAGCTAGATTCACGGGTGTAGGCCCGGGCTGCACATCATCTTATATACTCGTGCCCATATTATTCTTTAATTTTCCCCAGTCTTTAACCTTCGCCGCCCTCTCTATCGTTCTTTGCTTTCTGCTTTAATTTATTCTGGAATATTAATTGCTGCATAATGCGATGTGATGCTTTTCTTCACTCGATATTCTCCTAAAAGGAAAGGAATATTTTTTACTTCACCGCTGTACATATGACTCCACCAGAGAATCAATTCATGGTGAATGATTTACATTTGGTCTTGAGATATGGTATATGAAGGTATCCTTAATTTACTCATCTACTCATTAAATGTACGTATAAGAAAAGTCCCGATCTCATTGTAAAGTTTATTCTACTTAATTTGCTTGTTACTGCAGACTCAATGCTTGTATAATATTGAACATATATCTGATTTTAAATGCATCCTGATTTTATATGTATTAGTTTGCCTTACCTGTTGCTATTTCAAAACTTTCACTTTGTATTCTAATTGCATAAGTTATCTCTCATCACAATCATGCAATAATATTTGGTTCCTTCAATATAGTTGCTTTTAAAAAAAACATGATCTTGTTGAATCATGTTAATACTCCTAACTATTTGTGTTAGCTTAGTATATTTATCATCCTTATAAAAGAAAAGAAACAAATATTGGATAATGAAAAAAAGAATAAATTATTATAATATGATGACAATTGAAGAAGAGATAAATTTTGTCTATTGAAATTGGCAATTCGTTCAGATAATTTGTGCAATTCAAGTGTTTGATAATCTGTGCATTCTAGTCTTTGATTGACTAGATGAAGTGAAAGTGTATTACTGCTAGCACTGGATATGTAACATTTACATACCATGCAAGAGGAGGATTGAAGGTGATGAGGATATTCAAAATGATAACTTTAAAATAATATAGGTTCGATATGGGTACTTGAATAACATTTACTAGATATAGTGTCTACAAGTCATTATTAGCCTAGGGAGTTGAATCCACTTAATTATTGTACTAGAAAAGATTTATAATTATGATTTATTAAAGGTAAAAGAGAAATTTAATTATTAAGTATTACTTTATTTATTAAAGCAATGGTAATCTTATTATTATTTTTTTTATGTTCCTAATGTTGTTAAAGAATATTTACAATGTTCTTAGTATGGGGTAATTGGGTATAATCTGAAAGGTGATAAATACCCAAAGAAGTTAAAAAAGTATTATATTTGACAAATCGAGTCTGTGAGCATACAATGACGAGGCAAGAGTGCTGTCTTTCATTCAACCATTTTCATACGTCACATAACAAATTCTTCCTTATCGCAATAGTAATTTTATTTGCCACTACGCTAATAACCTTTCTCATCTTAATGGTCATTGTATTCACCATCAACGTCATTTTTACACTTTACGAGAGTACAAATTTCATTCCTCACCACTACATTTTACACCCTAGTTCTTTTTTCGTTGAGCTCTTAAAAAAATTAATATAGTAATTGTATAAATCATAAATATGTTTTTTTAAATTATAAAGATGATTAATTGCTAATCGATACTATGGCTAATAATTGACTATTTTTTTAATTTTTTAATTTTTTTTTTTGTATTGATGACGGGATTCATTCTTGGTCATATAGTATGGCAAGTCAAGAGACAAGTGAAATAACCAAATGATGTTAAGAGTATTTAATTAAGTTGGACATGTCCCAAAAACATAGACAAAGAGAGAGCTAGTTCAAAGTTGTACAACAGTGATAATCAATCAAATCTTGACCTTTGTTTGCCAAATCTGGCCAACTGGACATGAATGATGAAGCTTTTTGTTGTCCTGACAAAATTTTAAAGGTGAACTAAGGAAGAATCTTCCATATCCCAGACATAAGAAGAAAGCAGTGAACAACGTCCCGCCACTCCCAAAGCAGTTAGCACCAAACCACACATAATATACGCATGCACGTCCATTTGATCCGACACCACACCCGTATGCCACGTACATCATCTTATTTTTGCTTTTGATTCAACGGCTGCAGATCATGTTGCCCAGTTAGATGGACGGCTCTAATGAGCCTGCATAAGAAATCTCTCGCCAACCCCTTTCATAGAAAAAAAATTTCCTCTCCCTATATATTATTTAACCACACTAGCTAACTCACTTCCTTCAGTTCCTTCCCCCCCTTCCTTCAATTACTTCTAGTCTAGTGCCCATCTCCGGCTACTCGCGTGGCATCGGCATGCCGTCCTCCAGCCGTTGCAACGTGTGCCGCTGCCCCGGCGGCGCGTGCTCCCACACCACCGACCTCAACCGCGCCCTCCCAGTGCTCTATGTGGAGCCCGTGCGAGGGACGACGACGCACGAGTTTCAGTTCTTCGGACACGACGAAACCGTCGCCTGGATCTTCAACGGCCCGCCGCCGCCCGAGGAAGGTGCGGCGGCTTCGGCAGCGGCGGCCGGGTTAAAGTGTCTTGGTAATTTGAAGGAGGTTAGTGACCCCGATGTCGACCCAGGAGACGGCACGACTACTTTTGGTACTACTGCTTGCTTGAGCCGCCGGTCGACTATAAGTAGGCCTGTGCCGGAGCCTAAAAATCCGGTGTCCGCGGCTGCTGTGGCCATGGGGCAGGCAGTGCCGCCGACTGCCAATTACAGTACCATCGTGAGTGGAACTCAGTTCGCTTCATCTCTCATGCACAAATTAGCTACTTATTTATAGTTGGGAGTTAAATTTCTCCAAACTTTCTTCTCGTTTCTTTTCTTTCTTCCTCTTTTTTAATTAATTTCTCCTTTTATGATCAATATCGGTCAGTACCAATTTACAAAGCAACGAACCGTTGTTAATTATATATCTTTCGTATAAATATCCCTTCTGATCCATCATAACTGATGCAGGTAAACTATAAAAGCTTGTTCCTTTGTTGTCTATCGACCTATAAGTAAAAAATTATACCTCTGTCAGCTCCATGAATTTACTAATTACCTGATCAGTTTCTCTACTAAGCCATAGAAAATATTGTTCTTGGTGTTAACAAATTGCTAACACTTTCATATATATAATTTAGATTGCCACTTAATTTGTTTTTGCTGTTCGCGGAAAATTTCGCGTCCTTGGACTGAGTAACAAAATGCCCACAGTCACAAGAAGTCTTAACACACAGGAGCAAGGTTCATTTCCAACTAGGATGCAATATTTTCCGTGAGAGAAAGAGCAAGCTAATTAGCGGTATATAAAGTAGAACTCCAGGAGAATTGCCATTATTATTTCATGTGGTTTTTCTAGGTAACAAGCCTGGAGTACTTATTTGCTGTTCTACTAATGGCTAGTCGATTTATGATCGAACTTGTTCTCTCTCATGTTTCTTTTGCAGACAAGCTCATCCTCGTCGGTAAGCAGATTGAGAGGCGCTTCAGGTGAAAACAGCAACGAGATCACTGCCGAGGGGCAACTGGAAGGCGGCGAGTACTACCCGAGCATTGAACGAGCAGCGAAGATAACCAGGTACAGGGAGAAGAGGAAGAGGAGGAAGTACGAGAAGCAAATACGATATGCCTCGAGGAAGGCGTATGCAGAAATCCGGCCGAGGATTAAAGGGCGCTTTGCCAAAACGCCGGAGAACTGCCTACCACTGCCGCTGCTGCCGCCGCCAGAAGATGATCAACCTAATTATCTATGAAAGCTCCACTTGCCCTTAGTTCCAACATTCCTAGATAGCCAGTTTAATGAGCAATAGGGCTGGTAAATCCACTAGATGACTACTGTTTACTATATATTTGATCCACATAGGTAGAATTTATATAGTGGTGGATCCAATATTAGTTATAGGTAATCTATATTTCTACTTAAAAAATTATCATATATATAAAAAAGAGTTACAATGATTATATGTTCTTATAGAAGTAATACTACAAGCAAAGAAAATCAAATTGAAACACGACATACGTTAATCAGCCTACATATTTAGACACATTCAGTCTGTCCATGTATATTCTGAGTAGAAAAAGAAATTGAACATGCTGAATACACTTGAGTTGAGCTAGAGACAAGAGATTAGAGAATATATACTGAGCTCATTAATCTTTTATTTAGATTTACAAGGTCTAAATTGTAACATATAAGCCGATTTACTACATACTAAGGCTAAAATTTAGACCTCCACTCCTTGGAGGAGCTATAGTCCGTTTTTTGCCTAAAGTTTAGATGTCTATATTCACATTTGTAGGACTATGGCTGTGTTTGATGTCATTTTCTGAGAGGTTGACTGCATGGGCAGCCAACGGAAGCTAGATTTTTTCAACTTTAGAAGAAAGCTTTTTACATATAGACACAAAAATAATAAAAGTTCCGTCAAATGCAGCCTACATGTCCTATATCAAACGATAATAAAAGTTATATATAAATTTAATTTATTAGATTTAGATGCATGATCCTGTTTCTTACTTTTCCATGAGATAAGGGAGTCTCCAAGAAACATGCACCAACCGGTGACTGAGCGACGAGTGTCAGAACAATCTGCCCAATCAGCATCACTATAAGAAGCCAAAGTAATAGAAAAGTTCGTCGGAAAGTAAAGGCCCCTGGCAGAAGTCCCATGCAAGTAGCGAAGAATCCGATGAACTGCAGCAAGGTGAAGATGAGTAGGAGCCTGCATAAATTAACTAACTTGCTGGACGACAAAAGAAATATCAGGACGAGTGATGGTAAGATAATTCAAGCTGCCCACAAGTCGGCGATATAAAGAAGGGTCTGAGAGAAAGTCTCCTGCTCCCTGAACATATTTGACATTGACTTCTAAAGGAGTATCAACTGGTCGACCCTCTTGAAGACTAGCTAAAGCAAGTAGATCCTCAGTATACTTATGTTGATGAAGAAAAATACCCTTCAAGGAACACGATACCTCAAGACCTAAGAAATAGTGCAAGGAGCCCAAATCCTTCATATGAAAACATGTTTATAGATGTTCTTAAAGTTGTAGCATTAATTTAGAGTCAGATCCAGTAATAACAATATCGTCCACATAGACTAAAAGAAGAACAATACCATGAGTAGTCTTGCAGACATTGACTTCTAAAGGAGTATCAACTGGTCGACCCTCTTGAAGACTAGCTAAAGCAAGTAAATCCTCAGTATACTTATGTTGATGAAGAAAAATACCCTTCAAGGAACACGATACCTCAAGACCTAAGAAATAGTGCAAGGAGCCCAAATCCTTCATATGAAAACATGTTTATAGATGTTCTTAAAGTTGTAGCATTAATTTAGAGTCAGATCCAGTAATAACAATATCGTCCACATAGACTAAAAGAAGAACAATACCATGAGTAGTCTTGCAAAGAAATAATGGTGAGTCATATTGACTTTGAGAGAAATCAAAGCTAAGAAGAGTGGAACGAAATTTATCAAACCATGCTCGTGGTGCTTACTTCAACCCATCAGGAGATCGTCTGAGTCTACAAACATCAGAAGATGATGTATAAAATAGCCCAGCAGGAGGAGTCATATAAATATCTTCTTTTAGATCTCTATGTAAGAAAACATTCTTAACATCCATCTGTTGCAACGCCCAGCCTTGAGAAGCAGCAATAGCAAGCACAAGGCGAACAGTAGTCATCTTGGCAATTGGGGCAAAGGTCTCATCATAAATTTTTTCCATATTCTTGTTCATTGCCAAGTGCAACTAACCGAGCTTTATATCGTTCAAGTGAGCCATCACCTCGTAGTTTCAAAGTATAAACTCATTTACAACCAATAGGCGTAACACCAGGAGGACACTGAACAATATCCCAGACATGATTCTCTTGAAGAGCATGAAGTTCTTCATGCATAGCCTTGACCCAACATGCTTGTGTACAGGCCTGGGAATAAGTAGGCACCGTAATATTAGATAAAGCGGCGAAAAAACTATATCGATCAGGAGGTTTAATAGAACGTGAGGATCATCGGAGACCAACAATATCGACTCTAGGAGGAGCAGAAGTCATATCAATAGGCGGAGGAAGATTAGAGGTTGAAGAACCTGTCTGTCGATGATATATCATACCAGGTAGGAAACGCCCAGATGATGGAGAATCATTGTCAAAATTAGGAAGAGACATAGTGACTGAAGGAATAACATGCTGCTGAAAATAATAGTCATTCTCAAAGAAAATAACATTTCTAGAAATTCTCATACAGTTAGCAAGAGCATCATAACATATATACCCCTTTTGAGAGATGCTATAACCCATAAAAGCGCAACGAACAGATTGAACACTAAGTTTGTGACGCTCATGAGGTGGAAGATGAACAAAACAAACACCTCCAAATGTGTGTAAGAAATGATAATTAAGATATATTTCAAAGAGATGATAAAATGGAGAATCAAACCTCAGATGTTGGGAAGGTAGGCGATTAATGAGATATACTGCATTAGACAAAGCCTCCACCCAATACTTAGCCGGCACAGAGGACTGTAAAAGTAGAGTGCGGACCATATCCAAAAGATGACGATTTTTTCATTCAACTAATCCATTTTGTTGCGGAGCATAAGGACAAGACTGTTGAGATAAAATCCCTTTACTCTGTAAGTAGGCTTGAAATTCATGTGACATATACTTACCGCCATTATTAGTTCTCAAAACTTTAATACGAGTAGAAAATTGAGTCTCAACATATGTAGCAAAACTTTGAAAAACACGAAACACATCAGCCTTAGTATGTAGAAAGTATATGCATGTGAATCTACTATAGTCATCAATAAAAGTGACAAAGTATCAATGTTGACCATGAGAGATAGCAGGAGCAATTCCCCAAACATCACTATGAATAATATCAAAACATTCTTTAGCACGACTACCCAAAGTATAAAATGGTAAAGTTTTACTCTTCCCCAGTTTACATGCAGAACAGTTAAGTGTTGATACAGAATTAAAAACATTCCTAATGAGACCACGTGTCATTAAATTAGACAAAATTACATCATTAGGATGACCTAAACATTTATGCCAAAGTTCTGCTTGACTGTCAGCAAGTATAGAGGCGAAAGCTAAAGGTCGTGAAATCCCAAAATGCAGTGGAAACATTCGGCCCACACTAGGTCCCTTCGCGATCACCTTCCCCGATGCCTGATCATGTACAACACAGCCATCACGGGAAAAATGTACATCACAGTGATCCTCGACGAGTTGACCAACAGAAATTAAGTTAGTAGATAACTTTGGAGCAACAAAATAGTATGAAAAGTGGAATCAATATCACCAATAGCAGTGATGGGAAGATTGCTACCATTAGCAATTTGAATGTTTTGTTGACCAGTATACGAACACACATTTTGTAATAAGTCTGAGAATCCAGTCATATGATTTGATGCTCCAGAATCAATAAACCAACTAGAGGAGATTTGCTTACCACGACTCTGAAGGCCAAGAGCGGAGAAGACAGTGAGAATCATTTGTTGGACTATCTCCGGAGTCATCACCACTTGATTATTATTCATAGTAGTAGAAGTAGAACCCATAATAGGTGAATCAGCCGTAGATGCTTGGACAGCTGTATATGCCTTTGCTCGCCGATTCTTTGGGCGTGTAGGACAATCTTTAATAATATGTCCATTCAGCTTACAATAATTGCAAAATTTCTTGGTACAATTTTTAGCTATGTGCCAAATTCTTTGCAGCTGTAACATTGCATAGGTCCTTTACCCCTATTTTTGCCATGTGAAGCTGCATATGCAACATTTACAATGTCTGATGATCCAGAAGATGTATTTATAGAAGATTGGGTAGCCAACCTCTGTTCTTCACTTAGAAGCTCACCCAAACATATATCTAATGATGGTATTGGAGATCTATTCAGTAAGACACCTCTAGCCACTTTATATTCAGGTCTTAATTTCATCAGAAATTGGTCACGCATACTGACTGCATGTATTTGTTGAAGGCTAGCTAAAACCTCTTTAGGAACACCAGAATATATAATGCCAGAATATTCACTCCAAAGATTCATAAGCCCAGAATAAAATTCTTAAATGGAAAGATTGTCATGAGTAAAGTTACTAATTTCCAGTTCAAGTTGAAAACGATGTGCAGTATTATCTTGATAATAAACATGCCGTAAATAATCCCACATCTCCTTGGCGGTATTAAATGAACGCATATTATTTACCATATGCGGTTCAATAGATGCTAAGATCCAAGAAATAATTCTAGCATCATTCACTTCCCAAATAGATTGTTCTAAGTTGTTTTTAGGGATAGAAGATCCATCTATATGTCTCCAAAGTTCTTTTCCTTTTAGAAACATTCGAAATTGAAACTCCCAAGCAGGATAGTTCTTCCCAGTAAACCGCATAGATAATGTTTCAGAGGATGTTTTACCAAGAGAATATTCCATCTATATATTACAGATAATAGTAACTAGTGCACACGCAGATTTCAAATAACACAGTGAAAGAGACACCAAGATAGCAGCAGCAGAATACCAAGGAAAATAGCACCAAGAAATTCACCAGAACCTTGTAGCCACTATACGCCTGGTTCACGTCGCCTCTAACAGCCAGCAGGAAGCGCAAGAAGGAGAACTCGACGCACGTCAGGTTCACATCGCTTGCCAAAGAAGGTCTCCGCCAAGAAGTCGCCCGCCAAAGAAGATCGCCAGATAGAAACCTAGAAGGACGCTAAGAAGATCGCCAAAGAAAATTCCATCTAAAATAGCACGTTGCAGAGTTCCGCCAGATAGAACCCTAGAAGAACGCCTCCAAGAAACTCCACCAGAGAAGAATTCCGCCTAAGAGAGCACGCTGCCAAAGAACACGTCCAGAGAATGTCGCCAAGAAAGCCCTAGAAAAGCTCTGATACCATGACAAAGTATTTGACCGAAAAAGCTCCCGTCCCTTTGTCGCTCCCTTTCATTATATCATATAGAATTATTTACAACCGGGTTCATTTACAAATGGGTTCCCAGATCTGGGTATAAACAAAACTATTTGACTAACATATATACATTAGTGTAAATACATTTATATACTAATATTTATGACTTACAAACCTAATTTTTAACCACAATGGACCATATCACTTTTCTTTAGTATTGATCTATTTTTTAGTGTTCCCTTCATGGTTATATTTAATTTATGGTTTACGGTAATGATATCCCTTTTAAGTTTTTATGTCATCCCTCTTTGTAAGTCTTTGCTCGTTGGAATATGAACAGTATATATGTTTATGAAATTAATGTGAATGTATTGGGCATAATACTAGCCAATAAAAATACTATGCCATGTGAATCAATTATGACCGCTTATGGATGAAAGTACAAAATTAGCTTGATCCGTTTTCGTCAAGATGGATCAAAGTTCAAACTCAACTGAACAACTTTCACCTTTATCTCTAGCTATTTTGCGAGAAAGAGAAACACCCCAAATTTAATGAAACTGTTTTAGTTATATTCTTTATGAACAATATTGTATATAACATGTCTACATAGTTACTGTTTGTGGCTATGATTTTGAAGACATGGTCTTACAACAACTTGAGTTTTGGTTGTCATACTTAACCACCGAGTGTCTCGAGTTTTAAGACATTGTTGTGTGCTTGTCTTGGTCATTTTGAGAACTCTATTCTTAAGACATTGACGGTTGAGTCTTTGGTGATTTAGAGGGCCTTGTTATGTCTACGTGCTTTAGCTAGGGACCTTTTTGAAATTTTTTACACTTGTGGACTAAAATGAAAAATAAAAAAAATTAATTAATCTAAATATAATCTTTTCTTCTCTCTCCATCTGCAATTGCTTTTCTCCCGATTTCACTGCCGCCTCACGCATCCGATGTCATTCAAGCTCCAGTGACTTCCAAGCTTTCTCCTTTATCGGTAGGTGTGAGTCGACCTCCCTAGCAGTGTTTTTATGGTGTGCTCACATGTGTTCGAGCACTGGCGATGCCTTCTTTTTCGCCAAAGTTGGCTACTTCATCGTGTGCTTCCGTTCACTGTTGGGTCGCCATTTGTTGTTGGTTAGCGTGGTGTGACAGCATGCCTCTCTGCCCCCAATGGGACCCCACGTCTGTATACAGGGCATCTTGCCTAATTGGCGCTGCTGACGCATAGCCACCCATCACACTCCAGCTCAATGGTTAAAGGTCAAGGGTTCAAATCCTACCGCAGATGAAATATGCGTAGGTAGAACTAGCTGGGATTTGAGTTATTGGTGCTTTCCTTTTATCATTATGTCTTGTAAATCTAAATAATTCATTACATAAAATATTTTTATATAGGCATAAGCCACCTTAATGTTGGTAACCAATAAAAGAATGATGATTTTGATCTGATGTACCAATATGTGGTCACATATTATATCAACATGCATTCATACATCCAATTTACAATGTTATAAGCCTTTACAAAATTTGCTCAAACTTACTATATACAGCTGAAAGCAATATTTACAAGAGCATCTCCATTGATATCAAACTAATTAGGAGTTTATACTAAATATTTCTACCAGCGTCTTCTCTATGCCCCAAGGAAAATAACTATAGGTCAACCTATACTATATAGGGTGTGACATGTGGGTTCACCTCCAGCAACAAACTACAGTGTGCTTGCATGTGTTGGGGCACCTCCGGATGTTATTGCATCGTCATTTGCCATTGCTTGCCACTATTTACAGTTGTTGATCCTTGTTGCTAGTTCGGGTGAAAAATACACTAATGCTAATACTAGTGTGTGTTTGAATAATTATTGGTTGAAATTTAATTATGTATGCATGTATGTATATCTATATAAAGGTATATGTATACGTACATGTATACCGGATTAATTCAAGCGGATAGGATGTAGTTAATAAATAAAATTTTTGGTAAGGAGATAAATAATCAAATGAGTTAAATATTAAATAATAAAATAGTAATTAAGGTGTGTAAATATTTAGTGTGTACAAGTATATATTTGTATATATAGGTATACATACACATACATATATACCAGGTTAGAGTTTTGTATAATAATTAGTAAAATATTATAGCAATTGATATGATAGTTATGTGATATATGTTGTGTTGTTATAAGTGTTATTTGGACTGAGGTCGATTAGAGAGGTCCTCCGACAGAGAGCTTTAGACACAGTAGAAGCTATGTGATACAGGTAGAAATCTTATCTTGACCTTTGTAATCATGGTATTAGTTGTTATAATAGCTACTAAATATCATGATATCTTGTAGTTCTATTAATTGATCTTAATTTAGTTTCTATTGCACTCTGTGTTGTCTTTTATTCATGCATAATGCTTGTGTGATGTTATTACATATGTCACATGGTAGCTACATTATTATTGAGTTAGTGATTATTGCATTATTGAGTTATTATGGGCTATTGAGCCGTGTATCCATGTATTGCATAGTTGTGATATTTGGCCCATTGAGCAGTTGCATGATTTGGTGTGTCTTATTGTGATCTTATTTCTGATTGATGTTAGCTAGGGCTAAGCCTTATAAGCCAACAAATTAGGGTATATGCCAGATGTTGTTTCATGGCATATAAACCAATATTTTTAAATGTATTAGTTTATTTATTCGTCTAACAAAATTAAAACAATAAGTAAGAATATATTAGTTAATTTCTTTATAATGCTTTTCTAGAATTAAGCTTTAAGTCATCGCGTACTTTTGATCCATTTCAATAAGGTCATGATTCCCCCATTTGTATCTCCAATAAAAAAAAACATTAGACTCTTAGTTATAGTAGGTTGCATTTATAATTGGAGTTGATGAGGTGGGTTTCTTCTCCGGCCACGGCACGACATGCTTCCCGAACTTCTCTAGCTTCCTGATGAGCGTTTCAACATCCACATTGGCCTTCACAGTGACCTTGTGCTGCTTTGCATTGCTCCCACTAGCCTCGGTTGTGTCGTAGGGAATGAAAACAAGATAAGTTGAGTTTATAATTAGAATTGATTAAGTTTGACTTGATGATTATTGATATTAAAGGACTGTTTGACTAATGCTGTCAAAAATTTATAAGATATTTAATAAATAATTTTTTAACTAATATTAAAATTTAAAATCATAAATAAATATATTATTTTAAATTATTTAAAATAATAATATATATTTTAATTGTTATTAAAATTTAAAATTACTTTAAATAATAATACTTAAAATTTTAATTAAAATCATATAAATTATATTTTTAATGAAGGAGAAGTAGTAAAAATATTAAATTGTAGCTTTCGTAACTTCTGATTTTTTATTTTTGTTTTTGTTTTTTATTATCAAATACTTTTTTAATTATCTTTTTCTTAAAAGTAAGGACGAATAGAACCTAAGGATCAAAATCAATTTGTCCTTGGATGTTACTAGATGTAAGCTCATTAAAAAAAAATAATTTTCTCTAATCTTACTAGATTTAACCATAACTTTTTTAAATGAGACTACTCAAACACTTTTTACGAATCTTAAAGCAAGAAATCATATTAATTATACCACCGCTCTAATTTTTTTTCCCTACACAACAGAAGGGGAGGGTGAGAACAAGGAGCTTTTAACTACCCCATAGTTCTCAAAGTATAGGTGAACAAAGCAGATGTATAGTTAGTTTTTTTAAAAAAAATTCTAGGCTGGTTCGAACCCTTGCCATGGAATTTTAGTGTGTGAGCATGCGCCTTTGACAGTTTCTTGACCCGCACTCCGCCCATCCTGCCCGCAGAAGAAAGGCAATCGGTTGAATTTATAGAGAATCGCCCATTGTAATCCCAAACGGGGCGTTAACCCCCACTTGTGTTGATTATGACCATTAGTTTAAGGCAATGACCACTAGTTTGATTGTGCCTGAATAATGTAGGAGCTCTACTATAAAACCTACTTGTTAGTCTCAACCCCGTTCACCATCACTCAAGCAAACCAAATTTGGAAGTTTGAGATGATTCACTAGGCAAACTTGGGACACCTGAGACTTATAGGCTTATGGCTCTATTACTCTCCCTAAAAATTTTCTTAAAAAATTAGCTAATGCTATTGGATAATGGCCTTTATATCAAAATCGATAAAACAATACATCATCTTACTAATATATATCAAAATTTTTGATGTGTAACTGCTCGATGCGAAGCTAATCCATTAAACAAACACTCGGCCCCCAAATTTGGTAAGGATCCATCTTTTTTAGAGCACGGTCACTCCTGCCGCAGATCTCAACTCCAAAAAGTACAACACGAAACAGACATCTTATCCACTTGTTTGCGTCTTAATTATCACACGTACCCCTATATCTTTTGTGCCGCCATAACTGTGTTCCAATCAATGTATCAAATCAATGAATCGAACCCAATTAAGAACAAGTATCAATTAAGAACACAGTGTAAAGCAACTGAAGCCTGGCTTGTCGGCAATAATTTCTCCATTGGCCAACACGCCAAGCAACGCACCCGTCAGGTCGTTGTCGTTAATAGGACGAGCTCTCGATGGAGCGGAATCACTTCCCAATTACTCAAATACTCCAATCAGGAAACGAGTATAACCCGTGACGACACTGAACCTTTTTTGTCCAGGGGAAAAAAATCAGACCGGACCGTCCGGTTCGCTCGCGGCCCGGTTTGTTGAAACGCTGTATGTTAGGCCCGGTTCGATCTGGTTCAGCCCAGGAGAGGTTGGGATGGACCACAGCCCAAGCCCACACACATCCCTGGCCTCCCTTCCGATTGACGCGGACGCGGAACGGCTTTCAGCCGCGTCTTCAAACTCTGGCGGTGCGGCAACAAAGTCTTCGGCGGAAGACTCGGATGCCGTCGACAGAACTGGACGAGTGGCGGAGGACCTGCGCAGATCTCGGGCGTGGCCTCTCTAGAGCACGCGAGACGGGGTCTCGACGCGTGCGAAGCGGGCGCAGGCGAGTCTTCCGGATGAGATCGAGAGGCGGCGTCGCCTCCTCTATAAATCGAAGAGGCGAGCAACAGCGGGGGGCTTGACCATCGAGCGCAAGGGAGATCAGCGAGTGACCGAGCGACGGGCGACACCAGAGGAGTGAACGGGTGAACTCGGTGAGCGGTGAGCGTGTAAACGGCGGTAAGATCGCTGCCGACGAGAGGATCGACGTGAGGGAAGCAAGAGGTGAGCGACGAAAAGGGCGAAGGCAGGAGAGGTTTTTGTAGCTGTCGACGTGAATAAACGGCTTTTCCTCTTCATCTCTTCTTCTCCTGTGCTTCGGCGTGGTTCCGACGTTGACGAGGCAAAAGACGCGAGCTCCGGCGAGGTCTTTCGTTATTCCTGGCGACGACGAGTTCGGCGACAGCAGGCAGCTGTTCGATCTGATTCTCCGGACAGCGACTCAAAGGACGAGGGAAGCAGGCGGCTTCTTTCCCTCCGGCGAGTCCACGAGCGCAGGTGGCGCTCGGCAAGGTTGAAGACGCGAAGAAGACGACGTTCGAGCCGACGTCACCCAGAAGCTGAGTTCGCCGCGAAAGAATTAATCGGTGGCTGACGTCAGCAAGGGCGATTCAGTACCGAGTTTGCACAGTGAAATTCAATTTAATTTGGTATTCAATTTTGACTTCGGTCAAAATTAGAAGAAGAGGTATTTTGCTAATTTAGGTTTCGATTTTCTCCGAATTTCTTAAATTAGGGTTAGGGTTTCTTGAGTGAATTGTAATTTGGGGAAAAAGATTATTCGGGAAAGTTAGGGTTTCGAATTGGGGACGAGATTCGGTCCGAAAATCCTAGCGAGTTCACGTTCCGGTGTTCCGCCGGACGGCTCTAGGAAGCGGATAAGCGCTGTTTTTAAACCATTCCGACCGGGGCGTAACACTGTATTTGCTATTTAAGTCAGCGACTGCCTTGGAGTGCGGACTGCAAAGCAGAGGAGAGGCCGTAGGCCCGTAGGCGATGATGATACTGGAGGTCGGAATCTGGCTCCTCCCCTTCACACTCTTTCTCGCGCCGTGCAGGCGGCTGGTGCTGCTCGTCTGGAAGCTGCAGCGGTTGCGCGACGGCGTGACGCGGTCGCGAACCACGTCGCCGCCCATCTGGAGTCGCGTGGCCAGGCTCCATTCCCTCACTTTTACGATCTAGCCAGCGCCGCCCGCCGCCGCCGCGTTTTAGTTTCATCTGTTTCATCCCTTTTCTTTGCTGTTAATAAACAGCTTTGCTGTAGCAAGGTTGTGACTGTCTGCGTCCCTGTTTCAGATCTAATTGAGTAACCTTGTAGAACGTAGTTCAGCGATGTTTTTTGCTCGTGTAACCCAGTTTTAATCTGCAGACTAATCCTGCATAACATTTAATCCACCGGAATTGTGCAAACCTGGAGGTGAATCCATACGTAAGAGACAACAAAATACTTACAGCGCGCACAAGATTACAAACTCAGCGAGGACATAAACCATGTGAGAGGGTCAGCGGCTGTTGACACTGATTTCAGAACTCAATCAGCAGATCCAAGGATTTGTTGCCACTCGTGCGTAAAAGTAAAAATCCAATTGTTTCTTCCCCTGCCACACACTGAAGCACAAATTATCTGCCTGCGTCCTGCAGTCTTTTCAACTTGCTGTTCATTGACTAATTGACTTCTCTAATGCCTATCACATATTAACAACAACAGAATACGACGAGGGCATGGGTCAACGTCCATGAGTAAACTATTCATTATCGTCCAAAATAATTAAGCCTACGTACATTATTGCTAATAATAATAATAATAATCTCACCTAACGTTATATAGAATTGGATTCTTATATCTTTCAATATATCAACTGTAGCAGCTTTGTAGGTCAATCCTTCTTCGAGATTGATTCGTTGGATATACCAACTAGATCATCAATTGGCCCTAATTAAATTAATTTTCGTTGTCACGTGCGGATATGAAAGACCGCAGTGAAATTGGCCTGAGCATGCCCCCATTGGGCCTGTTATACTTAGCAAGCCCAACTATAAAACCATGATTTACGTGAAAAGCTGACCGGCCTTTAACCACGTAGGCCCATTTGGTCCTATTGACCTGTACTGAGGCCCTTCGATGGTTTAGTTCATTACCGCCCATTGCTTTGCTCGCCGTTCAAACGGCGCACCTCGCGTGTCTTTTACCAGCCACCAAGCACAGAAGAGCCGCTCCTGCTCCCGTTCCGGTGGGGCCTTGAGACTCTCCACTCCAATACCGAGTGGCAAGCCGTCTGTATTGACACAGGCGATCGGCGGCGGCCATTGGAAGTTGGACCCGACGGGATTCACTGAGCCCATACTTTGGTCCCGCTCATCGATCACGTGGGCGCTGTTATCCACGCACCATGCTCATGAGTCATATGACCAACCGTCCGTTCATCGGCCCCCGCACCGCGCCCTGATGCTCCTGATTCAGCCGTACCTCCCTCGCTAACCGAAGCTTATTACGCTTTTTTTTTTAATCGAACCTTAATGACAACGCTAATCGGATCATCGGGGGTGGTTGAGACGGGCAGCCGGTAGTTATAAAAGTGGAGGAAGCAGGGGAGAGTGACCGAACCAGGAATCTCTCTCGCACACAATTAGTGAGGGAGAGGAGGGAGAGAAGTGTCTGATCCAAATTCACGCGGGCGGAGATCGATCGGTTGCGGTGGCGGATCAAGTCTGCCTCCGGTTCTTGATCCGTACACTTCTCCAGCGATAAACCCTGGCAGATCCTCCGGTTAGTTGTCCATGCTCTTTGCGATCGCCTCATTCTTGATAGTAAAGATAGTGGAGTAATTAGGCGTTTGATTCGATCATTTGGGTTTCCTTTCCTGGATTTCGAAATCGTACCCAAGTAAGTGCGCCGGTGGTATGGAAATTGTGGAGTTAGGGGAGGGAGAATGCGAAGCGGAAGGAGGTGGAGGAGGAGAGAATGAAAGATCGCTTTCGGAGATTCGTCGAGGAGAATCTGGGTTTTATGTTGCAAAGAGGGCGGCGGTGGGGGTCGGAGCTTGGATGCTCTTCTACCCGACTGTGGCGTACAATGTTGTGCGGAATAAGTTGCAGCCCAACTTCCATTGGTGGGATCAAATCACGGAGGTATGGCTCTTTGCATATTTGTTATCATTTCTTTGAGTTCCTTCAAATTTATCTGGAGTTCCATTGCCGAACGATTAAGGTGTTTCTTTTTATTAATTTGAATCTCCCTATATACGAGATTCATATTTCGCAATAAAGAAAGTGTTCTAGAGAAATGTGAGTCATCTCGGCACTGTATTCATGTGTTGTATACATTCATCGAACTTTCGTCTATTTCGATACATGAATTAATTCTTTCAATGATAGAACTGTTTGATTTGTGAGTGTAGACATTTTTCTCTTTTGATTCTCAATGCATTGTATCTTAAATGAGTTGCATGGCCCCGTGTACTGCATTCAGGTTTTTTCAGCCTTTTGTGCGGTTAATTGGTGTAATTTTTTTCTTATCATGCCTGTTCACTAATTTTCACAAACATGTGCTATCTCATTGATTTATGTTGTCTCAGTTTTTACTCCTAGGTGCTGTTCCATTTCCTAGCGATGTTCCTCGCTTGAAGAAACTCGGTGTTTGTGGTGTTGTTACATTGAATGAACCATATGAAACTCTAGTGCCTACCTCACTCTATCATGTGAGTACAAATATATTCTTTTGCATTTGTTCTTTATTCCCTAGTACAATACGTTTATACTCTATTTCTTGGAAAGTTGCGATACAAGCACTTGGTACTTGATATTTGTTACTCAGTTATACAGAATATAAACTGATGCTTTACTCTAAGTTTAGTAAATACCAGAATCATCATCCATTTGACTAAGCTCTATCACCAGCAATTAATTTGGTTCACTGAACTCTGATCAAATAATAAATACTAATCCTTTTTTCTTTTGAGTTTCAATTCCTATTCTCTTCAATTATTTGGATATATTCGATTCCTATTTTGGTGCAAAGTTCATTTGGGCACCAAAATAGAGTAGCTTAGTTACACCAACGTTCGCGTTATTGTATCTTGAGGCAATATTTATTTGTTAATCTTGTCTACTTGTTTCTCTTTTTGTAGAAAATTTAGTTCTCTTATTCATTATTCTTAACACCTATATGATAATCAGTTATCTAATTCGTTGCTGTTAGCATGATACAGTGTTTAATGTGCGATTTTTTTTTCTGCACAGCCATGCCCCCCTATTTTTCTTATGTTTGCAAATCAGGTGCATAAATTGATGTTAGAGAGTAAAGAAGAAATCTGATATAGCATATCATTCAAAGTCCGCTGTTTTATTGCATTCCAGGTCTCATTATAGGCTAGAATACAAAAGCCTATAACTAACCATTAACATACAAATATCAATCCATTAACATCACTACATAATTAACTCACATAAATTACTACCACCAACAATATTGCATTTTCCTACCAACACCACTAATAAAATATAACCCATCACTAATTATATCACTACACTATCCTTTCCATTTGAAAAAGGTTGAACATGGTGATTTACGCAAAAATATTGAACTAATTAATGACAACTGATATCACCATCATAGAGCTTAGCTGTCCGCCAGTAAGCTTGGGGGTTCAAGATTTGCTTTGATTACTGCTTAGATTTGGTTGCGATTCCATAGGATGTTTAGCAATGTCACTAGTCGATATCACCATCATAGAGCTTAGCTGTCCGCCAGTAAGCTTGGGGGTTCAAGATTTGCTTTGATTACTGCTTAGATTTGGTTGCGATTCCATAGGATGTTTAGCAATGTCACTAGTCGATATGGTAACTAGTAATCAACACATTAATTGATTTATTTCCTGTTCCTGGCAGATAGATAATGGAACATGTAGATGGAGAGGTAGTGATTTATAGAAACAATGGGTTTAGTGTAGATGGCAGGGGAAGATGGTGGTTTGAAACAACAATGGAGAGTGGTGTGAGTCAATGGAGGCAATTACAAGTGTAGTGGTTATAGATTGGTTGTAGGTTGCAGCAGCAGTGGAAGAAGGCCAAAGAAGATGGGTAAAAAAAAAAAGAGAAGAGGAATCATTTTCATTACATTCCGGACCTTTTATATAAGCTTTACATCACCAATAAAACTTAACTACTCACAAAATCCAACACCATCTATGCATCAATTGTTTCATCCAATTTAAAAATACTATTTTAACTCAAGAAATAAAAGGATCCATCCAAGTTACACCATAGTAGTCATCCAAAATACAAAAACATGAACTAACTAAAATCTCTGAAAAACCTAATAATTTTAATATAACTTCGTGTACAATAAACATCAAAAATTTAAATATACTGTGAATACTTGGTGCACTGAGTTGTTTTCCATTATTATCTGTAAAATCTTAAACATAAAATAGCCACAATGCCAAATAGGGCATACCCTAGAGCCAAGGCCAAGCATTCTAACAAAAAAAAATATTGAGGAGCCAAGATGAATAACAAGGATTCAGTAATTTGGATCATGATGCATGTGTAATAGATAAGGCTACAAGTAAAATTGTGACACAACAAAGGTATCTGATCAACAACATGAGTATCAAACAATTAATAGACATGTAATAGTTTTGACATCAGATGGTAGAAAGGCTATTCCCAACCACCAAAGGAGTCTTATTTTCACTTCCATGCTGATGGTGTGGTGCCACACCACAGTGAGAAGACGTCTCTCAATCGTTGATGGAGGTAGAACAATGGCCACACCTACAACTTACTAATCTCTTTTAGGATTTCAGAATCACGTATATTAACGTAATACAGCATCATCAATGAACTTTCGTAGCAAGAACAAACATGCTCTTTTCAATTTTAGTTGAGATAAACTTTAAGGAATTAGTCAATAATGCATCAAAGATCAACATTAAATATTCAAGGGAATTACCAATTTCATCTAAGATAAACATTAATTATTCAAGGGGATAATCATTAAAAGCAGCAGTAATCCAAATAAGAAACTTAGAAGATTTAATAAGCTCATTCTGATTTGCCTTAGCTTACAAGGGCATAGAGGATAAGTGGCAAAGGAACTATAATATTAACTTGTAGCCCCTTAACCATTACTAGATTTTAATGAATTCCAAATGTGCCAGAAATTATCCCATATAGGTCATCACTCAAATTTTTGGTTCATATAAGACTCGAGTAAAGCTTACAATTGCAAATAGTAAACTAATAGATCTTGATTAAATAGTAATTAAAGATTTAAACTAACTACAACAGAATACATTATGCTCATATTTCTTAGGCCCTCGAATGAATCAAATCTATTCTTAAGAGGTTCATCTTTAGAATGAAATTTGATTCAATATATCTAATGAATCATTCTATTTTAAATTTTAATTCACATCTAGGTTAAATTGGTATTAATCAGGTCAAGTTTATGTTTAATCTAGGTTCAATTTAGTCTAATTCAGTTGCAGTCAGTTGAAAGTGCAAGTTCAAATCAGAGTCAAATACCCACTAAATTAGGTTCAATTAGGCTTAAACAGGGTTCAGTCGGAGTTCAACTGAAACTCAGTCATCCAATCAATAACATTATGCTCAAGTACCAATATCTTGGTCTTTAACTCCTGGTTTTTCTGAGTAGACGCATGGAATCAAGCATTTGCATATCCCTACAAGAGATTACCTCTTTGCTCCATCATTTGAAGATATATGCTTAGCGGTGGACTTCATCCATAGTAAGCTTCCCCTATCTTTTGTTTATTATTAGCATGCCAACTATTGTTATCATTCGAGATCATAAAAATGTCATAACTTGGACAGTGGTCATTTGATCCATCAGTTGGGTTTTTGCTTCTTGTCTACATATTTTATCTCCAAGTAACATTTTTCAATTGTCTTTTAATTGTAGAATGTAAATTAGAAGGTCCAATTGTTGCATTTTATATTATCTAAAATTAGGGAGGTTTAAAAAAATTAGGGGAGTGGTGAAATATCTTATTTGAAATAGTTGAATGGAAAAATGGTTCTCATGGTTCATCGATACCAAGAAATAAAATGCATATATTGATTCTCATCGACACATGTTAGTTACTCCATCTAATATAAAATGACTCTCATCTTCCCTCATAAACTCGAGTTAGTAAAACTGATGTCACTTTTAGTTTGATACTCCATAATTTGCGGATGAAAGGTGTTCATTGCACATAAAAATTCCGTTGTCCTTGTGCATGTGACTAGGTAGTACATAAGTAGCTAGAATTACCTGGCCTTGCATATACAATTTGCATTCTCTCATGCTATGAGAGGATAGTCATATTAATATTTAAGTATTGTTTTTTTATGCATGCGCAATTTGTTTTAGTCTACATGTGATGGTAAGAATGTAACTTCTTTGTGGAAGAGATATACAAGTGAATTGTTGTTTATTCATTTATAAAATTTGTCTTGCTGCATCCAATAGTAAGATTACCTACAATAGCAACTGGTACAGCGTAGAGTGTCACGAGAAAGAGCGTTTTGGGCCTTGTGGCTATAGGATTTGGAAGGGAGAGGAGAGAAGAGAGGGTTTGGGTAGAATTTGGGGAAACTCCCATTAGCTAAGGCTTAGAGAAAAAAGAAACGTGAGGATAAATATATTGGGGTAGCTCATTCTAGAGCATATATTGATTCCATCATAATTAAGAACTATTGTCATCCTCCTAGTATACAAGCACGTGAAACCTTTTTGCTTGTTTGGGAGTTCTATTTCTCTCTCATAATGACGCTTCTTTTTCTGAAGGAAACGCCACCTGTGGGAAAATGACCTATGTTCATTGCAAAGCTGGTCGAGGACGCAGCACGACAGTTGTTCTTTGTTACTTGGTATTATTTGGTTTGCAATAGAAAGCTTTTCTTGTAGATGTCAATAGAAACCTTTTTGATCGTATAAAAATTTTATTTTGCAGGTGCAGCATAAGGAAATGACACCAAATGAAGCACATGATTATGTCAAATCGAGCAGGCCAAGAGTACGTTTAGCTTCTGCACAATGGAAGGTAATCTGCAAGCCTTTCTCGGATAGGTTTTTATCCATCTTTTTGTTAACCAGAATCAATAACTGAGAGAACTTCTAATTTCAACTGCATGATTCTTTGTAAACAACCGTTGCAGGCTGTTCAAGATTTCTATGATCGCAGGGTGCAAAGAATTGAACAGACTTCACACTCTGACGAGTTCATTATTGTACCATCACCGACGCCCTTTAGCACTAGAAATTTTGTAGCATCCGATGAGAACTCCTTTGAGATTGTGTCACAGTCCGACCTAGATGGATACGACAGTAGCATCGAAGCAAGCAACGTACCCAATACATGGGAAGAGCGGAGTTTAGCATACAAGATGCAAATCGCTTGCCAAGCTTCATGGGTAGACCGGAGTTTAGCGTACAAGATGCAAATCGCTCGCCAAGCTGCCCTTGGAAGGCTCTCGTATTTCTGGACTCGGTGACAATCCATAGTTCTGATTGGAACTGAATAAGCCGTCGATTTCTTACCAATTTTCAATTTCATTGCTTTTACTAACACTAACAAAAGGTGAACATATGTTCATTGCTTCCTTCCTTTTTTGTTCTTTTGCATGCTTTCCATGATTGAATTCCTTCGAGTTCTGTACATAAAAGGACAAATTGTAAATTGCCCTGGCAAAGAACCAGTGGCAAAGTTGAAAATGCACAAATTGTATTCAAACTGCAAGTAATTTGGGCGTTCAGTGGCAAAGCCTTCTTTTATTCCGAAGGGAAAGGAAAGTTTGGAGATGACGTGCAATGCAATTTTTTTTACTCACAGGAGTTCGAAGCTTCACTATTACTTCGTTACACCATAGAAAATTAGTACAAAAATCATAGAGCACTCAGGTGCCAATCCCTTGTCATTTTTGTTACTGCAGGCCAGGCCATCTATGGACTCATTTCTTTTGAAATCCAAGCCCACGAGGGTATCCACATCCAGCAATATTCAGAGAACTTGGAAAGAGTTATTCCTGATAGAACGAGCACACATGCCCAGACGTCGATGATGGAGACTAGTACAAAAACCTACCGTGATTGTAAAATGCATATGCGAATTAGCATGCAGTGTCTCTAGAGATTCTGCGACTTGCACAGTACAGATTTGTCTTGATTGATGCATGCTGCTAATTTTCTTGCTTTCTGTACCTTTTTTTAATCTCTGTTCTGTCCTGCAGCTTCGAGATGATCCCAGCAAATTGGAGCCACCCTCCTCTGCGTGCTGTGTTCATCCAGTTATTGTTTTAGATTTCTCCCTTGCTGAATAAGATGAACAAACCTCTCAGAGTTTATGTGATAATGAGCACATTCCACATGAAATGACCCAGTACAAAGGAAATCATTCACGCAGCCAGCAGGCGTGGAGCCGGTGAGAGAAATTAAGATGAGCTAGAGCCAGAGCCACCGCCGCCGAGTTGTCCGAGGTGCATGCTAGGGCCAAAAAGCTCAGCTCCCTCCTCGGAGCTCACAAGAGTTGCATTTTTAGCAGAGCATGTTTGTGTGCATTAATTGTGTTATGCAGCAAGCGTGAGAGAACAAAGCCTGGCGATAGTAACCCCTTGTGTCCCCCCCACCCCCCACCACCACAGCTCGTTTTAGGTGCTTTTTTTGGAAGTCCACGTTCCATTCAAATCCTCGTCACTCCATATGATCATCGATCGCCTAAAGAAGGCTTCAACCCCGCCTTCGCTTCAATCATGCCAAAAATCTTAAAGTTGTCTTCTTTCCTATGGCCTTGTCCCCCACAAAGCCCCGAGAGCCCCATCAATTAGTTGGCAGAAACAGTCACTGAGAACCTCCATAAACGCCGCCAAAGCAGCAGGACCAATTAGTCTTGATGAGAATTAGTGTTCAGGCACTGATGAAGTGCATTTCTAGTGAAGCACAGCTTTGACTGCAGCTGGCCATCATTAGAACTGGCAATGATTCCATCACTTGCTCATCCCGCAGTGATTGTTTCCATCCATCCATCCGTCATGTCTCTGCTGCAAATTTCCAGTGGGCGTGGCTGATCTCTTCAACTCAGCCAACTAAAGTTTCTCTTTTTCTTCACCAGTGTAAGTATTGTGTCTGAATGTAGATGCTCTCTCTGATAATAAGCGTAACATCGAGTGCTGAATCAAGTCTCAGTTCCATCCATTTCTGAACAAGAGCAAGTGTATGGTGGAACTTGTCATTGCTGCATATGCTATACAAGCTCGCAAGAAGGAGAGCATTCTTGTTGGCACACAGATCATTGGAGGAACAAAAGCCTCATGATCTTGAGCATACCATTAATTAAATTGACTGCTTCAGGTGCACACATTAATTAATTAATCAATTAATTAGTATAGATGCATATGATATTGATTCAATCTTAAACTGAAGAGCCCAAAGGGTGGAATTAATTGGTTTGTCCATACGCCATAGCACGCGCCAGCGCATGTGACAAACGCCGTGCATTTTGTAGCTTGGACTATTCCTCCACATGGCATGTGGAAAACTCATGGTGTTTTTATTTTTATAATTGTGGCATTAATTGTCACCTGCACACATGATATATACTTTAACAATTTTCATCATTCCTCCTTTAATGTAAATTAAGGAGGCGGAGGTCTTGTTACCAGGTTAATGCAGTAAATAATGTTTTTTTTTAAAATTTAAATAATGTAGTAAATAAAACAAATTAATACTAAAATAATGTAAAAAAAATCATTATTATTTTACTCTTGTATATTTAAAATTTTAAATATTGTACTAGAATATCACTTCTATTAACTTTGTGCTTTTTATGAGATATGCATTCTCACTGCACTTTGTTGTTCAGAGTTGTATCAGACATTATAGTCATACCATTTACATCACTCAATTTTTGCATTGTCCTATCAGCATATTTAATGCTATATACATTGATTTAATTTAAAGCATTCAATTAGTTACAAAAAAAAAATAAAAGGATGAACATTTTCTCATCTTTTCTTTTTCTCTGAAGATAAAAATAATTTTTTTTTTATTTTAAGATACACAATCTTTTGATATACAGTCTAAAAAATGTGAATATTTACATGAGATTTGTACTTTTTCTGGATAATTATAATAAAAATTCTTCAGATGGAATAAATTTGAAATTTACCTTAAATAATGGATAATAATAATAATAATAAAAGTAATTGAAGCAAAGCAAGAAATAAAAAGTACCGCCCAGGCACGCAAATGCTAGTTTACAAACTGGACCACCGACCACCTCACCCCTCCCTCCTCCCCTCTCTCTCTCTCTCTCCTCTGCTTTCCATCCTTAGCTTGTCCCTCATCTGAGCCTTTCGCCCCCTTTCTTGGGCCGTTATCGCCGTCGCCGGCAGATGGCGGCGGGGTGGGTTAAGTCGCTGCACTGCAAGTCCAACGCCTTGGACGACGTCGTCTACGCTCCCACGGCGTCATCTTCTTCGTCTAAAAAGCCGTTACTCTCCGCCGCCTCCTGCTCCAACTCCTCCCACGCCGTTAAAGACGTCGTGTCCCTCTTCCCTAAACACCCCTCTGCTTCCTCCTCTTCGCTACCGAAGAAGCCCCGCTCCAAGACGAGGCCCAAGCAGAAGCCCAAATCGAGGCCCGTCCGCCCTCCCTCCTCGCCGTCGCCGGCTGGGCTCGCGGGTCCCGGCGCACGCGCCGACCCCTTCCCCACGCTGACGGAACTTCCGGCCGGTCACTCCTCGCGGCGGGTCGTGGAGATCATTTTTTGCTCGAGTTGGTCCCCCTCCGGCGCCGATACCGCCGCGGCGTTCCCGGGTGAGATCGAGATGCTCTTCCGGGTCCACAACCCTTCCCGGACGGTGGCCCGTTTCGAGGAGCACCGAGCGGCGGTCCGTACCCGGGCCGGCGACGATGCGCGCTGCGCCGCTGACGGGAACGAGATGATGAGGTTTCACTGCGGCGGCGAGGGCGCGGGCGGCGGTGTGTACGACGCTGGGGTGGCGTCCGGCGCGGTGTGGTTGGCGGGGAGGAAAGTGGAGGGGATCCGGACCTTCGCGGGGAGTGGCGGCGCGCACGCGAGTGGGGCCGGCGGGGCCGGGAGGAAGGCGATGCTTGTGTGCCGGGTCATCGCGGGCCGGGTCAGGGGCGTCTCCGAAACTGAGTCTGATGCCGATTCAGTGAGCCTGGGGAAAGGAGAGATCCTGGTATTAGATTCCAGAGCCGTTCTCCCCTGCTTCTTAATAATCTATAAGATCTAAACTTTGGTACTTATATTTCTTCCTTGTTCTCCATAAGAATCTCCTCTTTCCTGTGGCCATTCTCTAACGCGGGCTACCGACTCGGTGGTGCACATGACTGTAGAGTAAGCTTGTTAGGGCTGTAAAAGTTTCTCCCTTTTTTCAATGGGTATAGAATTTTTGTTTTCTTGCATTTTGTTTTCTTCTGTTTGTCTTTCTCTTCTTGGTATGCTTCTGATGGCGCAATTGTCTGTTCTTCCAGAAATTTGTCATCTTTTCATGGTATGGTTCGGACAGTTGTTGAACATTTTAATTTCTGTGGGCAAATTGTTGGAACAGAGTTTTTCTTACCTCGCAGGGGGCTGACAAAAGTCCACCAAGAAGGATCTGGGATCCCTCATTAGTTTGGTACAATGCATTATAATGGCGATTAGACTTTCACTAGCATTTCTCAGAGCAGCTTGAACAGTGTTGCCCAAGTATCAATGTTATTCATAACTAGATAAGATTCAGTACTCTCTGATGTAACTTTTCACTTTCAAATTGATTGTGCAAGCGATTGATTTTGGCTGGTGATAAGATTGCAGGTATTAATGTTCTTGCTCATCCCACTGCATTCTCAGAATGGTCCCAAGTTGGATTCACTCACCTGCAAGCAACTTGTTAACTAAATTTCGGCCAACATTCAAATGGCATCCAGCTTAAGATCTCCACGCTTAAGCATTGAATCGATTGGGAGACATTGTGCTTAGTACTCAGGGAATGGTGTCATTTGATTGCTGAAGAAGACAAGAAGGTTTGGCAAATTTGATTGCTGAAGAAGACAAGAAGGTTCGGCAAATTTGATTGCTGAAGAAGACAAGAAAGGTTTGGCGATTCTTGGAAACTTGGAGCAGAAACTTTCCTTTGACTATAATGGATGATCAGAAAAAGCATATGAAAGATTGTTGTTCATCCAGGTTCTAGTAAAGGTAATAGACTTGCTCAAGATTGCTGTTCAAGGAAAATTACTTGGATCAATTTTTTTCAGCCCAGAATCTTCCAAAGGAAATAGGATAGCAGCATCACTTGCTACCTTTACTAGAGAGTATGGTGTTGGAAATTGTGGACCATAAATGGAAGCTTGTTAATTTCATCCTTTACCAGAGTCACGCGAGCAATAGCCAATTATCAGAGTTACTGCACGGCCAAGTTAGTCCCTCCTATTTCCACCATGTGTGTCTGACTCCTGATTTGTAGCACTTTCCTGCAAACTACTCTGATTCCTTCATCTATACGGTGACAAGCTAAGATTAAAAAAAGATTGAATGTGTCGAGATTTCATTTTCCTTGAAATTCATATTGTTTCGCGGAAGAAATTTGAAAATGGGCTTGCTTGGCATCAGGGTGAAAAATCTGTACAGTTACACAGTAGAATTCCTGAATGCCCAGGAAGAACGTGGGGGTGCAATTAATTCTAGTGTATGATGTTAGAGAGAAAAGTTGGTCTTGATCAATCCATCAATTTGTGAAGCCAAATATTAACCCCCAAGAGAAAGTTTCACATTATTTTACTATAAAAGGGACACAGCTAGACACTGTTACTGTTGGTCTGGTTGGTATTGAAATAATTTATCATTATGCTTGTATGTTGAGATTCTCTTTCAAATTGACATACTAAACAAAAGTCTACTCTTCATAGGGCGCTTATGAAGGTCCTTGTCCTTTTAGATGTATAGGATTTTTTTTTCTATTTGTACAAAAATTTGATTTTTTTTTTTTTATTCTTCCATAAGGAAATTCCTGTAGCCCCATTTTTGTCGAATAACCTAGCCTTTCCTTTTGAGTTATCTACCTTGAGGTCGATATGTCAGGGTTTGCATTCAGCTCAACCTATTTCCCTTGAAGTAAGGCATTTGACCTATTTATCTGAACACAAGAATTCTCCAAGGTCTCCGATATGAGGGGACCGACTAATGGTCTAATTACCTATAAATGATGCTTAGTTCTCTATTGGCTAAAAAAGTAAATATTTGGCAAAATCTAGATACAGAATTTCCTACTCAAACGGCACACAAAACAATGACGCTTGCTGTTGCAAAAAGAAGAAAGGTTCATATATGGATCCTAGATCAAGGCCCACATAAGAATGGGCTTGACAGCCTGTTGCTTCCCCTTTTGAATCGTTCGTTCCTCTTTTGCCGGTTAGCTCATCAATTGAAAGAGATACTTAAAAGGAGGTTCTCTCTATCTCTCTCTCCATGTGGGGAGTTGATACACTTCCTACTCTTAAGAGATGGATGCACAAGAAGAGGTTGTCAATTGTTCCTAATTTCTCTTTATTGACATATTCGAAACGCTGTTTGTGAAAAGTTGAATACTGTAGAAAAAAAAATGTGGCTTTCTTTTATAGAAATCCTTGAAAGCCACTTGATCAAGAGTGGTAAATGAGTGTAAATCAAAACGCACAGTTCTCTCTGCCCTCAAACCTCAAAAAATCGTTCTCGAAGCTGCATTCCTCAAGTCTTCCAACCGATAAAAAGCACAAGATTGGAACTTACGCCTGAATAGGATAAAAATATTTAGTTTCAAATGGAAGAATAGTCGAATGTTCCGGGTAGGACATCATAACTTACGAAAAACAATAACTCATCGACCACCACAACCTAGTAATTCCAAGGGTAAAAAATCACACTCATTTGATATTCTCGACAAGGATAGTTAACGATTTTGATAACTGACATCAGATTCTTGTTCTTTTTACACCCAATCATAGTAGTATAGATGTTATATGACCGACTGTTAACATTTTATCTTTCTATTTAGATACGAAATTACTTATCAATCATCTGGTTAACTGATACCCAGTGAGTTGAAGTGCAATCATGAATAAAGAGATAGCTTTATTGAAGAGTGATGAATCAAATAAAAGCTTCACGGAAGTGCGTGGGTGGCTTTAGATCAGGTTCGAACTCTCCAAGCGACGAGAAGTAATAATCAACCATGTCGTCTGATACATTTTCCAATAAGGGAGGATCCCACTGCACAGTTTGTAATTGAAAACAGCTGAAATACTATCCACAAAATTGAACCATTTACAGCGCTACTATATTGAAGTAATACCTTCGGAGCCAAGTCCTTATCGACTAACCGTGCTCGAACACCCTGAAAGACGAGAGGTTTAAATTTTATTCAGATGTATTTAATTAGAAATCAATGGTTCGAGTACCTCACAGAAGTCCTGAGAAACAGATCCCGAAACCCCATGAAGTGATATCCGATACTCACGAACAAGACATTCAGCAAGAGTCTGAAATCTACCTTGGCGAACCTATTAAGTTGTCAACGTAAACTCAGTGGAGATTAACAAAGTGTGGATTCAGAAAGCGAGGCTACAGCAACTTACAGATCGCAGGGAGATTTTTAAACTCAATGGAGATGCCTCTTTTAGTTTCTTTAATGCAGAAACGCACCAATCATTGTTTGTTCTGGCTGCTTCAATTTCCTGCGCAATAAATCAAGAAAAGGAAAATTATTACATAGGATAAATTTAAACATTATAATTAGATGTTTAGTAGAACGGACTACAATTTCCAAATCAAGACCATAAACCGTCTAAGTAACATGGTAGAACTAAAGGAATTCACTTTCACTTCAGCGCAGTTGAATTGCATGAACTAATACACAGTTGAACTGCATGAACTAATACACATCAAAGATGAAATTATCTGCTCATCAATGTGAATTTGTTTTGCTGTCTATGGACGAATGTGAAGAGCAAGTTTGCTCTATTTTCATCAAGATAAATTTAATCCCCAGGAACCCAAAGTAATATAGTGTCTAACACTATCCTCTTAGACTGTTTCATGAAATTCGCAAATTTGCAGGCCTTGAACCGTTGAAACTATTCCAACCATGCTTTTTCCCTCAAACTATACTGTTGGAAGCATATCTCATGGTACTTTCTAGTGGCCTATGTATGGTGGACTTAGTATTAAAATCGATACTTGGCATCAAATTAAGTGATATCAAGCATATCAGAGTTAGATATACTAGCCTTGTCCAAATATTCCCGTATCTTGAGTGTTTCTTCCTTCTCTTCATACGGCATATCTCTTTATACATTCCTTGTGGCAAAGCAAAAGTTGTTGAATTATAAAATAAGATCATCACGACCAATAAGGCAATAAAGAAGGTGATAGCTAATGTTAAGGTACTGAAGAAAGAAACATACAAAGTATGGGCAACTTGGGTGATGGTTCATGACCATCTCCACCGAAGGGAGCTAGTGTGGAGGAGATGGCTAAGGAACTGCAAAAGGTTCAAGATGTACAACAGTAAGAGATGACCCACGCTAATGAGCTAAGATCCTCTATACTTTAGAAGTACTAAGAAGGTGAGCCTTATTCATTGGGCATTCAAGTATATAAAGTCAATCCTCACTTCAAGCAATGAGTATAAGTGTACTCTACTCAGGTGGCATTTGAGTTCAACTAGCTCTATTAGGTTTATGCAACTTGGAGATAGACTAGATCTGATTTGCTAGTAGTGACCTATTGAGCTCAACGAAGAGATATCCTCCATTATACATCATTAATCTCTTTGACGACTTGCCTCCTAGGCATGAAACTCAGGTTGTCCTTACACAAAACTCATGAAACTCATGTTGCACCTCTTAAGGAGAGAAGAATTAAGTTGGGGAAGATGTTGCATTTTCCTTGAATATACTCAAGGTGACCAGGTGGAATGGTGTTGAGCCCTTATTTTTTGAAATGGAAAAATGATTTTCTTTTTATAAATGAGTGTTTTTGCTATTATAACTACTGACTCTAGGTTTGTCTAAGTTCATAATTGTCTTTACTCACCAAGCTACGGGTTGCAAACATCGTTTTCCTTTTAAATGGTTTTAGAAAACTCGAAGGTAGGAAACTTATCAATCTAAAAATTTTTAGTCTTATCTTCGCATTTTCAAATCCTCGAGGGCTTTGCTCTGTAGTCCTGAGGGCAAGCAGTCAAGCACCATAGGTGCATTTGCACGCTCAAGAGCAAGGCCCCCATGGCACATTGGGGGCACATGCTCAAGTGCCGGGGTTTAGTTATATGGTCCAAAAGGCAAAACCTTCATGCAGTGAGACCCCCATGACATTATGATATTAAAAACCAATCATATTGGACAATTCAGATGGTTTATACTAGTTCAATTTGTATCAATACAAGGTACAATTCAGATGGTTTATACTAGTTCAATTTGTATCAATATAAGGTTTGTACCATCTATATATTTATATATAGAGAGCATATATTTTGATAGTACCAATAGTATGGATTGATTCTAATTAATGGATACAACTAATCTAATAATTGATCGATACAGTAGTAAGAGTGATATTTAAAACCTTGCATGCCGCATCCCCAATTGCTTGAGTCTTTGACACAACCCTGAGGGTAAGGGTCACATGGTTCATTTGTGCAATCGTAAGGGCGAGGCTCCCATACACTTGAATGCTCAAGGCTAGTCTTGAGAGCAAAGCCTAAAAAGTGCATTTACGTGATTCGAAAGGCAGCCCTCATGACACATGTCTACTTGCTCAAGGCTTTGATGCACAAACCTAAGAGCAAAGCCCCCATTGTGTTTTCCACAACCCACGGGTAAGTCATCCATTGGGCATATTAAAGGATTTAGTTATAAATTTTCAAAACATATGGATTTTTTTTTGCAAAATGGCTAAGGTTTTTTATATCTAGCTATAGAACCCTCATTTGTTCCTCAATCTCTCTTTTGTTCATTTTTAGTGTGATTTCCTTCTACGAGTCCTCCCCTCATTTCTCCCTTTGATGATTGCCTATGTTCAATGAGTCCACGTGATCTCCTCCAACTATCAATTTCCCAACAACTCATCTTTCATTCAACATGGATCGTGGTGGAAAAGATGACTACTCTTGATCGAGGCTCTATCATTGATGAAAACCCTCTTGAACTATATTTTATTATCTTGCCACACAAGTTATATGGATAGGTTGATAATTTAGAATCGTGTTTCTGAAGATACTCAAAGATTATTCTGTAGGAAAATTAAACATGCTAATAAATCATCATATGAACTCTAACTGCTCTTTCTCTGTGTTCGGAATTCTGCAGTGAGTTCCTTCTCTGTCGTGTAAGGTAGGCTTCTTTTATCTTAATTGCCAAATGGATTAAGAATTTATTTGGATTAGCAGTTTGATGCATGTACCCCTATTGTTATTATGCATAGGAGCTTATGTCAAACATTGATCGGACCTGTATTATAGAAATGCATGCATGTGTGTTTGTGTGTGGATGTGGGTGAATAGATATAAGAACTGAAACTAGCTTGGTATATGCAGAAGCAATCATGGCATCAATTAATCCATCTGCGCCTTGAAGGCATCCAAGTGATTAGAAGGATCCTTTATTTTGATGCAAGGATCAATGACTGGAATGGTAAGCCACCTCAGAATCAGTTCTTACTAATCCTTTCTGCAAAGGTGGATTTGAGGTAACTTTTGGTATTAGTAGTTACTTCTGAACGATTGCCCAGGTGCTGTGAGCATCTTGGCCTGACTTTCTTCTTCCAATGGAGGGAACTAAGCATCTCCGAATGTTAACTCAAGGTGAACTTCTTGTAGTGAGGGAGGTTTAAGTGGATATTGGAGTGGTAGGAGTAGAGTTGTTCCTGGGCAGATGGATAAACTAGGGTTTCCTCCAGTGCAACTCCCAACATAAAGTGGAATAACGATCTGAAAGGTAATGATTCATGGTGACAAAAGGCTCTCCTTCTGGCACTAATTGGATACAGATCAATTTGTCATCGTGTGAATCAACAGAGTCCAACTCAACCTATTTTCTTCAAGATGGATCAAGCCCCCAATAATCATCTTCTTCCCAATCTTCAATGCTCCTACACGCAAGGGAAAGGGAAAGGTCATTAGCATGGTCAGGACATCCTCTCAAATTGTATTTGAGAAAGTGAATTATAGTATTTTGGGCTCTAAAATTGTGTACTTTTTCCCTTGCAGAGCATGAGAGTATTTATACCTTGGTGCAAGAGGAAACCAAAGTAATACAACATCTGACCCTATCGTCTTAAACTATTTCCACAATTGCACATGTTCCTACGGTGAGATTCTTATCTTCATAGCCCATGAACTCAACGGAATTATTCTAACCATTTTTCCCCCAAGTTACCGCATGTATCCTCTTGGTAATTTCCTACAGCCCAAGTCTAGTGGACCTACTCTTAAAACCACTCTCAAACTTGCCATCAAAATAAGTGGATCCCAAGTATATATCAAAGTTAGATATACAAGCCTTGTTTGAATATTCCATTCCCTGGAGTCCAACCTTCTAGGTGCTTTTTTTTCAATCATGTTTCATGTGCATTTGTTTCCCTCAGAATGATTTGAATGGCTTCTTGAATACTTTTCTACATGTCTGTGGTCTCATCGGTCATCAACCAACTCCTTATACAATGGTATCATCACTAATGATTGATGTGAAAAGGAAGCTTATGCTTGTATCTCTTCTAAGGCACCTCAAGTACAAGACTATAATGCAAATAACTATCCGCTATTTGGTTATAGTTACTGTCTTAATTCTGACCTCTTTGATTCACTATGATGTGAATAGGGAAAAGATTATGAATGGAAACTTGTTGAAACTGCAATGTAGATCTCATGTGCCCATTTATATACACAATGATTTAGGAGTTGAAAAAGTTCCATGAAAGAGTGCTTCCTCAAAAAATCAGATAATTTGTAACTCCTAATAGTTAAATGAACTTGCACTAGCTTCAGTTTTAATCAATAAAATCAAATCACCGACCCACAATGATAGTCACAAATGTACAAGTTAATAGACCTGGATTCACAGAGATCAATGGAAAAATGAGAAACTCACCAGAGAGTCTAAAATTTCTTCGACTGTTTCATGACCAAAACATTTATCTATGATATCAAGCCTGAACATGGAAAAAAAAAAACAAATCAATTCAAACAACAGCTATTCAATGACTTTAAGAAATGAGTATAGCGAAATGGCAGAAGGAACAAATATGACTAAGCAATTAAAATAGTAGTGTGAGAAAAAAGAATGACTAGTGATAGACATAGCAAGTAGAACAGTAATATATGTTTATGTAAAGAAAAGATATTCTCCATCTGTTTTCATGTAAAACAATTGCACAAGTGAACACATGTAGCAGGCTAGCAGCAGCATGTGCTGTACTAAAGTTGATGCGGATTTAAGTAGCCTATTATCAGCAATGACAATAAGTAATATTTTTATAAGCATTTTTAAAGTGAGAAAAAAATGTAAACATCAGTAAATAGTTTGATTCATATACTTACGGAAACCAAAACATGAAGTTACCTGTGGATAATGCTGTTCTTATCAGGATAAATAATATCACCATATTGTTCAAGTGTAGAATCAATGGCAGAAGGATCATCAGTAACCAACTTCGCAAGCCGTTCATCAATCCAACCAAGTTTCTTTTGATAAACAAAGTGGTGGCAGAAGTAAGAAAAATAAAACCAGTGTAGAAATTAAGTTGCAAAACTGAGTAAGGGAACAAACAGCACTCTTTGAATAGTGTGTTGCAAGGCCGACCGCAAGCATGTCAACACCATTGAGCCTCTCACCAGTTAGGGCCAAATATTCCCCTACGAAAAGATCATTACAATTATTTCAGTTTGTTTATTATTGAAGCAAATAACAAAAGAATCAGGTTAATTACTCTAGAAAATTTTGGTAAAGATTGCCTGAACCTATTATAATAAAAATACAAAATCCACCTTAAGCAACACAACTGAACAACACAATTTTGTTACTATAAGAACATCTAGAATATCCTTTATGAGGAAACCATAATTATTTCTTATATTATATTTGTTGACACTAATAAGTTAACGAATTTTGAAGCCAAAGTATTATAGGAATGCAAAACACACACATATAAATACTAGCAATAACATATATGAGCAGTAGATGACTAGGTAATAACTGCCATGTAAAAATTTTTCACTAGAAGATGTTTAATGAAAACGCTAGTTCATAAAAGGCCCTACCTAGATGGCCAATCAGATGCGAAAGGTAAAAGGAAGCCCCAGCATCAGGATGGAAACCAATATGAACTTCTGGTGTTGCAAAGATCTGAAATTGTTCATACAAGTTATGTTAATTTCAAGAAAGGATTTCTTAGCAAGTGAACATATACGATGATGACTTTACTGGAAAAGTGAGGACATATAGATCAAGAATCTTTTCATCAATGTGATGTAATTTGCTAAGTACACCCAATGCATATTGAACACCTTAAAGATCAATATAACCATGGCAATAAGAGTGACAATCATTATTTGCGAATAAGTTCTACAATTTGTTGTGTTTATGGAAAAACACAGTAACAAGGAATTAGATGAATAGATAATCAAAAGAAATTAATATCATTTTTTAATATAAGTTTTATGAAACTTTATAGAGCTGGTTCTACACAGTATAGTGATAGAATGACAAGATAGAAAATTCCAAATAAGTTTCTCAAAAATGATAAGATATGCTCTCTAAATAATATTGCTAAAACATGTACTAGTTATTCAAAGGGTAGAAAGAGATATATATTAGTGTCACCGAGACAATCATATACTAATACGCACATTTGAAACCCATGCATTTCAATTTGCAATCTGTAAGTTGACATTTACAGTAATCATGTTTACATGAGCATCAAAAAAAGAATTTTTTTTTTGCAAAACTGAAGATGCATTGAAATATTGCAAGAACCAAGTTGCAAATGTAAGGCAATCAACGTTCCTTAAATGATCATATTAGAAGCATCAATTTTGTAATGATACATAAAATATAAACTGTTACGGACTGGGCCCAGGGGAAAAGGGAGAGGGGTATTTGTAAGGGAAGTGAGGGAAGGAGAGGGTAACTAGAGTTTTGCTTTGTGTTTTAGCCCTTTTGAGAGATAAACTCGTCACCTCTGGTGGCTTGAGGGAGGATTCATTCTTGAATCCTAACAGTGGTCCGACCTGCCAGATTCCACTGGGGCAACGACGGGAGCCGGCTCCTAGCGGGACGGGTTTCGTTGGACACATCTAAGAGATAAAAAAGGGCTCCAACGACAGCGTCGGTGAAGACGTCAGCGACACCTTCGGCGGCTGATTCACGCGCGGCGCCGGGCGGAAGGTGCATCAGCGACTTCAGCAGGCGTGAAGGGGCATGGGTGAAAGCTTCAGCAGAGGACTCGAACGCGGAACTACAATCGTGTGAGCGACCTCGCCGACTGATCGGAAGCGGGCAGAGGCTGCTGCTAGCGGCGGATTCGAACCCGCGTCCTCCATTCCATCGCTCTACTTCCAGTGACCAGCGGCGGAAGCCAACGAGGCTTCGGTCCCCTTCCAGCGACCAGCGGCGGAAGCCAACGAGGCTTCTGTCCCCTTCCGGCGACCAGCGGCGGAAGCGAGCGAGGCTCGCGACGCTGCCAGCGGAGGGATTCGAGCGGCTGGGCTTCTCTGCCTCTCGACGAGCGCAGATCTTCCCCGACAGGCGGCAACTTTTCCAGCGGAAGGGAGTGAGGTCGTGACGCTTCCTCTTCCTTTTGGCGGCTGGACTTGTCCGCTTCTCGACGGGCGAGCGAGGGGCTCAGCTACGCGAAGGAAGGTGTGTTAAGAGGAGGCGACGGGGAGCCGTATCATCTCGGGGTGCGGCGAGCGTGGAAGAAAGACAGAGGGTTCTGTGCAATAGTAGTTGAGTTGGCCGCAGTTCACTTTGAAGCTTGGCGCTAGAAGGAGGGCAACGGCAAGGGTTTTGGTAAGTCATTTCAGAAATTGAAGCCTAACAATATTAGGGATGGCGGCAACACGCATGGAGACTCGATTTGAGGCATTAGAGAAATCAGTAGCAGAATTAGTAGCGGGGGAAGAGAAATGGCGGGCTGAGATGGCAGCGAATGAAGAAAGGCTGCGAGCAGCCGATGAGGATAGAAGGATATTAAAAGAGGACATGTGTGAGCTGAAAGAGATGTTTGCCACATTCATGAAAGGGAAAATGGCTGAAGGGAGCGCTGACCCTTTTCCTCCACCTCTACAAGAGCACCGGAGGTCCGCTCCCATCCAAGTTCCAACGTGCGATTGGAGAG
The DNA here is from genome assembly GCA_027563935.2 of Costus lasius. NCBI lineage: Eukaryota > Viridiplantae > Streptophyta > Magnoliopsida > Zingiberales > Costaceae > Costus > Costus lasius. Next base: position 143,224,718 of record CM050447.1, on the reverse strand, counting down.
ATGAGCCCATATTAGTACCAGAGGAGGGAGGTTCACGACCACGATGGGAGCCGGCAATGGGGACTGGAAGGGCCGGGTGGAATAACCATGGGGAAGAAACTATGAGGAGGCCGAGAGAAAGGCAAGGGGGGATGAACTATGAGGACTGGGGGGTACCTAATAACGAGGAGCGGCAGTTGATGTGTCGCAAGGTGGAATTGCCCCCTTTTAATGGGATGGATCCTCTTGGGTGGATCTTGAGAGCTGAGCAATACTTCAACGTGCAAGGAATCCCCAATGCACAGCGCATCCCTTGGGCTTTTGTGAGCATGGAAGGAGCGGCAGTACATTGGTTCAGTTGGATTCGAAAAATGGAAGCGGAGATTACATGGGAAGCCTTGAAGGATGAACTGATGGAACGGTTCGGTGAGAGCAGTGCAGCGAATCCCTATGAGATATTGGCATCCTTGGAAAAAGGCAGTAAATCAATAGATGAATACGTGAAAACTTTTGAAGGATTGGCGGCTAGGCTTCCCCGACTGCCTCCATCACAGTATTTGAGCTACTTTCTCAGTGGATTGCAATAGGAGATTAGGAGGTGGGTGCGCACTTTTAATCCCCCAGCAGTGAGGAAGGCGATACAATTAGCAAAAAAATTTGAAGGAATTCTAACGGGCAAGGAAAGTACTAACCGGGCTGACAAGGCAACAACAGGCGGGAGAACTAGTATGTCATCGCATACGTCTGGCATCTTTGCGCAACTGACAGCCACAGCGACAGAGTGGCATAATTCAGGAGGAGCCAGAATCAGTGTGGAAAACAAATCAGGGAGCACTGCATCACCCAAGGCCAGCGTCGTTGTGGACAGCCGACCTCAACCACCAATTAGTGAAGATATCAGCCGTAAAGGTTCGGAGGGAAGTCAAGCACTCAATAAGCACCGAGGAGGTAGATACCTTTCTTACCAAGATTTCAAGACCAAACAAGAAAAGAGTTTATGTTTCAGGTGCGATCAGCCCTACCACCCGATGCATCGTTGCGCCAACAAGCACTTGAGTCTCATGATCTTAGCCGAGGACGAGGACTGGGACATTGCCAAGGACAGAAGAGCGATGGAGGGATACATATTTGATGGTGGAGGACAGACGCAAGATCACAAGTCTTGAGGACAAAGACTTTTTGAAGGGGGAGACATTTGTTACGGACTGGCCCAAGCCCAGGCCCAGGGGAAAAGAGAGAGGGGTATTTGTAAGGGAAGTGAGGGAAGGAGAGGGTAACTAGAGTTTTGCTTTGTGTTTTAGCTCTTTTGAGAGATAAACTCGTCACCTCTGGTGGCTTGAGGGAGGATTCATTATTGAATCCTAACATAAACTACGGCCACAACTTCACACTTGTACAAAATCTTTATTTTCTCACTCTGGTATAAGTTACCTACGTCCCCAACCCCACTCCTTCCGTATCTTCCCTTTTCTGTTTTCCTTACTAAATTTGATCGTGAAATTGACAGGACTGAGGATTTATATCCTTTTTAGCTGCGCCTGCAGCTGAAATTGGAAGGAGCTGCTGCCCTTGCCTGACTGGAAAGCTTAATACAGATTTTTTTTTCCCTCTATCAGGCAAACAGCCTTTTTAAACCCTTCTCCTCTAGCAGCAATCTAATTTGGTAAAGTTGCCAACTAAGGGTGTTGCGAAGGAGTAGTAGCATGGCCTTAAGGTTCTGGATAAGTTATAATCCCCTTCTCCTTGATAGAGCTATAGAATCTTTAGATCACATGAACTTGAGAAGTCAAAATTGTGAATGAATGAACAAAATTTGAATTTATTGAGAATTCACATCATGAAAGAAATTCCATTAAGAAATTTCTCTGAATTCTTGTTCTTAAATCATATTTATATCTTATATGATTATAAAGATGATTGGTGCAGTAATCCTGATTTAGTTTCATGTCAAGACTGTAATTTTGGCTTATGAGCTGCTAAACTAGTTTCTATTCTGTTACCAGACAAAGCTACGTTAAAATTAAAAAACTTGTTTCGCATATTCTGTGTAATCAGATTCGTGTGTTCATGATGATCCAGAGATCAGATGAATCCTGAACCATCGGATTTGATAGGACAAGTGATCAGATCTGTGCAGATGAGTGACCGGCATTAGACAGTCCAAGCACTCAAAGCAGCTTGACTGAGTGGTTTGGCCCAAATGCAGTCATGTATCCTTGTAGTTGGGCACCGAGTCAAACAGTTGGTTGAGTGACCAGGGCTGTAGATCCAACAGCCAGGTGGTCAGTTCCAACAGGTATGGGCCCCTGAATTTTAATCAGGTGATCAAATTGGCTGAGTGTTGAGTAAACAATTGGTCCAAGTACTTAAATCACGTCCAAGTGATCTGAACCATTCTTTTACTTCCGGAGTGATCATATCTATATGATCAGATTCCCTCGTGTGATTTGAGTCTTCAATGCATTCCAAACGAGAAGATCGTAATTGAATCAGCCAAATGATCCCAGCTGCTGTTCTGTCCCCAAGTGACCCTCACCCTAGGTTTAGTCAATTGATCATCAAGTGGCCAAGCAACCAAGTAAATAGATTACCGGCTGAAAAACTTGTGTCATTCATCTCCCTCCTAAGTGGATATGTGCCTAAGCGGCATATTGATTTAGTGGTCAACCAGAACCTACTGATTCAGACCAAACTAAATTTGTTTATCAATTTTAAAAATAAAGAAAAACAAAGCTTATAAATCAGAACCAAAAACCCAAACTAAATTTTCGAGTTCAATCAAATTCAATTTTTCAATATTATATTTTTAATTTAACAATTCACTAAAATAAATATTTGTGTAAAGTAATAAATAATTAATAAAATATTGATTTAATCGATTCAACCCAGAATTTTGGTATTGAATGGAAAACTAAACCAATTTTTTTTTAAAAAAAAAAATCAAACTGAGCCAATCTAAAACTCAGTTTGGTTCGGTTAGATTTTTTGGGGTTGAGCTGAAATCTGGACAGCCCTAATGACTAGGAGGCTCAAGGATTAGTTTGGTTGTGTGTCCAATTAGATAGAGCACCCCCAAGTAATATATGTCCATGATCCATGCGATCAGACCCCTTGATTGTTACTGTGTTTGACCCAAGTCAATCTGATGGCCCAAATGGACCTATAAAGGAAATTGAGGCACCTTTGTCACCTTCTCAATCCTTTGCTTCTACACCATCTCTTTATTATATCATATAAAAAAGATGTTATTTTGCATTCATCTATTATTGTTAACTTCTAATTTGATATTCAGTGTACTCTTGATGAGAATATTTTCAATGTTATACTTGCATAGCATGGGAAAACTAGTGTAAGTCTATTATAAATTACTAAATCATCCTGTTATCACTGATTATCTTTCACAATCATATTGTTGCTAAATGTAGAACCAATAAAATTCAACTGTCTTGTGTGGTAATAAACAAACTTGGGCATATTGTGGTAGGTGTGTCATACCTCTAAGTTGGTGCATTTTTAGAGTACATTCTACAGGCCATGTATGTGTGTTGTTATAAATATCCTCATTCTTGTTGTATTGCTTTCGTCGTGATATTGATTAATCATGCATGATATTGATTAATCATGCACAATTATCTTTAGTACTGTTATACGCTATTTTTCATATCTTATTTACAAATGCATGTCTTTGTTAACTTGTTAGTCAACTTGTTATCATGCCTTCTCCCTTGGATTTTATATGAAACTTTTTATCTAGACTCTAGGAAAATGGCTTAGCTAAGCTGCTGACCCAGTCACCCAAGTTTTATTTTTCAGATTTTGCTGCAATTCAAAAGGCACCGCTCACATCAAAAGGCTTTTACTACATTTACTGTTGTGAATCTTGTTCTAAAATAAACATCATGACAATTGTACTTGAATTTATGTTCTAGACTTATTGTTTTATCATGGACCTACTAAGATAGTTATAATAACTATTATTATCGTGATATTTGGATTTATGTTATTCAAATTTATTGTGGTATTTGTCATATTACTTATTGCTTGTTGCCATGCTTTTTGAATGTATTGAGGTGTGACAATACATGAACTATAGTAAGTGTTTCAATCAAGTGCATATTTTATTCATTTTCATAGATTTATTGAGTCACATATAAAGAGATTAAATTGAATATACAATATGTGTACCAGCTTCAATTACACAAATAATTCATAAAAAATGGATGTACTTGAATGAAAATAATTTGAAGTCCATGTATAGTATTGAAAATTAAATAAATTGGTCATCAAAATAAAATTAGCAATCGAGTATATTTTTAATTTGTGCGGTTTATTTACCTTTTGTGTAGTTTATTCAAATTTACAAGTTATCACGATTCACAAAATTAAAAATCTGGGAAAGAACTACGACAATCATTAGTCTTTTCAATGGAATACGAAATCCACCATCATAGTTTTCCAGCACATATATATAATCCATACCGTCTTGTCAGTTGCAATACGAAATTTTCCAGGAACAGAGACTCCTGCACCACCCCCCATGGTAACCCCATGCAAGATAGCCACCTGCATTAGATAAATAATGTAAAAAAAATTAAAGAATTACTGAAATAGAAAAGCCTTGATTCAGAAAATTATCGAGTACAAAGGGTTGAGAAAAAAATATTTGCTCAAAAAGATGACCATGCATGCCAAACTAGCACACAAAGAAAAGCATACAACTGTGACAAAGTTCTTTAAGAAAAAGTATTTATTGAAACTCATTAGCTTAATTAGTCTGTGAATGAGCCATGCTGCTCAAGAATTGTTCGGTGTTTACCATGATTAAAATAAACCATTCAACTCATTTTAAAAAAGACAAACTTGAGATTTAGTTGTAATTTCAATTTAAAAAAGTATCACACATGAGCAGCGGAAAATTCAGCTCATTTAAGACTTTGAACATGATCATTATCAAACTCATTTAATTTACTTGTTAAATTGTTGATTGTTGAGTTGAATAAGTTTATTTACCAATTCAAAAATATGGTAGGTCACACATATATGCGTATATGCCCCACTGAAAGACACATATATGGAGAGTTATTGAGTGATAAACCTAATATTGAAAAGACATGTGGAAATAAGTTAAATCATATAAGGTTTTGAAAACCAGGACCACCGGGTAAAACATATCAGTCAAAGATTAGTCCATATCTAGTGTGTAGTGCTTGTACATTCAGTACTACTGTATCATAGTATGAGTATATCTGTTACCGGACTCGGACGGATAGAGATTCTAAACCTTGACTAATACTAACATGACTAATTATCTTATGGATCATGTAACCAACTTCAAGCTTAATTCACGTTTTAATAGAGTTACAACTTCGATTAAGCAAGGATTGAGTTTGCCTTGAATTTCAACCTAGAGCTTATTCATGCTTGAACCAAGCTCATGATAGGTCGAGTATGTGAGTGACTTTTGTAATTTCATCAAAAAAACATGCTTGAGTTCATTTATAACTTAGGTGAGCCTATGTTAAGCATGATAAAACTCAAACTTGGCTGCTCATTTGAGGCCCTGGATAATTTTAATCTTCTACCCTTGATTAAGAACAAGTAACATTGGCCTTCCGTATGAATAAAATTGAAACAAAAATGGTTGATAGAATGCTACCTTTTGAGGTAGCTGCGAGAACTTCTTAAGATGTACTATAAATGTTGTTACCGTATTCATCAATCAAATACAAAAGGAGATTCATATACTGCAAAGCATTAAGGACGAAAGTTTTGTAGTAGTTATACTCACATGTGGCTTCAAATATGTGCCTAAACTGTAAATGAACAGGTAAAAATTCCTGAAGAAGTCCTTGCAGTTTTCTATCTTGCCTGTATGATTAAACAAGAAGCTTAAAGAACTTTAAAATTATAATATAAGTTGGAAAAGGATACAACCAAGAAAGTAGTGTGGGATTTTTGAAACCATAATTTGTTTATATATAAAGAAAATATTACGCACAAATAAAATTGTGCGTATATATAAATATATATACACGTGCATACGTACACACATTGACTTGTGCGCACACAAAGCATATTTATGTGTGTACCAATTTATAAGAATATAAAAATCAGAAAACAGAAAGTTTTCCTTCCCGTGAGATTGATTGCGTATCCACGGCTGCAATGGTCGAGCTTTCTTCTTTCTATTTTTTCTTCACTTAATGACAAAGACTAACATAGATAAAAGTCAAGGTGATGCCCATCCAAACCAATATATCATGAACCTCCAAATGAAAAGAACAGTATACCTTCTTTGATCAATTGATAAAGAGCGACGACATCCCCACCAGCAGAAAACGCCCTTCCACTGCCCTTCAGAAGAATATGCATATCACATGTAAGTTTCGTTTCTGGCGATAATTAACAGCAAATAATCCGTCAAAATAATTACAAAATCCAAGCAATCAAGATGTAACCTTCATCATGACGAACCCAACATCCGGATTCTCCTCCCAAGATTCGTAAAGCTTCTTAAGCCGAATACCCTAAAAAAAACCAGGCACCTAATTTCACCACTACGTCAAAAGCTCCGACACCCAAACTACATCCAAAAAGCATACCATATTGTTGTTGAGGGCATTGAGAGCGGAGGGCCGGTTGAGGACTGCGGTGCGTGCGCTCGCTGTGCCCTCTACCAACACCTGAAACCTCAATGATAGATGGCATGAGATGGAAATAGGAGAGCGCGATGAGAGAGTAAGAAATTATACAGGACCGGACCTCGTTGCGAAGTTGATCTTCTGGGGAGGAGGAAAGTCTCGCCATCAGGGTGGGGCGGCGGAGAGCGGTAATGGACCGCCGGGCGGACGCCGGAACCTTGAACATTTGCATCTTCGTCGCTCGCAACCCCTGCCCTAGGAAGTGATTAATCTGTTGTTAATGCTCCATTTGGATAAACACTCGTCTGATCAAAGAAACCTTCACAGGCCAAATGCTCCGAAGGGTCCCTTCACAAGCCAAATGCTCTTATCTATGTAACATTTTATGCATAATTCAGGCCTTGTGTCAGGCCCAGAGATTAATCTAATCGTGCTTAATCAAGTTAAGATCGCCACGTCAGCCTCGCAACAGCCGAATACCAAAATTTCCCCAAAATCGTCCCGTTGATGTGATTTTGACCGCGCCCTCGAACCGAACGCCACTCAACTCATTCGTCCGAGTCGTCTTCCACTCTTCCCCACGCGCGTCACGCAACGCCGCTGCTCGCTTCGCCGGCCGGATCAGTCGCCGGCCTGGGGCCTGCTGGCAGGGAGGAAGACCACGCGTGCCTTCCGCCCTCAACCGTCCTCGTCGGCGCCGCCTCGGGGCGCCGGAAACCCGAGATCGGAGGTGGAGCGGACGATCTCGAAGATCGCCGGAAACACGTCGGAAAGCGCGAGAAGACGCCGGAAATGAGGGGAAAGCTTGCCTTTATTTATCCTCACAACAGGCGCCTTAAAACCCCTCTCCCTTCCTCCCTGTACACCTCTCTGTACACCGGTCTCCACGCTCAACCCTCCCGCGCCTCGCCTGACTTCCCGTCGCCGAGATCCTCGCTGCGAAGCCGCCGGAAGTCGTCGCCGGAGGGGAGCCCGCGTCCGTCGCGGGTGTGGAGGAAGGATGCTCGCCGGGAAGGTGGCGGAAATGCAGTCTCTCGCACCTCTCGTCCCCAAGCTCGCGTCTCTCGTCCGAAGGAGATCACGTCCCCGATGGAAGCTCTCTCGAGATCGCGTACAGCCGTACACTCGTCCGGAGGAGGATGCTTCTTCCCCAAGCCTGCCTCCGCTCCCTTTTCTCTGCTCCACCAGACGTCCCGTCTGCCGCCTGATCCCATGCTGATGGGACGCTGCCTCGGGACGGTGAAGCCGTCGCCTCGTTGCCTCGCGCCTCCGCGCGCGTCGCCAGGAGAACGGGGCGGATCCGGATCCTCATCGGATCCGCCTCCGACCGCCCCCGGATCCGCCTCAGGCTGAAGTGGACCGGGCTTTGGGCCTCTGCCTAGGCCCAACTACCGTCCAGCCTAGCCCAGCGTCGTTTGGGTCGGACAATCCTCCCCTGACTGAGCTGGACGTCGCCCTCCACATCCTCGCCGTTCATCGTCCTCCGTGCCCGCTGCCTCTCACGCGGTCGATCCGGGACTCGGCTCCTCACAGCATCATCTCCGCCATGTGCGCCGTCATCTCTCACTGCCCACCGGTAGTGGGTGATCGCACTGAGGAGGTGGAGGAAATCGCCTGTGCTTGCGCAGGATCCATCGTCCGCTGCATCTCCTGCGCGCCAGCAGCTGGGTTGGTCACCATCATCATGCCGATCCTTGCCGGAGTGGGGTCGTCGCCGTCGGCCGATTCGCACATCGACATCGCCGCGATCCGCTCGCGAGTCGGGCAATCCCGCATCCGATGTGGCCCGTGGCACAGGAAGCACGCCAGTGGTGGTCTCGGTCGCTGCTCCGGACCTCTCTCTACATGTCGAGCAGGCTCCTATCGTGGCTGGGGACGCGCCGGCTGGCCTCCACCCTGTCGTGGAGGCTGTCGAACCCGTGGTGGCGCTCTTGCCCTCGTCGGAGAGCCGCCCTTCAGGAGCGACGTCGAAGCCCTCGGTGTAGTCGGCCTCGATGCCCTCGCGTCCATCAGCCCCTCGGCCACCGCCGCAGCCTCTCTCCAGTCCCGCGGAGAGTGTCGCCGAACCTCCGCCTCGGCCCACGGCTGTAGGTGCCGAAGGAACATGTGTCATCGGTGCGCCTCCGACATGTCCGGGATCTCCAGCATCAGCGCTGAGTACGCCCGCACGTACTCCTGGATGGTGTCGGTGTGTCGGAGTGCATCCACCGCGTCCCTCGCCCGGTCCACCGAGTTCCCCGGAAGGAACTGCCGCCGCAGCTCCTCTAGGAAAACCTCCCAGGTCCATGCCGCTGCTCCCAACGTCGATCCAGCTATGGTCCGCCACCACAACTTCGCGTCGGCCGTCAAGTACGCCGTGCACACCTACACACGCTCGTCGTCGGGGATCTGGCTGGAGGTGAAGAAGGACTCCATATCCCATATGAAGTTCTCCAGCTCCCGCGCCGATCGTACTCCTCTGAAGGTCGTCGGCTCGGGAATCTGCAACTTCCGCTTAGGGGCCGCTTGCCCCATAGCCGTCGCCGAAGTGGGACTCCCTCCCTGCGCCTAGGTCTGCGTCAGCGTCATGCGCAAGACCACAATGTCGGCCTGCATCTGTTGCTACGCCGCCTGCGCCTGCTGTAGCAGAGCTGAGAATCCAGCCACCTGGTCCGCGAGCGTCGCCATGCTCGCCACCCGCCTCCTACAGTGGTACGATCTGGAGCCGTTACTCCTCCGCCCGCAACTGTAGGTCCTCCACCTGAGGAGCCAGCGCGGTCTCCGACTCGCCGAAGACACCGATCAACTCCTCCAACCACGCCACGCGGTCGCCCAGGGAATTCACTCGCCTAAGTCGCTGTGATCGTCGGGGAGCACTCGCCCCTGCTAGTCTCGCCGCCCGATCACTAGAAACCACCTCCGCTGTGCTCTAATACCAACTGTCAAACCCGAATTAGCTTAAGCAGGGTTAATTAGGTTAATTAACCCCACCAGCCCAAGTCGTCCACGTCAGCACCCAAATTCACCCGATTTCAAATCTCTTCTCAACGAAATCAGGCCCGAATTAGGAAGGATACTCGCCGGGAAGGTGACGGAAATGTAGTCTCTCACACCTCTCGTCCCCAAGCTCGCGTCTCTCGTCCGAAGGAGATCACGTCCCTGATGGAAGCTCTCTTGAGATCGCGTACACTCGTTCGGAGGAGGATGCTTCTTCCCCAAGCCTGCCTCTGCTCCCTTTTCTCTGCTCCACCAGATGTCCCGTCCGCCGCCTGATCCCATGCTGATGGGGCGTTGCCTCGGGACGGTGAAGTCATCGCCTCGTTGCCTCGCGCCTCCGTGCGCGTCGTCGGGAGAACGGGGCGGATGAGGATCCGGATCCGACCGCCCCCAGGTCCACCTCAGGCTGAAGTGGACCGGGCTTTGGGCTTCCGCCCAGGCCCAACTACCGTCCAGCCCAGCCCAACGTCGTCTGGGTCTGACACCTTGTCAGTTGTCACTTTACATCAGTAATTCAAAGTTATCTTTTAATTAATTTAATTGATGAAAAGTCTATACCGACTAGTTTAACTTTAATTAAGGTTAATAAATACCACGAGACTAGATTACTTGGACAAGACCTTATGATATGAGTGTTGGGACCTATAACCTATTTGCTTGGACTTTTATATTGCGAGTGTTAGGTTGATTATTGTTTGGGTAATTTAAGCACACAAATATGGTGATTAGTGGTCAAGAAAATGGTTGAGTGACTCGAGTACTAAGTTAAATACACAAAATATAGGATCAATTTTAGTTAATGTTCAATTGGCCTAAGCTCAAGTTTAAGGTATTGACTATTGATTACTTAAGAATGTGTTCCTAAGTGATAGCAAAATTTGTTGAGTTGTGATGTATAATAGATTTTGGTTTTGTTTGGTCCCTTCTTATTAGCTTTAGAAGTTGCCAATCTAAACTGATTATTTGATAATCAGCTTCTTTGGCCTAGGTAAATAATCTACATTATAGCTAAGAAGCTATTTAGGGGCAATTTCTAGCTCCCCGCTTCTGTTTTTTTTTTCTCATGAGCTTACTAATAAAATATATTTAGTATCATTTAAAATTTTAAATTATTATTAATAAAAATTTAATAATATAATTTTTATATTGGGCTTTATTTGCATTTGCTAGGACTTTGACTCATTGTATCACGTAGGACTGAACTATTTGAATTTAGTTATGCTATGAAGCCGTTGAAATATTTGAATGTCAAAATATTTGAAAAGGTCAATTTTTGCTTGTCAAAATATTTGAATGGATGAATTTAATGATTGGTTGAACCACATTCAAGTTATTAGCACAGTAAACTTCAAAATATCTAGGCACGTATTTCTAATAGTCTATCACAAGGATTGTGTTCAAAAGAGTAATGTCCTAGTATAGATAGTAACCATATATTAGATAGAGTAAGGGAGGCGATCTTGTGGATTATGGATCATGAGATATAGATTATGCATATGAATGAGCTAGTCTTTAGTGTAGGATCGCTTATGTAACTAAGCTCTGTAGATGATCAATTGATGAGGATTTTCAAATAAAAAAAAATTTCATATTGAGTGCACGACAAAGTTTGAAATATGAGGTTGGGCACTCAAATAATGAATTTTAACACTAGAGTAAGATAAAAAGTCATTGTATGGGTCGATCGCTCAAGTAAAAAAAAAGTTTTTCAATCAGACGAGTGGACCTACTGCTTGGGTGAAGAAGTTAATCACTCAAGAAAGTGAGTTCAATCAATTGGGAAATTGAGTTGCTGCCTTGAGTGATTAGGATAGTAGAAGTGAGTGGGCCAAACACTTTAGATGAATGGAGAGTAAACTCATATACTCTTAGCAACAGAGTTATTATTGTCGCACATACGCCAACAACCTACTAAAATTGCATGTATGATGGATCATACATCAAAAGCCAACGGGCTCATTCAAACTTAGCAACTTTGCAATCATAAGAATATCTCTAATGTTAGCCGTAGGAGTGTACGGACAGGACATTGACAAGACAACCTTGCATAAGCTAACATATACTTGAGCAAGCAACATATCTGCAGATTAACCAACCATATCGTTTATGGCATAAACTGAATAAACAGGAAAGGTGTCAAGCACCTACTTGCAGCAGAACATTATAAAAAAGAATTGACAAAGCACTACTTTCAAACTCGAAACTCAGAAGGAAGCTTTCTCGGTTAAGCGAGCTTGAACGCAGGCATATATTTCAATTATTACTGGCAGGCAGAAATAATAATGAATATCTAAACAGGACGGACAAATATTAAAAGCGCCCACAAAACTCATCAAGATGCACCTGCACAATCTCACAGGATTATAATTTAATGTGAACAAATGGATACATACTGTTGACTATGAGAGGAAGCATGTACAGATGAGAAAGTCAAACCATGCACACTGACCAGCAAGAGTACTAGAGAACTAGGCAAAATAATCAGTTTTAAACCAAGAAGATGAAAGTCTAATATAAGCAGGCTTCACTTCAGCTAAGGCAGTAAGTCTTGGATTTTCATATGCACACGACCGGATCTTTTGGGAATCATCAGTATTCGCTGACATTTACGTTTTTGTATAAATTAGCACTTGCACAGTTGCCGCCACTAGTATTGGATGTTATTCGTGTACGATATAATCACCTCTTGTTGCTCTTGGTTTGTTTTACAGATTCTTGCAATGTAGTCCCCACTCCACTCCTAGAAAGAAGAAAGTTCTTCATCTCTCTATAGCTTTTAAGTTCCTCTAATGCATCAGATGTCTTCCGAGATAATACCGAACTGCTCATACTAACTTCTCCATTGAATTCTGAAGATTGTGATGAACAACTATGGTCTTGGCGTAATGAAGGTGCATTTCTTAACATGTGAACAAGAGCGCCAACAGCTGCCTCTTGCGATTTATGGGAGGAAGTATATTCTGCTTCCTTTACATCAGGGCTCCTGTGAATGAAATTATAATTGCACAAGTTATGATTGAGCTCTACCAATATTTCCCAATGCCCGCCAGCGGCTTAAATGTTTTGAGTTCATATAGCACTGGAACTTTGAAGATAAAACAAGATGTTTCACAATAATTTCGTTCACTTTAGATCTTATAGTGAAAATTACCAAATTAAACTCAGAAATGTGCATATCAATATATACATATAATAAATACAGCTAAACACCATCAATGGTACAAATTGCATCAGCCCGACAACAAGTTTACTTTCCCGTTACAAAATGGATGATTTAACTTGCAAGTAGAAACGTTAATTACAAATTACATCCTAAAATGTAATGTCTATTTAGATCGTGGGCTTATCAATAGCATTAACTAGTCCTTATTTGATATGAACCTTCCCATCCCAATGCCTCATGAGAGTTCTTGAATACTTCACTCTCCCTCTAGTATACATTATCTCTCATTCTCTTTAACCAGTGTGCCATTCTGTGAGAGTTGATGGCAGGTTCTGCATCTCGTTTAGAATAGAACAGTTATGATATATATCCCTCGTGTACGAAGGGATTTGCAGTCTCTGAACTTCAGAAGCAGTCAAACATGCTCGTGCTAAATGGTTAAACTAATGAATGAAGTGGCTAACAATTGATCTTTTCACTATTAGAAGATACAAAACTTGATTTATATCTCATCAAACTGTTAGAAACAGTGTCCACAATTCGCTAATATCCAAAGACTTCACAAGAAAAAAAGGACTACTACCTAAAGTCTAGTTAAAGAGAAAAAAAGAAGGGATAATCAAATGGGATTGCATGCATAAAAATTAGTAAGCCCTCTAACCAAAATTCTACTAGTTTACTTCGGATTTAGTCTCCTGCAGAATAACCCAATGAATGCACACATATCAAGTAATATATTGCAACTCAAACAATTGATGCTATTTGCGGTTAAATCTTCACAATTTATGCATGATAAACCATTTTATAGGATTCCTAACAAAGTTAAACTTATAGAACCTAAAGACACTACGTTCTAGTTGGAGGATGGATCAAATATTGGTCACCTGTACTTAGTAGATTCAAGATATCTGGTTGCCGTACTTGATTGAGACTAATGCTCAGAATTTTCAACCTTAATATGAATGGTGAAGCGTTGGTCCCACACGACTTATATGCTCTATCTTGATAGAAAAATTACTCATAAATTCTTAACTATCTAACATCACAAAACCTCAATTTCTTGCCATGTGATTTGCAATTTTTTAACAGTTTAATACTAAGAACAACAAACTGCCCAACAATTTTCCTACAGAATTTTCAGAAACAAATAATTATTTTCTGAGATTATATAGAAAAAGGGTCTTTCATACTAAAATTACATATACTATATTCTAGTTTTCAATATTCTACATCTCTTAGGCAAGTTGCAAATCATTCTAGACAATCAAGAGCACTAGTATTCTGACATAGTAAAATATATTATCTGTCCCACTTCACACCTTCTAATTGAATATCAATCAACATAGCAGTCACAAATTGAGCATTTATATGGAATACATTTCACCTCAGATTTTGACATCGGATTGAGAGTATAATTATTCAAGAATGCTATGTCAAAACTTGCAGTACAAAGTTGAAAATCCAGAGAGAGTGCATCTGCTAATAGCACCGGTGTTAAAAACAAAATATCAGGCAAAACAAAGTTATAAGAGATAGCAGTAGCTAGTAAGACCCTTAAAATAATCACATAACTTGAATCAACATAATATCAGGAAGAACCATAGAGAATTACCTCGTTTGAGAATCTGATGTATCAACATCATCCACAGCAAATGGGCAGGAGAATTCTCCATCATCAAGATCATCCTGCATAGACAATCTGCCCGAACTTCCTGAAAAAACATACCTGGGTGAGCCACCAGAAGACAAATTAGAGAACCTACCAGAATCTTCCCGTCCATCCATAAGACCCTAAAAAGAGACAAAGGAATACCCCAATAAAATGTATTAGAAGTCTACAACCTCATGGTCAAGTACTGTAAGATAAGTACAGTGCAAGAACTTGTGAAGCAAAGCTGAGAACGAATCTGTAACATAATCTTCTTGCAGAAACAACAACGCAGTCATTTTTGCAGACAACTGTTAAATAACTAAAATATTATTCATTGAAGACATATAAGATATGTTATTAGGATGGTCTATATTCAAGTCTGTTAATTTGCAATCCAACCGGAGAAAGCTGGCTGTGTATGAATATGTTATGAATATTAAATTAAATCAAGCCCCAGTTGCTCACAACTTCGAAGATACTGTAAATTTCATATTGTTAGAAGATATGGAAGTTAAGATTAAACGGAAGGTTGATTGTGACAACATACCACTACGGTGACACCACTACCCTTATCAAATCTTTTATTATAAGGTTTGCAGTTCCCTGATTAGCTCGCATACTAACTACCATATCTGATACACACATATTTCTATAATATGTATTCCAGTTATAATTGTAATAAAACCTCTATTAGGCAACATGACTAGGAATAGAATTACCCTTATTTCTTCTATTTTAACTTGATTTCAAAGTGATCCATAAGAGTTCTCCTCTTTGCGAACTCCCTAACTCATCTCTACCCACTTCACTAACCTTACTCTTTCCTCTTTGTCAGAACAACAAATGCATAGTAGGTAACTCATACCTTCTTCTCCAACTCTAGTCCTTCACCTCTTACCAAAACCCCCTCTTGCAACACTAATAATCTTCTCATCTACTTCAGCTTTCTTTCTCTCAGATACTTGATTGCCCCAAACATCACTTCTCCCCCACATGCATGTTTCACTCCTACTTTTCCTTGTATGCACGAACAGGCAAGCAATACTCTTCGTACTGCATGTAGATTAACATTGACTACCTCTTTTGCACATGCATGAGTAGCCGATAGTTGCTTGTGTGTTGTATTCTCTTTCTTACGTACATAGACAAACATGACTTTTCTTATGCGCAGACATAAACTCTTATTTGGAACGTGTGTCATAAACTCAGACTTTCAACAACCTAATCTCCTTTTTACATAATAGTGTTATAACATATGAAAGTTGAAGGTTAAGATGGCAAGGAGCCATTTCAAAAACACCAATAATCTTATAATCTTTTAAATACAAGTGTTCTAATTACATAATTAACACTCATATCTACCATCATATTTTCACTACCATATTATGTCTTCCTAAGATTGTCAAGAATAGGAAGGTGAAGGTTCCATGAAGACAAATTGTAGTATCAGAGAGTTGGATCTTTAGATCTTACCAAATAACCTAAAAATATATTTTATAATATATTTTCTTGGTAAGGGTGGATTGAACACAAATATTTCTATGAAGCTACAAACATTCATATGTTATATTAACAACATAATAAGAAACTAACTCAAAGTCTCCAAGAATCAGCATAAACTAAGTTTAAAAGAGGATATAAAATTGGATAATTAAAATCTAAATCCAACAAGAAAATTCAAGTATCAACCATCAACTACCAACTACTACACAAAATTAACTCAAAGCCACAAAAGTATCAAACTACAAGTCCAAAGATCACAAGCGGTATTTAGTTCAATCCTACAATTGATCAATGATTTCATCAATCTTACGATCCTAAAGTTGTTACTATTTTGCAGAAGATCCAGATTGGTTGACCTAATAGGTTGTAGGATTTGATAATCCTACAACCTAAAATGTGTATGATAATATTGTGTATTTTCACATTATATATTTCATCATAGTTTTAAGCACGCCTCATTTCTTATATATCAACTCATATCTTCCAATTGCCAAGTACTAAGTCCGCTATTGTCCTATATAACTTCTGACAGCACATCGCATGAAAAAATGTTACACAGATGTAGTAATAAATTGCCCATGAAAAGTTGAAAGCACCAATAAAAAATTAATGAAGATAACTAGCATAGGGATGAATTCATACCAAGATATGATTCATAAATCAAGCAACATAAGAAATAAAATTCCACAAAGTTGATCCTTTTAGAAACTACAAAAACATACTACTTACATTCTTGTAAAATAACCTCCCATAAATTGACTAACCGAAAATATTTAGAATCAAGATATATTTGATTTAGCTTTAGCAAGCCTTGAATATGAAACATTTGAGTATCCAATAAACATTCAAATAAACAGCTGTCATCTTGTATGTTCAAGAAAGTCCATGAAGCATATCAGTTCTATTCATATTCTCTTGAGATCTCTTTTTTAACGAACTCCTTTAGTAAATCAATGGAGTACACAAATGGTTGACTATGGGCTAAGCAATAAAGTAGTGATTATTATAGAATGCAATTATTGTATATGGACATAATATATGTTAACTCCAAATTTTGGTAAAGATCATTCAAACGTATACATATTGGCCTATGTATATGTTTTAAAGCGGAACCTAATGTCTGATACTTCCACCAAATGAAGAGTTGGGGAGTGTCATGCATACTTGTCCATATGAGTTCCTTCGTCCACAGTCCAGGTTATTTTATAATCACACACTAGATACCTAATACATAAGAAGAAAATGTAACATGATTTTTTTATTAGGTAGGAGACAAAACTTGATTGATAACTTAAGAAATCAGTCGTCTTCAATCAACACAAGGTGCAGACTTGATTCCTACCACAATTTAGCTTCAAAGCAAGATCCTCACCTCGAAAGATGTGCTAATAACTATACCCTCACACCTGTCTTAATTCAATCATCCAATTATTTTCCTTGAACACTATAACATAGAGATGGCAAGCCACGCATCTTTTCTCCGCAATTCCTTAATAAAAAACATGTAAAAGAAAATCCTTGTTTTAATTAGGGATCAGAGAAGTAATGATAGGCAAGCTCAGCAGCATGTATGTTGCTGAGAAAACATAGCCTTCTTATATCATGCATTGTGTGAATATGATGATGGCCGTAGTTGTTCATACTCCATGTACTATGGATTATGGAAGCAATCAAAGCAAATCACATCACAAAGAATTCTTTCTTATACTGAACAATAAAAAGCATTCCAGAATTACCAACAATGATTGTCAGGCTTCAAACATATAAGTCTATCTGGTAAATGAAAGAGCATGAATTCAATCATCAAATATTTAATCTAACATAAGATTAAGGAAGGACGCTGAAAATGTGAGGCCAAAATGCTACCTTATAAGCAGCGTACATATGTAAGTTTGAGTAAACATCTCCTAGACTCAACCCGTCTGACTTTCTGAAAGATCTACTCTTGGAAGGAGACTCTTGGTTGGAATGATCCGCCCTTGTGCTTTTCGGAGGAGGGGGCAACAGACTCTTGAAAGGGTCTGAGAGGTTAGGACTACGATGTATCTGGCTCTTCCCCAGACCTGACATCGTCGGTATGCTCATCGGTTCTGTCTCCGTATGCAACCTAGGTTGCGGAGAATGACCAAGCATCGGAGGTGAAGGGGACGTTGATGTTGAGAACGGTGGAGAGAGTTTAAACTCTTCGAAACTCCCCTTCCTCTCCCTCAGCAACCGCTGGTTTGGCACCAGGCGGCCATAATGCTCAGGAGACGAGGAACCTAACTCAGAAACCCGATCGTGGGCTGAGCTGAGCGGGTGATGTGCCATGGGCGGATTATTCCAGCTGTGCGGACGACCCAATTGGGGAGCTGCCGCCGTTGTCCGGCTGCCCCTGGGTGGATACTGGGACGTGGTTGGACGAGACGCCCAATCAGGCAGTGACGAAGGGAAGGGCCTAGCGGGATGGGCGGCCGGGCTGCCAACATAATCTGCGATTATCATTGGGGGCATCGGCGAGGATGCCTCGAGGTTGAAAGCGGCGAGGTTCGGTCGGTACTGAACCGACACGACGAGCTGGCCAAAGAGCGTCTCAACAGGGGTGAAGCTATATTGCTTCAAATCCGCAGCTTCCGTCCTCGAGAAGGGCACCGCGAAGGAGGAGACGCGATATCCGAGATCGTAGTTGTAAGGCTGGCCAGAGGAGCACAGCAGGCAGAAAATTCGGTGCGCCGGGAGGATCCGAAGCAGCGCGTAGAGAGATCTGAGAAGAATTATGGACTTCCTGTAGGTCCGTCGGTGCAAGGATCCGTCGTGGTGCTGCTGTGGGGCGAGCCAGTGTTGCGCGGGGACGCACTGGGAGGTCCACCGCTCGAGGACGACCTCGCGGGCGCCAGGCTCGGCGGCGTCGCGGCGCGGGGTGAGGATTATGTCGACGCACAGGGGGTCCATGACGGCGCCATGGTGCGCGATCGGGGCGGGGAGGTCGCCGAGGTCAAGTTGGAACCAGCGGTCGATCTTGTCGGGGCGGGGGGCGGGGCGCAGGTGGGGGATGCGGGAGGCGAGCACGGCATGGAGCGTCTTGTGAAGGAAGTGGGCGATGATCTGCTCCGTCCGATCGGGTTCCGAGGGCGACGCCATGGCGGACAGCCGGCAGGCGTTCAGATCCGCGTAGGGCCGTCGGCGAGAAGGGCGTCCCCCCGGGGGAACCGGGCGGAGGAGGGCATAAACTAATTATTTCAGTAATGGAAGACGAAAAAATGAAGAAGCAACAAGGACGAATCCTGATATGACATGAAGCAGACGGGAAGAGGGGACTTGGGCAATTTGATGCGGCTGGGCACTGTTTTTTTTTTAGTTCAGGGGAGGAAGAGGAGCAATTAACCACGGAGCTTTGGTGAGATTAAAATTTAATTATCCAATATTATAACGAAGAGGACTGTTTGGATTGAGGGGCTTTACTGAGATGTAATTTGGCTGGACAGTAGCCCAATTTATTTGAACAACCCAATCTGGCCCAAATAGATCCAGTTATATTACCTTCAAAGTTCAAACAAGCAAATAAAATACACGAGAAATTAACCCGGTAAAAGGTTAGTAAAATTTGAAAGCTCTCGTGATTCCATCCTCTCATCTCTCGTTCCTCGAGTTCCTCAAGCTCCCGCCTCGAGAAGACCTCGCCTCATTCCTACTTTGAATCGCTACTCGCTGGCAAGCTAGTACTTTTTTCTCTGTCTAATTAAATTCTTCTGCAAATTAATGCAACAGCGGATCGAAAATTTTTGGAAATTAGGGATGATGCAGTCGTTTTGTTCTCCGATGCATTTCATCTAGGGTTCCGCATCGGCCGGCCGGCACTCGGTGCGGCAGGTGGGGCAGGAGGCGCGGCCGAGGAGCCAGGCGTCGACGCACAGCGCGTGGAACCCGTGGCCGCACGCCGGGATCACGCGGACGGGCTCGCCCTCGGCCAGCTCCGCGAGGCAGATGGCGCACTCAGGCGCGCCCGCCAGCGCCGTCGCCCCCGCGGCGAAGGCCACGACAGAGCCGGGCAGCGGGGGGCTTGGCGGGGTCGCCTCGGCGGGGGGCTTGGCGGGGTCGCGGGGCGTGGTCTGCGGACGGCGCCGGCGGAGGAGGAGGCGGAGCGCGGCATGGAGAGCGAAGGCGAGCGCGGCGGCGCAGACGAGCACTAGAACGAGCGCGGCCATGTTGGCGTCGAAGTCCTTGGAGCTGGTGTAGGGGCCCCACTTGCTTGGGGGAGGGGGAGGAGGAGGAGGGAGGGGGATCGTGGCGGAGAAGAGAGGGGAAGGCATGGGGCGGGACACTGGTGGTTTAACTGAGAGTGGCAGCACTCAGCAGGGAGAAGTGAGTGAATGGTTGAATCAGGGGCAGTGCTGTGGGTGGTGGTTTTGGTGCTGGAGGGGCAGAGCCGAAGGACAGGGAAGGGATTTGGTTGCATGCATGGCATGCTCATGCTTATGCTCAGTCTGATGTATGTATGGCTGTATGTATGCAGGATGTTGTAGCAGTAAAGGCATACAGGATGGGGACATATGCATGCAAGAAGTGCGTGACTTGCATGAAGCATCAGCAGGCTGTGTGATGTGAAGCGCGCATGATGCGTCGAAGATCAGACTTGGACAAAGATCGATGCTGCTGCAGAACAGCACAGCAGCGGAGTGCCGTTGTGTTCCTCGGGCTCACTGCAGCAGCTGTCTTAATTAGAACCTAAATCGAAAAATAAATTATATATGGCAGCTAATTTAAGTGAACTAATTGGTCAAAGTAACCAAAAATGGAAGATTATACTACTAATTTGTTGACTTTATAATTTTAAAAATACACGAATTAGGAATGTTGACAAAAGTAGGGGTGTGCACGGTGAACCGTGCAGTAATTTTTCGTCTCGAATCGAATCGAACGGTTAAGGGAATTTAAAAATCGTTTCCGCACCGTTAACCCGGTTAACCGGTCAACGGTTAACCGATTTTTCGATTTGGTTAACCGAAAATCGACGATTAACCGTATTATTTATTTTTTTTAAAAAATTTGAAATTATATAATAATTTAAGATAAAAAAATATAAATATTCTCGGTTAACCGTTAGTTTACGACGGTTAATCGTTGGTTTTCTACGGTTAAGTGTTGGTTTTCGACGGTTAACCGTTGGTAACTTGGTATCGATGGTTAATCGGTTTGATTTTTATATAAAATATTTATTTATATATATAAATAAATATTATATATATAAATATTATATGTACGGTTCGGTTCAGTTAACCGCGGTTCGGCGAAGTCCCGAACTGTGAACCGTTATATCTGGGAAAAAACCGACCGATCAAAGAACCGTCAGTTCGGTTAACCGCCAGATCGGTTCGGTTCGACCGATTAACCGTGGTTCAACGATTCGGCCAATTTTTTTGCACACCCCTAGACAAAAGCGAACAATTTTAACTATATACATTTTCGTATACACATAACCAAAGTATATTCTCTTTTGTTTACAGAACAATATTGTAATTAATAATAATAAAATAAATCCTAGTAAGTCGGTGGGCGACTTCATTTATGAAGCCCCAAAACAGCCCGTGAAATGAGGAAGGTGGTAGTGGTGGTGCCGGTGGTGGTGGTGGTGATGGTGAGGGTGGCAGTGGAGGAAGCCAGTGCCGCCGCCGGTCTCGCGGTCGATGATGTCCTGGACGTGGCAGAAGTGGTCGACGGCGCAGGGAATTGCGATGGCGCCCCGCTGGCTGAAGCCGTACTCCTCGACCGCCTCGTCCAAGAGCTCAGCAAAGAGCGGGTGGTTGAGGTACGTCACTGGAACCAAGAACCGCCGCTGCTCCTCCCCATCCTGCCCCACCCGCACCCCCATCCACCCCTTGGGAGGCGGCACTACCCCCACGGCCTCCGTCTTGTCCTTCCTCTCCTGATGCGACATCGATCGGGAGAGCTAAGCGTTCCCGCCGGCCAACTATTTCTTCTCCCCTGCTTGAAAGACGGCGCTAATACAATCTTACTGTGCTTCTCTAACAAAGCAGATCAGGGAAGGCTCTGAGGATTTATATAGAGGGAGAAGGAGAGAGGTGCTAGCTCTTGCTCTTATCCGGAATGAAGCAGAGAGACGTGCTAATTAATCGTGTTGGGGGCGTTCACAAGGTGCAAATAGGAAGAGATGTAGTCAACGCGATGATTTTTCCTTCATCTCCGACGTGGTCACCGTGGCATTTTCGCGCCACATGCTGCCGCCATGCATCGTGTTGACTACGTGCCGTGGAATTTTTTAATGCCCCACGTGGGGAGGTGAAGACGACCAGCGCGTGGAAGTCAAATGAGCCTGTGCTTTGATGAACGGTCAAAGGCCGCAAGAAACGGATAGCTCATTCTTTGAACTTTGAAGGCATGACTGCTAATTATATTTATAATTCAAGCAACCTTTTCAAATTGGAAACGCGAAGAAAAAAAAGAGAAAAAAAATACATTACTTGAATGTCTATGGAGTGTAAATAAGATAGGGATGAAAATAATATGCATTAAAAAATTATAATGCAAAATTAAATAATTTACAGACACTTTAGTATTGGCGAGATAGCTTGGGGATTGCGTCAGTCTCAATTGAATTTGAAGAGGAATGAGTCATAAATGAACATGTTTAGCTTCAAAGTCAAAGGTCTTAAAAGAGGTCTGACCGACACTCCTAACTGTGAAACGGAAGGCGCGGTCTAATTATTGCTTAAAAAAGTAGTACAATAAAAAATAAAATAACCAAAAACAAGCAAAATATAAGCGATAAAGTCAAAAAGGCCCTCCTCCAACCTTATGGCTTAAATATAAGAGTTGCGACACGCAACGCCGCAACGCTTTTTAATGAAAAAGGAGGTAGAAAAATGCTGGATAAGCTTTGGAAGAACACCGACGAAATTAAGCTTGTTCACTGATGGCCCCCCCGAGCCGACTTACCTGGTCCATTTAGTAGGCGGTCCCTTAAGTAGGAAGTAACCTGCATCCACGAGTTTGAGGAACAAGAAGTCCAAAGATGAAGCAATTATAATAAGAAAACACCTAAAGAGCTACGGTTCATCCAAACTAAACAAGCCGAGTTACTTTCAACCACCCAGACTCAATCAAAAAACACTAACCAATCCTTCTTAATAATCAGATGATACGATGTAAGCAATCATATTGGTCAAGCAAACATTATCTGAACAAAAGGAAAATTGGAATTTGTCTGCTACCAGTCCACAGTAACAAGTCTATTTAGCTTTCCTCTTAAGAAAAAAGTTGTGTTCCTTTTTTCTTCTAACTTTTTAAAGGAAAAGATTATTCTTAGACAGTGTATCACATCGAATTTATCAGACATCGCATTACAGGAACTCACTTTTCTTCTTCTTTCTTTTTTGCTTTGTATCTCTTTGGAATAAAACAAACAGGAAAAGAAGCAAAAAGAAGCAAAAAGAAAAGAAATCAATATATGCAACTCGCTCTAAGAATCACGAGAGCAGGAGAACAAGCTACCGATGCTGTCTTGCAGAGGAGTTCCTTATGGTGACGCCATGCAAAAATTTAGTATAGCCATAAAAGCTAAGTTTCCCATCAGTGGGCCGAATCCAGCCGCGAATCATGTTATGAGCCACCGAGGTAAGGTTCATTTCCTGCAAATTATAGCAGCATCACTACCATTTCTCTTAAAAAGAACTCAGATCCATGAGCCACAAAAGTGATGAAAAAAAAAGGAGAGAAATTCTCAAGTGCTCATGCAATATACATACAGTTGCCAACTCCCCGACGGAGATGGCCCGATTGCCTTCTTCCTCAAAGTACTCGAAGGCTGCACTCGAAATTTCACCCCAGTTTTCCAGAGCCTCGAGCTGGTAAGGGCTGATGGTTGCAGCACAAAAGTCTTCAAAGTCCATGGTTCTGTTTAAAAGCGGCTCCAACTGAATGCAATTTAACTTGAGGTTGGTATTTAAGAAATATTTGTGCAACAAGCATTTTTATCTAGAAGGGTAACTGTTATTTGGAACAAAATTCATGTTAGCTTGATACCATTCTGTTAGCTTGGACAAAAAATCTAAATCAAACAGTGGAAAAAGATTTAATGGAGATGGGAGAAAAAGAGGGACTGTGCGGCTACTATGTTCGAAAAGAGGGACTGGGCAGCTACTATGTTCGCTGCCCTGCCTCTCGCAGATTTTCGATTCACTTGAAAATGTTTACATTAAAATCATCCCTTCAAATCTCTAACTCTATTGTGGGCCCAGCTTATGTACTGTGGCCCACCCAACACTAAACCCATACACATAACATTAAACTTAACACTCCTCCTTAATGCTATTGTTCTTCATTCCTAATAAATCTCTAAGATAATTAAATTTCATACATGGAAATGCTTTTGTAAAAATATCCGCAACTTAATCACTCGTGTTGATGTGCTTCACAAGAATTTCTCCATCTTCAACCGCTTCCTTCACGAATGTAGTGATGCTTGAGGTTAATGTGCTTTGTTCGGCTATGAAAAATTGAATTCTTTGATATGGCAATGGCGGATTTGTTATCACACGAAAGAGTTATAACCTTCTCTTGTTTCTCACCCATGTCTTCTAAAATTCTTCTTAACCGCACAACTTGCTTTGTAGCTTCACTTGCCGCCACATATTCGGCTTCGGAGGAGGAATGTGCCACTTTATCTTGCTTCTTTGATGCTTAAGAGAATACACTTGAACCAAGTGTAAATGCATACCCAGAAATACTCTTCAAATCATCCACGCTACCGGCCCAATCACTATCACAAAAACCAAACAACATAACCTTTTCTTTGTCATTCTTCTGATACATAAGTTCAAACTCTTTAGTACCTTGGATGTATCGCAACACTCTCTTTGCAACTCCAAAATGCATCTTGCTTGATTGATGTATAAATCTTGATAATAACCGGAAGCATACATAATATCGGGTCTTGTAGTAGTGAGATACAACCAACTTCCAACCAAGCTTCATCCACTTTTCCACTACCATCATCTTTTATCAATTTGTCATTGACTAACAAAGGTGTTGATACTGGATTGTAATTCTCCATCTTAAACTTAGAAAAAATAGTTTGAGCATACTTCTTTTGAGAGATAAATACACCATCTTCTTTTTGATCAATTTTAATTCCCAAGAAATAATGAAGTAAACCCAAATCATTCATCTCATATTTACTTATCATCTCCTTTTTAAACTCATGCATCATTTTCTCATCATCACCGGTAAAGATCAAATCATCAACATAAAGAGAAACTATAAACATATCATGCTTATCATGTTTGATGTAGAGTGTTGATTCACTTGGGCTTCTTTTAAATTCTTTATTTGTGAAATATGCATCAATTTGCCCATACCATGCTCTTTGTGCTTGTTTTAACTCATACAATGCCTTCTTTAACTTGTACACTCTTGCTTCTTTACCTTCAACTTCAAAGCTTCTTGGTTGTTCCACATACACTTCTTCCAACATTCCATTCAAGAAAGCCGATTTTACATCAAGTTGATGCAATTTTCAACCTTTGTGTGTGGCTAATATAATTAACATTTTTATTATCTCATGTCTTACTGCCAGTGCAAATGTCTCTTAGTAGTCAACTCCTGATTTTGTGAGTATCCTTTTGCCACCAATCTTGCCTTAAATTTTTGTATGGAGCTATTCGGATTTGTTTTTGTCTTGTAAATCTACTTGAGCCCAATTCTATCTTTTCCTTTTAGTTTGTCAACTAACTCCCAAGTTTCATTTTTCTCAATTATCTTTATCTTCTCCTCCATTGCATTTCTCCATACTTCCTCCTTGACCGCTTGTTCAAAACATTCCGATTCTACAACACTGTTGAATATGAAAATGGACCCGGATCCATCTGTTATTGGATCTGGGTCCTGATAGCTATAGGATGTATATAACATAATGTACAGTGCCCTAATTCAATAGAGCAATACGATTTTTCCCTTTGGCTTTGCACATGGTATCAGAGGAACACGTTCGGCACTCGATGATCGCCGTGTTTCAGGCCTGTTCGTGAGGTTAGCGGAATCTATGAATTGCGATTGATGCTGGAGTAGTTTTCCTTGTCCATTCGATCGAGCGGAAGCCACTGACCAGAGTGAAGCTTCGTCGTTTCTTTCTGGGCGGAAACCACTGACCAGCGTGACGTTTTTTTTTCTTCCGCTTTGTCGACTAAACCCTTGTTGTCGACGGAACTCACCATTGGCGACTCTCTTGACGCCTCCGAAGCCACTGCTACTGCTTTCGGACGCCCTTCACTTGTCGCCTCTTTGCCGTTGCCAGGTATTGCTCATCACCTTTACGCTGCGCTTTGCCACCGATCTGTGTTTCGCTTTTCTCTCGGCGACGCCCAAGTTCTCTTCCTGTTTGTTGGTAATCTGTGGGAGGTCTTCGTCTGCTGCCATCTTCAGCCCAGAAGTTTTCTGGGCCTCGGTTTCCTCCCTTCTTCTACAGTTCTTGAACGATATCTGAATTCCCATGGATCTATCACTTGCTACAAATGAAACCAAATTGGTTGCCTTCGCTGGCACCTCTGTCAAGCTTGATGGAACGAATTACCTTCTTTGGGCAAGATCCATGAGGTGCATTCTTGCATTATTTGGAAAAGAACAACATATTATTGGATCTTCTCCGGAATCCACAGATCCTCATTATGAAAACTGGCGTCGATCAGATCTGGCTGTTTTCAACTCTATCTTAACCAGCATTGACCCTGCAATTGCCAATACTATTATGTTTCTAGACACATCCAAAGAACTATGGGATTCTCTAGCAGCCACTTATGCTCCTCAAGGAAATGTCTGCCAGATATATCGCCTGTATGAAGAAATTATAAATCTAAAACAGGGGGACAAAACTCTTCAAGAGTACTACAGTTTGCTGAAAGGGAAATCGGACTAACTGTGCCAACTTCATCCAGCCATTGCTGATATTGCCATTATACTTCAACAACATCAAGAATTTCTTGTGGCCAAGTTTCTCTTTGGTTTGAATGAAAACTATGCTGCTGCCCGTGCTCAGTTGTTGATGGATTCTTCGGTCCCTAATATTCAAAATGCCTTCTCTCAACTGTTACGTGTTTCTATCTCTAACTCTTGCACTAATCCTGACAGTGCGTTGGTTGCACCTCGGTTAGATGGTTTTGGGAGAGGACGCAAAGGTACTGGTCGTGGCCGCGGACGGGGGCGTGGATTTTCTCCATGTGAACATTGTGGGCGCACCAACCATACCCCTGATAGATGTTGGAAGAAATTTGGAAAACCCTCTCAAGCTCATAATGCATCTGAGATATCACTGACTGATCATGCGGTTCCTGAAAATCAACCAAGAGTATCCACCGGCCCACCTGAAGCTACTATGGTCATCACAGTGTCTGAGTATGAAAGACTGTTGAAAGGGAAAGTTACCAATGAAGCTCAATCTTCCTCCATGGTTGCTTCCACTGGTCTTCATCCTTCCGGTATAGCTACTCTTGTCTCAACCAATTCTTGGGTATTAGATTCAGGTGCATCTTCTCATATGATAGGTAATAGGTCCTTGTTTATGTCTTTACATATGGATACCCAACTTTTACCTGTCTCCATTGCTGATGGATCCCTTATACCTGCCCATGGCATTGGTACCGTTCGATTGACATCCACATTAACTCTCTCTCATGTTCTTTATGTCCCAAAATTTCTGTCAACCTTTTGTCTATATCTGCTTTGACTACGGAGTTACACTGTTATGTAACATTCTTCTCCTTGCATTGTATTTTTCAGGATCTCAGGACGAAGGTGACAATTGGTGGAGGGCATAAGCACGGTGGAGTGTATGTCTTCTCCAACTCAACAGCTCATCTCTCCTCCCAGGACACTGATTACCAATGGCACTGCCGTTTGGGTCATCCTCACTGGAAAAACTATGTTTGTCTGTCTCTTCCAGTTTGAAGTCTCCATTTCATTGTCATGCTTGTCAAGTTGGGAAACATTTTCGTTCCTCTTTTCAATCACAAGATCATGTTTTGAGTCCTGCCCCATTTGGTCTAGTTCATTCTGATATATGGGGGCCAAGTCCTGTACCCAGTAAGGATGGTCACCGATATTTTGTTACTTTCATCGATGATCATTCTCATTTATGTTGGGTCTTTTTGTTGAAAAACAGGTCTGATGTTTTTTCTGTTTTCAAAATTTTCTATGCAGAAATGAAAAATCAGTTTGATGTCTCTTTAAAGGTTCTTCGTACTGACAATGCCTTAGAATATACTAGCTCTGAGTTCTCTAACTTTTGTACTTCACATGGGATTATATATCAAAGGTTATGTCCTTATTCATCTCAGCAAAATGGAGTCGCTGAGCGTAAGAACCGTCATCTGCTTGATGTGGCCAGGACCGTGTTGTTTCACATGAATGTGCCTAAATCCTTCTGGGCTGATGCAGTCCTTACTGCCTGCTTTCTCATTAATCGGATGTCGTCATCTGTCCTTGGAAACAAGTCTCCCTTCTCCATCCTATTTCCTTCACAGAAGGTATTTCCCTTGGTTCCCCGTGTCTTTGGCTCTTTGTGTTATGTTCACATCTTTGGTCTAAAGTTAGATAAACTCAGCCCTCGTGCCATTAAGTGTGTTTTTATTGGATATTTTCGTACCCAAAAGGGGTATCGATGTTTTGACCCACACTCTCGTCGCACCTTTGTGAGTGCTGATGTTATCTTTTGTGAGTCAATACCTTACTACACTGAGCATAGTACTCCATCTAACACTGCTCCTCCTGCCATTCCCTTACCCACTGCCCCTCATTTCGACCTCATGCCTTCCTTGAGGGAGTTGCCTTCATCTCCATTATTGCAGGTTTACCATCGCCGGAGACATACACAAAGCCAACCTGTGCCAGCCACCACGTTGCCTTCCTCTCTGGATCCACCGGATGACACTTCTGATCTTCCCATTGCGCTTCGCAAGGGACGTAGATCTACTGCCACTTATCATATTTCTAAGTATGTTTCATATTCCTATTTATCTTCATCCTATGTTGCCTTTCTTGCTGCTCTGTCTTCTACCACTACTCCCAGGCATTTCTCAGTGGCTCTTACTATTCCGGAGTGGAAGGCTGCCATGGATGAAGAAATCACTACCTTGCTAGCTCGCGGTACTTGGTCCCTTGTTAAAACACCCCTTGGGGTTAAATCAGTTCAATGCCAATGGGTTTACACCGTTAAACATAACCCTGATGGATCCATACAGCGCTACAAAGCTCGACTGGTGGCGAAAGGTTTTACACAAATATATGGCATTGATTATTGACACATTCTCTTCTGTGACTAGGCTTAATTCAGTTCGTTTATTGTTCTCTTTGGCCATCAATCTTAATTGGCAACTTCATCAATTGGATATCAAAAATGTCTTCTTATATGGGGATCTTACTGAGGA
This sequence comes from Costus lasius, assembly GCA_027563935.2. Taxonomy (NCBI): domain Eukaryota; kingdom Viridiplantae; phylum Streptophyta; class Magnoliopsida; order Zingiberales; family Costaceae; genus Costus; species Costus lasius. The sequence goes on along the minus strand of CM050447.1, from coordinate 143,195,393 downwards.
AGTTTATATGGAACAACCTCCGGGGTATGCTCGACAGGGGGAGTTTATCTGCCGTTTACACAAGGCGATCTATGGTCTCAAGCAAAGCCCTCGTGCTTGGTTCCACAAATTTGCTCAGATAATGAAGTCAGCAAACTTTCATCATGTCCAAGCTGACAATTCTGTTTTTCTAAAATACTCTCTCAGGTATCATTGTTATGGCAGTTTATGTCGACGACATTTTGCTAACTGGAGGTGACTCTGCCGGCATATGTGCTACAAAGACCTTTTTACGGTCACACTTTGAGCTCAGAGATTTAGGCAGACCTAAATATTTTTTGGGGATTGAAATAGCGTATTGTCATTCTTCTATATCCTTGTCCCAACGTAAGTATGTTCTTGACCTCCTGAATGAAACGGACATGCTTGATTGCAGGCCTGCTATGACTCCCATGGTACCCAATGGTAAACTTAGTTGTGACACTGAATCGGAAGAGGTCGATCCTACTCGGTATTGCCGACTAGTAGGAAAGCTTATCTACCTTACAATCACTCGTCCTGATATTTCTTGTGCGGTTGGGGTTGTCAGTCAATTTATGCAGCGACCGAAGCAATGCCATTGGGAAGCTGCTGTGCTTATCCTTCGCTATCTTAAAGGAGCTCCAGGTCTCGGATTATTGTATAAAAGGAATGGACATACTCTTGTTGAAGCCTATACTGATGCTGACTATGCCGGTAGTATTGATGATCGCAAGTCCACCTCTGGACTATGCACGTATGTCGGGGGCAATCTTGTGACCTGGAGAAGTAAGAAACAGAGTGTGGTGGCTCAATTCAGTTGTGAGGCTGAATATCGTGCTATGGCACATACTACTTGCGAATTGATGTGGTTAAAAGGTTTTCTCCAAGAGTTGAACATACTCTGTCAAATCCCCATCACTCTACATTGTGATAATCAGGCGGTCATATTCATTGCAAATAATCATGTTTTTCATGAAAGGACAAAACATATTGAAGTTGACTGTCATTTCATCAGGGAGGCCATTTTAAACAATCAAATCTCTACTCCACACACCAAGGCCATTTCATCAGGAAGGCGGTCATCTTCTATTTCTTATGTAACAAGTTGGGTTTGTTTAACATTTTTGCTCCAACTTGAGGGGGAGTGTTGAATATGAAAATGGACCCGGATCCATATGTTATTGGATCCGGGTCCTGATAGCTATAAGATGTATATAACATAATGTACAGTGCCCTAATTCAATAGAGCAATACGATTTTTCCCTTCGGCTTTCCACAAACACAAAACTTACAAGTAGCATAAATGTCACTTAACCGTCTCATTCTTACCGGTGTTGAACTTGGAGAAGATAAGGAAGATCCGGCATGTGTTGAGGGAGATTGTTGATGGTATTCTTGTTCTTCATGCTCATTTGTATCTTCATTCAATGACGTCTCTTGTGCATCTTCTTGAGTTGGTAAGAATGCATTTTCAACACATTTTCCTTTCAATCAAGCTTATCTTTTTCATTGAAGATCACATCTCGGCTTCCAATCACCTTGTTTCTCTTCAAGCTAAATAGTCTTCAAACTTGTGTCTCATTTCTTTTGGAACATGAGCGTAATAAATGGACCCAAATATGCGCAAATGATTTACCGATGGCTTTCTTCCTCCAGACCATGCTTCAAATAGTGTCTTGTTCTCAACCGCCTTTGTAAAACATCTATTTAGCAAATAAACCACTGTGTAGGTTGTCTTGGCCCAAAAGGTAAATAGTAAGCTTTTATCATTCATCATGGTTCTTATCATCTCTACAATTGTCCTATTATTTCTTTCGGTAATTTGTTCCAGTGTGTAGCCAACTGTTAATTGTCTTTCAATGCCAATGTCTTCACAAAACTTGTCAAAACTTCTTAGAGTTGTATTCACCACTTTTATCACTTCTCAATTTTTTAACCAACTTGTCATATTGCCTTTCAACCATGCTTTGAAATTTTTTGAAAATTAAAAATGCATCCAATTTTTGTCTCAAGAAATAAACCCAACACATTCTTGAATAATCATCAATGAAAGTAATAAAGTACTTATTTCCACCATGAGATGTTGCCTTCATTGGACCACATATGTCGGTGTGAACTAGCTCTAATGGTGTTTCTATTCTCCGTGCATTCACCTTTGGAAATGACTTTCTATGCATTTTGTCAAAGTGCACATACTTCACATACATCATCATTGCCTTCAATGGTTGGTAAGCCATATACCATATTCTTCTTGCTCAATATCTTCAAGCTTTCAAAGTTCACATGTTCAAGCCTTTTGTGCCATAACCATATAGGTCTTGTACACTAGTCTTCAAAGCTATATTTCTTGTCAGTTTGAGAATAAGAGGAAAGTTTCTATTCTTCTCCATTTTCACAACCGCCATCAAATCTCTCTTATTCTCAACCTTGTCATAAATTTTGCATAGTGAACCTTCAAAGTGAACCGCATGTCTACACTCAACTAGTTGACCAACACTCAACCAATTTTGTGCCAATTCCGGAACTAGTAACACATCATGTATCAACATCCTTCCTTTCTTTAAAGCAACGGTAATTATACCTCTGCTCTTGGATTTGACTATTGCACCATTTTTCATTGTAATTTGAGTTGTAACCGCCGTGTCAAGCTTGCAAAAGATTGATTCATCTCCAGTCATGTGATTGCTACAACCACTATCAATGTACCATACACCTTCTTTTTGTTCAATCGCCATTTGACATGCATAAAAGGTACTTCTTTCTCCACACTTCTCTTCGGTGTAGTTAGCTTGTTCATTGTTCTTGAATCTATAATATTTCTTTAGGTGCCTATACTTCTTGCAATGATAACATTGTGGATTTCCTTTGTTTTTACAAAATTTTTCAATATGGCCGGGCATCTTGTAATAGTTGCATGTTCTCACTTTCTCATCTTAAAGTTGTTTCTACCTCCACCTCTTTCATTTCTTCCTCTACCTCTACTATGTACAACACTACGTGTTGCTTCTCTTTTCAATCCATGTTGGTTGAATGACTTTTTGACATTAGCCTTGGATTGAAATGCACTTTCAAGTGATTGCTCAACATGCCTACACAATCTTTGCTCATGCATTTCAAGTGAACCCATCAAATCATGAACACTTAAACTAGAGAAATCTTTAGTTTCTTCAATGATAGCAACTATGTTATTGTACTTGAAAGAAAGACTTCTTCTCACATACCACATTGTCATTCACATTGTCACCTAGACTTCTCATTTGATTCACCACTTCAATAACTTTAGAAAAATAATCTTTCAAAGACTCATTTTCTTTCATTTGCAAATTTTGAAAATCTCTTTTGAGAGTCAAGAGCTTTACCGTTCTAGCCTTTTCGGTGCCTTAAACTCCTTTTTGCAAAATCTCACATACTTCTTTAGCACTTCAGCTCCAATGATTCTTAGAAATAATTTGTCGGAGATGCTTTGTTGGATGAGGATGAGAGTTTTTGCATTTTTCTTCATATTCTCCTCTTCTTGTTGGGATGAAGCCTCTATCTTTCCCTTATCTTTGTCTTTTCCCTCTTTCTTTTCAAACCCTTCTTCCACTATCTCCCAAAGATCTTGTGAAATTAAGAGAGTCTTCATTTTTGATACTTCAATAATCATAGTTCTCACCTTCAAAGATGAGATCAGAACTTTAGGGCACCCATGCTACTCCTTGCATAGCCATGGTGCTCTCCTCTTCTTCTGCTTTGAAGATCCCTCTTGAAATCTCAGCAACACAGCTCTAATACCATTATGTTAGCTTAGACAAAAATCTAAATCAAACACATTTTGTGGAAAAAGATTTAATGGAGACGGGAAAGAGAGGGGGGGAAAGAGAGGGACCGGGCAGCTGCTCTGTTCGCTGCCCTGCCTCGCAGATTTTCTATTCACTTGAAAATGTTTATGTTACAATCATCCCTTCAAATCCCTAACTCTATTGTGGGGGCCAGCTTATATACTGTGGCCCACTCAACACTAAGCTCATACACATAGCATTAAACTTAACAATTAATGATGTAAGAAGATGAAATGGCCCACTCAACACTAAGCCCATACACATAACATTAAACTTAACAATTAATGATGTAAGAAGATGAAATGAAGATCAACTGGTAACATTCGGTATCTTATATCACAACAAACTTTTTGTGAATGTGTTCATTCATATGTTAATTTAACAATAAAATTATGATGGAAATCTACTTTAAGTTGCAGAAAGTCAAATGATGCATACTGCATTCAAGAAATCAAATACTTTCGACTTCTTCATAGCATCAGTTGCGTTTCGCCTAAGTGCCTGTACACACATCACCATAAGCAAATCTTTCATTAGATATATCAAATTCAGCCACATTGGAAAGGAGCAAAAGTAACCAACATTTGAAAGAAAAATAGTCACAATGACTTGTAGCCCTCATATAAATACGATCTACACATTCAAAATGATCAAAAGTTAGCGTAGCAAGAAAAGGTAAAATAACTGACCGTCCTAAAATTTTCAAAAGATACATGATCGTCATCATTAGGCTCCAACAAGACAAACTGAGACCTAATATATATGAGCTCTGTTTCTGTGAGGGCTTTTGATAAAGCCTGTAAAGAAGGAAAACATAGTGATGATACATCAAGAATCTGTGCAAACTCTGTTGTAGCAGAAAATGAGCCCATTTGGAACAATTCAAAGGGTAGGCTTAATTTAGAATAATTTATAACAAATAATTGATGTTAACTCAATGGTAATGAACTTGTTTCTGTTTAAAAGATTGACAACAGCTGGCCTGATTTTTCTTAAGGAAATCAAACAAAAGAGGAATTTGATAATCAAGCAAAGATTAAGGGTGAGATACAAGTCACACTTTTGCGCAAGCAGTTCTACAACAGCTTAATGAAAAAAACAAAGTCGAAGATCAAGGCAAACCTTATTAATCATGAAACAGTGCTGCTAGCAAAAATTTATTAATGAGCCATACTGCCAAAAAGTGACTAATTAAACCCAGATCCAATGTGCATTATCAACAGGGAAATTTTAAATAAATTACACAATAGAAGAGCAGATCGTGTCATAGCAATTAAAGCAGAGGACTCGAAACAAATCTGAATTTTGTCAGTCAATTAGTTACTTTGAAAATATAATGGCTTGAGAATTTGATAATAAATGATTATCATGTCCATCCATCACTTCCAAACACATTCACAAAAAATCCAAATTCAACTTGTAATCCGTATATAATAGGCAAGCATATGGTTTTAGCACATTGATAAATAGTTACAGTTCCACCGAAGCACTTATGAATCAAACTATTTAATCAAGAACTGTTCTTTTTCATATTGTTCCAGAGATAATAGCTGGTATAAATTGAGTTTACTAGGTATAAGCACCATAGAGAGTTCCTATGTTAAATATGGCAGCAGATTACTATGACCCCTTGGGTTAGATATAGGATTACAGGTCCACAATATCAATTAAATTTTTTCGATATATCAAAAGGAACTTCCATCTGAAACTGTGTCGATAACAAGGATAACTAGTAAGCAAGTTTCTACTTACAACACCATGGCAATGCAAGAATAGTAACATACTGTGAAATCATGAAGAGGAGAAGAATAGGCCATCAAGAAAATTAAACCTTTAGTGCTGCCTGTTTGAAAGGAGTAACACGAATGTAGGACTTCACTAACTTGTAGATCAAGATGTCTAGTGGAACTTGTCGGTGCCGATCAAGCAACCATGGGTGAGCTGACATTACATTACAGAATCTTGAGGCTCAAGCAATAAACCAGAGTTTTAATACCCCCCATAAAAAATAATGAAGTTTTAGTGTTGCAGTAAACTTACTAATCATCATTTAGAACCTACAATCTATATACTAAATAAAACAGTATATGAAGTGGACTACATACTCAGAGCCTGCACGGCAGTCATTCTTTTTCTGTAATCCTTATTCAGAAGCCTTCTTACAAAATCTTTGGCTTCTGGAGAAATAAAAGGCCAAGGCGATTCATGTAAATTAGGATCATCTCTCAGCACAGAGTGGAAGATTCCTGATTCTGTCCGTGCCCAGAATGGTCTGCTACCACACAACAAGATATATGATATAACACCTATGCTCCATATGTCTGCTTCAACTCCATATGACCTATGAAGGACTTCTGGAGCAACATAATATGCACTGCCAACAATGTCATTTAATCTTTCATCTACAAAGAAAACAAAAATCCAAGAAAGGTTGATCCCTGATTCAGAAAGAATTACATCATAAACAAGTAGCTTGAGCAACTTAGCTGTCAGGAACATGGAATTATATTGCGAATACTATGAAGAACACATGATCTTTTAGAGGAAATGGTTGATAATTGAGGCAATGAATAACTATCAAGGTAGGATAACAACAGCCACATAAGGTATAATAGTCAAGAAGGAACAAATTCAATGATCTTCATAGGGTATAATAGTGAAAACAATTACAACATTACAAGTTTAAACTTCTAATCTACTGTGGTGAGCCCCCAAGTACCTGGTTTGACAAAATCTGTCAGGAACATGGAATTATATTGCGAATACTATAAAGAACACATGATCTTTTATAGGAAATGGTTGATAATTGAGGCAATGAACAACTATCAAGGAAGGATAACAACAGTCACATAAGGTATAATAGTCAAGAAGGAACAAAGTCAATGATCTTCATAGGGTATAATAGTAAAAACAATTACAACATTACAAGTTTAAACTTCTAATCCACTGTGGTGAGCACCCAAGTACCTGGTTTGACAAAATCTGAGAGGCCAAAGTCAATGATCTTCACAGGAGCTTTCTCATCTGTAGTAGTGAACAGAAAATTCTGCAAAAGCTCAACGCAATATTTAAGTAGAATTTTGTCTTTTTGAGAAGATTACACTAGTTATATGCTAACTAATAAAATAAACCAAACCTCAGGCTTTAGATCTCGATGAACAACACCTTGAAGGTGAAAAAAGGCAATTACATTTAGTATTTGTACGATGATTACTTTAGCATCCTCCTCTGCATATCTCCCACCTCTTTAAAAGTAAAAAAGGAACAAGATTCACTGACAACTGAATAGCTGTTGATGTTCCAATTATTTTCATATATAATAGAAGTTACCTCCATAGGATTCTATCTAATAGTTCTCCACCTTCGCACAATCTGGTATAGAAGAAGACAACAAATATACTAACTTATATGATTCAATTAGAATATTGTTGGTTCATAAAACTAATATCGAGAAACAGAGCATTTCGTTGCTGCTTGCTAACCTTCTCCATACCTCCCCACCTTATTATACTTTCTTCTTTTTTTTCCCATTTCCAATATGTACAAACCATCCATGTCTAAACCATGTTTGTAGTTAAAATATTTGATAACTGGCTAAAAGAAAGTAACCAAAAAATGCAGGAAATAATTACAAGAGAAAGGGGAAAGAGAACATACTCCATGACAATGTAGACATTTAATGAATCCTCACATGCATCATATAATTTGGTCATATTTTTGTGATGAGATAAAGCTTTCAAGATCATGACTTCCCTGCGGACGTCTTCGATTGCAATTGCAGTTGTCATCTAACCAAAATAAGTTTCCATCAGAAGAATATCTTCTGAGCAACAAATTTCTTATGGCTCAAGTATAGATTCTGTGGTTTAAAGTGCATGAATCACGAGAAAATACAACCAAACAGAGATGAACTATCAACAATTACTAGAAGACATAAGATAAGTAAAGACATATATCTAGCACTTTTACTCTCTTTACAGTGTTAATTGTTGTTTAATTGGAAAGAGTAGGTAACGCCAATGGGACAGTAATTCGAATCAAATGTTTTGTACTAAGCAACTAAACAAGACCCAGAAAGATTAACTTGTCCTTCAAGTTCAAAAATAAATTAAAACTAATATAAGAAAAACAAAAGCAATATTCTAGGCATTGCTTTTAGTTAAGTTGTGAAAGTACTATCTTGCTAAGCAGGAAGGCTATTCAGGAAGCAGAAAGCCAAACTGCTAATAAGCTTTAGACTAATCCAAAATCAATTTAAAGTCAATTACTGCATCTAAAACTATTGACATGAAAGGAAAGAAGAAAAGTAGCGAAGCTCGGATCTTTCACAAAAGCACGCCCAACGAAAAGAATCATCTTTTGTAACGTGATTTGTTCAATGATCAGGAAGAATATAATGTATGTTAGCATGATGATTTTGTAGGCGAGAATTAAGAAAGACGATCCTGTCTCAGGCGAGGAATGGAGTAGGAATAAGAAGATTCAATGAAGAAATCAAAAAGCAAACAAACAAAAGTACACAAGTATACAATGGGGGAAATGGCTACTTATATACTGTACCTTATCTTTGGAGATGATCTTTACCGCCACGAGCTGGCCCTTGTAATCCCCCTTCTTCACCCTCGCTGAGCACGTATGCCCGAAATGCCCCCGGCCGATCTCCTTTTCGAGCTCATACTTTGCCGCGAAGTTCGTCCCGAACCCAAAGTTCTTATCCAACAGCGGCTTCTCCTCCGGCGCCAGTCCGCTGCTGCCATCGCCATCAGTGGCGTGATCACTGCGCGCGCGCGAGCCCTGGCGCCTGGCGAGCGCGGCCTTGATGTGCTTCGCCGGCGATAGAGGGGGGAAGGGACGGCTGAAGAACCTCCTCCAAGGGGTGGACCTCGACGGGGAATGTGTTTTAGCGGTGTCTAGGGGGCCGCTAGGGGTGCTGCGTGGGTAGTGACCAGGCGTAGGGTTGCCAGTGGAGCAGCGGGCGGCGAGGGGGCCCTTGGCTGGGGACGTCTCGGAAGGGAATTGGCGGTGGTCGTGATCGCCGACACCGTCGCCGCCCACGTCCTCGTTGTCGACGGCGAAGTCCCTGGCGTAACACTGGCCCATCACCTTACACCTCTCGTCCTCTGTATGAAGAAAATTAACGATTTTAAATTTGAAGTTGGAGAAATGATTTGGAGAGGGTGGCAGTTGATTGAATTCCAAAGAAAAATCATGGCGGAGGGAGAGAGGAAAGAAAAGAAGGTAGGATTTTTGTCGGAATTTATTCAGATTAAATTCTTTCCTTCCATTCAATTACTATATTGATGATAGTAATAATCACTAGATTTCTTGTTCAATTTTTTCGTTTGAATTTTTTCTATGATTGCAATAACTATTGGTTTATTGCCTTAATTGATCGAGAAAATTTGTAAATGTCAATGTAGGAAGCATCTATAACTTCCCCAATAGAATACTAAATTCGAGTCGAGATTCATAATTTTTTTTAAAAAATCGAACATAAACTGATTTTCTTTTAGATCTGAACCAAAAAAGTTCAACCTTAGTTCGATCGATTCGAGATAAAAAAAAAATCAAACTAAAATAAAAAATAAATGTTTTTGTTGAAGTTGCAATTAGAAGCACAATAAACTCAATTACACGTACAAAATTCACATATAGCCCACAAAGTCTAATTTATTGCACATTAAATCAATACATGGAAATGGAAGCGGCAGTATTACGTGCACGATAAACAAACGTACTTCACCTGAAATATATAGAGATAAACCCAAATTAATTCATTGAGCCTCAATTAACACATATTATTAGGGTTTCAAGACCCTCAGCGATCCCTCAACCCATCTTCGTTTCCTCCTCTTCCTCGACGAAGGCCGAGATCGGGAACGACCTCCCGATCCCGACGGCAGACTTGAAGTAAATCTTCTCCCCGGCCGGGTCGACGATGCTCATCTCCGTGATGGGCACCCACAGCATGACCTGCTTGCTCCTCACCCCGGTCATTCTCTTCATCCGCTTCATCTCCACGTACGCCGTCACCTCCCGGTCGTAGCGCACGCGCGTGCCGGTGCCGGTGAAGAAGTGGTCGTACGGCTCCTTCTGCTTCATCCACACGAAGCCCGTCTCCCGCACCCACCCGCACTCCTCGAGGTTCTTCAAGGGGAGGATTCCCTTGGGGAAGCCGAGCGCTTCCAGCATCTGTAGGGAGTGGAGGTAGCACGCTTCGGCGCCGTGGATGATCTCGGCGCCGGCCCTGCTCTCGTCGGCGGCGACAAGGGAGCCCATGGCTGCTGCCACTGTACTCTGGATTTGATTGCTGGGATCTTTGTGTTGGAGAGCTGGCTAGCCGTGGGGAGAAGAGGGGTTCTTGCGGGAGATTTTAAGGTGGTGGAAGGTGGGAAGGTGAACAAACTTCGAATAGGTAGGTCATCAAGAAGTGCCAAATTCGGTATTAACAAAGTCCATGAGGTGGGCAGAGGAAGTTAAGATCGAACTACCTAATTAAACAGGAAGGACCTAAAATAAATCAATTGATCAGGTAGGTGCATGAGTAACAAGGATGATCATTTCTTAAGCAAAATTTTTAAAGAAATATTGCCTATGTAATGACATAGAAAGCAGTGTCGGTTTGGCTGTCTAAGAGGCTTGTTTGGGAAATTGTTGTGCAAGTATTGCTGACTTGAGCTTGAATGATTCCAGGGTCGAGCTCACGGTGAGAGGGTGATTGGCTCACTGATGCAGCAAACAAGAGCTCGCGATGTGCAACGAGAGATCGACGGGGATCATGAAAAGGTTGAGCGAGTTCATATACAAGTGAACAGTACCCCCGCACCGTGCTATTCAATGGTGTGCTGTGGGTAAACGGCGCACAAGTCTTTGTTATCAGTAATTAGATTGCTCTGTAGGCCTGATCCAAAGTTGCTGAAGTAAATAGGTTTACGATTTACAGAATTATGATTTCATTACACATTAAGATATATGTTTGCATTTGTTTCCCCACGGGTATAGATAATTGTGTTAAAATTTTGAAAAAGAGAAGTTTGAATTCACATAAAAAGGAGCCATGCCGCACCTTGCAGTCTGAGGAACCATTTCAGACTCCAGATAAACCTAAATAATCTCGTTATCTTTTAAGCTGTCTTTTAACCTTAGATTCCAGGTAATCTTTCACGTATAAATTATGATCGAGACCGTAAAACTTTCTAAATTATGTAAACATAAAATTTCAGACAGAGGCATCAGAAGAATATACATAATCAGATGAAAAGGGAATCCTCGAAATGAATCATTACTAGACCTGTAACCTGGAGATAATTGGGTTATAAACACTGGTAGATTTTCTAGGTTCCAGCAAAAGAACATTAGATATTCAACAGAGTATGATTACACTTTTACTATCAAGAACACAAGCAACAAACACTCTTAAGCATAGAGAGTAATATAGTTCTTTCAAAGTTCAATACTTCAGTCTCAGTCAACCAATATTGCAATGTTTGAAATAGGATCATGAGAGCGAGAATAACAAGCCTAGTCGACTTTGGTGTACTTCCGGACAACGAAGGCCAAGCTCAGTATCATTATGGGCACAAGGAACTGCAATATTTTGATTACAAACTCCGAGGTTTTGTCTGGGTTGTAGGGCGCTTGCAGAGGTTGCACATAGGCACGCTTTGTTGGAACTGTTGCAGAATCTATCTGCCCGATGTGGTACTTAGCCATCATATCCCTGGCGCTGGTGCTGTGACCTATATCTTCGAAGTCATTGGTTGCGTCTTTTCCTGGACGGAGATCAAGGAGAATGTATTATGATCAAGGAGAAAGTATTATTCATAGAGCAATAAGAAGATCAAGATGTGTCTAGTGTTTCTAACTGTTCCGTTCAGCCTTACTTTTGGTAAAAGCAGAGACACCCTCCGATCAAAAGAGAACAAATAAGATTTAGATGGCAATAACAGAATAATTTCATACCAGTTGCCGCTAAGAGAACTTCATCACCACCCGGATGCTCATCCATGAATGGGGTAACATCATAGACCTAGAAGTAAGTATTGGTTCACACGGCATAAAAGGAAACTGGTTAAATCTTTTATGCCAACAGTAGGCACTAATCATAAGCACACTGGATTTTTCTCACAAAAACTGAACTAATACTAGAACTAGCACAGATGATTCTTCAGATAAGCGATGCATTCGATGACTATGAATTGTAAGGCATATAGGTTAGCACCCAAAATTTTCAACAAGATACACAGGATATAGTTGTATGTGTTTTAGTCAGTTCGTAGAGGAAATATTTTACAGACAATAAGAAGAAGGTATCAAAAAAAGATGTGGAAAAGGAAGACAATATATTTGTGAAAAGAAGTGGCATGCCGCAGTTGCAACAAAAGGAAAATGCGGTCATAGCCTGTGAAGATAAAAAAAAATGAAAAGAAGTCATAGACAAACATGAAACTTTGAGAAAAAAATAAAAAAGAAAAGGTAGATTTTTCTGGGAAGGGGAAGTAAAACATTAAAAAAGGAAATCACTCTATCTTTTCTCTCTCAATTCCTCTCCCTCTTATCTATTCTCTCTACCTTCTATTTTCATCTGCTCTTCTCCAACAACCTAGTCCAGCATCACGTGCACTCATGACACACAGGAACACAGGTTTTCCTTCTCTTTTTCACATTGCCAAAGGTGAGTGTAGATCGTCGAGTACGATCCTGATTATACTATTGACAAATATTAGGATCGGCTTGTAGTTGAGGGTTCTTCTTATATTTGTTTATTAATTTGGACCCGACAACTTCAACTCGCTGTCAAGAATGTTTTTTTACTTTACGGTGATTTAATAATAAAAGAAGTCTATGCTACAAAATATATTTGGAAAGATGACATGCAAGTTAAATAAAATACATCTATGATCTCAAACAAATTCCAAGAGCTTGCTTTTAAAATTTTGACCTATTAGCTAAATTTGTTAAGTCTGTAACACCACATTTCCATCGTTAGGGCCTCTATTATGTGGTAGGATCTCAATCCTAACAACTTTAATTGCCATGATGTGTCAAGTTTTAGGCTATCCTCAATGCGCTTGGACACCCTCATATTGGGTCTTCACTATATCAAATTCCTATGATCATGTAGTTCCGAGTTCTCATGCTCCATTTGATCTAGAATTCTCCGGTCTAATTCTGAGTGGTGTTTGATTAGTTAGGCAGTCATGGAGCATTTTGACAAAGTTTGAACTTTATCCTGAAAATTGACACAACAAATTTTAGAAGGCAAATTAACTATAATACTTATTGAAATCAACAAAAGTTCATGGGGCCAAGTTGACAGAAACTAAACTTCAGACGAGCTATCATTTTCTAAAATCTAAATTTTCCTAAGAACATTGATATCAGTACAGAAGGAGATTGCTGAAGAGTGAACCAACTTCTCCGCATTGAATTCTCAAATTATCACTGGGACAGATACACATTAGCTGCAGTATTTTCCTTTCAAGCCAATTCTGAAACAGGGCAATCTACCATATAAAACTTTCACACCTACGAAATATTGCGGTCGTATAGCAATTATTCACAGCCATATATGGTGGTGGCTCGTGAATAGAATCAAGTCCATTTTTCCAATCAATAGATCGGCAATTAAAAATGTTTTATCACTCCAGAGAGCATCTTAATCGGCACTGACTAAAGGCAGTTCAATTGTTTATCTGTTTCAACCAGAATCATTCACGGTACCGAATCCCGGATTCGCTTAATAGTAAACAAGCGAGCAACAAAAGACTAAGGTAGTATACATGCAATATTGGTCGGATCCATGCTTTCTACCGACATGTTTCTAGCATCGCAAAGGGAACACCGCGAATCCATGAAATAAGAACCCTAAGTCCCTAACCAAAAAGGCAAAAAGGGTTAACGCTTTCTCCACACCAAAAAAAATCCCCTTTCCCCCAAATCTCAAGCGAACAACTTTTAGCCCTCACAAAAGATGCAAAATACTTGCTAAACCTCATCTGAAACCATTGTGAATGAATTGAACTAAACGAAATCGACAAATCAAACAAACGGGGGAATACAAAAAAATTAAAAGGACAAGAAGACAAATCGCAATGGGATTAAAAGTAAGGACCTTTCCGTCGATGATGAGCCAGCAATCTTTGGTAACGTTATGCTTGGAGACCTCATCGAAATGATACAACTTCGAGTCGGCCATTTCCTCCAACGATGGGGCGCCGATCTGCAAAAACAACAGCTCCAATATGTAGTAAAGAACAAAGGCGTCCGTTTTAATGATGCTAGAAAGGTTAGCACGTGACTCACAGCTCCAGCACACACCCGCGCCGCAATTCCTTGAAGCCGCCGGAGTGAATCTTTCTCTTCCCCAATACACCGCCACCAACGCCGCTTGGAAGCACTCCCCACGTGTATTATACGAAACAGGAAAGGAACGGTGTCCGGACCACCTAATTTACTTTTATGCCCTCAATCGTCGCATGAAATTACGACTAGGGTATGAGATTACGACTAGTCAGCATTAAATGCCCGATCCGGTACCGGCCTTCTTATTGGCAGGCAGAAAAGAGTTGCGGGTTCCACTTGAATATTATTTCTATTTTTGGGCTCTTGGAGGTATCTGCTGTCCTAGCAGTCACCTTTCATTTTTTTTGTTTGTGTTAAATTAAAAATATAAATAATTAATAGTTACATAAACATAAGATCACATATTCACATCAAGTGAAGCAAAAGTGTGAATTGAGCTTTTATCTTCATTTACAGTCCTTTTTTTTTCAGTAAACAATTTGATAGTATTAAATTTTATTATCATCAACAAGGAAAACTATTAAATGTATATTTAATGTACATAATTTGAATTAAAATAATATAGAAATAATGATAAAAAAATCAATTTAGTCGTTATTGAACTATGCTATTAATAAAATTTATCAACCTCCTCAAGTTGAAAATTATGGATTCTCTATCCATTGAATAAAATTCATATTTAAAATGTTTCTTAATAATTTATTTGTAAATTAAATATAAAATTTTAAATCAAAAAACAAAAAAAAAATATTTTGGACCATCAAGCACCACTTAATATTTTAAGTAGTATTTCATACAAAACAAGAAACCTCTAAATCTAATGATAATTCAAAATAATATTATCATGTTTAAAAATTCAGTTATTATTTAATTAAAAAAAAGTTCCTATATCATAAGGGATTTAGATAAAATATTCTATACTTATCCACCTACACCCATTTTGGTCTAGTTTTTCGGTCTACTTATGGTTTTGCGGCTAGCAAAATCAAGAAGCTAAAGTGTTTAGCCCTTGTTCCAACCCACAAGTTAGCACTGTAGTTAAGAAGCAGGAGTGAAGCTGCTTCTCTGCCTCGACTTCTGTTCTAACTCATAAATAAAATGTATGTTTTCTCTCAATCAACTCTCAATTCTTATAATTTTTTTAATAATACACCGTGATCATAATTTTATATTTTTAATAATTTAAAATATATTTTTATTA
This sequence comes from Costus lasius, assembly GCA_027563935.2. Lineage (NCBI taxonomy): Eukaryota > Viridiplantae > Streptophyta > Magnoliopsida > Zingiberales > Costaceae > Costus > Costus lasius. The sequence continues at coordinate 143,180,066 of CM050447.1, read as the reverse complement.
TTAAAATCTTATTTGTGAATATCAAAATTGACTTATTAGCTTTATAAATTTTAAATAATGTAACCTAATTATCCCATAATATTTTTAATAAATATTTTAATTATAGTTAACTATAAATTTAGTCATATAATTTTTATCGTAGTAATTTTAATTATGTTGAAAAGCTTGTCATTTGCCAACTCCATCTTTTGTGCCGTAGAAGACCATGCTTTGGTGGATTGATTATACCATACATTGAGCTAGTTGTCCAATGCCGTAGAAGACCATGCTTTGGTGGATTGATTATACCATACATTGAGCTAGTTGTCCAATTGACCACAATGAGCTCTACCAAGAAAAGTCAACCAAAAATATGCCGTGATAAAAGAACAAGAATTGTCAAATGCAAAACAAGAGAAGGGAAGATAAACATCAAACTTAACTTACATTTTTTTTTTCCTTTATTATACTTTGCGATGCGTGATAGATTTGACTTTTTTACATCATTCTATTTGTTATCGACATCATAGTCCACTGAATACTTCAATGGTCTCGAAGGCTTGCAATAAGTAACACGCCTTCTTGCTGATTATTCTGCTATTGGACACGAGACGAGAATTTGATCAACAAGGAACTCAAACTCTGCACGGAGATGAAAGCTGAATTGATTAGGATTTATGAACTTGTTTCCACAAGAATACAATGTGCAGATGCATATCTACTGGAGCACATAATCAATCGACTATAACTAATGTTCAAGGAATAGCTGGACAGAATAATTTGTGCATCTGCATCTTCACATCTTTACACGTTTGGCAGCTGCACAGGCAGTCTCAAGATCCCCAAGGAAGAAAAGAAATCCATCGGCGATCAGTGATTGATGCTCTTCGTTGCCTGGCAGAGGCGTCGCGCCATCCTCGATTCTGGTTAGAGGTTTACCTGAGCCAAGGTACCTCTGGATTTCACCTTGATGGATCAGAAAGTAATCACTTCCTTCTCTGATGATCTTTAAGCCCCTGAGATGCAATAATCAAAAAAAAATTGTGAGGTTTCAGCTACTACAATTTCCTATAGAATACTGCAACTAAATAGTTGTACTGTGATCTGGTCTAAAGCTATTAACGTCTCTGCTAAAACTAATCATTGATGAGATTTGTATTGTTCATGCCTTGAAAGACAATCAACTTTGTGAGCTAGTCAAGCTTCTTCCCTAATCTTGCTTATGAATGCTGGTGCTACAAAAGCAAGATTATCAAGGTCATTTACTAACCTAAGGATTACAATAAGAAGACAGTGCATAAAATATAAACCATTAAAGAAAAAAAATTACTCTTCGGTTCTGAGAATGAAACTAGTTCACAGATGAAAAGAAATAGAATTAGACACAATTTTGTTTGATTCTTGTAAAGTTTACAGCGAAATCAAACAATAGAATCTTAACGCAACTACACAAGGGAAAATTTTTTTAAGCAGGAGCTGCTTAGAAAAAGTTAAGCAACCCCTCTATAAAATATTTCACGATCATAAAAAAATTCTAAAAAAATTTCACGATGTAGTCCACGATGAGAGCTATCCATGGACACCAAGATCGTGGAATTTGGATGTATCCACGATGAGATATCGTGGATACAAAAATCATGGATTTTTTGCTACAGTAAATGGGCCAGAAATCCACGATGTTTGTATCCACGATATCTCATTATGGATACATCCAAATTTTACGATTTTGGTGTCTATGAATAGCTCTCATCGTGAACATCGTGGAATTTTTTTAGAATTTTTCATGATCATGAAATATTTTAGAGGAGGATTGCTGCACGATCTTGAACAACAGTGGGTTGCTTAGAAATTTTTTTCTAACACAAGCATGTCAAACTTCTTAGGAATACAGATTAAGATTGTGTAACTAATTTCTTGAGTGTACTTGGAGACAGGAGTGATTTTAAGATTTTAAACAAAAAACATAACTCAGGATGGCCAAATTTTCCATCAGGAAATTCAGTATTAAGTAAATTTGTGAAGTAATGCCTATCCATTCATAAAATTATACTATGCAGTATGAGATAGATCTTTTTAGGGGAAAGAAGAAATTCAGTATTAAGCAAATTTGTAATGTCGTCAGCCACGTGACGTCATTATGCTTAGGTCACGACTCACAAAGTTTTGTTACGAACTTTTGCAAAAGTTATTGCTTTGCTGGGTATCCTCCACACCAACTAAAAGAAGAATTGACTAGGGGCGTTGACATAGGAGGGCTTAGTCAAGCAATTAATTAAGTCGTTTTTGGAATTTTATAATTTTTTCATGTTCTTCAAAAGAATTTTTTTTTTTTTGAAAAATCTTTTCTATTCTATGTTGACTAGTGCTAAAATACTCATCAGGTCTGGTCTCCGAACCTATTTAAACAAGCAAACAATGTTTCTTATAAGAGCAGAGGATTTCCACATCTCTCTCCATCTCCTCCTTTTGTGTGGCCTTTGCTGGTGGAAATTGAGAAAAAAAAGAAAGAGAAGCGGTGATGGAGAAAGGAACTAGTGATGAAAGAGGAAAGAGATCATGGGCTGCCTCGCCATTGCCAACCATGATGGAGAAAGGAACTGGTGATGAAAGAGAAAAGAGATCATGGGCTGCCTCGCCACCCACTCTAGCAACTCCTAAAACTGCAGCAGTCGTTGAGGAGGAGGAGGAAGAAGAAAGCATGACCAAGTTCTACGCTCTGCTTGGGAGAATTAGAGCCATGAGAGACCTCGCCAGAACAAGAAATGGTGAAACTAAGAGGCAAAGGACTGGACCGTCGCGGCTTTGGAAACCAACCTTCTTGCTGGAGGACTTCAAGAACGGGACGGAAGCCAGCATAGCAGCAGAAACAGAAGCAGCAGCAACAGTAGAGGGGGAGGAAGAAGGGAACAGCAGTGACTGCACCGATCGAAGTGGGAAGAGATCAACAGAATATTATGTAGATCTCAATCTCTCTCTTTAAGCCTGGATTATAATTAAAGGCTTTGTTGCTTGCATAAATCTGAACTTAGAATCTCTTTTGAAAGGATGAAGGGAAGCTTTCATTTTCTTGCCTCGCAATTTCGGACAGGGTCACCCGCAGATCTAATAAAAATATAAATTTTAAAATGATAATAAACTAACTATGCTTTAAGAATTACATTTTCAGCAAATATATTACGTAATTCTACGACTTGCTGCTTCAGCTGAGGACAAAAGACAGTTCATCATCAATGCAGTCTCAAAATATGAACACAAGAGAAACGAACCGGTCAAAGGGAAAAGACATCTTGATGTTGTTGATTGTATTTTTTTTCTTTTTTTTACTATGTTCGTGAGAGTTTTTAAGAATTTTCTATATCTCCAGCCGTGATCGTATACTCTTTTATATAGAAAATTCCCTTATAAGAGATGAGTATAGAGGGTTCATCCATTATAATTAACCACTTAGATAAAAATTGAAAGTGTAGAATATAGAGTAAATAATTTTATATATCGTAGTGTTTTATAAATTTTATTTTTTAAAGTACTTTTCGGTCAATCAATTAACTTGTTATAAAAAGAAATTTTTTTTTAAAACAGTAATAAGATTTAAAAATTAATTAGGTTTTTAATTAAATTAAATTTTTTATTTGCATAAATAATTCTCTTTATAACGGTTGTTAAAATTATTATTAAAATAATTAAATTAAATATTATGTATATAAGATTAGTTATTCATATTATGTTTATTAAGTGCAATTTATGCTCAATTTGAATTTAATTGGCAGCTCATTCCTTTTAGTGGCAGAATTTTTTTTTAAAAAAAATTATGAAATTAATTCTTCCTGCTAAATTTAAAATTCGTAATTTGAAATAAATCACAATATATAAAGTAAAACACTTAGAAGAGCAAGCTAATTAATAGGAAATAACTATGTACAATAAATTCAGAAAATAAATCCTAATTACCAGGGATTGACACATATTTGATCTTGTTGAATGCAATTTTAGAAATTTAATAAATTTTTATATTATAACTTTTGTTACATTTTTAACTATTATTATGAAACACACTATTACTTTTATTATTATTATTATTATTTATTTATTTTTATAGAGATAGATCAGTAAGATTATCGTTACAAAATTGTAATATTGCAAAACAATTCGTATGTAACAGTACTAAACAACATTCAACGGTAAAAAAGATAAATGTTAACAGATGTAATAAAGTATGTAATAAATTAATGTTGTAGAATTAGAAAACAAAGGCCCGTTTGACCTACTTCTAGGTCTATTTATGATTTTACGGTTAACAAGAATTAAGGAGCTGAGGCGTTTAACTCTTCAGCTTCTTTGTTCTAACTCATAAATTAGTTGTTTATAAAAATAGGGGTGAAGCTGATTCTCTGGCCCCCACCTGCTTATGCTTAATAACCCTTATAAGTAATAATAATTTTTTAATAATATAACTCATAATATTTTTAATAAATTTTTTAATTATAGTTAACTATAAATTTAATTATATAATTTTTATCTTAGTAATTTTTTAATAAAAAAATATTTATTATAAATAGAATAACATAACCATAAGTTGTACATCCAAATATTCTCAAACTTCTTCGGCCAGTATTTTTTCAATCAAGACTTTTTTAATCAGCAAAAGCTATAAATAGAAACTGGTCCAGCGAAAGTCACGTAGCAGCCCATAATTAATTGGAATTGAAATCACCGTAATTTTGGCAAATACTAGATTAACGTAAAAAGCTGTAAGTTTCGGCAAATAAGGCAACTACCGCACAGGTTTAAGAGGCAATTAAACAATTACATATCAATTAATAATAATAAATACTAATAAAGCAGATTGTATATTATATCTGATATAGGATTTTTTAATTAATCAAAGCACAAATATTTCTTTAAACAATAGTTTTTTTATTTACTTGATAGCCACTAGAACTTGGGGCAATTAATGCTGTATTTAGTAGAAAAGAAAAAAAAAGTTAAAAGGAAAAGAAAGTAAGAAAAAAGGTAAAATAAAGAAAAAAAAAATAATAAGATTTTCCATCATTGTGTTTATTTAGAAAGAAAGAAAATTAGAAAGATTGATAAATATATTCAATTTTTTTTTATGTCGATGACGATGATGAGAGACGACAGTGAAATGACGACGATAAGAGATGAGAGGCAACGGTCAAGAGGTGACGATAATGACGATAATGGCAATAGAGATGGCGATGACAACAATAACAATGATGACACGATGACAACGATGATGAAGAAGGTTGCAAGAAAAGCATGAGAGGGAGAGCGAGCATAAAAAAGAAAAGGGTGAAAATAGATATGAGAAAGGCAAATCCAACTTTCTGTCTGATTTTCTGCCCAATTTGGACAGAAAACAAATAGAGCTATTTTTCCTCTTACTTTCCTTTTATTTTTTCTTCCTTATTTCCATCCGTCTTACTAAACACGATTTTATAGCTCTTCTTCCAACCTTTCATCTATTCCCTTCCCTTTTTCTTCCTACTAAACACACTATTAGGGTTTAAATACCTAATTTCATTAATTAACTTATTTTTTGAAAAACTGTTACCGACAACGGTTAGGATTTTTTTTTCCTTCTTGCTGTCTCTTACATCAATAATGTAAATATTCTTGCACTGCTTCTTTTTATAAACAGAGAGCAAACATGATTTTTCTTTCTTATTTACTTAAAGAGGTAAATAGAAACACATTGATGTGTCAATTTTGTTCTTTAATTTACTAATAAAGAACATAGTAACAAACAATTATTTTATTCTCACATGCGATTTTTATTTTTTACGAGATTTTCTAAAAAGAATGATTTTTTTTACTAATTTATCTACACACAATAAAGAGAACAATGTGATTAACATTAATAAATAAAATTTAATTATCATCAAATTTTTACCGGTCTAAAATTTCATATAGACTTTTATTTAAATAAAAAAATATAAATATAAATTATGAAGTAATAAAACTTGTAAATGATATTTAAAAAAGAGTTAGAAACATATAATCGGAGGCGCGTTATGACTTGTCCTTATGTGAAAATCCAAGCTCTCTTGCAAATTAATTCCGAATTGAACACCTAGAATACAATCAGATATTTTTCTGCTATGGGTATGACTGTAGAGAAGTTGATGAGACGCCCTTTTGACAAAGAGCAGCAAAATTAAAGAAAACCAAAGAGATAAAATAAAATAAAATAACATAAAAGGGGAAGAGGAACTAACAATCTCATGCTTTGTGTTATGGGCAAATTTATTTTTTTAATAATAAACTTAACCACAACCGGTAGATCCCCTCGCGGAGATCTCAGCCCTACACTAGAGTGGCCCGCGACCGGTTAGGATCGCGTTGCGGAAGCTGGCCCAGCACTCTACAAGTCCTCACACCACGTGCGCGAAGGGTTCGGTATGAATACCGCCCCTCGGACACGAATACAGATCTCTCAACTGTGTCAAAGTGATGGAGACTCTCCAAACACTTTGCACTCACAGAAATATCCTCAGCCCGCACTCCTTTCTCTACACAGCCGAGATAGGCACCGGCGCGGCCTCAATCAATCACAAGGGGACGGTGGCGAACACCTTCAAGGGTGCCGGCACACACGTCCTGGACTTTGCAGTGAGCAGGCAAGCAAGCACCTGCAAACAGTCACAAATCCGCACTACACATATGCGGACACAAATAGCGCAAAGAACCGTCCGGACGAAAAGCCACACGAAGTCCGGACGGCGGTAAAGTCTCTATCCACTACACACAAGAAAATCGTCCTACTACCACTACACACGATAGATCAGGGGAGGGTTTACCCTTGTAGCGTGCCACCACTCCACGAGCCGAGCCCACCGAGATCCTCTGAGAAGCTGCGTCGGAAAGTCCGGTCAGAGTCGAAGTGAGACGCGCGTACGAACACGCGCGCAGAAGCTCCTTTCCCCTCTTCCCGCTCGCGTCCGAACCCACGCCGTTCCTCGGCTGAAACAGGGGAAATAATCCCCTCTCCCGTCCATCACTGTCCGGCCACCGGAACTGCGCCGGAGGTTCGGGATCTGGTCGCCGATTATAGGCGACGTCGCTGCCGGAGTATTGTCGTCGGAGAAGCCGCTGCCGACGAGAAATCCACCCCAATGGAAGCTGTGGCTGCGTGGAACCGGCGATCGGAAAATCCGATCGCACTCCCGCGTCTGGCTGCCGGCGCCGGAGGAGATGGTCTCCTCGTTACCTCAGGGCACCGGTGAGTCGATCTGAGAGGGTACGCCGACGAGTCCACGGCCGGAGCCTCGTTGCCGACGCCAAACGATGTCCTCTGTTCCCAGATCTAGAATTCGTCGTCGCCAGACCTTGCACAAGCGCTCGATTCCGCTTGATTGCAACCGCCCCTCGACGAGGATGGGATTTCCATCTTCGTCGCCACGCAACCGCGATCTCCGCCGGTGATTGGCCGAAGATCTCGCTTCCACCGGGGCGGATCCGAAAATCCGCCCTAGGCTCGTCCACGTCGGAGTCCTAGCCCTCAATCGCCGTCGCCCTCGTCGCCACGCCAGCCCGCACCTCCGGCCACCTTCCAAATCCGGCAAGCGTCCATCTGGTTGGCTGAATCGACGGCGGACGGCGTCAATCACGGCGCTGGAAGGAAAACAGGGGAAATTCCCCTCTTCCACGTGCGTGTGCACTGTAGACCGGTCTGAACTGGCTGAACCGGTTCGGTTCAGCCCGGAAGGATGGTTCAGTGCCGGTTCGGGGTCGATTAGACCTCAGAATCGCCCCACAGTTGACCCTCTTCGATGCACACGCTCGCAAGCTCGTGCGAGAGGGTCCGGGGTCCATGGGTCGAGTCAGAAGCCCACATCCACATGTGAACCCACACTCCGTGGTTTGACTCGACCCTCGCCCTGTGGACTTGTGTCAGCCTCAGTGACACGATCGCACACCCGAGTCGTCCATCACGGCTGATGACGAGGGGTCCCATCATCGCTCCATCTCGGTGTGCTTTGGGATTTGTGCTAAATCCCGGGAGCATCACACTTTGCATGATATTGTAAGCCTATTTCTTAAGATTAGTAACGTTAGCATTAGTATATTAAGTATTTTTTTAAAAAATTTATTCCAACAAGATCCATATCTACTGGAGCACATAATCAATCGATTATAACTAATGTTCAAGGAATAGCTGCACAGATTAATTTGTGTATCTGCATCTTCACATCTTTACACGTTTGGCAGCCGCACAGGCGGTTTCAAGATCCCCAAGAAAGAAAAGAAATCCATGGGCGATCAGTGATTGATGCTCTTCGTTGCCTGGCAGAGGCGTCGCCCCATCCTCGATTCTGGTTAGAGGTTTACCTGAGCCAAGGTACCTCTAGATTAGGGGTGTCAAAAGGTATCCGACTTCGCGGGTACTCGACTCGACCCGACCCATTTATGGCGGATTCGGGTACCCGATTAGCTAATCGGGTCAGGTTCGGGTTTACTCCCACGGGTACCCGCGGGTACCCGATACCTGATTATATATAATAAAAAATATATATTTATATTTATATAATAAAATAATTTTTTATAAATATATTTAGTATTAATATTATTTTATAGTTATATTTTATAAAAATAATTTAAAAACAATTTAAAAATAAATATTTTAATTTTAAAAGGGTACCCGTGGGCACCCGTTTCAATACCCGACTCGGGTTTAAACGGGTTCGGGTTTGGCGTGGGTCGGGTCGGGTCGGGTTCAAGTTTAGCCAAAAAAGACGAATATCTGACCTGTTGACATCCCTACTCTGAATTTCACCTTGATGGATCAGAAAGTAATCACTTCCTTCTCTGATGATCTTTAAGCCCCTGAGATGCAATAATAAAAAAAAATTGTGAGGTTTCAGCTACTACAATTTCCTATAGAACACTGCAACTAAATAGTTGTACTGTGATCTGGTCTAAGGCGATTAACGTCTCTGCTAAAACTAATCATTGATGAGATTTGTATTATTCATGCCTTGAAAGACAATCAACTTAGTCAGCTAGTCAAGCTTCTTCCCTAATCTTGCCTATGAATGCTGGTGCTACAAAAGCAAGATTGTCAAGGTCATTTACTAACCTAAGGATTACAATAAGAAGACAGTGTATAAAGTATAAACCATTAAAGAAAGAAAGTTTCTCTTCGGTTCTGAGAATGAAACTAGTTCACAGAAGAAAAGAAATAGAATCAGACACAATTTTGTTTGATTCTTGTAAAGTTTACAGCGAAATCAAACAATAAAATCTTAAAATTATACTATGGAGTGTACTTGGAGACGAGGAGTTATTTTAAGATTTTGAATAAAAAAACAAAACTCAGGATGGCCAAATTTTCCATCAGGAACTTGAGTATTAAGTAAATTTGTGAAGTAATGCCCATCCATTCATAAAATTATACTATGCAGTATGAGATAGATCTTTTTAGGGGAAAGAAGAAATTCAGTATTAAGCAAATTTGTCAGGTCGTCAGCCACGTGACATCATTATGCTTAGGTCACGGTTTACAAAGTTTTGTCCTGTGTCTCTATTCTATGTTGACTAGTGCTAACAGACTCATCAGGTCTGGTCTCCGAACCTATTTAAACAAGCAAACAATGTTTCTTATAAGAGCAGAGGATTTCCACATCTCTCTCCATCTCCTCCTTTTGTGTGGCCTTTGCTGGTGGAAATTGAGAAAAAAAAGAGAAAGAAGCGGTGATGGAGAAAGGAACTAGTGATGAAAGAGGAAAGAGATCATGGGCTGCCTCGCCATTGCCAACCATGATGGAGAAAGGAACTGGTGATGAAAGAGAAAAGAGATCATGGGCTGCCTCGCCACCCACTCTAGCAAATCCTAAAACTGCAGCAGTCGTTGAGGAGGAGGAAGAAGAAGAAAGCATGACCAAGTTCTACGCTCTGCTTGGGAGCATTAGAGCCATGAGAGACTTCGCCAGAACAAGAAATGGTGAAACTAAGAGGCAAAGGACTGGACCGTCGCGGCTTTGGAAACCAACCTTCTTGCTGGAGGACTTCAAGAACGGGACGGAAGCCAGCATAGCAGCAGAAACAGAAGCAGCAGCAACAGTAGAGGGGGAGGAAGAAGGGAACAGCAGTGACTGCACCGATCGAAGTGGGAAGAGATCAACAGAATATTATGTAGATCTCAATCTCTCTCTTTAAGCCTGGATTATAATTAAAGGCTTTGTTGCTTGCATAAATCTGAACTTAGAATCTTTTTTGAAAGGATGAAGGGAAGCTTTCATTTTCTTGCCTCGCAATTTCGGACAGGGTCACCCGCAGATCTAATAAAAATATAAATTTTAAAATGATAATAAACTAACTATGCTTTAAGAATTACATTTTCAGCAAATATATTACGTAATTCTACGACTTGCTGCTTCAGCTGAGGACAAAAGACAGTTCATCATCAATGCAGTCTCAAAATATGAACACAAGAGAAACGAACCGGTCAAAGGGAAAAGACATCTTGATGTTGTTGATTGTATTTTTTTTCTTTTTTTTACTATGTTCGTGAGAGTTTCTATGAATTATCTATATCTTCAGCCGTGATCGTATTCTCTTTTATATAGAAAACTCCCTGTAAGAGATGAGTGTAGAGGATTTATCTCATTGTAATTAACCATTTGGATGAAAATGAGTGTGTAGAGTATAGTGTAAATAATTTTATATATTGTTTTATAAATTTTATTTTTTAAAGTACTTCCCGGCCAATCAATTAACTTGTTATAAATTTTTTTTTTTTAAAACAGTAATAAAATTTAAAAATTAATTAGGTTTTTAATTAAATTAAAATTTTTATTTGCATAAATAATTCTCTTTATAACGGTTGTTAAAACTATTATTAAAATAATTAAATTAAATATTATGTATATAAGATTAGTTATGCATATTATGTTTATTAAGTGCAATTTATGCTCAATTTGAATTTAATTGGCAGCTCATTCCTTTTAGTGGCAGAATTTTTTTTTATAAAAAAATTATGAAATTAATTCTTCCTGCTAAATTTAAAATTTGTAATTTGAAATAAATCACAATATATAAAGTAAAACACTTAGAAGAGCAAGCTAATTAATAGGAAATAACTATGTACAATAAATTCAGAAAATAAATCCTAATTACCAGGGATTGACACATATTTGATCTTGTTGAATGCAATTTTAGAAATTTAATAAATTTTTATATTATAACTTTTGTTACATTTTTAACTATTATTATGAAACACACTATTACTTTTATTATTATTATTATTATTTATTTATTTTTATAGAGATAGATCAGTAAGATTATCGTTACAAAATTGTAATATTGCAAAACAATTCGTATGTAACAGTACTAAACAACATTCAACGGTAAAAAAGATAAATGTTAACAGATGTAATAAAGTATGTAATAAATTAATGTTGTAGAATTAGAAAACAAAGGCCCGTTTGACCTACTTCTAGGTCTATTTATGATTTTACGGTTAACAAGAATTAAGGAGCTGAGGCGTTTAACTCTTCAGCTTCTTTGTTCTAACTCATAAATTAGTTGTTTATAAAAATAGGGGTGAAGCTGATTCTCTGGCCCCCACCTGCTTATGCTTAATAACCCTTATAAGTAATAATAATTTTTTAATAATATAACTCATAATATTTTTAATAAATTTTTTAATTATAGTTAACTATAAATTTAATTATATAATTTTTATCTTAGTAATTTTTTAATAAAAAAATATTTATTATAAATAGAATAACATAACCATAAGTTGTACATCCAAATATTCTCAAACTTCTTCGGCCAGTATTTTTTCAATCAAGACTTTTTTAATCAGCAAAAGCTATAAATAGAAACTGGTCCAGCGAAAGTCACGTAGCAGCCCATAATTAATTGGAATTGAAATCACCGTAATTTTGGCAAATACTAGATTAACGTAAAAAGCTGTAAGTTTCGGCAAATAAGGCAACTACCGCACAGGTTTAAGAGGCAATTAAACAATTACATATCAATTTATAATAATAAATACTAATAAAGCAGATTGTATATTATATCTGATATAGGATTTTTTAATTAATCAAAGCACAAATATTTCTTTAAACAATAGTTTTTTTATTTACTTATAGCCACTAGAACTTGGGGCAATGCTGTATTTAGTAGAAAAGAAAAAAAAAGTTAAAGGAAAAGAAAGTAAGAAAAAAGGTAAAATAAAGAAGAAAAAAAATAATAAGATTTTTCATTGTGTTTATTTAGAAAGAAAGAAAGTTAGAAAGATTGATAAATATATTTAATTTTTTTTTATGTCGATGACGATGATGAGAGACGACAGTGAAATGACGACGATAAGAGATGAAAGGCAACGGTCAAGAGGTGACGATAATGACGATAATGGCAATAGAGATGGCGATGACAACAATAACAATGATGACACGATGACAACGATGATGAAGAAGGTTGCAAGAAAAGCATGAGAGGGAGAGCGGGCATAAAAAAGAAAATGGTGAAAATAGGTATGAGAAAGGCAAATCCAATTTTCTGTCTGATTTTTTGCCAAATTTGGACAGAAAACAAATAGAGCTATTTTTCCTCTTACTTTCCTTTTATTTTTCCTTTCTTATTTCTATTCGTCTTACTAAACACGATTTTATAGCTCTTCTTCCAACTTCCCATCTATTCTCTTCCCTTTTCCTTCCTACTAAACACACTATTAGGGTTTAAATACCTAATTTCATTAATTAACTTATTTTTTGAAAAACTATTACCGAGAACGGTTAGGATTTTTTTTTTCCTTCTTGCTGTCTCTTACATCAATAATGTAAATATTCTTGCACTGCTTCTTTTTATAAACAGAGAGCAAACATGATGTTTCTTTCTTATTTACTAGGTAAATAGAAACACATTGATGTATCAATTTTGTTCTTTAATTTACTAATAAAGAACATAGTAACAAACAATTATTTTATTCTCACATGCGATTTTTATTTTTTACGAGATTTTCTAAAAAGAATGATTTTTTTTACTAATTTATCTACACACAATAAAGAGAACAATGTGATTAACATTAATAAATAAAATTAAATCATCATCAAATTTTTACCTTGGTCTAAAATTTCATATAGGCTTTTATTTAAATAAAAAAATATAAATATAAATTATGAAGTAATAAAACTTGTAAATGATATTTAAAAAAAAAGTTAGAAACATATAATCGGAGGCGCGTTATGACTTGTCCTTAGGTGAAAATCCAAGCTCTCTTGCAAATTAATTCCGAATTGAACACCTAGAATACAATTAGATATTTTTCTACTATGGGTACAACTATAGAGAAGTTGATGAGACGCCCTTTCGACAAAGAGCAGCAAAATTAAAGAAAACCAAAGAGATAAAATAAAATAAAATAACGTAAAAGGGGAAGAGGAACTAACAATCTCATGCTTTGCATGATATTGTAAGCCTATTTCTTAAGATTAGTAACGTTAGCATTAGCATACTAAGTATTTTTTAAAAAAATTTATTCCAACAAGATCCATATCTACTGGAGCACACAATCAATCGATTATAACTAATGTTCAAGGAATAGCTGCACAGAATAATTTGTGTATCTGCATCTTCACATCTTTACACGTTTGGCAGCCGCACAGGCGGTTTCAAGATCCCCAAGAAAGAAAAGAAATCCATCGGCGATCAGTGATTGATGCTCTTCGTTGCCTGGCAGAGGCGTCGCCCCATCCTCGATTCTGGTTAGAGGTTTACCTGAGCCAAGGTACCTCTGGATTTCACCTTGATGGATCAAAAAGTAATCACTTCCTTCTCTGATGATCTTTAGACCCCTAAGATGCAAATAATCAAAAAAAAATTGTGAGGTTTCAGCTACAACAATTTCCTATAGAACACTGCAACTAAATAGTTGTACTGTGCTCTGGTCTAAAGCTATTAAGGGTCTGTTTTATTGGGAGTCAAGAAAAAAAAAGAGAAGAGTAAAAAGGAAAGGAAGAAAAATAAATTGGAAGAAAAATAATGAGGTTTGTAGCAAGGGAGGGGAGAAAAGCAAGATTGTCAAGGTCATTTACTAACCTATGAATGCTGGTGCTACAAAAGCAAAATTGTCAAGGTCATTTACTAACCTAAGAATTACAATAAGAAGACAGTGCATAAAGTATAAACCATTAAAGAAAGAAAGTTTCTCTTCGGTTCTGAGAATAAAACTGAAAAAAAATAGAATTAGACACAATTTGTTCGATTCTTGCAAAGTTTACAGCGAAATCAAACAATAGAATCTTAACACAAGCATGTCAAACTTCTTAGGAATAGAGATTAAGATTGTGTAAGTAATTTCTTGAGTGTACTTGGAGACGAGGAGTTATTTTAAGATTTTAAATAAAAAACATTACTTAGGATGGCCAAATTTTCCATCAGGAAATTCAGCATTAAGCAAATTTGTGAAGTAATGCCTATCCATTCATAAAATTATACTATGCAGTATGAGATGGATCTTTTAGGGGAAACAAGAAAATGGTAGTGGAAAAAGAACTTCGACTGAAACTGAGGTGAATGAAAATGATGATAAGTCAAATAATCCCAATCTGCTATCTACAACTAGAAACCAGTATAACAAGGTACAGCGACAGATTATTGTACACATTAAAAACAAATCATGCAAAGAGAAGAAAACTAATGAATATGGAAAAAACACTTGGAATTTGATAGTGAAAAATGACAACGAATATTAGCACCTTAACTTTATATTGCCGATGCTACATCCTTAACCTAGATTAGAGGAAGAAGAATAAGGGAAGAAGTATTTCTTTTCCTTCTCAAAAGAATAATTATCTTTTATTTCATTTCAACATTATCGAAAATTATCACAAAATAGGTTTGGGTGTATTTATGGAGTTCAGAGTTGACCAAAAGAAAAAAAGGCTATACATATAATATAACAACCAGATTTTAGATAAAATCAATTCCTATTGCAATAACATGTATGTGAATTTTATCTTAGCCCTAAAATCTTTGTTTAAGGCAGTGTAACTTCAACAAAGAAAGAATTCAAGTATAATATAATTCAGGCGATGTGTCATGAAGATTATTTATATGTGATTTTCATTGTAGCTTACCCCAATACACGCAGGAACTGTATAATTCCCATTTATTCTGTTTTACAAGGAGATTTCTGCTGCACAACTCCATTATAATCAGAATTAATTGGTAAGTTGGGTTCATTCACTGCATAGTGTATAGTTCTCTATATAGTTCAGTATATTAGACCTCAAGAAACTCTTAGCACAAGAAAAATAGTCAATTTTGTTCCCAAAAAATGGCTGAGAGCTATTTGACAGTGTAATTCGTCATGTACATATAATTTCAAGTCCCAAATATAGACATAGGAAATCATCAACAAAATAACATCCATGCCTAGGTTTTACTTCAGCTTACATATTTCACCAGAAACAAAGAGAAAGCCATGGAGAATGAGCTGAAAACTTACAGTCCAAACCGATCACATCTGTCTTGCACTATGTATACATCTTTCCAGGATTTTGACTCATTTGGGGCGTAGAATGTTGCAGAATCTCCTCCCCATCTCTCCTTAAATAGGTTCGACCACAATGCATCATTAGCTGCCAATACCCTCCACTTTCTGCAAACTAGTTTTCAGCCCAATCGAGAGTGTTAAAAGAATTGGCAACCTATTTATCGGTTAAATGTAGAATGGAGAACAAAGATCTAATCTATCCGTCGTATAAACAGGCATTTCTTTGATCCTACATACCACTACATATCAAACAAACTTAAGGACATGAAGAGAAAAATGACATACACCTACTCCTGGACAATCGGAGCTCCAAAAGATTAATTGCCAGCTACCATCGAAGGTCAAAAGAAATGAGGTGGGTCCTGAGCATGTCAAATTAAGCTGCTCCACCGAAAAAAAAACTCAGATAAAGACTTTCCTGCATTACCTCACGCCATGTCTCGTACCAAAAGAATAAAGATTTATCGGCATTAACCAGTTCAGTAATGTCAACTTTTTTACAATATTTGTGTCCCCAGTGCCATAAGTTTGTTTGATGAGTGATGACCATCGCAATCAAGTATTAATTCAATCTATGATGCAAAAAAAAAGACTAATCAGAAAAAGGGAACTTTACATGCAAAAAGAAGAAACCAGAAATTTCACTGCTTTGAAAATTGAAACAATTCCTTTCTCCAAGTGCATTTTAAGATTAAATCAAGGAATTGAAGAACTGGTAACAGAAGATAACTATATGCATATAAATGTGAATAATTTCTAACCGAGTAGGAGAACAGTACAACAAAATGCAAAATTGGCAGAAAAATTTCACTAAGATCAAGAATTCAGCAAAGTAGCAGAAAAAAAAAAAAAAAGTCAACAGCTCTAACGGAAACTGCCGTCAAGGTGAGGATTTCAGCAGGAACAGAAAGAGACAGACCTTGGGGTGCTGCGGCGAGAGACCTATGATCCAAGAGGAGGAAGATCTTCAAGCACAGGTCGCCGGGCAACATCTCCATTCCTATCAACAAATGCACTGTAAAGTCAACAGAAGGTTCCCGAGGAGATGGAGAGATAAAAGGGAAAGTGATGGCTCGGTGCTTTGGTCTAAGTTCGAACAGATCAGATCCGCTTCTTGCATGCGCTATCGGATCATGATCCAACCGACCTCGAAAAAGGATCAGTGAAGTGGGGCCCTCGAGGCCTCGACCTCATGGAGTAGGAAGGCTTGTCATCAATGCCGAAAAGGACGTGATGACTACGATCGGATCAATAAAATAAAAATAGGGCGGTAGTTGAGCCAGATCGATTGCCCTCTCTTTTCACATAGTTTTGCATATAATAATAGCCTCCGTCTTCTTTTAAACATCCACGTCAGTGAGATATCCTTAATATCAATGACCGGCCTACGAGGCTTCGACGGATCTTCCATGTTTTCATCTTCATCCTAGAGACATGGACGCAGGTGATAGGTTAATTGGGGTCCGTTCACCCTGCATTATTGACCTTGATTTCTGACACCACAAAATTTCCAATACCTGAAAATGATCCTCCAAAAAGAAAAATTATTTCAAAAGTCGTTTTTCTACAATTTTCACCTGTGTCCCTCAAAGTTGTTCTTAGTTCTTGGCCTGTTCTGTGTTGTTTGGCTCACCAAAAGACACAACTTGACAATTTTCTACATAAGCAATTAATTAAAAAGTGTTGTTCTTTGAATTAGTCCAAAACAGAGATGCAATCGTATACGCTCGAACGAGACATAATTCTTTTTTTTTTTATGTAATATACACGAATGGATTATTGCAGAGAAAAAAAAAAGCAGAAAACACAAGGATCACCAGTAGAAGAAACCGGTCTGTTGCTCCGATTCATCCGTCTCGTATCCGTAATCATCGAGCATCTTCGATCCCTCGTGCTCTAATTTCTTGATCCGCGATGCCAACCTCACGATCTCGTCGTCTGCTTGAAACCCCAAGCAATCCTTCACGGTCAACGTTTCCAGCTTCCCGCAGCCCTTGATGATCAGCAGCAGCTCCTCCTTGGTCAAATAGGATTTGCTCAGCTCCAATTGTTTCAGCTCCGGCAGCCATCTCACCACTGCCTTCGCGTCTTCACGGTTGATCAACCCCCGCACCTTTAGCCCGGTCAATTTGCCGCAATGGCGGCCGATCTCCGCGATCACCTCCAAGAAGGAGGAAGGCTTCGTCTCCATCTCCAGTTGCTCCAGATCCGCCCACCTTCCCACTACCTCCGGGATGCGGAGGTCGTCCTCCAGCATCAGGTTGTCGGGCAAAGCCAGATACTTCAACCCGGGGCATCTGAAAGCAAGATTTATTAATGGATAAATCGCCGAACAGGATGCGGGCGCAAAAAAGGGGAAAGAAGGAAGGCCATACTTGCACTCACTTGATCGAGACGTAGACCAGGTCTTGGATGGATGAGGCCGCGGAAGAGGACAAGGGGAAGGCGAGCTCCTCGGCGGCGCCGCGGCCGCGGTCGACGGCGAAACGCAGGAAGTGAGAGAAGGAGAGGGATTTGATGCGGTATTGGGCGGTAAAACTCTGGGAGAAGTGGCTCCACGGCATGAAGTCGAGGGAGCGGAAGTGGAGGCGGCGCCAGCAGCTGGGGTCGAGGGAGGCGCGCCACCAGCACTTGCAGACGAAAGGGACAGAGATGGTGAGATCGTCGAGGCCGAGACGACGGAAGATGTTGACTAGGCAGTCCACCTGCATCTCCTCCCACCGCCGGCCTTGCTCCTCCACGTTGGGTGAGGATTCTCCTTCGTTCAACATGTTGGTCGACGGTTGTCTTCTTGGACCAAATGGCATCGGTGGTGTGACTGCAATTTCTTAACAACCACAACTCTGCTACAGGATTGGGAAGAGCCCATAAGCCCCACTGTGGAGCCCATTTCATTACTTTCAAGAGACAGAGTGGGCACAAAAAAAACCGATCGAATCCTTGATCATGTAGCCGATCAAATCCGGCCCTTCCAGATGTAGGAACGGATAAATAGATGCCGGACTTGATGAACTGCAACCTGGCGACCAAAATTAGACAGGACTTGAAGAAAATTAAGTACATGATCCCATTTTAGCAGCTGATTTATCCGTAAAAAAATAAATGCAATACAACAACAAATATAGGTTTTTTTGTCCGGATAACACGTCTCATTCAACACCACTTGCTTGTTTTCAAGTAAGGATGTCCAAAAAATAGTTATGACAAAAGGATCACCCTAAGATAATCATCTCATGCCTAGTGAGAACGAATCAAATCAGATGATTCTATTTCTCAATCTATCTGACTTGTTTTTACGAAACCAAGGTCGAAAGGATTGAAAAAGTCAGTCATTCACAACTACTGGTGAAGGATTCCTCGAAAAGTTAAGGATTAGTAATCCTTTTTAGAAATCGAATGGATTCGGTCTTATACATACGCGAAGAAGGTAATCAAAAAAGAAAAGAGATAAGTTAATATTATTATTTTTAATTATATAAAATATATTATATTATTATTTTTATTAAAAATTAATAATATAATAGTATAAACAAGCTAAATATATATACATATAATTAATTTTGGTTTAACCCCAATCGAACTGACCCGAACCGAAATTTTTGTTTAGATTCGGTTCGATTTTTAGAAAATTATATTTGGTTTCGATTTGGATTTTTTTTTTGGTTCGATTTGAATTCAGTTCGATTTGGTTCGATTCGAATTGAACCGTTTGGATACCTCTATTTCCAAGCAATTAAACCATGGAAATTTATTGCTATATGAAAAGAATTAAGAGGGTGATAACCCTGTGCCTTTTTTTTTCCTCCGTGTGCATTTCGAAAGCATGACTACGACGACTATTCAACAATGAAAAAATTGCCAAAACAACGTGACTTTTAATACTACTATGGGAGAACATATGTAGTGGCAAGCTTGGCCCTTCCTTTCCAACAGTTGGGAGGATTCAATTGCAGATCTGGACTAACATATCTCGACACTAACTAGTGGAGCACAACTGCATGCGGGGAACAGGCTGGTACAATAACAAGTCGCGCATCATCAAATTGTGATTATATCGATCTGGTACGTCAGACTCAGCTACCGACGGCGATAAGTTGCCCACTAGTTTTGACAAGAAACAAAATTAAGAAAGGGAAGAGTGGCTCCTCCAAAAGGTCTGTGCTGATTAGTAAAGGTCGTAAAAAAGGAAGAAGGATTCAATCAAATAGAAAGGACAATGACACCACATATACGGCAAGTGCTCGTTACAAGAACACGTGGACTATTTATAAAGGATGACTCAAATTAAGGCATCCTTTATCAGTGGAACACTATCTTTTTTGTAAAGAATGATTAGAACCAAAAAAACATTTAGAAGATAAAACAGAAGCGTTCGAAATGGAGGACCCTTACACTGCGTTTAATAGGAAAAAAATAAAGAGAAAAAGGAAAAAAATTAAAAGGACAACTTTTTAGATATAATTATTAATTAATGCTCACCTCTGGAAAAAAATAGGAGACTGATCTGAATACACACTAGGTTATACTACTGAAAGGGGGTGACCTATACCAGTGGATAATGTCCTTGAATATTTTAGATCAATTGCATTGTAATCATCTTGTTCAAATTTAGATATGTTATTGTGATGAACCCCAACGTTCTGAATTATCTCTAAGTTACATCTATCATGTATCTCTTGTTTGGTAACCAATTTGACTAGTTAACATAATTTAATTTAAATTACTTTGCATTCAAAACCATATCTATTTTGTTTACCTATTAATTACAAAATCTTTCGATAGTTGATACTTGTCCTGTTGGAAAATTGCAAGCTATTTTAAAATTTAAACAACAGTGGAAGTGTAGCCCGAAACCAATGTTCACAAAATAATAGAGGATCCATGAGAGGGAATCAAATGGATGTGTTAGAGCAATACCTTAAGAGCGTGTGAGAGATTGTTGATGACAATTGGAAGAGGTGCCCAAGCATGTGCCCTCTACACATATCACACACATGGACTCCTCAAGATCTCTTCTGTCCAATTCTGGTGTTAGCTTAGGAAAAAAAATACATGCCTTAGGAGACCCTTTTCCTTGTGCCAATCTGATGAAGATGCGCCAAGAGGAAGAAAGTTGTCGTCCACCACACTTGGACCAACTTTAAGGAGAATTGTGCCAAGTGATAAACTGACGCCAAAGAGAGGAAGGGGGCTGCAACCACTTGAGCGGAGAAGGCTTGGGTGGCTAGGTTTTTTTTTTTTTTTTTTTGCAAAGGTAGCATACCCCAAGAATAATTCTAATATGTATTTAAAGAATTATACTTAGGAGGCTCTAATTTGCATTAAATAATATTTAATTTAATTAGAGCAACCAACTTGACCAAGCTAGTTGGTGCCTAGCCCTAAGTTAAGAGAAAAAATTTCTTGCCTATTTACTTGCCACATATCACCTAAGCGCCAAGTCATCTTGATGCCTTGACTTGCATTTAAACCTAGTTGACTTGAGACACATAATGCATCGAGGTCAACCATGGTCAAAACATGGTTAACTAAAGGTCAACAAAGGTCCAAGTAAAGTAGTGCCCCAAAATGATACCAATGCAAGTATCATGTTATTCTCCATCTCTATGATGAGCTAGAACTCATATGAGAACATCTATCTCCTAAACGGACTCGAATTATAACATGACTCAATCCAAAGCTATCTGATCAATATGAGATCTTTAAGTGTTAAGGTGTACGACTTTGTAGGTTCTATCTGACATTGGCAGTGATGATTTGATGATCATAACAAGTAGTGAGGAATGTTTAGCAACACATCGGTGCTGCCCAAGTCATCGAAAGTTTATTGTCATCGATATCCCCTAAATAACAACAAAGTATTTATGCAATATCCTTTTACTCACCGATTTCCTGATTGGATAAAATATGTCACATTTTGTTTAACCCAATTTAATGGTTATGACTAAATCGGGTTCACAAACTAGGTATGATCATATCCTTTTACTCATCGATTTCTTTATGGCATATACACTAACATGTCCCTGTGGGAATAATATTTTGTACTACATCGGTAAACTATGCGCTTGTAGTGGCGGTTGATACCAAGTAGTAGTCACAGTATAACACATAATAGGCCTATGTGCCAAAGAGCTACATGTTCAATTCTTTTAACATATGAGTGAAATTACCTGTACATTGTACAAAGGGTTATATGCTTAGGTCTTTAAACCTATGGGTGAAATGACCTCAATGCGAAAGGGCTACACACTCTAAGTACTTGAATCTGTGGGTGAAATTCCCTCTAAACAAAAGGGCTACATGCTCTAGTCCTTAGATTTGTAGGTTAAACAACCTTTGATTAAGGGCTACGTCAAAGCACGATACTCTTATGCCCCTTAACTTTGGGTAAAATAGCCTATATAACAAAGGGCTTTGTGTTCATGTCCTTGCAATTCTAGGTAAAATAGCTCCTATGCTAAAAGGACATTTGCTTGGTTCATCAAATCTATAGGTGCAATGACCTCTATGCTAAAGAGTTGTGCATTCATGTCCTTGAAATTGTGGGCGAGCCAACCTTTACACTTACGGGCTATATACTTGGGTCCTTAGACCCTTGAGTGTGGTGCAACCCACTAGCCCTTAGGTTTACCCATTAAAGTCTTTGGCCTCAAGTGCTGTCACGGCTAACATGGCCCCAGGATTGCCTATTAGGGTTCTTATGCCCAAGTGTGGCACTACCTGCATGGCATCTTGATAGCTCACTTGGGTCCTTAGCTTCAAGTGTTGCATGGCCTTTACTCGCTTAGATATATTGGCTCAACATCCATTAAAGTGACTACATAAGAGCATCACTCAATGTCTATGATAGAATATTCATTGTATGCACAATCTTGAACATTTAGAAAGATGCAAATACTTGGGTTTCTAGGCCTATAAGTCTCAACAAGGTGATGGAACCTTGTTATGCTTCCATGCATTCAACAAATATAACTTCAAGCATTTGGAATTATGACTAAGCACTCATGCATTTGGATCCTTAACTTGGAAGGAGATCAAAAGACCTCTACCACATCCTTGAGTCCTATCATCATTTTATAGGGGAACATAACTATAGACATTTGAGAGTATGACTACACATATACTTCATAAGCCAAAGAGGAAGTCCAAAAGTTAACTTAGAGCCTAATTCTTAACATTAATGAGGATGGCTTCTAAATACCTTGCAATTATAGTTTAACATCATTTTTGAAGGCACATGTTGATTAGTCTATGATATAAGTATTTAGAATACTTAGCGGTATTGTGCACTCAACTACGAGTCCTAAGATTACTTGAGAAGAGAATATAAACAGATAACTCAATTAAGAAAAAAAAAACGAAGTTTTAATATAAATAGATAGCCATTTTAAAAGTTTTGTGCATCACCGCACACAATCCGATAGTGAACTGAGTTGCATTGTAAGTTTTATAGTTCTTGTAATAGGTCGCAAATTAGCTTATGATACATCATCATTTGCATAAGCATGTTAATTCTACAAGTTGCCACCTCATCTAATGATTTACAACTAAAATGCCACCTCAAGTGTCACATCATCAAGAGGCCATGTCACCAATATGTGACATATCATCACAAGAAGGCCACATTAGCAAGAACACATCAACATGGCATCCAAATAGTTAGGAGAAGAAGAGGGCACCAACATAAAGATTACTAGCATTCATTATCATCAATACCTCTTCAAGTATGAATGTTTCATTAAGAGAGACAACCACCAACTACCTTATTTAAATTCAGCATGCAAATGGTTAGAAAAAACTTCTAAAGTGCACCAAGACCAGATTTCAAATGCATGGAAGATCCATCATCCAATTCAAAGAAGAGTCTTCACTCACCTAGAAGAAGAAAGGTGTAACATGCAAAATCCAAAAGCTTGAGGGGAAAAATGTAAAAATCTTGTGAGAAACATTGAGATAGACAGAGATTTAAGGGATTGTATTTAGTATAGCATGATAGAGCGCATATTTGCATCATTTGAAAAAAAAAAAACTATTGAGTTAGCCCTGTGATTCTTGCACCCTTTTCCTTCCTAGCCGAGAGCTTCCCCTTCTCTTCCTCCCACCCTCAGTTTCCCATTTTGGGGCACCCTTCATTCATCATTCTTTGAGAATTCCTCCTTCATTTGGATGTGACTTGAAGCCCATTGAAGTCCCTGAGCCATGGTGGAGATTGGAGCAAAGCTTGGCAAGGGAATCAATGCATGCCTCTGAAGACTTGATCAAAAACCCCTAATTTTGTTGTTAGTTTAAGGGAAATTAGAGATTTATATTCCACTCTTTGCCTATCACTTATTGTGTATTTGAAAATCTCAATAGCTTCGTAACTAAGATTCGAGACAAATTTTGAAGATGAAAGACCTTGGCCATTCATTGAAAGGCCCTTTCATAACTAAAATTTAGGAGCTAAAAAGTTATGACAAATTGAGCTAAACATATGGTTACTTCTACAATAGAATACATAGGATATTTTTCACATAAAAATAATACTTGGGGTATAGCTAAAATTTAGCTACATCATGATTGGCTATCTATATTGATGATCAAGAGTCTTTCTTTAATAATTTAGTTTTCTAAGATTGTATTTAGAATATCATAGTATTGAAATGAAATAATAGAATACTCATTTAAAAATTTGGATTGAGTTTAGGTTATATAATAGAGTATCTAAATTGGATATTTAAAAGTATCAACTATCATATATAAGATAAAAACTTGAGTATCCGTCTTATTGTACATTGAATCTAGTATGAAAGAAAAACTATTTATACGGAAAACTGGAAGGAAAGAATAGAAAGTACATTGAATCTAGTAGCATTTTGCGTCTAGATTCAATATGTTTTCTATTCTTTCCTTCTAATTTTCTATCGAAGGAAACACACTATAAATTACAATCGAGTGGAAGATTAGAAACATCTATTTTCAGGTGAGTTTGGTAGTGATTTTCAGGTAGCACACCAATGGCTATACTCTTGGAATGTTCAGTTTAAGAATATGAATATATCCTTTTCTTGGACTGGGATGGTTGGCATCTGTTCAAACACTACAAATTCAATGGTGACTGCCTCAAGTCTCCTCCCCTCGCACTCTCTTTTAAGTCTTCTCCCTTCTTGTCTCCTCCATGATCTTCTGAAATGAACGTTCATTTCGCAGCAGCAACTTCAAACGGCGTTGACCTGCTCTCAGGACCTCACTCCGGCTCCTCATCCGAGCAAGAACCTACCACCGCAGCAGCGAATCCAAATTGGCATGGGAAAGGCCGCGCGACGTGTGGGTCAAGTTGAACTTCGACGGCGCCTCCAAGCGCAGGGCCAGCATCGCCACCATCGGCGGCGTCTACCGGCACCACGAGGGGCTGTTCATGTTGGGCTTCGCCGAGCGCATCGGCGCGGCGGCGAGCTCTTCTCGCCACTTGCAAGCGGGGCATCGAGCTGGCGCTGCAGCACGGCTGGGTGTGGATCGAGGGCGACGCGAAGGTGGTGGTGGATTGGCCGGGGGACAATGCCAAGTTGAAGGCGGAGAAAGACCTAGAAGTTGGTACTTTATTTTTATTCTAAAAATATTTATTTTTAATAAAAATATAAAAAAATAATCTACACATTCTAAGTTTTTCAACGGTACCAATATTGTCATAAAAAAAATCACGCACGATGAAAAATTAATAAAAATATTATCATAAAAATTTTTACCTAAATAGTAATCAGAAATTTCTACGATAATATTTTTATTAATTTCTCATCGTGCGTGATTTTTTATATGACAATATTGGTATCATTGAAAAGCTTAAAATGTGTAGATCATTTCTTTATAATTTTTTTAAAAAAATAAATATGTTTAGTATAAAAATGAAGAACCTAACATAAATATTTTTTTTAAATAAATATTTTCCTATGTTAGTCCTTCATTAGAAAATTTTCTCAAAGAACAGAGACATTTTTGAACCTTTTTTTTTAACAAAGTATGATTATCTAAGATCCACTATCAAATCATATAAACTTGAGAATAACCTCAAAACGATTTTAATATAGGAAGCAACAACACCATTTAGCAAATTCAACCATTCTCAACTAACTAATAAGAGATATATTGAACATCATTTTTTGATTATACACTGAAAATCATACTAACATCTCGCTAATACTTCAAAATAGCCATGAGCTTGCAACATTTTATCATTTTTAGCACCTCATGCATTGCCCTAAAAAAAATAACCAAAAGATAACTTATTTATATAAAATAAAAAGGAGAGCAATGAAATTCAACAAAATTATATATATATTTCTTACATATGCAACTAAAGTAATGAAGGCGGGATTTGATCCCAGGCTTTGTTATCAACAAATAAGCTCCTTACTAGTTGAACAAATAATTTTATCAAAGCTTTTGTAGCATTGTGGTAGTGCGATCCTTACCAGAAGCTCTCGTCTATAATAATATAAATATATAAATGGGTTCAAATCATTGTGTTATGACTTGATTAAGTTGGATCCTCACCAGAAGCTCTTGTCTATTTAACTCTTTTCTTTATTTTTATTATTTTTATTGTTATAATCGTTATTTACTATGAGAAGAATTTACCCAAAAATTTAAGTGATTTAAAACTACCGAACAAAATTATTGTTATTTTAGCTTCTAAATTGCATACCTTAATCATTAAAAAGATGTGGGTATTTCTTCCTCATTTCCTCCTCCAATTCCCATGTAGCTTCTTTCATTTAATGATTTTGCTACATCACTTTGACTAAAGGAATAGTACGATTTCTTAAAATCTTATCTTTTCTATCAAAAATTTGTTTGAGTTTTTTAGTGTAGGATAAATGTTTGTCAATCTCCAAGGGTTCATATTCAATAATGTGGGAGGGATCTAAATCATACTTTCACAATAGAGACATAAAAAAACATCATGAATACTAGCTAAGGTTATTTCAAGTATCTCAAAAGGGCTAATAAATCTCGAGCTTAGCTTTGCTCTCTTGCTAAACCTTCTCACACCTATATAAGGAGATATTTTCAAAAACACATGATCCCTAACTTGAAATTTAAGGTCCCTTCTATTGGTAACAGAATAACTTTTCTAATGACTTTGGGCAACTTTTGGTTTATTTATTATCACTTGAATCTTTTCTGTAAATTCCTACACCTCATCTAAAACCAATATTTTCTTATCACCAACCTCTTCATAGCATATTAGCATACTATATTTTGTCATATAATGCTTCACAAGGTGTCGTTTGTATAGTTGAGTGAAACTATTATTGTAAGTGAATTAAATGAGAGTTAAGTTACCATCATATTCACCCTTCCAATCAATTACATGTGCTCAAAGAAAATCCTCAAGTTTTTGAATTGTCCTTCCAAATTGACCATTAGTTTTAGCATGGTAAGCAATGCTAAATTTAAATTCAGTGCCCAATGATTCTTGTAATCTTTTTTCATAATCTAAAAAAATATTTGGGATGTCTGTTAGATATAATTTCATTTGGAACTATGTGAAGTCTTATAATGTGATTAGTGTACAACTTTACAAGCTTGTTAAGGGAATATATCATATTAATTAGTAGAAAGTGTGCTGACTTAGTTAACCTTTCAACAATTACCAAAATAACATCATGCTTCTTTGATGTCTTTGGTAAGCTTGAAATAAAATCCATAGTAATATTTTTTTCATTTCCACTCTGGCATCTCCAATGGGTGTAATAATCCTCCTTGTTTTTTATGATCAACTTTTATTAGTTAATAAGTTAAACATTTAAAAACATAATTTGCAATATTCCTCTTTATGCCTTCTCAATAATAGTTGCATTGTAGATCTGTATATATTTTGGTATTATAGATATAAGGAGTATTTAGATTTGTGCACTTCTTCCAATATCTTATTCATCATATTTAGATCATTTGGAATACTTAATATACTTTAAAATTTAATAATCCATCCTGGTTAATTTAGAAGTCTTACATTCAACCTTCCTTAACCTTCCTCCTAATGGATGATAATATTGGATCTTCTAGTTACTTTTCAAGTATTTGTTGATGAAAATCATATCGGACTTTAAGTGAAGCAAGAAATACCTTGGGCTTTTGAATCTTTACTTGAATGTTAAACTGCATAGTTCTACTAAAAAGTTTCATTGTTTTACCATCAAATTTTCTATCACATTATCTTATTCTTGACTAAGTGCGCAACTACAACATTAGCTTTATTTGCTTGATAGTAAATGGTACAACCATAATCCTTTATCAATTCTATCCACCTCATTTGCCACATGTTTAATTCTTTTTGAGTAAATATGTATTTCAAACTTTTGTGATGAGTATAAATTTCAAATGTTTGTCAATACAAATAATATCTTCATATCTTTAGTGCAAAGATGGTTTAGCCAATTCTAAATCATGAGTTGGGTAATTCTATTCGTAATTCTTTAATTGCCTTAAAACATATGCAATTACTCACATATTTTGCATTAAAACACAATCAAGACCTTTATTAGAGGCATCAATACAAACTACACAACCATCATTACCATATGAAATTGTGAGAATTGGAGTACTAATTAATATTTTTTTTAGATACTTCAAAACTATTTTTTCATAATGTTCATACCTTTCAAATCTAACTTCCTTCTTGGTTACTTCAGTGAAAGGACTTGAAATTTTTTTAAATCCTTCAATAAATCTTTTATAATAACATGTCAAGCCTCAAAAACTTCTCATCACTCCCATATTTATTGGTTGACTCTATTTAACAATAGTCTCCACCTTCTTAATATTGGTGTATATGCCCTCAGACCTATTGTTGTTGGTTTAATATATATATTATATTCATGTGTGATATTTTATATATCTTAGCATTGTCGTTGTTGTACATTTGGTACACCTACGTATTGTGTACACTTGCATAAACAATATCCCTAGAAATAAATTCTATCTAGTCTCAAAGGTTGTCCCCGGTCGAGTACCATAGTGGATAAAGGATAACTATGATGCATGTAAGACTCGTAAATGTGTTGATTAAGCACACATTGCTAACGCCAGCATATGAATATATCAAGATAAATATACTGAACCGACCCGCCGTGAGGATTTGACATAGTGTCTCAAGTTAAATCTCATAGTGACACAAGTACACTTGTCCTTTGACTTAAGGTCATTTGCATCTCTGTATGATAAGTGATACACTTTGATATAACCTAATATTTTATCATAGCAGAGGAGTCATAATGGTTGTCATTGAGTATATCATAAATCATATGAGAGATTCAATAGGTCAAGACATAATTTGTCTTCCTTAATTGGAAGCTTATATCCTTGGGCGCCCCACATATGGATGCATGATTTAAAATGTACATCCATAACTAAGTGAAAGTTTAATTTAGTCATGACCATTAAATTAGGTTAAACAAATATGATACACTTATTCAATCTGGATAACAGCCTGGCAAAAGGACTATAGTGCACATGTACTTTATCGCAGTTTAGGGGCTATCAATGATAACATCCATTTCGAAGACTTCAATAGTAGTAATGCACTGCTAGGTGTTACTCAATGCTTGTTATGACATAAAGTTATCACTACCAACATCTAAAGAACCTATAAAGTAATACACTTAGACACTTAAGATCTCATATTGATCGAGTAAAATATGATAAAATCATTTGGTTAATTTAGATCAATTTGAGAGTTTATACATTACGAATGCATCTGATGAGTTGGAGAAAATTACGATTTGAGATCAATTGATCTCCGATTGACATTCGGATGATCATATTTGACCTTAATTGACTAAGAGCATATTTTGCCACTTGTGCACATAAGTCAAAGCAAAAGTTGTGAAAAGCTCCACATTCTAGCTTCTGCAGCTTCTATTTTTCTTCGTTACTCTATGTCTAGTCAACATGTCAAATAACATAAAAGATAAGTCAAGCCTATTTACTTATCGAATTCTCTAAGTACATGGATGACACAATATTGTGAAAGAGAAGTCAAGCCTCCCGGAGTTTTAGGGAACAATGTTAGTACTACATTAAATTAGCACAATGCACTACAATAAAACATTAATAAGCATCTTGTATTTCATAGAAATTGAGGGTAATATAGTCGTTACATAAGGGCCAACCTGTTCAAGGCATGGATGATTATCATAAAAAATTCCCATCATATCATAAGATTCGCATTCTTAAAAATCAGCAAAATATAAATCAGCAAAATTCCCATGCTTCTTAGGCATATTCGGCCGTCATAAGAAATGAATGTACAAGAAATGATAAACAAAAAAAATGAAAAAAAAAATACAAATCAACTTTATGCGCACTAATTTCTTGGATGATAATTAAAATGTCACTTGGTGCTAGTGAGATAGCCAATAATTATCAAGAATAACAAGCTCAATTGCACAAATGGCAAGGACAAGCTGCATACAAATTCACCATCTTTCGGTCTATCACGTCTTCCTTCTCAAGTAGAAATCTCCTACACTGAGAAAGAGATGTTTTTCCAGTTCCAAATCAACTGCTGGTTGATTCTCAATACAATCAACCTTGATCTGCACAGTGGTTAACAAATCCACCAACTTGTTTAGAAAAAATTTTAAACCATAAAGAGACAACCGTAGATAAAGATTAGTCAGTCAAACCTTTCCATTTCCACCTTGAAACTCTGACCTCAAATTCGAAATATCTCTGGATAGCAAATACACTTGTAAATTTTCAGCGTGCTTTTCATCTCCTACAGAAAAAAAATGAAGTGATATAACCAAGTTGCAGTCTCTGAATTGCATTTTTTTTTAAATAAATCACCTGAGTATAGTGGAACAATAGTTTCAGAAACGAAAACAAGAGTAGGCTTTGCTATGCTGATGATGAAGGCCACGCTAGGAAGATCCTCACGTGACAATGAGATCTGCAAATACGGCAGCAAACAATATGAGCAGAGTCAAGTTACCCTAACAACTGGAAGATCAAGTTATTAGCAGTTATAGGTGTTTTCCATACCTGAAACTCCTCCTGACATAATATGACCTGCAGATAAGCAGTAAATATGATTTTAGGTCAAATATGAAATATCAATTTCAAAATAATAGTATCAGAAACACGAACCAAAGCAACAATAGGTGGTGAACCCATACAAAAGCACTATGGTTCAGGATAGTTATTAGGGAGATACATGGAGGAGATTGTCTCAGGAGACGACCCTATCGACTACTCGAGCGAGAAATCTTAGAAACCTAGAAAAATTCATATCATGATAAAAACCAAAAAGGAACAGAAAAATAACCTTCAATTGCACTTGGATCTCATTGACAAATTGCAGAACGAGTAACTACAATATCACATCATATTGGTCAGGCCATTGCGTCGAGATGGAAGCAAGTAGAATAACCCCTCTGCAGTTGCAAGATCCCACTAGTTACATACCTAGTTTTCGTAACGGACCTCTTCATTTATGCCAAGCTAGAATTAACCTTTGTGATGGCTATATTTCACTAAGGTGTATCTAGGCTCCACACTAACATGGATAAGTCCCCATTGTACACCTTGACACGCTTAAGCTAGACATAAAATATTATATTGTGGCTTTTGAGGTTCAAGTTGGATCCCTTTGCATTCCTCCGATCCCTAGCTGCACTCATCACTACGATTGCATACCCCTTATTGAGTCAATGGCTACCCAAATTTCAAGTTTGAAGGACCAATTCCTCTCTTATGCTTAGTGGAGTTGAACTTATTCACTTTGTTTTACCATGGTAATTCGCTCTTCTACTATTTCACATTCACTCTCTTAAAACTCATTATTTGTCAACTAAAGTGTTGGTATCCCACTTCTGTTGGTTGACTACCGACAAGAGAGGCCTCCGTAAGGTGGCTTGACACATAGTTTGTCTTCATCATAGTCATAGTGAAGGTGTGCCAAGATTAAGATTTCTTTGGCATGTTATTTCTAATGACTCGGAGAGTTTCATGGTGCTGTAAAAGCATGTTTTCAATTTAAAAACTAAGGACCACATCAGGCACTCCATTAAAGATGGGAAGGGCATGCATTTAGCTTGACCCTTGGCACCCAAATAGCATCCTTTATAAATTAATAGATAACTTTAAACTTGAAAACCTTTTTGACCAACTAATTCGAGAATGGTGTCCCTCAGTTTATGATGTCATCTACTCTGAACCAATTGCAATGAGTAATTACTCGACAGCTCATGCCTCTTTTTGATCTTCTCAACATGAGACCATCCAACCTATGGCTGTGGCTGTAGTGGTGAATTGACATGAGGTGGTTTGGTTCTTCCCCACAATTCCCATTTTTATCACTCAGCTTTGCTTTCATAGCTAGTTATCCAAGGTTTAAGCTACTTATGTGTGCTGCTGATGTACCGGTTTCAAACCGGTACATTCAAGACAGTACTATTACAAGATCGAACCAATACATATTATCTGTACTAAGTGGTATGGATTGATTTTTTAATCTATATAGTTATCCACTCTTGATATGATTAAGAGCTAGGGAGTTTTTGTGGACATCACATGTCATTCATGTAACTCACACATGTCATTAATGCAACACCAAGAGATGGTAGGCCCCCGTCCTCTTTCATTGCTAGATTCCATCTAGGAATTAATTGCTTATAGTAGTGACATTGACAAGAGGATAGAGCCATGGAATTGTTTCTGTAATTAGGGACAACAGCTCTCTAGCTCAGTGATCGAGAAATCGGTCCGGTACCGGCCGGTTCCTCCGGTTCGTACTGGTCCGGTGAGGGACCGGCACCGGAACCCCTCTCGGAGCACGGTAGAGGGCGGACGGCAGGCGGACAGCGGACGGCTGCGGAAAAAGCTTCGTTCGAGCTTCCAGCGGCGGCGGAAGCTTCAAACGACGCTTCCGCCTCCGCCAAAAGCTTCAAACGAAGCTTTTTCCGCCGCCGTCCGCTACCGCCAACCGCTGCCCACAACCCGTCCGGTATGCCGGTACTGTACCGGTACCGTACCGGTCCGTCCGGTCGCTGGACCGGGTTTTTAAACTTTGCTCTAGCTCGAGGGGCAACCTAAAAAGGCTAATCTTTATTGGTACCATATAATCACACTTGGGTTGTGAGACAAATTTACTCCTACACCTACATTATTCGAGCAAATATTTGGCATAAAATTTGCATGAGTTTGCAATGGAGAGATACCAATGCCTACTTAGTATATACTATATAGAGTTAGAGCTTGCTAGTTGATGACATAGGGATTGTCATTGTCTTGGGATCTTATGATAACTTGTATATCATATTTTCATTTGCTAAAAAAAGAGAGAGAACATCTGTTGCAATGTTCTAAGTAGATGAGATGGATCGGGATAATTTATTGGACAATGCATGTAAAGCAAAAAGAACTAGGACATTCTTTCTAATAAAAAATGGTATCTCAACTCTCAAGAAATGGTAGCTCAATCATTGTAATATCCTTCTACCATCGAACACATACCGCTTCTGACGGAGTCCAGCCTTGATGAAGCAAAGGGGAACCAACAGCATCTTTGATATACTCCTCCTGCATTAAAACATATGAAGGTTAATAATACAAGGGCAATAATTTAAAATCTATGTGAACTAGTGAGCACCATAAAGATCTAACCTGTGAATTGACAATTTTCTCCAAGACTTTTTGGTCTTTCTCCAAGGACTCATAGTACACTTCCACAATATCAGTGGGTTCCAAACCAGATTTCTTTCGCAATTTTTGGATTCGGTTGACAACCTGGTAGGAAAAAATAGTGAATGATCGTATTGGAGATTAATTTCATCACATGGACAGCACACATTAAAAAGACCTTGCTAGCTAATACTAAATTTCACAGCAACAACACCAACAAACCCAAGTCCTAACTATCTGGTGCCAGCTCTTTCAAGCATTGCACAACGAAGGCATTTCTTCAATTATAGAAACACAAATGATAGAACCTTTTATTATTTTATACATCTTATTAGGACCCCCTCAACTCCTTGCACCGACTATCCTAGTGAATTGAGCTCGCATTGAATCCTGGTTAATTGAGCTCGCGCTGAAATCCTAGATAATTGAGCTCATCATAAGCTAGTATTTTACAGGTACTAGCCCTAAAATAGGGTTTTACAAGACAAAAAAGATAAAAAATTATAACTATCAAATAATATATAACCCAATACCTGCCCGCTAACACCACTAAACAATAGCTATAATTTATACTAGATCACAAGGTTTTTGCCTAACACGTTTTTAGCAACTGAACAGCTAAAGCTGTTCAAGTAATTCAATTCTACCACTCAGCAAAAAGGAATCTAGCTTTCAATTTTTTTAGTCGATGGGTGATCTTGTCAATGGTTCGTTTCAAGTCCAAAATTCTGATAGCCTTGACGTGTAGAGGAAGGTCCATCAAAAACCTCTGTTCTTCTTGTTGTTTGTTTACATCAGCAGGACATGAATCAGACATGTTTAATGATAGTAAACAGTCATTTGTGCTGCTAGTTCTAGGCATTGCAAAAGCAGCTTGAGGTTGATTAGCAAGAAAGGAGAGTTAGGGCTGAATAGGTTGGTAGATTGCCGAACAAGATCAGTCTACTGCCTTGTTCATCAATCTACCAAGCAAACCGTATGATGAAGACGAATGATGAGGGAGGATGGCCTTGCCAAAGACCAGGTTTTTGTTTGTAGGTTGAACTAGCCTTTCGAAATATAGGTGAGAAGAACACTCAAGGTGGGGGTGGGAGAGAATGAATCTAGTCAATCCACAGAGGGAATTTACTTGCACAGAATTATAAAAAAAATGTAAATTATAAGCTAAAATAACAATCTTTGCCGGTAATCAAATTTTGAGGGAGAACAATATGCTTGATTTGTCTTGAAGTCTAATTCATAGGAGATATGAATATAATCTTGTGGACAATGAAGATCACGTAATTGAACAAAAGAAATACTAATCTCCTGCAACATAACACCACTGTTTATTTGATGTACGCATAATGCAATCAGGACAATAGCTAGATAAAGAACGAAAGCAGTTAAAAGTGCATTTTTCTGGTTTTATGTAGAGCAAACTCCAAATAAATCTAGCATGTGAAGATTCATAAATACACACAAAAAGAAGCCTTGCATTTTTTTTATCACTAATAAACACAGTACTGCTTTAAGTGATCGCATGGACATTAACTTATACACAATCTAAAGTCTAAAGTCTAAACAGAATATTTCTGAATTAAGATTTCCACGACTTACTTCACGAGCAACTCCTGCATCGAACAGTGATTCATCAGCCCGCAAATCCAATATCACCAAAACATCACCTAGGAAAACAATACGACAATAAGCATGGGAAAATGGTCAGTAGAATGTAATCCTAATTCAAGTATGACTTGTTTGTACCATCTCCAGCAGCATCAATTTCCTTTTCGGTAGCACCAGCAGGTCTCTTAAACTCTCGCAATACCTGACCGCATACACCAAGATTACCAACTATTCTTACAATAAAAGATGAAAAGCTCGTTCAGTTCAAAAATCGTATTCCTAGACTCATGGCATCAGTGATAGTGAGCATGCACAAGTTGTCAAAATGTCAATCTTCACTAATTTCCAAAGTAATACAGGAAGAGAAGTTTAACAAAAAGTAAAATAAAATTCAAAAAGAAATTCTGATAACTTTTTTCAATCACAATAACGAAGCATATGCAAGAACATAGGTCTGACTTTTGGTCCATACCGATGTACTAGTACACTTTCAGTGTATACTGTATACCAATGCATATTGCCATCTAGAATAAATGATACTCGTTGGTACTATTAAAATATACTATATTATATTATACATATGGTACGGGCCTTTGCACTAGTTCTTGTAGGAAAACTGGTGTTCTCTACAATATGATTAGTATGGATTGGTTTTTTTACCATGTGCAGGAAAATAGCCAATCTAAAAAGCAAAACAGATACACAACAAAGAAATGTAACTAGGATTTGAATGACGGGATTGTTAGATTATACATTTGATTTGTGAGTTATAGGTACATAATTTCAGTTATTTCATTAAAATTTAAGGTTTTGGGATAATTGGTCACAAACAAATCATACATGGTACTGAAACCAAAAGTCAGGAGTTCAAAACCACCATATGCTTATTTTCTAACTATTGTTTTAGTTAATATTCTTATTTATCACTTTGTTATTCTAGATCCACCTCTTTAAAGGGCTAAGTAGTTCATGGATTATTTCTACACACTTGCTTCTACATTCACGCGTCAAGCTCTGACCTGCTAATACTTGAGGAAATGTTTATATAGATAGATATGGTCTGTGAGATCATAAATATATAAGTAAGCTCATTTCCTAAAAGCTAAGGGTTTTGTTTAATTGATCATTCAATCATATAAAACGAGAATTTCAATAAAAATCATATTCAAATATTAAGATCCGTTTATCATACTAAATGTAAAATTAAGGACAATTTACATTAAATTTCAAACATAGTTCTGAAGAACCATGCAAAAAAGAGAGAAAGATGTTAATATTATCTTCACAATAGCAGTGGATCCAAAAATAAGTTAAAGAAAATGAAAGTGCATTACATAATAATTAATGAAAAGAAGAATCCAAACTTTGATAACCTAAGATTCAAAAATGTAAATAAAAAACATCAAGAGCACCGAATACATAATCTGCTTAAATTCCTAAAGAAAACAAAATTACGATCACAATTATTAACATATAAAAATAGTTTATTAGTTTGCATGAAAATGCTAAAAACTCCTTGGCAAGACTAATGATAAACTACATCAATCACAACATGGAATCAAATTTTAAATGCATCTAAGATCATCGTATAGAACCTTTATGTCATTTCGCTTCAAGCAATGCCCAGAGAAAGTAGCTTCCCCGGATTGTTCAAATGATAAGATATCAGCCTGAGACATTGCCTTGACCTCCTTAGCCACTACACCCATTGCTTTCCCCAGTCTTTTACCTAATGCACTAAGAGAAAAGAGAAATAAGAAAAAATAATTGAAGAAGGTAAACAATTAAACAGTTCAGAGTATACCTAAAATCAGGCTCAGCCCGTAAAGAAGCATATGTCAAAGGGTCATTGCAAGGAACTACTGATTTAACATTGAGCTCCTCCATCACATACTACAAAGTAAAAAAGGAGGTTGACAGTTAAAAGTAAAACTCATAATATATTAGGAAAAAAAAAGGGATGGGCCTCTAGCAGTGTCACATAAAACAAAGCAATATTTTATAGGAATTAGAATATAGAAGATCAAATTTTCGTTTTACTTAAAGGTACAAGGATAGTAAACAATTGGAATTAAGGGTTTTAGCTTGCAGACTATTATGGCATGGCCTGTTGGAAGCATCTAGGAAATTTATATTTTTGCAAAGCACAAAAAACAGAATCCAGAGCTAGACAATTTTCTTGTTGAATTTATCAACTGTAAACTCCACTAGCAACATAATCAATATTCTGCCATTAGTGTCCGGCCTTTACTATTTTGTATTACATATCCTATCCCTGCCTTGAACGCCAAAATCCACTATGGTCAAAGCTTACAGCAATCAGAAGCGCATTAAACTACATTTATGATAGACAAGAATTCCAAAGAAACAAAATTATCATAGAAGCAGACCATAAAGAAGTGATATACTACATAACAGGAGAATACATACACCTCATATACTAGTATTGTTACATGGTGAGACCGACTATATGCTAGTATGTTAGACCGATTTCTTAAACTTTGGTTCCCATTTCAAGTTTTATCAGGCTTGTAAATATATAAATAGATAGGGTCCAATCATAAAATTTTGGGGACAAGTGATCACCAAATCATACTTGAGAACAGCATGAGGTAGCAAGTAGCAACATTAACACAAGATAATGAAACACAAGGGTACCAACAGGCCACTGAGATCAATTAATTTATTAGTACATTAATCATCATAGATTGTATAATTTGTTCACCACTGTGGTTCAAAAGAAATAATGAACTCCAGGATTCATCAATTAGAATTACAAATCGAACATGATTTTTTTTTCTAAGGAAATAAGTGGTGATGAAGGCAGGAATTGACCTAGGACCTTGTTATCTTTTTGAGTGAATTATCACAATTAATCTGAATAGCAATTCCACTCCAGCAACAGCAAAGACAACTAAAAGTTAGTTTGGATCAATTGATTCAACAAAATAGACTAAAGCCCAATCAAATTCGTGCGGCAGCATCTAATAGGGATCATCTTAAACATCATCTTGACTGGAGCCATAGTCAAACCCTACCTGGATGAGAAAATCAAGATTGGGTCGTTTCATTCTAAACACCATTGTAAGAACTCAAACAACACTTGCTAAGATCAAACCTAATAGCACGATAAAAAAACAGCACCCGTTATCTTTTGTTGAAGTGATTAGCAGACAAATCAACTCCTGACATCCAACTCTTGTTTGTTGTACAACCATCAAGCAAAGGACGTGACTGACGATGATCAGTGTGAATGAGGGATACGAAGAAGCCTGAATTAAAGTTAGTATATAGCTAAGCAGGTGCTAGCCACAACTAAGTCAATATGTTGACTAAAACAAAAGCAGATCAACAACAAAATAAGACAAAAATCATTGCCATCAGACTTTAGAAGTATGCGTAGAAAAACAAAACAACTGAGCAAGAAAAATGATGATGTTAGTTGGAAACCTCTCTTAGTTTCCCAGTAATGTCTTCCAGGAAATCTGAATCAGGATGAACAACTATCATCTCCCTGAAACAGGATGCCAGAAATAAATACATATATGAAAAAGCAAATTACTATAAAAGGTTATAACAAATCCACATACTTAAGTGGTGTTTTGAGGGGTTTACTATGACGCTCCCGAATATTGCGGGCTAGGTCAATAACAGTCATCATCCTCATCACACTTTGCTCAATGCGCTCCTCCCTCTTGACATAACATAATTATTTAACAAGAACGATAAGATGGAAGAGAACGATATCCAACAGTGGCGAGATATAAATTGCAAAGAAAGAACTACCACCTTCCCTCTTGCCGAAGGAAAACTACAATAATGAATGCTTTCCTCAGATCCAACTGAGGCCTTGCGGAGATTTTGATAAAGAACCTCAGTGAAGAAAGGCGTAAATGGTGCCATCACTTTAGAGGTAGTCAAAAGGACCTGCAAAATTATGGAATTTTCAATGACTACAGCACGTAGATATCCGTTTGTGAAGTCAAAGTAGCATGTATAAACAACTGAAAACAGATTCTATAATGCTCCAAAAGAAGATCTGGAAGTAGAAATCAGATGCTTAAAAAACAAATATAATCTGCAATATTGTTTGCTGCTAGTAACTGATGGTGAGATATAGAGTTGACAGAGATACAGATTACACTATTACTTAAAATTCGTACATGGTACAGAGTTGACAGAGATATCCTGCAGTCTTCTTCTCCAGTGCGCCCCTTTAATCTCTTCCGATTAAAACGCACATATACATTTGTAAGATTGTCAATGAACTTCAAAAGATACGGAACAACCTAAAACTACACAGAATTAGCAACACAAGGAAACAGTATAGATCAAAAACATATAAATGAACAGCAAGAAGACAAGCAGACAACCGTATATAACCGATACGCATCCATCTCCTGACGAACAAAGTGGACTAGACTTTCTGTAGCAGAGTTAATCCACTGATCTAACACATTCGAAGATTTCTGAAGAGTTTCATAATTCGTAGGAACAAAAGGTGGCAGACCTTCAATCTCAAGCCTTTTTGCATTTTGAACAAGGAACCTATAAGCATTATACCAGGGAAGGAAGACATCTTTGACCTGCTTAAACAATAAAATAAAATGAATGAATGAGGAAATTAAAATATGCACTAAAAAATCAATAATAGTAGCATTACTATGAAACAAATAGACAATTTCAAATGTAAAGATATGTATTCAGAAAAAATAACTGTTGCTTACAACACCGTAGACACCATCCTTTTTGAACCGCAATGGCTCAGCACGAACGACAGGAGAATTAATGAGGTATAGTCGCAATGCATCCTGTAAGGCAAAGAAGTGTAAACAAACGAATACAAGTCAATGTTGCAGAGTATCATATGTTTTTAAGTAAACTAACTATATACCGCTCCATAATCGTCAATGACTTCAGTTGGCGAGGGATAATTCTTCAACCTTTTACTCATTTTCTTTCCATCCTCAGCCAATACAAGGCCAT
Source organism: Costus lasius (assembly GCA_027563935.2). NCBI lineage: Eukaryota > Viridiplantae > Streptophyta > Magnoliopsida > Zingiberales > Costaceae > Costus > Costus lasius. Next base: position 143,140,306 of record CM050447.1, on the reverse strand, counting down.
TGCAGATGAGATTCCTAAATGCTGGCTTTCCAAATAATGCAGTGGACAGAACCATGAGCGTATAGAACCTACACAAAACACTAAAAGGTCAATTAGTGCTGTTCAGTAGATTAATAAGATGGTTCCCGCAGTATTCTATATATATTATATACAAATAAGTAAGCAACTCTGCAGCAAATAAGAAGTCAATACAAGTTATTGATAGAATATTAAAAGTACATATTTGCAACAACAAAAATGTTAGGAAAGTAAGGAACTATAATTTGAGGTCACATTTAGTTTGGAACCTTTGACACATCTCACTATAAATCTATAATAGTTAAATAAGTCATAGCAAATCACCCTCCTGCTCAGCACCAAACAAAAACCAAGGAATGGTCATCATGGAATCCGATTAGAGCTGTCAGGATTTCAAATGATGGTTTAGATTGGTAATGCTCGATTTGAAATGATTACCAAACACACAGAAATCTAGTAAGATAACAAATAGACAACAAATAAAAGTTTGGTAACGATGTTAAGAATGATGACGTGTTATATCACACCCATGAATAAAGACAAAGGAGATACGTTATAATATAGTAAGACAAATTAGAATACAAACACTGATTAACGATCGAGAGGAGGCTACAAAATCAAGATTCCAAGGAGACTTTAAAATTCAAGACACCATAACTAATTGGAGTCGAGACAATAAAAGATAAAATAGTAGCAAAGCTAGACTTGCTTATATTCAAAGAGTAGAGAGGATGACAATGAAAGTGGCACTTAATGATAGCTTAAAGGACTTAGGATTCTTTCAAAATATTGAAAATATACTTGGTGACATCCATATTTTGGAAATTCCTATAAAATTTAACAAAAACTCAAGAATTTTAAACATCATAATGTTTTCCAAGATTCCTAAAATATCCCTAATGGACCTTAGTGGGTTCTTAAACGTTGCCAAAAATATATATATCTTAAATGGTCATCTACTCATCTTTCAATATTACCCATAACCTTCAAGGCCCCTTTGTATCTAGTAGCGTTCCTAGATTTGTATTTTTAAATTAAAAGGACATCAATTACTCAACTCCATACAGCATATGTAACCTAGGAATTCTTTTGAACCTTGAACATTGAACGATCAATACTGATCGAGGAGTACAAACCGATCCAAGATGGTACCAATATCATATCATTGTGCTATAGTATCGTATGTCACCTGACATACTAGTTGAAGAAAATATTGATATACTGGTGTGGTAAACATTGGTTTGAATAGTATCCAAGATCTTCAAATCTTGCTCCCAAAGGCTCCTTCATCTATGAGAGATTTAACTTCAAAATGACATTTAAAGTGTAAGCTTATAAACTGAAGAATTTCTTCCAAGACTCAAAATTTGCCTTGATAACATCCTTACTCTACGGACCCCTCAATTCTAAAATAAATTTATAGTCCCAAATATCAATTCAAGTATAAAAAAAGCAAGTCTGATTCCTTTGAACCTAAGCCACCATCATGTCCACAACTTGCAAATCAAATTTAGTCAAACTAAAAACCAATTGACTCAACCCAACATAATTGAATAATAAGTTTTGACCTCTCCAAACCTGACTTGTATCTTCTTCCACAAGCCACAAATCATGTTTTATAAATAAAAAAAAAAAGCTATTTTCATCTTATCAACTGATAGGTCATTTTTTCGATGAGGCAGTGTGAATGGTGTCTAGTTTGACAGTTGCAAACTACAGTAAATAAAACCTTACCATTTGCGTCACGGGAAAAAACAGATCTGCTAAAATATTGATTTGAACCAAGTTAACCTCAAATGACCTAACCAACTGGACCAATCAAACTGAGCTGGCCATCTCTCACTAGACCAATTTAATTTCTTTGAAATTTTTATTATTTCCATACTTGACCTCTTGACCTACTAAAATCAATTGCATGGATATTGACCAAGTCAATCAATGCGAATTAATTTTTTATTATTGTGCTCTGAACTCGATTCAATGTCTTCTTAAACAAGTTACAAATCAAATCAGGAATGACTAAATTAGAAGATAATATTAAGGTTTATAACAGCGATCCCATTGCAGCAAGTTTTCAGGCATTTATCTGGACAATAGACTAAAATGAAAATTAAGTGAGTACTGATGACCTACTTTTAGAACCCACTGACTGCTTTGGCTCAAACCTCACTCATTCAAAAGTCAAGATATAATTATCCAAAAAAACAAAGCGATAAAAGAAATAAAAAGAAGAGATATTATATTTCATATAGCATCTATATTTGGAAGTCCCTTGTTCTTTCATGCTAAACCCAAAAGCACCTGATGGCAAAGTGGTATATACTATGTATCACACCACTATACTCCTCGAGAGGGGTATCAATCTAAATTCATGCAGTAACAAAATAATGTCCTCTCTCGAGGGGTATCAACCTCAATTCATGCAGTAACAAAATAATGTGCTACATGTAAGAATGTAACTACTTTGGGGACTTGTTATGCAGAATGAATGCTCGCAATGCAAGTTACAATGAAAAGCAGAAATATTATACATCGAACAATTACAATAAAATGCAACAGCTACAAAGGCCTAAAGGTGGAACGCAAGAGGATTTCAAGTTTGAACTTAGACAAGTCTAAGAGTCTCAAGACTTGGGATGTCAAAAAGATTAAGATATTGATTTTACATAGAGTCCGTCTGTGACATGTTTCATACCATATTTTTTCCTAGTTCAGCCATAGAACTCATTCATTGAACTAGTCCAACAATACGTGGCCATCCCACAAACCAAAATGCATGTAAAATATATACACAAAGACAGTCACTACGAACATACACAATAGTTACATTGTCAAACACTATCCCTAACAAGAGCTTGCAATCATTGCAAGCCTCTAACCCAACTCAAACCATAAACCATACTCCCCATAAGGTGAATTTGTGATATCACACAAAATCCAAAAGATTCTACAATACGATTAGAAATGAGGGATTGATCAAAGCGATATCAAATAAAAAAGAAACTGCATGACAAGAATTGGCGTTTGTAGTAGCCAAAATACTTTTGTTCTATTTGTCCCAGTGTATAACAATTATTTTTATCTATTTTCTTTCACTTTGCAACTTTGACCACTCAATTAAGGACAATCAAACATTCTACATGCCATTGTTCAGTTTTGATCATTCTAAGATAGCAAATGCAGGACCTTTCATAGTAATTCAATGAAAAGAAAGAGAAAAAAAGAGTTGTAGAGCATGAATTGGATAGAAATACATAAGTCAATGCATAACCAACAAAGATGGTCAGTCTTATACCATGATAAAAAAAAATGAAAAAAAAAAGTTTCACTGTGAATAATAAAAAAAGCTTCCTCAGAAGAAACCAATTTGTAAAAGAAATGCAAAATATTGATATTTCCCTTACTCCACGAGAAATATCTTCAACAAGAATATCAACTAAAATTGCTCATATAAAGAACCAAATATGCTGCAGAAAGCTAAAAAAAAATATCTAGCACAAACATGATCCATTAGTTCATAGAACTAAGTCCATCAAACAGAAAGTAAATGATGAAGAATTGCAAAACTGAAAAAGACAATGCAATGTGAAAAAGATTCAAAAAGAAATGAACACAACTTTATAATGAAAGGTTTAAGAGAAAAATAACCATCCACGAGTTTGGTCAAGGCCTTCAGCCACAAAGTGTCCGGGAAAGTTCTTTTCAAATAGATCAACATTCTCAAATGGGTAATGAATATACGCATAAGGCATCGATCCACTCTCAAACCAGCAGTCAAAGACCTGAAAGATAGAATGCACAGCATTTTTATTGCCCATACAAGACGAGAATGTGAAAACACACAAAGTCAAGCAGACTATCAACTGTCACCACCAGAATACTTAACAAACAAATTTTATTATTACAGTTACGATTAGAAGGATAAAGACTTTTACTGCAGCATGGACAGCTTAGAATTCTATAATTTTGATGATATTCGCTCAATCTAGATTTGTAGCCAGAACTAATGCTCTACAGAAAAGGCATCCTAAATCAACCAAAAACACCAAACACATGGCAAGATTTAATGAAGGGAAACAACCATTAAGATGATAGCAAACGCTGAATATTATCATTTGGGGCGCTACCTCCCTGATTCAAATCAAGATGGATGCACACTACAATGTCAACAATTGTGATTCAACCATTAAGATGGATGCACATCAATTGTGATTCAACCAAAAGCCAAAGTTCACAGTAATTAGAATTTTTGAATAATGATATGGCTCCTGTAGTACTCAAGCTAAGAATCTGCCAACTTTGATCCTCGTTATAGAAAAACAATGCTCAATAATTATGTGGCTCATGTTTTCAACATAACAACGTCGCCCAAACCTAGAATAGGTCAAGCTAAAGAAACAAATCAGGCTAGCGATACAGCTTCAGTTTAGGTCTGTTCCTAAACCCAATGTCATGTATGAAGGACAACAACCTCAAGTCATATAATTGTTTTTGTGGTATCTATCTTCAGCCCCTAACAAGAAAGAATTCTAGCATCCATGCCCAACTTTGTTATAAAACTGCATTTGCTAGCTTTAAACATAGACATACCTCCCTCTTTTATGAAGCTAATTACAGAGTAGCAGTTATGTTGAGCACACAAAAAGAATACAACTTAAAGCTATAATCACAGGAGAGCATATACTAAATATCGGAAACTATAGCCATGATTACAAAGGACTGAAGAAGATTCAATGCGCTACATTAATGCATGCAAATATAAAAATATACTAGAGACCCACGTACCACACAGACCATGCAATATAAAACATTGGTGAAAAACTGACCTTACAAGTTAGAAAACCTAGACTATATTTTTTTGGGAAGTAAGATATGCACAAAAGATTAGTAATTGAATATAACATTCATTTAACAGAAAACAGACAATGTGCTTGTGTTTGGATGCTCACATCATCAACACGTCGAAGAACACCAAATTCTGGACCGCGTTCAGAAGGAATGGTTATATGATCAATATTGTGACGATGCAGATCAGTTATCTGAATTTAAAAAAAAATGTAAACATCAGTATTCTTCTAACCATAAATTATATATGTTCAACTAAAATAAAAATATACAGAGAAATAGAATTATAGCTTAACAGCAGTAAAACCAAACCTTTGCACCAGATAGCTTCTCAAGTTCATCAATGGAACCAAACACTCTCTTCTCGTAACCATCATCACTAACCCAAACAGGAAGAGGAGTACCCCAAAACCTACTCCGACTAACGGCCCAATCTCTAGCATTTTCCAACCAATTATGAAACCTCTTTTCCTGTGGTCAGGAAGTTGAAATCAAGAAAATGAAGAAAAAATGAAAATTGTAAGTACCAACCGTGAAAAAATTGAATAGAAGAAAGAAATAAACTTAAGCAACTAAAACAATACAACTGATTCATGGGATTCAAACAATTTAGCAAAATATTATTGCCAAAAAGTGTAAACCTAAAGCTCTACAGGATCAGAGAGGGTGCTGATTCCAGAATTTATGTTATGGCAATCTCCAGTTCGCATAATCTTAGAGACCATTACATAAACTTGGGTGGCTAGTCAGTGCTGGTCAAAAAATCTGCATTATTATGAACTGAAGACTTGGCCATGCTGGGTGGCAGGGACTAATGCCCCGTTTGGCCTAGTTTCTAGGCCTGCGGCTTTGCGGCTAAGCAGAAATCAAGAGGCGTTTGGCCCTTCAACTTCTCTGTTCCAACCCACAAATTAGCTGCTTCTCATAGAAGTGAAGTTGTTTTTTGCCCCCAGTTACTTATGTTCAATAACTCTTATATGTAATAATAATTTTTTAATAGTATAACTCATAATATTTTTAACAAATATTTTAATTATAGTTAACTAAAAATTTAATCATATAATTTTTAACTTAATAACTTTTTAATAAAAAATTATTTATTATAAATAGAATAATCTAACCATAAGCTGTGCATCCAATTCAAAATACTCTCAAACTTCTTCCGCCAGTATCTTTTCAACCAGCACTTCTTTAACCAGCAAAAATTAAAAACAGAAGCTGGGCCAAACGGGGCCTAAGGCATGCCAATACAAAGGTAGGTCACATTTAGGCTGGGATGGTTTACATGGCCATGCACAAAGAGGAGAATAAGAATTGGGTGTTTGCTCAAAAAAGGGTATTGAACTGCACATTAAGGAGAAACTGAGAGATAAAAAAAATGAAGGAAAAGAGGGAGAAGAAGCAGAAGCTTCAGCCAAAAAATTTTAATATATATGCATGTGCATATACATGCATATGCAAACACACATGCATATATATGTGATTCTTATGATATGAAACTAAATTTTAATATATATATATATATATATATGTATACATAATACCGCATTAGCCTATAAATTACATTAACTAAATAATAAATTGTACTAGTAACTAAAAAATTAAATTGAATATAAATGTTAAATGGAAGCATAGAGAGACTAATAAATTACATTAGCTATAACATCAATAATCAAAAGGCTAGCATAGCATGACATAATATTGGTTAGGTGAACTACCAAAATGATCACCGAACCAAGATTAAGATCCTTGTGTGCTAAGAATATCTTAATATAATTAGAACTTTACATAAAGAAGAAGGCAAGAATCTAGGCTATTCTTATACTTGAATAATGGACACAATGAATGTCCCAGTAAATGGAAAAAGGAAATCAAACCTTCACATATTCAGGAACCCAGTATGTCTGTTGGTTACTTTCTAGCAACTGCTCTTTAATCTTTTCAACAGCAACAAACCTGAACACACAAGCATTGCTCAGTAATTCAGACAAGATAAATTAAATATTCAAGGCATGTTTCTAGATATGTTGTTATATTTTGAATATTTTTGTAGGCAGGCTTTGTTGTTGGCACTAACGGAAGTGCAGAACCATTTCTGTACAAATGAAGAATTCTAGGTATCTTAGCATCTTAAAAATCAGTTCAACTACCACATGCATTTCAATGATTGATGAGAATATAAAAGAAGAAAAAATTGTCATGAAGAACCTATAATAATGGAATTTAATAAGCAATATCTTTCCAAATAGCACATGCATGTTACTAATAGCCCTGTATAATCTTACAAGTTACTTGATAAATTCTTCAAACATCTCGTAATCAGGAAACAATTAGAAATAGTATGGTTAACATATTTCACTAAACACAATTTGACATAAAAAGTTCGAAAGAATTAAGTAAACAACACCGTACATAGTAGGAAAGTAGAGGTTCAGAGTCTTAACAGCAAGCAAAATTTAGAAAATCATTTAAACCATCCATTAAAAAAATGCAAAACTAATATTGTCGTATCAACATTCCTATACTAAATATTAGGTAATAAATGCTCAAATTAGAGATTCAGTTAACAAATTTATATGATGAACCTTGACTTACCAGCTAGGAACAGCTCGATATAAGAGTGGAGTATCCGATCTCCAGCAGAAGGGATAAGAATGCATGATACTTCCGCTACTCACAAGTCTTCCTTTCGCCTGCTCACAGTTTCAAGGTGTTCTTCAAACATTCAAGTATTGCTAAATGACTATACAAATATATAGACAAATAGTCTAAGAAAGGAAGCCGATGTTATAATATGAAACTCCATGAAAATTACAAACAATGGATTTTAAATAAAGGTCATCATTGCCAATCAAGTTTGTCAGATTCACAGAACTCATGATCCTATGATTTTGCATTTTTAAATTAGTTCAGACAAATTAGACTCGAGTTAAGATCAAGTTTTCAGTCAACTTGGTTAGACTTATAACTCAACTTTTTTGAGATTCATTGACTTGGGCAACTTAAGCAAGTTCGCAAAGTCATGATTGAATTATTTAAGGTTTTAATAGGCATGTTAAGACCATATGTGATTTACTCACATATAGATATAGCTCATATACTCACATATAGCTCACTGATTATCATTGCGATTTGTACATCTCTGAATCTCCTCGTATTGCTTAGCATGGCCACTCTCCACTGTCTCCATATTAGCATTGCCATTTGTCCCCTACTCCCATTTACTATTCTCACAAGTAGAAGAATGTATGTTTACCCGCCATTTGAAGAGGTTTCTCACTAAGCAATAGTTTGAATTTTTGTTCTTCTAATTGTCCAAAATCATTGTTTGTTACTATTTAGTTTACATGGTATTTTAGTACCAATTAGTAAACTCACACAACTATTTCGTTTGTTGCATTTGAATGTGATATGACATACTATTTTTACATCAATGTTATATATTAATTTGTAGCTTGTACTTTACATATTTTTTATATTTATGTGAAATATTATTTTTTTGATATTATTTTAAAACAAATATAGGATCTTATGATCTAAGCATACACCTCTATCTTTTCTGGTAGAATAGAGTGTTTCATGACCTTGTTGCCAATGAATGTTGGAGCATATAGCCCCTTTAATTTCTTCAGTGGCGAGAATCTAAAAATATACTAAGGTTTTAAAACTCAGTCCAAGCATATGTACTAGTCCGGTCGATACCACTCAAATAAGGCACGGAGATAAGGAAGAGGAAAATAGTCCGGTCGATACCATTCAAATAAGGCCCGGAGATAAGGAAGAGGAAAAGAGAAAGAGAAGAAACAAGGAGAAGGGCAGTCACATAGAGATTAGGAAGCTAGGCCCGTCGACGCTTTGCCCGAGCTCATAGTTGATGCAACCCAAGGAGAAGGGCAGGGCAGCTCAGTGAGTGATGGTTCAGGATGCAAGAGTAGCGAGGGAGAGAGAGACAAGAGAGGCCACGTGGACAAGTGGTTTGCTAGGGGGAGAGGAGAAACAAGGGAGAAGAGAGGGGGAGGTGGAGGGAGAGGGCAAGTGTCAGGCGCAAGTGAAGAGAGGGAGAGGGAGAGGGAGAGGGAGAGGGCAGGCATTGGGATCAATCCTTGGGCAAGCAAGGAGCGGGAGAGGCAGGGAGAGGCGGGCCAGGGACAGTCATCCCATCTGTCTTTCATAGTGCTCCCTTTTGCTGCTTTTTTTCCTTTTCTTATTTTCCCTCCCACTTCTGCGCCTGTCGTATCACTCATATAGTACGTACAGGGTCTGAGATGGTACCATTATTGGTACCTAGTGTAGGTTCATCCGATACCAATACCATCTAGTGTTAGTTCAGTACATACGAGTCCGAGCCAAGACTGGTATACCAGTACAAACCAAGATTTCAAACCTTGGTTTCATGTATTGGTTCGTGCTCAGTCAGTAATAACAGATCTTTCAATCCTTGTTCTAAACTACTTTTGAGTTTATTGAAACAAAAAATAACTATAAAACAAACCTAGCTTCCAATTGAGCTTCCAATTGTCTATTTTGTTTGTATGAATTATGAAGCGTGAAAGTAAACAAATAGCAAATCTTTATAGAGAGCACAAAATGGATAACTTCGAAGTAATGTATTAAAATTCCACATAGCTAAAGATGCCTGCACAAAGTAACATGAAAGGGTCCACAAAAATTGAAATATTAGAATATATTTTAACAACGTGCTTATCATACATCAGATTATCATACCCTCTGCCGTGCGCCCATGAGCCGTGCTCCGACGGCCGTTCCAAGACCGGATGGCCATCAGACCAGTACCATACCGAACTTTTTGTCCAGTATGGAACGGTTCTTCAAATACTATTTCTCATACAACTAATCCATATCACCCAGCGATATGTCCCGTATATATTAGTCTAACAATAGACCGATACCGATACATGGCTGGTACGGATTAATCAAGTATACATATATATTGCACCAATTGATAGCCTGTCTCATACTAGTTTTTTAAACCCTGCATACAACCTATGATGTATCCAATAACAACCATTATGACATTACTTACTATGAGATGGTAGGTTGTATCAAAGTGTATTACTCACTGTCAATTCTTGATAGCGTCCTTAAGTTAAAGGACCAATGCAAACCTATCACATGTGACATTGACTTCCTGACCCTCAAGTAAATACACAATTTAGTACATCCTCATTGATGCACTTGTGTGCCTATAATAGGCCAGCACCATACCAACTCAACACTAATGTCACATGCACTCAAGTTCTTATATCTTGACATTTGTCATGTAATTCTATACAACTCACAAGGATAGCAAAAACATAACATCAACATTTTTATTCATGTAAATATAGTCCAATTTACAAAGACCGATGCCTAATTGGTCTTCAGAGTATATAAATCAACAAATACTTAGTTTACATTATGATTTTTAATCTTCCTTCATACTAGTGTATTGGTCTAGTGTAAAACTAATATATAATAAGTGTATCAACACAAACTTACCTGTAACAATCACATTGACACATGACACTCTACTATTAATTACACCTTGGACCAATAAGTACAAAGAGAATCGTCCCTTATGGATTAATACCTAAAATCATAGTTTACTAGTATTTTAATAACAGAAAAAAAAACTCATAAATATAATTGTACCATCTCTTGAATTTAGATATGACATGAGCTACTATATTTTATTTGGATGTGATAATTATATAAAATATCATTTTTTTATCAAATAATAGAATCTTAAAATCATTTCTGATCTTAAAATCCGAGTTCATAGCCCCTCTATTGTTCCTGGTTAGGAAAGCGTATTTAATAATCTTGGGATTGACATAAATTTTGCATCTCAAAAACTATTTCAGATTAGATATAGAAACATAGTAAAAAGTTCTCCAACTTAAACTAAAATATTTCCACGTTACAAGAGCAAGATCAACCAAAATGACATAAAATGAAAAAAAAAAACAGAAAAGACAATCTTCAAAAATCAAAAAGTTATTGTAGTTAGGAAATCTTGCCTTAACAGCATTTATAATATCCTTATCAGCATCCTTCACATAGCGCCCATGGAAATCTGATACTTCCGTAGTAAAGCGACCATCTGCATCAACTGCCACAAACAGATCCACATCCTGTTCATGAACACATATAGTAGTATTACTAGAAATCCACTATATGCAAATTATGGTATCCTGTTTCCTAGGTACATCAAATTGTTTGAATTGTTATGACACTAATTAAGAATATACTATGCATCTATTGCACAAGATAATCTTTTCAGGCTGGGAAGAAAAAACCAAGGAAGCAGCAAAAACATATATAGTAATGTCCATCTTCATAAAGAAAAAAAAAAGAGTGCTCCATCAGTTCATCCAATCATAAGAGCAATTCATCAAGAATATGCACGTGAAAATTATTCCACAAAATCAGCAAAAAAATTCCAATAGGTTATAGTAATTCCACATACAAAAATACCTCATTCTGACTTAATATGGCACAACATATGCACCAAAAATTAGCCCATCCATGACATGATCAAGAAAGGTGTGCGGAGTTTTAGATTATTAGGTGAAGTTCAAAATAGTAACTGTTAAAGGTAAGGATCACATCTCATTTTGAAAAGGATACAAAATACCATCACATGTAAGAACACGCACCAAACTTTCCATTGGTCCATGATTCACTACATCAAATCTTCTAGATTATAGGTGAACTCACTAAACAGCATGTAAGGTGGTATATCTGCAATATTAAGAGGACAGGTTGGATCACATTTATTCATTATATGAAAAATAGTTTCATATGGAGGTATCCAAACACCAAATCTGTATAGACTAAGTACTACAGTCAGGATAAAGAATTAATTAATCATTCAATTTATCAAGCTAAAGATGATAATTTTCTTTGGTATATGGTTGATTTTACAACTTACATTAATATAGAGCAACGAACTGATGAATTCCAAGAGGAAAAACAAAGAAGATATTCCAATGCGTAGATTCGTGATATATTCAAGGAAGGAGATGTACATTACGACAGAGTACCTTATTGCTTTTTCAATTGCAAATTGAGAGTGATATGAAGATATTTCAAGATCATTACAAAATTGTCAAATAGAAATCAATATTAGTTGATCTTCAAAGCAAGGTTTAAGACACTGGTCTAAACCGGCGTACCGGTCCATTGATGGACCAATATATACTGGTTGGTTTCAATTATATATATACACTTATATAACCATACCAACTAGTACTTGTACTAGTACTGGTCCATGGTTAGATCGGTATGTACCAAACAATATAAAACGATATTTTAAACCATGTTTCGAAGCCTTCGCTAAAGTTTGTTGATATTAGAAGAATATAAAGCAATTTTGTTCAGAATATTTGGTTTTCAGAAAGAAAATCCAAACATACTTGAAAATTGTATAGCTCCCTAGAGGTTGTGGCTGTGCAAACAGAACTAAAGCACTCCAAATTATGGAAACTAATTGTTAACTACAATTTTTGGAAGTTCAGAATCATTCTCGGATATGAAGAGGCGCGGATTTGTTTTATATTGTGTTTCAAGCAATCAAAACAGAATGGTTACCTCAGTGAAAAAACCAATGAGTAGTTAACCAATACACAATAGACCCAGTATGTGAAAACATGCTAATGCATTTGCATATGCTCAAATCCCATAATGGTTATACTAAACATGGTTTAAAAAACCGGTCTATGCTGTGTAGCATAGCTGGTTTCGATGACAAGTATGTAGAACCTTGATACCAAACAAGACATAAAGCATTAGCATCCACAAAGGTAAATAAATAGATCAAAACCATTACACTAAAATTTGTTTAAGAGAAAGAACAGGTGAAAAGACCAAAAGTTTTTGGCATTACCATGGAAATTATTCAAGTTGACATTGCACTAGGGCACCAATAGCAAATAGTTGATACTTTTGACCATGATACAAACTAAAATGACAATAGAGTGGAACAACCAGAAATGTCTGACAGCTCCTAACCTTGATTATACCAGAGGAAACACAGACACGGTAGTCATCTTCACCAAAAGCAGGAGCACAATGTACAACTCCAGTTCCACTATCATCCGTGACATAATTATCCGAGACCACCCTAAATGCCGTCTCCGAAAGTTTCAAGAAGTAATCAAACAGTGGAACATATCTGCAGGAACAAGATTCTCAAAAGTTCAATATACAGTCAAATTGCAAATCAAAAAAATGGGAAAAAAAATTACATCTTCTATTTGCAAAAAGAAATTGGCAAGCTAGAAGAAAACTATCAAGAACCTACAAGACAAAGAAGCACATAAAACTTATCATTCTAGAAGTTGAAGAAAAAAAAAAGATTTCTCATGTGTGTGCATAGTTGATACAGTGAAAAACCAATGGAATTGAACAAAACTCAAATGACTTAAGCCTTTAACTGTTGGTTACAGATGTGAGAGAATTTTTTCTTAATCTTTTCTGATGCCTGAATTTCAAACTGCACTAATAATATATGTTGCTATTCAATTGACCATTTAAAATTGATAGTTAAATTTACATAACCAAGTAAGAACTGTGTAAATAATTTGTCTCTAGATAAGAAGCAAAACCAGAAAATAAAACTCAGAGTAAGAGTCATGATAGGAGAGTATAAAACACAAGTGGAATATTTCATAATCCCTTTTGTGAGCTATGCTATGTTGCAATAGCGCATTATAAAACATGAGTTAAGCCCAGGCTCTTCAAACTCTTTTAGGAAAAGCCTAGATTTATATGTAAGAAGCGAACCTCTAACTGCTCCAGCAGTAGATTTAAATTCAAGCACCCAGATGAAATTGATGGCCTAGCCTGGCCTGACAGAAGAGCATGTCACATGCACAACTTTTCCATTTGGAAGACAAGTTTGGATGAGATTCATTTTTTTTCTATTACCAATAGATTATTAGCAGTTGATATTATGTCATCTCTTTTACTTTCTTAAAGATAGATAAACTCAACAACAATTGGCATTCCTTCAAAAAGCAAAGATAACCAAGAGGTTTATATTGATAGAAAATGACTGAGTGTCAAAGAAAATGACAAATTTGTATAACTAGAAGTTGTTCACATGAAGTACTTGACACAAAAATGGCTGCTCACTTCAATCCAACCAATGAAGAGCCTGTAAGTTTCTCAACTATTTGGTACGATCCAGAATCAACTCCACTCTTAGTTTTGCTGTTTGTGTTTCCCTTGCTCTTTGAGTTGGGTTGTGACCCATCTTGTGTAGATGCTCCTTCTAATTCTGATTTGGACTTTTTGCTAGGCAACTGGGACAACCGGGACTCTGCAACAATATATGTTGCGCCAGATGACTTTTCTCTGACCTATCAATGGTTTTTTGAAACAAAAACATGCTGAAGGAAAAGTTTATGCAATAACTTACAACAAGCTGATTAAATGATTAGCATGACTTTACATATTTTACAGACAAAAGGCAATCTCAAAAATGAGATTTTGGAATGTTAAAAAAATCAAAACCGATAATCCACTGCATCCATCTATGGTGCAGGAAATCTATGTTCAGTACTTCAGTGTATGTTCCTGTTAGTGATAAAGATGATACTTGGTTGCTAAGACCATACAATCGCCATAATGCAAGATAAAACAAATACATGGAAGTTTTACTGGTGTAGAGTTTATAAGATCTATTTTTTGTCCAAAAAAGTGTAAGCAAAAAATCAAGGTCATCTAACTATATCATGCTTAAAAACAGTTCCGGTGATGTAACTATGTTATACCAGATTAAGTAATATTTGGATCTTACGCCATCCAATGTCTAGTAAGTGAGCGGTAATACAGTACAGTACAGAACACATGTAACAAAATAAAGCAAAATGAATAGCAATGCTATTTGTAAATAATGTAGCAAAAGAGAAAATTACGCCAGACAATTTATTTGTTCACTTGAACCTAAAATGACAAAGTTAGATTGCAGGTCCTTGTTTTCAAGCATTAAAAGTGTGTGGAAAAGTTCTAAACTGCAAACTAGGAGCAATATTTTATGTGAGAATTTTACAAAGACAAAATAAAGAATCATGAAAATTAAAATGTGTTGAATTGAATCATACAGATGCAAGTGGTGCAAATTTTAAATGATAGCAACATATTATAGCAAATAAACTGAAAGCAACTATAAATTTCAGTCACAACAAGTAAATATAACTCATTAACTAACAAACCTAAAGAAACACTGATAAGATCAGTATTAATAGCAACTACAATCAGTTTATTAACTCCAAATGGTCTCATCAAATGGTAATGTTGTTTACGTTGTTAACTAAGTAATTACTCAGCAGAGCATAAAGAAGTCAACAAACATAAATTAGTATTGTTAATGAGGCAAAACTGACCTTCACATAAACAAATTCTGCATTGACGCAGAGAGAAAGATTGCTTGGAAGCGTCCATGGAGTCGTCGTCCATGCCACAAGAGCTGCATTATGGGGATCACCAACTACGGGAAATGACACCATAATTGCGGGATCCGAGACATCCTAAAGGATCAGATTTTAAAAAGAGTCATTCATTCAAATATCAAAGTGAATTTTGAAGTTTGAACAGGATAGATAAAAAAAACAAGACAATAATAAAGAGCACCTTATAGTTCAACCCAGCCTCGAAGTTTGACAGAGGAGTCTTGCACCCGGTGCTGTAAGGCATGACCTTAAAGCCGCGATAGACAAGCTCCTTCTGCCACAGCTGCGCAAACACCCACCACACCGACTCCATGAACTTGAGGTCCATGGTCTTATAGTCGTCCTTAAAATCAATCCACCTGCCGGTGCGGGTTATCACCTCCTCCCACTCCTTCACGTACCTGGAGACGATGGCGCGGCACTCCTCGTTGTAGTTGGCGATGCCCATCGCAAGGACGTCGTCGCGGGTGCGGATGCCGAGTTTCGTGTCGATCTCGAACTCAACGGGGAGTCCGTGACAATCCCAGCCGAAGCGACGGGTGACGTGGTGGCCGTTCATAGACTGGTAGCGGGTGACGACGTCCTTGATGGTGCCGGCGAGGATGTGGCCGTAGTGGGGGAGTCCCGTGGCGAAAGGAGGCCCGTCGTAGAAGACGTACTCGGGCATGGACTGGGTGCGCTTGAGCTGGGTCTCGAAGGCCCGGATCGAGGACCAGTACTGGAGGATGGACTCCTCCTGCTGGGGGAAGGAGAAATCCTTACCCTCGCAAACGTCTTCCATCTCCGGTCTAGGGCAGCGCGGTGCGGGAATGGGGCGGTGGAAGAGGAGGCACCTGGAAGACGGCCAAGGGATAAAGAAGTTTATCAGTAAGCGAAATCCTGCAACAATTCCTGCTAAACCACAATTATAATGAGCCCTTTGTCGAAGGCTTAAGCATTTAGAATCATTCAGATAATGAAGTCTTAGCATAGCAGGAGTTTTGAGTTCGAACTCATTTTACTGTATCTTTATTAGCAAAAGTCATTCCATATCCATGATGATCAACATTTCAACCACAAATGTAATATTGTACATTTCCCAGCGGCCTTAAGCTTTAGGATGAATGGTTAACCTATCAAAACTTAATGGATTTTAATAGCACAGAATGCGAGAAAATAACACCCCCTGCTCTGTTGCCATTGCCGAGATTGCAACAATCAGGAGGACATTTTGTTATTCTGGCAAGAAATGAAGGAACAAGAGAAGACACTTGCTTGAGTCCCCGATCTCACAGCACAAACCATAAACACCACAAGGAAAAACAAACAGAATACTAAGAAATTCGTGTTGCAACTGACCTTCTCAACATCACTAGCATTCTCTGATTATAAGGAAAAAAAAAGAGGAAACCTAAATAAGCATCCACGAGATGAGGATAAGCGTTTAGTTTTTCACACTCAGATGCTAAAACCTTAAAGAAAGCATCCAGAAAACAAGATAAAATTCGTTTCGACTAAGAAGATCAAAACTTGAAGCGATTACAAACGAGGAGAACGAACCGCAACGATCAACGCAGCAAGAGATGGGAGAACCGGAGGCCGAGACCAGCGGAGCGAAGGTGGCGAAGAGTTGCGGCGGGCTTGCCCTAAGTTGCAGCGGAGCGGGGGATGGGTGAGAAAATTTACTAGCAATCTTCAGCAGTCGCATGTGAAACGTTAATCTTCCTTTAAAATTTGTGTATACCGTTGATAATACTTTGAAATATGTATAATATTAGTTGTGCAGGTATACATAATTTTTAAAGCAAGATTAACGTTTCACAGAAGATTTCCAGGCGGAGACTACCAAAAAAATTTTCTAGAGGTCAGGGACGTGGATAGAAAAAGAGTTGGTCGAGGAGTAACTGCTGTGATACGGTAATTTACCTGAGACTTAGTTCGCGGAATCGAACTAAATGGCGTCGTCGGGAAATTCCCACCCTCGCCAGAGTCTTCGCTTCTAATTGCTGACAGCTGTGGGACCCGCAAACTAATATAAGGGAAAAAAAGATAAAGGGTGTCTCGAATCTTCTAGGGCCGCATTTTCATAATGCGGCCGGCTAAAGATCCTAAGCGGAGTCTCCGTTTAAAAAAATTTTCTATTTCATATAATAATATTAAATTATCGTATAACGTTATACACAAAATCTTTTCTGTTATATGAAATCCGATTTTGTATAACACAATTTTTTTTTATAAAAAAATATATTTTACATAATATAAATATAATTTTATATATCTTCATATAAAATTTAATCATATTATATGAAAAAAACATAGTGTTTTATGAAATTGTATAACAAAAAAAATTTCATATAACGTTATACGATAATCTAATTTTAGGCTTATCTCATGATTTTATACTAATTTCTAGCATTTTTTACTTCATTTAGTATGGAATCTTCACTTTCTTTGGTTTTAATGAAAATGCATATAAAAAGGCACAAAAATGATGGATTTTGCAAGTTTTGAAACCTTAGCACGATTCCCAAGAAGATCATAAGGTTGCACGTCAAATTTGGAGTTAAAACAGTGAAAAACACAATATTTATGGCCTTGGTCGTAATTATCTCGGCCAGCCGTAATTCTGCATTCAAAGGATGATAAAAAACGGCTAAGTTAAAAAGTTCACAGAAACTTTCACGAGTGAGGGCGTAAAGCCTTCACGGTCCGTGAAACTTTCTGTGTACAAGAAGCTGTATGCATAGAAACATTACGGCCGCAGCTGTAAACACATTACGGGCCGAAAAAGTTTTCGCCCCTTCGAGTTTTTCACTTGATTCGACTCCAAATCAAATCGGATTTGAACCAAACTTTCCAGATTCGTTCCCTGAAGGGTTCCTAATCGATTAAAGTATAAAAGGTTCAATTTTTAGAGGGTTAAGGGGGACTTTTCGGACGAATACAAGCAGCGATGACTGTTAGGGCAAGAATTCATTCTAGAACAGATTTCTCACAAGCTTTCAAACAAAAGAGAAGATTGACCAACTCCACTTCATCTCCAGATCTAGGAGAAGCTTTTCAAATTATTTTCTTAGTGAAATTTTTGTAATTTCGTGAGGATTTAATGTTTGTTCATTCAATACATATGCTATCAATTATGAATATGAACGAGTAATTCTTATTTTGAGATTTAGGGGATAGCCCGCTGACAATTATGAAAAAAAAATCATATTTTTACTCTTTGCCATGATCATTATATCCTGATTTGATTAGAATTGTGTTTAATCTATAATTTACTCTAGCCAAGTATATTACATTTTAGACGTTGCGAGAAGAACCGGGAGGTGAATCGCAATATCGGAGCTATTCTTTTCAAACCTACGAATCCAATCACGGGAGTAGTTTGGATTCGTTTTAAGGTTTTATAAGGTTTTTCATAGAGCTTAATAGGTCTAGGTACGCTAACTGTCACGAGAGTAGGGAGTTAGCGCAGACAGATACCAGGTTACACTTTGGAAGGAGGTAATCCGTACTTTAGGAAAAAATTCCTTTCATGATCTTAATTATCTGTTCAAAGAGTTATTTTTATAAGATTCTTAATTATCAGTATGGTGAAACCCCGAGTCCCGACCTTTCAGAACTTGATTTTCTCTAAACGCAATTTTCATTGCTTTCTCGTACTTAGAGCCCAAAACAATCCACAACTTGATTAGCCTAGATTTAAACGAATCTTATAGTTTGTACTTGACCTCCTGATCCTCGATGGAACGAATTTATTTTTATTACTTCGATAAATCTGTGCACTTGTGGACGCATCAAGGACCTTGCTATAAACTTTTACAGCGGGGTACCCACTGCGAAAATTTTTTCGTCCTCTAGGGGCTCGTATTTTCGAAGGCCCGCCGCCGCCAAGACAAGAGTACGAAAACCACTAGTGCAATAAACTAATACAATGGATCGAAGTCAAACCTGTCAAATAAGAGAAGCCAATGGGCTAAGGTGGCAATTCGGGTCATCTAATCATAAATGGATCGTCTATACCGTGACTATGACCCAAATAGTTTAATTCATATATGATCTATTTAATTAATTAGTTAAAAGATATAACTCAAACACTATATATATTTAAACTGGTCAACTTGAGATAACCTAAATTATCTATTTAATAAATAGAATCAAGTATTAATATGTGATTTGACATAATTCAAATAATATATTTATTATATATGTCGCTTAAAAACTAAACTTAACACGACCCAAATAACTTGTTTAGTAAATAGGTGACTTATAACCTAAGTGGCATAGCGGCAAGAAAATGACAGTAGAACAAGCGAGGAAAGAAAAGGAGCACACAATGGAAACACACGGTAAACGACAAAAGGAGGCGGCAAATGGCAGGAAGAAGGCGGTTTTACTGTTCAGGCGCGTTGTGTGGTGGAGCAACTGTTGTGGGGAAGAAAGTTGAGAAAAGAAGTAATCTTAATTTTGTTAACATAAGAGAGAACTGTAGGCAATGAGCCTACTCTCCATTGATTAACTTGATCAATACAATATTTATAAGGTACACATATATAGAAAACCATCATAGTCCATATTTAGTAAATACTAATATTAATACCTCCACTCAAACTGGAGATGTTGTAAGCAGATGCAGTTTGAAATGAAAATATTAGATATGATCTACAACGTCATAACATAGCCTGACGACGACACTGGCGATGGACCACGAAGTCTGCTGCCGAGATTCTTGGTGCTGACAACACTAATGATGCTTGCTGAAGATGCGGCCCAAAGCTAAAGACAAGGCAATGGTGGTTCTTCGGCGTCAGATCTTTGGATTGGGAAAGACAAATAATCTCTATTGTATCGACAAGACTTCGATGCAGATCCGACTCGTTTATGGATGGATTCGGATTTAACTCTAAAAAAATCACTCACTTTCGCATCGCCACCTTCTTCACGCAAGTAGCAGATTTTGTCGAGTGCCGAATAGGGTTTGCGGCATGCGAATGGACAAAACTCTGTAGAATAGAGGCCCTCATCTCCGGCAACTGTTGAGAGGAAGAAGCTTTAAGGGGGAGGTGTGTGCAGTCTCGTCTCTGCAACGAGGCGGCGAGGGAGCGGTATCGCTAGCGTGCAGGAGGGTCGAAAGCAAAGGCGGAGGTGGTTTCAGAACAAGGAAGTGCCACCAAGGTTGGAGACAAGGTCAGCTGCCTCCAGGCGCTATGCGAGATCACAATTGGGAAAGCACTGCTGAAGTTTGGAAATATGGAGGATGAAGGCGTTGAAGCCGGGCATCAGGTAATCTCTGCGAATGAAGGCGGCCGGCGAGAGGGAAGAGTAGCGCCGGATTTCCCAAGGGGCGCTGTGATGCGGAGCGGCTGCAGGTCGGTGAAGTCGAGGAGGGACTTGCCAACGGGAGGAGGTGATGGAACTTGAAGGCATGATGGAGATCGGGTCCAGAAGCTTCCGGCGGGCGTTCGGGGGAGGGGCAGATGGAATCGGGATGAAGGGGATGGATGTGGTGAGCGGACGTTAATAGTGGCAGGCTTGACGACAGATGAAGGTGGGCGACGACTTCTGCCAAAGTGGTAATGGCGGGCTGGGGCGTTAGGGTTTTGATGGCGTGGATGATCCGGACAAGGAAGGGAAGGAGCTCGATGGAGTTTCTGCAGGTTCGGCTAGGAGGGTGGTGAGTTGCGGAGGAGCTTCGTGGAAGGAGTTGTCAGCACTGATTCGTCGGACGAGGGCAATAGTAGAGACACTAGCGGTGATCAACAGGGGATTAAACCCTAGAAGGAGCGTTGACAACACGCGTTGGAAACACGCTGGAGCATAAACTTTGGCATCACCGGTGGCTTCTAAGGCGTGATCAAGAGATAAAACCCTAGTATGTATAGTGATCAGGGGATAAAACTCAAGACAGGGGATAAAACCCTAGAAGAAGTAGGGGATAAAACCCTAGAAGGAGCGGCTACACACTAAGGGATCTCATAGAGAAAACCCTTGCTCTGATACCATGTTAACATAAGAGAGAATTGTAGGCAATAAGCCTACTCTCCATTGATTAACTTGATCAATACAATGTTTATAAGATATACATATATAGAAAACCATTCTAGTCTATATTTAGTAAATACTAATATTAACAATTTTAACATAAATTAAACTAAAAAAATAAAAATTTAAAATTATTATAATGAACTTTTTTCGACTTCTCTTTTTATATTTCTTATATTTACTTATTTATTTTATGTAATGTTAGGCCCAAAGGCCCTTTTGTCAACACCCACCTATTGCCGATTTGGGGGGGGAGGAATTCGGCTGGCAAAATTGATGCGATGCGCGTTGATTGCAGGCGACACCGGCGATGCTTGACGACGGTCGGAGGCCAAAGGGATGCCGGCAGAGAGATGTCGCTGGGAGAAATGCTGGAGGCATAACCAGTAGGGGCGCGCGGACTACAGCAAAAAGCTGGCATCAGGCGGCAGCGCTCGATCCCACGGGCAAAGGCGAGGCGGCGACGCTCAACCCGGTGGGTCAAGTAGGGAAGTCAACTGGCTGTGAGGACGTGCGGCATGGGTGGCATGGGCAGGGCGTCCCGCACAGTATGGGCACCGCCTGCCACAAGATCGACCCCGCGCGAAGCTGTCACTCACGTGCGTCCTAGCGAACAGTGGCCGAGCGCCTATAAAGGGCAGGGCGGCGAGCTTGAACGTGGGTGGAAGAGAGGAACTGGGGGATTGGCCGGAGGTATCGGGTGCGAGAATCGGGTAGCTGAAATGGAGGACTCGGCGATGGGTAGGATTGAGAACGAACCATGCCTCGTCCTCTCCCCTTCGACATCGGATCTACAATCTCATTTGCCACTGTACTGACAAAGCATGCTTAGGCTGCCACGGTTGACAGATTTAGTTTGAATAGATGATAGAAGATACGTCAATGTGTACGCCAATATGTAGATTATCATCAGATAAAAATTTCACCGTCTTGGTGTTCACACGCATACTTGTGGTCAAAGCCCCCAAGTAAACCTTTCCGCAGCTAAGACATGCAGGATATTTATTGTAAAAATCTGATGTTCAAACATTAGTTTTATGCAGATGATACTCCAACACCAATCAATAAGGTAATCACAATTAGGACTCAAAATGTCCCACCTTTGTCAGGTTGGAACTTATCAACTAAAGATAGTTCAAGTTGGTAATGATCTTCTTCAGACATGCTCATGCATCTCAAAGGAGCTTCCCTCATCTTGCCTTTTAACTTATCTTCCAAAAAACTATTCATGAATGAACATTTCCTATTCTTTAAACTAGTATTTGAGGTAGCAACAATTACAGCATTGTCAAGTGTAAAACATCTCGTAAAACTTGATTTTCTGTCTCTCGATAACAATTTCTTGGGTGGTACCTCTAGCAAAATGTAGGGAAGAACACCCAGGTCTCCAACGTCCTTACTTTTCCCTTACCCTCTGTTTCCTTGGAGGGAAGGAAAACTGTAAGGAATGAAAAACTGCAAGAAAAGAAAACTCCAGAGAAAAAAAAAATCTATATCCTATTTCCTTGGAAGGAAAGAAAAGAAGAAGGAAAATTAATTTCGAAGGTAGGGCGAAGTGGCGTTGTGTTTTCTCCAACTTTTCCGTCCGATTTGGGCGGAAAAGTTTCGGAGGAAAAATTACAAAATTTTCCATACACTTTTCCACTCAAATTTTCCTTTCCGCCCAAGGAAATAACGAAAAACTTATTTTTCTTTCCTTTCCCAAATTCACTTCCCTATAAGGAAAGAGAAAGCAAAGTCACTCTCTCACATCAAACCATTTGACCTAGAGGTGGCCATGGGCCGGCCCGGGCCCAGGCCCGCCTTGGCCTGGTTCCTGGCAGGCCGTGCCTGGCAAGGCCCGTTTCTAGTCGTGCCATGCCGGGCCCGTGCCGGCCCAGGCACGGCTCCAGTGTTTACTGGGCACGGATCCGGCCACGGATCCAGCCCGCGTGATGGATTCAGCACGCGGGCCGAAACTCGCCCACGGGCCGAAATCGGCTCGCGGGCTGGATCTGGCCCAACGGGCTGTGCATGACCTGGCCCAAATGCGGCAAACGTGCCGAGTTTGGCCCGCTTCATTAAAATAAATTTAAAAAATAAATAAAATATTAATTAATTAAATTATATAAAATAAGAAAAAAATAAAAAAAAATGAGAAATAGAGAATTATGTATTTTGCATAATTTTTTAAAAAAAATATTAAATTATTATTTAATTAATTATTTTATTTTATTTTAAAAATATACCATTTTAATTTTAATATTTATTAAATTTATATTTATTTATTTATAAACAACACTAAGAACACAAGCCGTGCCGTTAAAACCAACTCGATTAAATTTCATATTCATAAATTATACATTTAAGCTTAAATCAAGTGCCAACATAATGGGCATAAACAATTGACCCGTAGCCAGCGACGTGGAAGATGTGCTAGCATTGTGTTAAACATACTTGCTCACCATGCTCCATCTTCTCTATGCATATTGCGCACTCCATGTTTTCAGCTCTACCTCCTTCTTCAACAAGAAAAAACTCAAGTGACTCTTGTGCATGATTTGTTTCAATATATTGCTCCGGCTCATCGTTGACATTATCACTGTCCTCCTCACTATCACTTATTTCAAAGTCCTCAACCTCTATCTCAATCTCAACCCCATAAGGGGAGAGAGAAGCCAAAAATTATTGTCTTGCATGTTCAGATAAGTGGATAAAGTGTTCTTCAAACCTGAATACATTAATTCGTATGATTTGACTAACACGTTCGATAATACTTAAAATAGTGATTCTCTATTGATCAGCATTAAAGAAATTTAAGGTAGATGTAAAGAAGATTTCACGATGAGAATTTGGCAGAATAATAATTATCTTCACTTTTCTATTATCTGCCATTTTTCTCTATGTCTCGTGCTCACCATGTGATAATTATATTATAAAAGTAAATTAATTTAATACTTACTTGATCTTCTCTACGTCTAGTCACTTGGTGAACACGAGGCATAGAGAAAAATGGCTAGTCTAGACCGAGAGAGCATTGAATTCTTGATGGCTAGAAAGAGGCTCAAGTTTGAGTTCAATTAAGAAACTAATTGAAACTCAAGATTTAGAAAAGAGATTAAGAGAGCTAGTTAGAAACTTGTGTGAAGAAATGAGAGGGTTGAGGGGGGGGGGGGGTCAATTTATAGGGATGAATTAGGTGTATATTTACATATTTATCTCATATTTTTAATTATTAAAAGGGGTTAAAATGGTAATTTTATACTATAAAAATGCATGTCCGTGCCGTGCCTGGCCCGGCACGCCTGTGGTACCTCGGCCCAGCCCGACCCGAGCCGGGCCACGGGCCGCCCGCGGCCCGTTAACTTCCCGTTGGCCACCTCTAATTTGACCATAGCAAAGCACAAAAATTTTCCTCCTCCCACATTAAGTCAGAACTTCTGCCTATCTTTTGGCAACACAGCACTAGCTAAAATTGAGCTAAAACTAGAGCATACATTGTGGTCATTGTGTGTTAGGTCGCTTCGATGGGATCTAAAAATTGAGTGCTATAAAACAAGCTTAACCTATGTTTTCTTATAGCATGATTTCTTCATGTTGACTTAAACCAAACATGCAATTTGTCATGAACTTAGATTATTTTCCTAAGAATTTTCATGCAATGCCACAATATGAGGGATAGTGGTTACGAACTAGGGACACAAAGAAGTTTAAAGTCATTCAAAATGCCTCACGAACTAACAAAATAAAGACAAAAACAAACAAGTATGAAAAGCTACTCCACCCGAAAGGCGCTTAAAAATTGACACATAAAAAGCTACTCCACCCGAAGGGCGCTTAGGATCACCACAAGAGATGAGCCCCTAGCAAACGAAGCACTTGTAAATTGAGCACTTAGGAAGCCAATATAATCAAATGCCTCGCAACCTAGGGTTCATTTGACAAACAAGTATCAATGCCTCATATAATCTAGGGGTCTAGATACACATTCTATCTACCATAAGCTTTTTCATTTACACTTTTCAAGTATATTTCTAACTTGAGCAAAGGAGGATGGACAGTCCAACAATTCTCAAGGACTCCCACTTACTTGCAAGAAACAAAAGAGAATAAAGAAGATGATCCACAGTAATTTGATTCATTCTAACAAAAACAAGTCAACTAGAACCCATACTCTTGGATTCAAACTGCATTATTGTTCCACATGACATGTGTATATTGTTTTGCTCTCCCATAAGGTAATCAACCTCCTATGCACAATATTTAAAAAATTATTGGTGTTATGAATACTATGCTCGAACAACATGACATGTCAACCAGAGACCTGGTAATGCTAGGCACAATAAAGAGCACAAAGATTACATTATACATAAAGCAAACACAAAACATGTGCACCAAGAGCAAAAACTATGAAACCTTCAATTTTAAATTTAGAACATCCTAATAGCTGATGTAATTAAGCACCTTCACCCCTCAAATACTTTTTTGATGAGTAAAGATATCTAAGTTGTGATCAAGACATCAAAAGGCTATGATTGGCCAATGCTACCTATCCTTTGACCCAAGACATTGTGTTCCTCAAGGTTCATTACCCACTTCATAGAAACTATCATACTAGTCTAGAATGTGTATCATCCATGACTAGAGAAAAATAAGGTGACATATTCAATATATACACCATCTTACAAACAAGGACATAGATTACACATAACGATGTTGGGTCCTACAAGAGTGCTCCATACCACAAGTGAAAGAAGTCATCGTATCCAAATTTCTTACACCAATGAAGCATAAATAAGCTTATCAGAGATAAGTCATCATGCCAGAAACAAGTCTACAAGATCCTAACATTCCAACACCTATCGAGTAATCTTCTAGTATATTTTACACTGTCAAATACAATTACACCGTAGAATAAGCTTACTAGAGATAACTCATCATGTCAAAAACATGTCTGCAAGCTCCTAACATTTCAACACCTATTGAGTTAATGTTCTGGTATATTTTACAGTACCAAATAGATAAAATTTATCATCACAAGCGCCAATCTTAAATGCAAGCCCAAAGTATTAAGCATACCCATCCGAAACACAAATGATCTAGTTTCAGCTATATAAGGTTTCGTTTGTTTGACAATCTTATTGTAACAAATGTTTAAAATCTCCGGTCATTCCGGAAAAAGTCTTTAGATCTATCAGTGGATGCTATCATACATCGCTGCCTGTTTTGATTCAATGGTTCTTCTGTGTTGTACAGGTGATCCAATGGTGCTGTTTGGATTCCTAAAAACTTTTTGAGAGAGTTCTCCCAAAAAATTCTAGTCGGTCATTCGACCTTACATGCTAAGGTCAAAATTGGTATGTTAATAACAGAAACTCGTCCATGATTTAGGTGTTCTAAGGCGAAGGACAAAAGAGAAGAAGAGGTCGAACCCTAGATGTGCGCATATCTCTTAAAAATCTGCTTCCCTGCAACAGCAGCTCCAACCATTAAACCTCCAAAGGCACCGGCAACGGCGGCCGATCGGACCCCATATGATGCCTTAAACAGAGCCCCAATACCAAGCCAGGCGACGACGCTGTTGATCAATCGTCCGTGTCCCTCGCAGCCACCATTCCGATCTCTATGTCCGCGTACAAGAGGCCCATGACGTCGACGCCATAGCCTATCCGACGGCCGTTCTGACAACAGGAGTTCAGGATGCGGTTGATCCGGATCTTCAGAGTATCACCGGGCTCAGCGGAAAGGGATCCCGCAGCGAAGAACGACAGAACGGCGTAGCAGGTGCGATTATCGCCCCATGAACGGCCCCCAGGCACAGACTCCTCCTGGAATAGGAACTCCAGCGAGGTAGGTACGTCGTACAGGGTGCAGTAGGAGGTCTGCACATCATGGTATGTTTTCTACAGCCGCCGCCGGTCCGAATCCGCGCGGCGGTCGGCGTCCTGTCGTCCTGAGGATGTCGGCCAAGCCATCTTGAGTAAAGTTGTGCCAAGGTTCCCGGCGGATTTCGCGGCGGACGAGCGGGCCGGGTTGGACAAGGCGGGATTGATTTTGCCTTATAGCCTGTTTTTCTTTTTGAGGAAACTAAGGCTTATCTAAGGAAATAAGGAATAAAAGAAAGGAAAGACTTTACCCTCTAGGCTCTAGGAAAGGAAACACCTTAAACCCTCGTTTCTAAGAAAGGATGAAAATATTTAGATGGAAAAAACGAGGAAAAAGAACATGCTTTTTTCTCATTTTTGGTTCCACCCAAATCGGACGGAAACTCATCCTTTACGCTCAACGCTCTTCCACACGCCCGCTCCTGTCGTGCCTGCTTCCCTTGATTCTTCCACGCCTACCTCCCGTCGCCGAAATCGCGCCCGCCTCCCGTCGCCGGAATCGCGCCCACTTCCCATCGCTGAGCTCGCCTTCTTCCACGCACCTGCATCCCGTCGCCCAGCTCACGTTCCTCCATGTGCTCGTCTCCCACCGCCAGCTCGCCTTCTTCCACGTGCCTGCCTCCCGTCTCCAAATCATCCTTTACGCTCAACGCTCTTCCACACGCCCGCTCCTGTCGTGCCTGCTTCCCTTGATTCTTCCACGCCTACCTCCTGTCGTCGAATCGCGCCCACCTCCCGTCGCCGAGCTCGCCTTCTTCCACGCACCTGCCTCCCGTCGCCCAGCTCACGTTCCTCAATGTGCTCGTCTCCCGCCGCCAACTCGCCTTCTTCCACGTGCCCGCCTCCTGTCGCCAAAATCGCACCCTCCTCCTGTCGCCAAGCTCGCCTTCTTCCATGCACCTGCCTCCCTTCGCCCAGCTCAGGTTCCTCCATGTGCTCGTCTCCGGTCGCCAGCTCGTCTTCTTCCACGCGCCCGCCTCTCGTCTCCGGAATAGTGCGCGCCTCCCGTTGCCCAACTCACGTTCTTTCACACACTCGCCCCCCGTCGCCGAGGTCACACCAGCAAGCCATCGCCGAGCTTGCCTTCTTCCACGCTCCTGCCTCCCATCGCCAGCTCGCCTTCTTCCACGCCCTTGCCTTCCATCTGCGAGCTCGTCTTCATCCCCATGCAGCTCCTCACCCATCGCCGAAAGCCCTCTCTAGAAGCTACTGCTTCCTTCTTCTCCACATAGCTCCTCACTTGCTGTCGGAGCAGACTACCTTATTCACCCTCGTAAGCAAGAGCAACGGCCGATGCGCGCAGCGAAGACTCTGCCGCTGGAGCCGATGAGCACAACGAAGACACTTGGAGATGCTGCCACGTGGCAGGATGGCATGCACGTGGCACCCATGTGCTTTTATTTTCCCTCCCCTTCTGGTTTTCCATCCCTCGTAGGAAACTAGGCGTAAAGGAGAGTCTCGTTTCTTTGCAGAGAGAAACGAGAATAAAATGAGCTTTTCTCTCTAAAGTTTGTTTTTTAAATTAGGAAAAAAACTTAAACTGACTTGTAAAATCTCTTTAGTCTTTATCTCAAGCTAGCTTGCTCTTATTCTCCATAACTTTCTCCCTCCTGTCTTTCTCACTCGCTTGCTATCATTTATTCATCTTCTCCTTTAACTTTCTCGTATTCTCTCTCTACGTGCATATTTTTTGCCTCCTCGCTTGCTACACTGGCTTGTGTCTTGCTGGCTTGTGTCTTGCGCCAGCCACCTCTTTGTAATATTGTCTATCAAGCGTCACCCCTTTGTAGTTTCGTCTATCAATTATGAATATATTTATATTAAATATACATTATATTTTATCAATATATATATATCTTTGTTTAGTAAAAAAATTTTCTTTCCTATTTTCATTCCCTCTGAAAAAATAAAAAATAAAATAAAATTTTTTTTCTTATTTTTTTATTTTTTTTCTTCTTAATTTCCTTCCATTCGTATCATTAGATATCATTAGGAAATAATAATTGAAGAGTTATTTAAATTTTCATCGTCCGGACTACCTGACTAGATAGCCTCGTTGGCGATCCTTCCAGAATCCGAAAGGCAATCATGTTATATATAATAAATAAATAGCATAATTTACACAATTTGAATACATTGCTTATATATAATTATATAAATCTAGAAACTTCAATTTATAAATAATTTTTTTTACCACATAGAACAAACAAACACAAAATAAATATTTTTATAATTTCAAAGAAATTTAAAACTAAATTAAATGATCACACACATTAATTTTTAATATAATTTCACTCATATAATTTGTCAAATATAATTAATGCTATATATTAAACTTAAATGATAATTCTTACCTTCTTCTCATTCACATTTCATATAAATGTTTTATTTTATTTACATAAATAGATTTCTTTTTTAAAAATTTTAAAATTTAAAAAGAATAATTCGAGCGAATTCTATCTCCAAACGGGGCCCTATCCTTCCTCCTCCACAAGAACCCCAGTGTATGGACAAAAAAAAATAGAAGGAAAAATTA
Source organism: Costus lasius (assembly GCA_027563935.2). Taxonomy (NCBI): domain Eukaryota; kingdom Viridiplantae; phylum Streptophyta; class Magnoliopsida; order Zingiberales; family Costaceae; genus Costus; species Costus lasius. Next base: position 143,110,565 of record CM050447.1, on the reverse strand, counting down.
TTTGCAGCCTGCCAAACAGCCAAAGCAAGTTCAGAAGCGTACTGGAGTTTAAGGTTCGTACGTTGAGAAACTCAAATCATACACTGGAATCACTGGCCAATTCACATGGACGTCCTCCGAGAAAGAAAAATCCCATGCAATTAATTAATTTAAATTTCTGATACATAATATAATAAAATTTATAGCAAGAACAAATGCACATAAAATCTTGGGCTTTTCTAAAAATAGACAAAAATTCATTGAGGAGAATAAGAACCAGACACTAGCTAGTTAGCTAAAAGGAGTTAAGTAAAAGAGAAGAACAGTGAGCTTAATTAGAAGAGGACATGTCTTCTATATATGATCATGATCCAAGCTAAAATTGATAATAGAATTTACTCTTAATTTAAATTTTGTCTCCACCACTAATATATAACATTTTACTTCTTATAGAAAAATTAATTAAATTAAAATTCACTAGCTGATTAATTAGCTCAACCATGATCCTCCTCCAATGATGTAATTGCCATTCCAAAACACAGGAGGAGGATCGCCGCCAATTACTTGCCTCTTGTTTTGCTCGAATTGCTCCCCTACAATGCCAATCGAGCTGGGCACCGCCGCCGGCTTCGCATCCTCGAATGGAAGCAGCTTCTTCCCGCCACCGCACATCAGTTGATCAACTCCGGCGCCGAAGCTTCCGTAGCCGCTGCTGCCAACATCCAAAGGAAAACTAAGAGTAGGCTGACTGAACTCTTGCGCCAGCGCCCCGATCCCGGTCGGGTACTCCGAATCCGACGAGGGGATCGGCATGAACGCCCCGAACCCAAGGGAGGAGGGGGGCGGTGGGATGATGTTTACGGCAGGGGACGGCTTGCTGGGTGCTGCGGAGGAGGAGCGGGAGAGGGGGGACTTCTTGTTCTTCCTCGAGCCGCCGCCGACGGGAACGTTCCTGAGGGAGCCGCCCTGGGTCCAGTAGCGGCGGCAGGCCTTGCAGAAGTAGCGCGGCTGGGTGAGGCTGTAGTTGTTGTAGTAGCAGAACTTGGTGTTGCCGGAGTTGCACCGAGGGCAGTGCAGCGCCTGCTCCCTGTGCGGCCTAGGCTTCCTCTCTGCAGCAGCCACCTGCGCCGACAGGGAAGTGGCGCCGGCAGTAGCATTAGTGCCAAGGAGGGCGGTGGCTGACGCCAACTCCTCCATCACACTCACCAGCCCCGCGCCCTGCAAGACCACATCCCCGCGTGATCAGATTCACCAAATCATAGCTCAGAGGCTCAAGTAGCCAGTAGCCACATCAAGCTGGAGGAGGAGAAATCACAAGGTTTCTTTGCTTTCCAGCACATGGTAAAAACTAAAGAGAGAGGAAGAAGAACAAGAAGAAGAGAGAGAAAAGGGAAAGCAAATGGCAGACTCAAAAGGGGCTAGGGCTGACAGGAATTAAAGCTATTCATCATCATCTTCGCGAGAGCGAGCGAGAGAGAGAGAGAGAGAGAGAGAGAGAGAGAGAGAGAGAGAGAGAGAAAGAGAGAGATTGTGCGCTGAGACAAAAAAAAAAGAAACTAAACTGAGCATATTAGATCCAAGAACAAACATAAACAGGCAGAAAAATTTCCACAAAAAGATGAAGAAACAAAACTAATCAAGATCTAGGGCGGCTAACTTTGACCTGATGAGTCCACTGCGGAGTATCCATAAGCTGCTATTCAGCCCTGAGAGCAAGGGAGATGAACAACGAGGAAGAAGAGCACACAGACAGCTATAGAGGGAGAAAGAAGAAGATGGATGATATGATGTATGGATGCCGTGAAATGATGGTGGTAATGATGATGCTGCTGCTATTGGATTGGTTGTGATTAAAACGCTGCATTAAATTAAGAATAGTTTTGTCCATTTGCTGTCTACGCTGAAGCGCGCAGAGGTGGAGGAGGACAAGAGTCAAACGAGAGGCGAGGGCGAACGAGGTGCGCCGCATGTGTGCGGTGGGGCCGGGCACGTGCGCGTGAGTCAGTGGAGCGAAAGGCGGGGCGGGGCCTACTTTTCGCTCGTGAAGGGAGCAGAGAGGGTGGCAGATGAAGACCGACGACGAGCAACAGTAAATAATAATATACGGATAAATTCCTTTCACATTTGAGGATAGAGACTCGTTTGAAGAATAAGAATATTTATTATCAAAGGTTGATTAATTTTACTTTACCCCTCTTACTTTTGAATATTATTTAACAGCAAGGATGATTAAAAAAAACCTCAAATCCAACCAACCCTATTTTTTACATAAAAAAATTGATTTGACTAATATTAATTTAGGTAAATCCTAACTGTTATAAGTCAAACATAAGACTTTTAAAATCTTTTTGAACATATCACCTGGTCTCGAACATAAAATTACTCTCAAGTAAATTACTCGAAAACTCTATACTTCCATCTCACTGCTCGCTCACTACCATTCTTCGCAGTTCATTGTTATGCTCATATTGGTTTAACATTATTGCTATTTCGTTGTCATTTGCTACCGCCGCCTAGCCACCACCCTGATGGGGTTAGGTTTGACTAGTTAGGTCTAGTATGAGTTTTTCAAATTATGCAAAGTCAAATATGGAGTCAAGGATAAGGTTTAGGGTTAGGTTTAACAAAATCTACTCCCACCTTAATCCAATGTCATTCAAATTGTAGACATATTTGAAATGCTGGTTGTTCTAGCAATATATTATTAGGCAAAATACTAACTAGAAACTATTTGTGCTTAGGATTTTCTCACTATTTGAGTAGGAGAAATTAAGTTTCTCCACTGTATTATAGATATTTTAAGTTGAACAACCTTAGAGTTCAACTAACATATTGTGATCCAAAGCAAATCAAATTAATAATTCTAAGTACAAGTGAAAGAGAAAGGCACATCAAGAGACATGATTTGATATAAATTGGTGTTTGATATGCCAAACTACGATTGTGATAGATAGTTACACCTTAACCACTAACGAATCACTGTTTATTTTTCTGAATTTGTTTAATTTGTGACAATAAAATTTATTTAAATTAGGGAATGTTATAGTGCCCAACTAGATTTTTCTTAAACAACTCCTAATATGTATATAATCTAAAAAGAATAAAAAATGTAATACTTCAATTTAATCCCACATTAAAAATAAAAGAAAAGATTATATAATAAATAAGTCTTAATAATCTTGCTATTATTAACTTATGCTTTGAACTTAACAAGAACGTCAAGTCTTAAATGGAGGAGATTTATTTTAATAAATTAGGTTAATGAATAGTTTACGGGTTGTAACAAAAAGAAACACTAATATTTATAAAATATATTTAATATTTTTCTATATCACCCCTTAAAATCTAAAATATATATTTTTTTTCTATGTAGAGATTTTACCTAAATATCTTGGACAATATAATAAACATATAAAATTAACAAAGAAAAAAAAAATCAAAGTACCATTAATAATTTTTGAAAATTGCATTCCATAAAATTACATATATCATAATAAACTAAATTGAACCTAATTTAAATATTTCCTTACTCTTTGCAAAATTTTCTATAGTATCTTGATTTTTAAAAATAAATAAATAAAAAGATTCAAAATAATATCAATATATTCTAAAAAGTAATTAACATAATTACTCATCATAATGATTGACAAACCCTAATTTTGAATATTTATACCATCCACTAATTGAACTAATTGAAAACTTAATTTTAAGATTAGTAAGATGCGTTAGTAAAATATTTTTGACTATGAACATATATAAATTTTTGAGTTGGGTTTCATATGAGCCATAATAATGTTAAATACTTTGAAGATGGTATTGATATTGATTTAAAATTACTTCTGAAATTAATTTATCTCAAACTATATTTCATAAGCTCATCATGAAGTATAATAATATTAAATAAATTTTGTGCCTTAACTTTTTAGAATTTATAGAAATTTTATATCATATAAGGTTTTTTTTGGAAATATCTTAGATACATTAAAACAATTTAGGGCCAAATTGGTATTATTGTTATAAAACTATTGTATTATGCAAGAAAATATTGCTAAATAAAGCATTGTATTTTAAAAGCAAAATGTTGTGGGTGAGTCTTAGCAATTTTTAACAAAATTATAAAATCCAAGATTTATTGTTTACTTTTTTATTTTCATTTGTAAAATATAAGTATTTTAAATTATGGATTTACTTTCAAACTATATTTCATAAAAAAAATTTAAGATTTTTCTACAAATAAAAAACCACCTACTTATAGTTTATATACAATAATCTTAGTATATTTGGTATTTTATATTGAAAGTGATAATGGAGATTTTTTTTTCACTATATTAGAGATTAGCATGGTGATTATATTTTAAATTGAGGATTAAATTAAACTTAAGCTAGATTAGGATAAATATTTTTTATAATTTAAATTTAATTATATTATTCATTTGCTTTAATTATTTGAATTTTTAATTAAGGATCACTTATGATTGGTTGGGACATTACAATAGATTTGAAGATTGTAGTATAGAACTTCTAAACTATGTATGCATATTATCTTTAAAACTGTTAGACAAAAATTAAACCACTTCTCAAGTTTTAGTCCCACATAAGAAGGATTTAGTAAGGTATAGCTTTAAAATGAATGGTCCATAAAATGCTCATGGGGTTTTTTGGAGGCTTGTTAACTAATTTTAATTGACTCAAATTTAATTAAACTAAGTTGAGCATAATTTAAACCACACGTGTGCATTTGCGAACTGAGCAGGGCTAGGTCAATTTTTATCATTTAATTTTAATTAATTTATTAAATGGCATTTGATTATCTTAGCCATAGCCATCATACATTATTTTAATGTGATGTTAACAATTATAAGTCATCACAGATGTTAAGACCGTCACGATCGTTGAAAATAATTTCGAAACTTTCAGACTCCCCTATAAAAAAAATACTCATATTTTTTTATTAAAATATGTCAAAATTAGGGGCGGCAACGGTTTGGCTACCCGCATTACTATCCTAAACCCGCACCTAACATAATTGTCAAAATCCGCTACCTGAATCCGGGTCGAATACCCTATTGTATAGCCTGAACCTAGGTTGGATATTTAAAGGAGTACTCGTGGATACCCAATTAAATAAAATATATATTATTTATTATTTATATTTTATAAAATATAATTTAAAAAATTAAAATAATAGTAAATATATATTATTTATTATATTTGTATATTTTTACTAATTAAAAATATTTATATAATAGTTATTTTATTATTATTTATATTTTAATAATAAAATATATATTTATATTTATTATTGAAATCGGATATCGAATACCGAGTACCCATATCTCTAAACTCGACCCATCAATCTCAAACCCGTCCCATTTAGATAAACGGATAGTCGAACCCGATGTAAACTGGTCGGGTCGGGTCGAGTACCTGACTCCAACGAGTCAAATTGCTGGCCCTAGTCAAAATTCATTGTCTTCTTTTCTTCTTTTATTTCTAAGTTTTTTTTTACTTTTAAGGCTGTGTTTAGTAAAAAACAAAAGAGAAAATAAAGAAGAAAGAAAATAATTAGATTTTTTCTCTTTGTATTTATTTAGAGAGAAAGAAAGTTAGAAAGATTGATAAACACACTCATCTTTTTATTTTTATGCCGACAATAACGATGAGAGGCGACGGTGAAGAGGCGGCGACGGCGACAACAACGACTGCGACGACGATGATGGCAACGACAACGACAGTGAAGAAGGTTGCAAGAGAAGCACGAGAGAAAAAGTAGACATAAAAAAAAAGAAGGGTAAAAATTGAAATTAGAAGGGCAAAATCAAGTTTTTCTCCTGATTTGAGAGGAAAGCAAATATGACTTTTTTTCTTCTCATTTTTCTTTTTTTTTTTAATTTTTCATTCATCCTACTAAACAGGATTTAAAAAAATGTTCCCATCAACATTTCAATGATCATATTTTACTAGAGGGGATCACTGATTATACCATAAGGTATTTAATTAGGAATAACTTGCATAAAGACTAGATTTTCATATAAGAACTTATCATCACACCGCCTCTTGGTTTTAAAATTCTAAAATTCTCTTTTTGTACTTATTTAATTTAATATTTTTTATTAAGTTATATTTCTGATAATCCTAAAAATACACAATATTTTAAAATTAAAGCAACAAAAGCTAAGGAGGACGCTTACTTACTCTATATATAGATCATCAAGTTAAAGAAATTCTTCATACAAATTCTTGAATTAGGGTACATGGAGTGGTTGCTCAATGAATGACCATGTCTTTGACATCCATGTATGCCCTATTAAGTTAGGTCAAGTCATGTTGCTAATACTATTCCTTGGAGTTTGGCGTTTACGGGAACGAGCCACTTTAATGTCCCCATCAACAGTCCATAACACAAGATTAATCAGGAACAAGCACATGTGTAGCTGCTCTATACGGAGAGTTCATGGCGTCATGTGAAGCACACATGCTTGCAGGCATGAACGACCAAGCTTTCTAGGGTTTCTGCTCACCAAATGCTTCCTATATTTTGTTCCCTTTTTTGCTTTGTGAGACACTGGAACATGCAGGCGAGACTTCGCGATTAGCTTCATTTTAAACTATATGAGAGGAATCATGTGCTATAGATATCCCGTATCTTTGTCGATTGCAAGTCAAGTCAGTGACCTTATAATAAAATAGTTTTTAATATGCTCAATCCCAATTAAAATGTTTAAATTCAAATAATAAATTTATTAAGTCTTATATAGTATATTATATAGTTTCTTATTTTCCATGTGGGACTAAATGAAGAGATTATAATTTTATAGACTTTTGGAGAATCATGCTTCCCAATACCTCAGCCGCCTAAGATCTTCGCCATAGATTTTGATCTACATGTGCAATATGATATGCTGACAAATGAAGCTAGCCGCAGACAAACAAAGCTGACCATAGCGGTAGCTAATTAACCAGGAAAAAAATTAAAAGAAAAACAAAACAAAATTTCAACAGGGATGACTCTGAATTTGATTAACAGGAGTTGACCGCCACTGTCCCTCTGCAGTCACTCTCTTCCCCACCACCACTTCATTCTGCCCCCCTCCCCCCTGTGGTTTTGTCAACAAGAGAACCTTGAATTTTCATCACATCTCACCTAACATGTTCTTCAACTGCAGATAAAATATTAGGTTTAAAATGATTACTTGTGAGGCCCAGCTAATTAATTAATTAATTAATTAACAAGGTTGGAGCTTAGGCTTCTGCTTCTACCCCTCTTTTGATTCCACAAATCAGAAAGCAACAGATGGGTATAGACATGGAAGTTCAATCCTAGGTTACTGCTGCTTCCCCTGGCCCTTACCCTTCTTGCAAAAGCCATTTTAAAATAGGAAGTTGACGTTGTGGAAAGCAAAGGACAAATAATACTTTGAGAGGTCCATTATTTAGAGTGGTTATGAAAGGTTTCAAATAGCTTTGCCAAATTTTCGTGTACAAAATGGACTTATAGAAAGAAAGTTAGAAGAATATCCAACCAAAATTGCGTTACAAAAAATTCGTGGAATTCACAAATGTGCAAAATTTGTCGAGGAGTTAAGGGTTTGTTTGGTTTTGCTGTTAATAACTTTTATAATTGTGCTAAAATATACTATACTGTACTTATCAAAATTTATAATATATTTAGTTAATAACTTTTTAACTGCTATAAAAAATTTAAAATAATAAATAAATAAATTATTAAAAATAATAATACTTAAAATTTTAAAGAAAATCATATGAATTATTTTTTTTTAAGAATCAGAAATTCAAAAAATATCAAATTATAGTTTTATCAAATTTTGTCTTCTTACTAATTTTTTTTTTATTACTAAACAGTTTTTTATTTACTTTCTATTTAAAAGCTATTTAAAATCAACTAAAAACAGGGCAACCTAAATATCTCAATTTGAACAGGGAAAGCATGATTTAATGTGACGAAAGCACTTTTAAATTCGTCGATACTACATGCATACAGTAAGATACGGTCAAAACTTGGCTCTTATGTTAGATATACGGTGAAGCTACAATACAACTGCCAATGGTAATCGCTAACACTACAAGAAAGATTGCTGGAAAATCAAGTTCTTGTCGTGTTTGCTCCCGATGCAAAGCCGCCTCGCTGCTTTTGCGTTTCGTCTGTTCAAGTTTCGGAGAATTCTCGATCATCCGCCTTCAACTTGAAACAAATTCTCAGATAATTCAGCAAAATAAGTTATGGCTTCTCACTAATTATTACCTCAAAATCAAATCTTTGATCGCAGTGATTTCCATAAATGTACCAGATGCTGTAGATCAATTTAAGCTCTGCGGGCTGCCACCAGACCTTATACTACATAATTCAATTATCATTCTTCACGTGCTCAGGAAGAAGGCGTTGAGTCAGTTCAGCGGGAGAACCCCGAAGCTCTGAGACAAGTTTAGATTAGTTGTGAATAGCTCACCTGAGAGCGTAATAAAAGGGTAAGCGGGATAATACCTTGAGATGTGAAGTTGAACAAAGGAGGAAGAGGTTGCCCGTCAATCAGACGTGTGTTAGGATCTCTTAACTCATCAAAGAAAGGATGAGCACAGGCCTCCAGCTGCAGCATCGACAAAAACAAAAAAATATATATATAATGTCACTGAAAAGATAATTTAGCAAACGTAATCTCGTTAAGCATTGACTAAAAAATAAAGAAAAAATAAATCATAAGCTACAAATTCTTTACTTGCTGAAGGATCAGGAAAATATGAACGAGATGCAAACGTAATCTTGTCCATCATTTATTAAAAAATGAAGTAAAAATAAGACACTACATGGCTTAATCCTAATTTAGTAAAATGTACAGGACTAAAGATGTTGTAAAGAGAAAATGGCTGTATAATATAATTCGAATTTAAATGTGAGCATATGAAACTAGCTAAGATGTAAGAGTGACAAAGAGAAGCAAAGAATGCCACTACGATGCAAAATGAAAGTGACAAAAAAAATTGTGTATAATTTTAATAGAATGTTTCCTTACAGCTGTGCAGCGCAAATTAGGTGAGTACTGGAGCAGCCATGACAGAAGATCCACAGCTTCAGAAGGTATCTGATTGTGAAAAAGCTGCATAGCATAGGCGTGGTTATTTGATTGGCTGTATCCTTTATGAGGAACTCCACTATAATGCTAAATCAACTAACCTGGTGCCAAGGACGAGCTTTTATTTGAGGGAACTTAAATTCTCTGTAGTTTGGATTCATACACTTGATTTCTTCATTTGTTGGAGTACCCAAAGTCTATGCAGAAAAATATAATATTAATAGTGAAAAAACTTAGAGAAAATATGTGAAATTATCATCAATGGAGATGAAACCTTAATTATCGCCACTAGCTGATCCACGCCACTTTCCCCTGGAAATAATGGCTGCAAGAAAAGTTTACTAGTTATAACAATGACAATGTTATTCTTCCGCATGAAGGTGCTTAGAAAATCAAGAACCAAGAAACTTCAAAAGAATAACATGGACAACAATGATGAATAGATCAAAGTTGTCCTGCAGGCATGACAATCAATGCAAGTAAAAATTTCAAATGGAAAAGAAAATCAACAAAATCTATAATCCATCTTAATAATCACTACATTACTTACCTTTGCTATGAGAAGCTCAGCCAACACGCAACCAACGGACCACATGTCAATAGCAGTAGTATATTCTGTCGCCCCAAAAATAAGCTCGGGTGCTCTATAGTATCTTGAACAAATGTAAGATATATTAGGCTCCCCTGGAACCTGAATTAAGGTGATTAGATGTCAGATGAGAGAAAGTACTGTGATAAAACGTATTTTAACTGACTTACCAACTTTTTGGCACTACCAAAATCACAAAGTTTTACTTGATGGGTGTGAGGATTGACCTACAAAAATAGCAAGCACGTTAACTAAGTACTGGGTGAAGGCTGTTAGCAGTGCCTAAGACTGCATATTAAATAGCCAATATTGCATCATCGCTGTGTGTTGCCATGCCATCTGCACTGATGAAACACTATGCAGTGCCAGCAGGCCCAATACTAGGTTGGAATATTGGCTAGTTTGCTTTCCCCACAAAAACCTGAATAAAAATCTTACCAATACATTTTGAGGTTTAATGTCTCGGTGGCAAACTCCTACAACGTTATGGGTGTAAGCGAGGGCACGACATATCTATATCAAGAAGTAATAAATAATCTAGTTAGAAAAGAACGCGTAGAGAGAGGTTGTAATAAGTTTGGGAGGAAAATGTTAAAGCGTGGCAAAGATGTTCACCTGGTATGTGTATAGCTTAATGTAAAGGAGAGGCATATGCTGGTTAATCCTGTTATAGTACTTCAGAACTCGAAACAGTGTATCAGAGACATATTCTAGAACAAGATTGAGGTAGAGCTCATTTTTTTCAGTGGTTGAGAAAAAATAATGCTTCAGCTGTACTATATTCGGATGGTCTAGTAAGCGCATGGTCTGAAGTTCCCTGTTTTTATATCTCTTATCCTGAAAAACCTTCTTGATGGCAACTGCTTCCCCTGTTTCCAAACATTTAGCCTACAGTAAAAAACAATCACTATAAGATGTAGCAGCCCAATGAGTTGAAGTCGCATTACTGAATAAATTACTAGTGAAAGAAGACTACCTGAAAAACTACACCAAATGCTCCAGTGCCAACAATACCTTCTGCCATATATGACATCATCTGAGATAAAAATTACTCATCAAGTTACTAAGTCGATCAAGTTCTGGTTCCGACTTATAAGAAAGCACAAGATATATTGTACAATCACAGGTGTATTTAAATACATAAATAAAACGGCAGAAGCCAGAGATGTTCCACAACATGGAACCATAGAATTGGATCCATTTCCCAGTAAACAAAGTCCAATAATTGTTTTCATGCAATCAGTAAGTAAAGTTATAAGGTACCGAGGAATCCGTGTAGATAAAAATGTCATTTAATCAAGTAGAGCTATTACGTTACATTCTGCATTAGAATAAAGTAGCGCTTGGATCAACAAAGTAGTATCATCTAATGAGTTAAATTTTGCGTTGGCAAGTTTGACAATAGTACACATTGAAAGCATTTCTGGAAATCCAATAATCATGAAAAGGGAGTAGGACCAGAATTTTACTAAGCTCCACATTAATGGTATATTGAATCAAGAAACAGTTTGTAAGATGTAAGGCCAAGGAAATTTAAATTCAAATACGTAAGGCACCTTTTTTGGTCCTCCATCCCAACCACCTACTTTGGTTGCAACTATTTGTCCTGTGATAGTTCCGTTGCCATTTATTGTTGTACCATCAAGTTCCTGCAAATGCCACTAGTTATGACAACGTTTACAGAACACTAACATTACAAAAAATAACGGGGTGTACTTCAAAATAAAGGAAACATTCTAACTAAAAGTGCCCAGAAACAAAACCTTCTCATTGTGGCAATCAACTTTATCATCTCTAATTGTCATCCCATGCATCTTCCTTTGTAGCTGATTAATATTAGCGGCTTCAGATGCAGGAGGATTAGTTGTTAATGTTTTTGCATCACCAATCAACTGAGACGAAGCTACTTTGTTATTGAGAGTAGATATCCTGTCTTCAGCCATGCTTTGTGATTGTTCTGTAAGAATTTCGTCTCCTTTCTCCTCATTTGTTCTGTTTGTCTCCCCACCCTTATACGAAGGAATAGAACGTTAGAACAAGAACAGGAAAAGATGTAGAACACAAAAAAAGCTTATTGGCGGAAAATCACTTGATTTGAGGAAATGCTAAAAGAAGTTAATTGATTTCACTACAATATTTACCTTTGCAATGCGTATTGAACTATTTGGTCACTCTAGCAGGAAAATTATGTTTATTTAAACCAGATCAAAAACCTTGTAACATTAATAACAATAATAATAACAAAAAGACTTGTAACAAGAATAGCGGATTATGTTATGTATCACAAGGATCTGCAAGAGAAACCATTAAAGTTGCTTGGTCTAGTCTTGCATATTGTTCAAGTCATCTTTGTTGCAACACATATACAGGCCACACGTTCCGTCAAGAAAGGATTTAAAGTCATAGCTCAATCTAAAACGATAAAAAATAGACCCTGGTTGTTGCAATCAAGAAACTCCATAACGAAGTCGATGCATGAGACTCCTACAAAAATATCCACAAAGTATGAAGCCTTATCTCCACAAGTGCAGGGGAAGAAAAGACAAACCAGTGTAAAGGAATCTACAGTTAGAATTCAAACAAGTTTCTGATCTAAACTTGCTAGTATTCTGAATATGAGGATAAAAATGCAGCTAACCGATGAATAAAACAGAAGAAACATGTCCTTGAATGCTCCGAAATCGCTAGGTTGCCCCACCAGATCGTGAAACCAGGACATGGTACTTGCATGTAAAATGTACAACTTTGTGATCAGATTATGATAAATTGGGAGCTCTCTTAAATCCCTACACTACTGCAGATTGCAACGCCATGACTTGAACTTCACCAATCTAGAAACTTGAAGATGATCATCAACTATTTTTCGATAAAGCATTCATAGATGCGTTTCTGATTTATGGAACTTATCAGAAACACATTTGCCATTTTCTAAGGATATCTCCACGTGAATTCAAGATACATTACTCAAACGACGAGCAGATCACAATATCGAGCTAGGAGCAGTGCAGCAAATTACCAAGGCGAGAGAACGTGAAAAAAAATGCTAGTGGCATCAACTGATCTCCAAAAGAACAAAGCTTAACATTTAGTAAATTGACGCCGAGAACTAGTACTAGTACTCAATCCTTCATTTGGAGCTAAATTGACGCCGAAATTAGTACTAGTACTCAATCCTTTATTTGAAGCTAAATGGACGCCGAAACTAGTACTAGTACTCAATCCTTCATTTTGAGCCAACTCTCAAAAAAACATCAACGAAAGTCACCGATCATACTGAAAACCTAAGAAAGACGTACCGTAGCGCCAAGTACAAAGAACGAAGAAGGAAAATTCTGAGTGCGGATGACTCACTGAATCCGAGACGGAGTGCCCGGAGGCGATGCTCTTGAGTCGCCGCATCATATGCATGCTTCACGGCTCCTAGAATATATCTCCAGAAGCCGAATGCTCTTCGTCCTCTCCTCCTCCTCCAACACCCTCAAAGGATCTGGAAGAAGAAAAGAGAAGAGAGACGAGGAGGAATTGTTTCTCTTTCCGCTCGTCTCCGCGGCTCTCCCTCCCCCTCTCCTTTTGCATCTCTGCCCGTTGGTTTCAAAATTTATTGGAGTACCGGAGGTAATCCGATTCCCTCGGAACCGATCCTATCCGTCCATAGCTGGCACGCGTACGGATAAAAGACGTTGGAATCAATAACGAGAGTGGCGTCCTGCCATTGCTTTCCGTGTTCAGAAAAAAATAAAACATCGCGAATCCACAAAAGTACCGACAAAAAACGGTTTCGCTTTTCCCCCAAAAGTAATTAATTTGCATAATTTTGATAATTTAAAATTATTTTTTACATTTTTAAAAAATATATGTTAGTCAATATAATTTCAAGAAATTTTTAGGTGCATAAATTTCTATATTTAGTTTAAATAAATATAAATTAACAGATAAAGATTTGTAATTATTATTTTTTATATTTTTAAAATATTTTTTTTTAGTTTGAAAGAGATGAAATGAGACAAGTAGAGAGATGAGATCTCTAAATTAAATTTTTTTCATTCAACTTGTAACCATCCTAAAAATCAAAATAATAATAGCTCCCTCCACCCTCTTCTTCTTCCTTAAATTTGCATTTTAGTGCATAATTTTTTTTAAAAAAATCATTTTAATTTTATAATTTTATACACTTTGGAAACTAACCCTTGGTTTTAAATTGTTTGCAAACCTGTCTAATTTTATAATAATATGTATATTTCACCCATCACATGCGTTTAAACCTAGGTGCATCTGTTCGACAAGGAAAATACCCTGTAATCTGAAACATACAATATCAAAATCTCTACAAATAGTCAAATACAGCACTGGTACGTACAATGTCCAAGATAATTTTACGCCAATCATGGCTTTCTCGAGATTAGAGTGGACAAAAGAAGAAACTTTTTTCAGCATGATAAAGGAGCCCGATGCTCAAAATAGTTTTCCATTGAATTGCAACTCATTGAAAACTCGGCATCTGGTCATACTAGGTACTTCGAAAGCTATTAAAAACCATCAAAGGGCACTAATCATCCTTTTCATATCAGCAGATCTCCTTGGATCAGGTTCAGCAATTGCTCTCTCAGTCAAGACATGCTTTATCCGACACATAGCTTTCCTCACCTGCAATTGAAATGCAGGTTAACTTGTTAAAAGAAAGAGGGCTGACATACATGGCAACAAGTTTTAGTATCTCTGATTTGTCAACTACAATAGCATTGAAGAAAAGAAATACTGTTAACAATACTCAATGGATGTGGTAAGGAACTCTGTAACAACCTGATCTGAAATTTCAAAAGAAAAGGAAAAGAAACACCAAAAGACTATGTTCTTGTTGCTAGTCACATCCGGGCACACTTGGAAATGTCAAATACATTAGCACATCTACTACAAAAATATATAATCTTTTAAACATGCCACTTCATTCTTTTTCTTTATCTGAATAGAATAAGCACTGGACTCATCAGATCGGAGCATTATATATTAATCAGCAAGTGATAATGAGTAATGACAAATGCGCAAAGCCCATGCAATTCATATGAAGACTAAATGGTCAAATGCCAAAAGAATTGCACTTGAGGTTGACAATTGTAGATGTCACAAGGAGTTCATCAAAGGTCTTCATTCCGAGAATTCTGCAAAATCAGACTTCGGTTTGATAAACAATGAATATAAGTTGGGAAATTTCCTAAAAGCATAAGATTTGAGATAAAAATTTCACTTGATAAATCTTAACAAGGTACTAGAGCCTCCTAATTCATGAGTTCAAAACCTGTCAATCTTCTTTGGCTATTTTGTTGCTTTCCCAGTTTCTCCTTATCACTATTATGGATCCACATTCAAAATGAGCTACAGGCTTGTGGATCAATCTTATTCTTCAGTTCACATATAGAGCTTAATCCAACTAGCACATTAGAGAGAGGCGGGATGTGGTTGGTTCTGATACGATCCAAAGAAAACGTAAGCAAGATAAGATATTATCTAATGAAGAAAATGACAACCTCAACCGGATGAGCCGGCGAGAGAACAACGTCCCTATGTTTAGCTAATACAAAAGTCATAACATTTTCCCTCTCCTCCTTACACTTTATATAGTATTTACTCCCCCTTGGGTTGCCACCATTCATTCTCCTTTCCCTATGTCCCTTGGGTTGCCACCATTCATTCCCCTTTCCCTATGTCTCTTGGGTTGCCACCATTCATTCCCCCTTTCCCTCTGTCCTTTGGGCTTCCACTATTCACTCTTCATTCCCTCTGTCCCTTAGGCTGCCACCATTCACTGAACCTGGCCCTTTGTGGGTTCGACGGGTGTAGACTCGCCATGTGGGATTGGTTCGGTAACATTACCGTCCTTACGAAGAACAGCCTTGTCCCCAAGGCTGTGGGTAAACTCTGGAAACTGCTCGCTCATAATATCCACATCTTCCCATGTTGCCTCCTCATCAGTCTTGGAGGTCCAACGGATGAGCCACTGGTCAGTCAATTCAGCCCCTCGACGGACGCTCCGGGTGGCGAGATTGTCCCTTGGAACACACTGAGTAGATAACTCGGTCTCCATCTCTGCTGGTAAATCTGCTTGAGCCACATGAGCCCCACAGGCCCGCTTAATTTGTGATGTGTGGAACACGGGGATGAATCCTGGAATGGGGAGGGAGATCGATAAGCCACCGTGCCGATGCGTTGGGTGATGCGAAATGGGCCATAGAAGCGAGCAGCAAGCTTTTGATTAACTCGGCGAGCTACCTGAGTGTTGGCGATGGGGTCGAAGCTTAATATAAACCAAGTCGCCGACATTGTAACTCACGTCCCGTCGGTGTACATTAGCAAACTTCACCATTCTCTGCTGGGCCCGATACAGGTTATATCGGAGTTGCTGCAGTATCTCATCACGGTCCAACAAGGTGTGCTCGACAGCATCCACGACCGATTCGCCCAGGACATACCGTTGTAGGGTGGGTGGTGGGCGGCCGTACACTACCTCGAATGGTGTCTGACCGGCCGCTGAGTGAAAACTCGTGTATGTACCAGTACTCTGGCCAATGCAACCACGAGACCCATTCGTTAGATTGTTCCGAAGCAAAACATCGCAAATAGGTCTCGAGGCATCGATTGAGTACCTCGAACTGTCCATCGGTCTCCGGATGGTAGGCAGAACTCATTCGTAGCTTTGTACCCTAGTGGCGGAATAGTTTTGACCAAAATTGGCTGATAAAAACTGGGTCGCGATCACTCACAATAGAATTTGGTACCCCATGCAGTCGTACCACTTCTTTAGCAAATAGTTCCGCCACCGAGCTAGTGGAGTACGGGTGTTTCAGTGCACAGAAATGACCATACTTGGATAGTCTGTCAACCACTACCAATATAGCATCCACTCCCTTGGAACGTGGTAGCCCAGTAATAAAATCCATCGCTATGTCCTCCCATACACGGTCCGGTATTGGTAGAGGATGGAGTAAGCCAGCTGGTGATGTGGTTTGGTACTTCTGCTGTTGACAGACAACACATTCTGCTACTGCCTTGTACACATCCTTTTTCATACTGATCCAATAGACATTATCGGCAATTCGTCTATATGTGCGGTAAGCTCCAGAATGGCCCCCAGTTGGAGTATTGTGACATTCTTGAAAAAAAAGTCTGTACCCAACTGGAACCGGTCAGAATCACTATCCTCCCTTTATACAGCAGTCGTCCCTTATGTAGCTCAAAGAAAGATTCCTTGGTTGGGTGTTGCCGCAATTCATCCATAATTTTCTTCAAGACCGGATTTGCTACTACCTTTGCCCGCAGCCGGTCAATGTCCACCAGAAGGGTACGGGATAGAGCCGCTAAGTCTGCATGTTCTGGTATTCTTGACAAGGCATCCGCGGCTTTGTTATCATTTCCTGGTTTATACAAGACCTCCATGTCGTACCCCAAAAGCTTGGCTAACCAGTTTTGTTGGTCTGGAGTTGTTATCCGCTGCTCAAGGATGTGTCGTAGTGCCTTTTGGTCCGTATGAACCTTGAACTTTCGCCCCAATAAGTAAGGCCTCCAATGTTGAACTGCTAGAACTAGTGTCATCAGTTCCTTTTCATACGTGGACTTGGCCAGATTGTTGTCTGACAATGCCTTGCTAAAGTAAGCAATCGGTCTTCCGTGCTGCATGAGAACCGCCCCAAGTCCTCTTCCCGATGCGTCACACTCCACAGTAAACTCCTTGGAAAAATCTGGCAAGACTAGCGTCGGAGCGGTTATCATAATTTTTTTCAGCTGATCGAAAGCTTCTTGACCTTCCCCACTCCATTGGAACCCCTCCCTCTTCAATATGGAAGTGAGCGGTTTGGCTATCTTCTCATAATCTTTTACAAAGCGACGGTAGTAACCTGTGAGCCCTAAGAAACTGCACACTTGCTTGACTGTTGTTGGGGTTGGCCATAACACTGCTTATTTTCTTGGGATCCATGGCAACTCCTCCAGGCTGGATGATATGGCCCAAGTACTCCACCTGGGTCTACCCAAAATTGCACTTGGATTTATTGGCCACCAGTTGATTATCTCGTAGCATGTCCAAAGCTAGGCGCAAGTGTACCAAATGCCGTTCCTGCTGTAAATTAGTATATCATAAAAAAAAACTAATATAAACCTGCGTAAGTAGGGCCGGAATGCTTCATTCATCACAGTTTGGAACGTCACCGGGGCATTTTTGAGGCCAAAGGGCATCACCCGAAATTCGTAATGGCCGGAATGGGTGCAGAAGGCTGTCTTGTGAATATCCTCGGGTTTAACTCTGATTTAATGATACCCCGATCGTAAATCAATCTTGGAGAAGTACTCCGCCCCATGTAGTTCGTCAATCAGCTCCTCAATGACAGGGATAGGGTACTTGTCAGCTATCGTGATGGCGTTGAGCGCTCGATAGTCTACGCAGAATCGCCAGCTTCCGTCTTTTTTTCTTACTAGAATTACCTGGCTGGAATAGGGGCTCGAACTTGTTTGAATAACACCTGCCATTAACATCTATTGCACCAACCGTTCCATCTCATCCTTCTAGTGATAAGCATAACGATAGGGTCTGACCCGCACCGGTCCCTCGCCAGCCTAGGTGACAATTGCGTGGTCAAAATTTCGGACGGGTGGGAGTCCCATAATTTCTGAAAACACATCCTCATATTCGGCCAACAAGGACTGCAGTTGGTTGTTTTGCTGTTGATTCAATTGCCCTTGTCCACCCATATCCAATGAAAATTGTTCAATCGCTCATAAAATTTCTTGGAAGTCCATCTCTAATGTACGGCTCAGCCCTTTTGGCGTGATCGGCGCGCGGATTAGAGATGGATCCCCTTTGAGAATGCACTCGCTACCCTCCTGTAAAATCTTCATATATTTTCGGCCCCAATCCACTTTGATTTCACCTAACGTTTCCAACCATGCCATGCCAAACACCATATCAACCCCTCCCCGGTTGAACAAGTAAGCTTGCAATATCGTACTGTAGTCGCCCAACTTAACAATTAATCGTTCGCATTTGCCTTGGGCAGTTACCTAGCCCCCGTCTCCAAGACTAACCTTGTACGTCTGTGTAGGGATAACCGGCCAGCCTTGTGTCAGTAAGCTGGTGTGATATGAAATTGTGGCTAGCTCCACTATCAATGAGTACAGTGGCCAAGGTACCGTTGATGATCCCCTTGAGTTTCATAGTGCGGGGCCCTGTGATGCCACTGGTCGAGAATAGGGACAACTCCATTTGGTTGCATTGGGAAAACTCCAATTCTCCTCCTCCTCGTGCTATATCATTTTCCCCTGCATTAGCCTCTTCATTGATTTCTGCTGGTGTTTCATCCTCCTCCGCGAGTAGGGTGATTTGTAGACTTTTATTGTCACATTGATGCATAGGATGGTAAGGTTGGTCACATCGAAAACACAATCTCTTCTCTCTTTTGCTGATATAGTCCTGATACGACATAGCTCTTCCTCCTCTCGCCCGATCTCCTTGCGTCACACTGCCCATGGACAATCGTGCGTGACTTCCTCCTCTAGGAAGGGTGCGTGGACCGCTGTGTTGCACTGATTGATTCCCGCTCCCCCTCGAGAACGGCGTCGTTGAGGGGGTTGTCGATACCCATGACGCCTTACTAGATGTGAATCCCCCCACTGGTTGTCCCCTTCCCGGAGAAAACTTTTGGGGGAGTTTGGGTCTTCAAGTCACCTCCGCCAACAACCTCCTTCTCAATAACTCGGGCTAAAGTCATTGCCCAAAGTATGGTATTGGGGAAGAATGTCCATACCTTTTCTCGAATTTCCGGCCTCAATCCCTTCAGGAAAAATCCCAGATACTGTTGTTCTGTAAGGTCCGATATCTGAAAGACAATTTCTTCGTAAGCTGTTATGTACTTCGTCATAGTCCGGGAGCCATGTTCCGGAGCCGCCAGCCTTTCATATGCGTTGGTGGCTGGGTACTCGCTGTACCGTTGTACCAACTCCGCCTTTAATTGCTCCCAAGTAAGATTTGGAACTCGCCGCCTCACCCAACAGAACCACTGTTCCGCTCTAGCTATCCATCCTACCGGGTCATTTCCATCGAAAGCCGGCAATTCCATGCGTTGGTGCATCAATCGACGGTCCTCACTCCACACTGATTCACGATCACCCTCTCCGCCTGTTCGGCTACCGCCATAACGCCTCGCCTCATTATGTAGTGCTGGGGGCTGTTGGCCCACACCCAAGTCTCCTGGCGACCAACGTTCTTCACGCATACGAGGTGGGCGGTAAGGCTCTTGTCGACCATCTGGAGCCTTCGTTACTTCCTCTGGGCCCTGGTTACCCCGCGATCCTCCTGCCACGGAATGATTCACTATATGCTCCATTCTCTTATCCCGTGCCATATCTGTCAACAAATTATGTAACTCCACGGAATGATTCGCCTTTCCTCAGCTAAAGTCAGAACTTCCTGCCTCCGATCTTCTCCGGCGGTTTGCAAATCCGTTTGTATAGTCGCCATTGTCACTTGTAGATCTACTAGGGACTTTTCCAGATTTTCCAAGCGAGTCTCACTCCTCGTCGATGCCATCTGTCATGGCAATCCTCAGAATCGTACGTTTCTTTCACCACCGTCACAATGACGGCGTTTGTTACTGCCGTATGGATTTTCCCTCTTTTCGGATCCGGCAGGTCGGACCAATTGATACGATCCGAAGAAAACGCAAGCAAGATGCAATATTATCTAATGAAGAAAATGACAACCCCAACCGGATGAGCCGACGAGAAACAACGTCCCTATGTTTAGAACGTCCCTATGTTTAGCTAATACAAAAGTCATAACCTTTTCCCTCTCCTCCTTACACTTTATATAGTATTCACTCCCCCTTGGGTTGCCACCATTCATTTCCCTTTCCCTATGTCCCTTGGGTTGCCACCATTTATTCCCCCTTTCCCTCTGTCCTTTGGGCTTCCACTATTCACTCCTCATTCCCTCTGTCCCTTGGGCTGCCACCATTCACTGAACCTGGCCCTTTGTGGGTTCGACGGGTGTAGACCCACCATGTGGGGACTGGTTCGGTAACAGGTTCATATCATAGACCTGGCTTTGAGGGTCATATGCATAAATTGAGCTATAATGTCACATCTTAAGCTTTTGCTGTACATAATCGCCAATAGATCTTGATAAGTTGAAGAAATCAAAACATGCCACCAACATCCAATCGCCGAGCTGAAATAAAGGAATTTAAAATTGGAATGATTATAATGAACATGACTCATTGACCACTTAAATAAAAAGAATAAAACAAAACATATCAATATAGTTTGGATTCGACTAGTTTGTCTAACAACTTTTAATGTTAAAACCAAACTGGACCCATGAAAGAATCCACAGTGGAAGTCCTCTAAGCCGGTTAGTCAAAGCACTAGATTAGAATGTTTGCTTTGACCTTATCCATAACCTATCAAATCTTGCATACTGGATTAACATCATCACTTACTTCCAACTTCCAAGATTACTCATATGCGCTAAATGAGAAAAAAAAATAGCTAAGAACAGAAGACAAAATATTATAGCCAATGTTTCTAGACAGCTCGAAAACGTACAATCATGTTTAAGTTAAAAGTAAAAGCTTTAAGAATGACCAATTGCCAATCAAAATAGGAACTACGACTGAATCAATAGAAGAACAGAATAACAATGCTAGTCCCAATCGCTTTACCACCTCCTCTAATTCTCCACTAACTCCAGTAGTGATGCAAACTTCTTGAATACCAGGGAGAGGCAAGGTAGTATTCGACTGATTTAAGGATATTACCTGACTTACAAGAGGGATAAGAAAGATGGCAAGAGAAAGAGAACTTGATAGTTGGCCAAAATAACTATGTGAAATTGGATGTCTTAATTGGTTGATGCGGGAACGGCTAGTTGGGTAGTTTAAGAACAGTGGCAATTTAGAGAAGCAGAGAAATCGTTGGTAAAACAATTTCAGCATTTTTAACTAAGAATAAGAAACAGATCACGCGCCTTAAGGCTATATTCTATTGGATGGAATCCACAGTGGAAATGATGAAAAGTACAATGAATTTTCCATCCAGATTCATTATACTTTCCATCCTTTCCACCGTGGATTCCATCCAACAGAACATAGCCTAAATATACTACATATTTTATAGTTTAGATAAACTACAAAAAGAAAACCACCAATAAGTAATTCCACAAATGAAGATAAAGAAATCAAGGGAAACATTTGAGTTCTGAAGCAATAAGTATCTGAAACACAAACCTTCGGAATTCGTTCTGGATTAGGAAAACGAAGGTTCTGAGCATTGAGCATTTGTCGTTGAGTCATTAACATGTTCTTTTCCTTCAAAAGGACATACCATAACTTATGAAGATCATCCCATGATTTTAGACGCAGTTCACAAGCCTTCCAACTCCGGCCTGGTCAAAGAAATAAAATGAACAGATGCAACTAAGATATATAACCACCATTAAGAGATTCTCACAGCAAAATCAACTTAGTTGAGAAATATGGCTGGTAAATAGCAGTCTCAATCTAGATTAATCCAAACAAACTTTCATAATGCCACTACATTTAGCGGTTAAAAAATGGAATTCCAAGTCTGGTTGTACATTTGCTTAGCAAAGTTGCAAACATAATCATGATGGCAGTACATATTGTAGATGTTATTTATGTTATCCATAGTTGTCAATAATTTCTTGCTTCCTTGTTACAGTTTCTAACTCTCTATACTTAAAAGGGAAGTATACGTATATGGTACATATTGCCCGTACTTGGTACTTCAATTGGAACTGCCGCATTTTTCCCGACTTAGAATCAAAGCATAGCATAACCACCTTCTTCCTCTCATCTCTCGCACAACCATCAGCCACCCCACCTCTTTCGCCTCCTAACCCTCTTCTCACGCTGAACTACAGCTTTCTTAACCTAATTAAGGTTTTCTCTTCCACAAAGGATTGTAGACATATAAATTCCTTCTCAAATGCTTAACCCTACTTCTCAATTCTTCTCAATCGGAATGTCTCATGGATCTTTCATGCTTTAATTACAATCTGAAACTTGTTGCTAATTTTGATATCACTCTCAGGCTCAATGATACAAATTACTTCCTTTGGGCTAGATCATTCATTGCTTTTGTTGGTATATATGGGAGGCAAAAGCTCATGGATTTTCCTCCTCCAAATACCAAGGATACTAGTTAAGCTTTGTGGAATTGATCCAACTATATTGTTCTTGTTTGTTTAACAATACTAGACCAACTTACTTACATTGTGCAGATCTGAAGACTTACCCATGAAATTTAGGATACATTTCCAATTTGGTCAAGTTGAATTGAAATTTAGCAATGGTCAATCTGATCCTGTGTTCTCAGGCATCCTATTATGATGGGGATTGCCCATTTCAAGGAAAAGTTGAGTGATTTGAAGGATAGATCATCATCAAATCACTGAGATTAGGCAATTCTAGCAATTCAACTAAGAATCTACCATAGTTGGTACAACCATCCAACAAAATCCAAATTTGACCCAATCAAATCGGACTTTGATTAGGAAAACCTAATTTTCCTAGATTTTGAGTTGGGTTTAGGTAAAACCCAAGGCCAAGGATAAGGTGGGATGGCGATTTCCAAAACCTGCCTTGAACTCAAACCCAAACTCACCTAGAATTGTTAAATTACTAAAATATCATTATAAATTTAATCCAAAATCTTTTTTGGTATTTCCTACTTGAGCGAGAGTTGCGCCATTGGCCATTTGCCTTCACCATCATCGACTCATGTCGCTTCCCTATGTTGCTCATGTTGTTTGATGTCACATCATTCGTGCTGCTTACCGCCACATCTCTCATGTTGCTTGCTTCACTTTGATACGACCGCCATGCTACTCATATCACTTGCCACCACATCATTTGTGCCAATTGCCCACCTAATGTTGGCTCACTTGTGTTGATTCCTCGGCAAGAGTGGGTATCCCCACTGGCACCTAATTCCCTGACAAGATCAAGTTTGGGTTGGGTTTTCAAACCCAACAAGGTCAAGAGTTATGCAAGTCAAGGTTGGTTTGGGAACCGCCACAACCTAACCCATTGCCACTTGATCTTCAGCATCTATAAATATGTCCTCCATGTCCTCACTCTCTTTACACAAGGTGAAAAAGAGGTTTTGTCTTATAGTCATTTTCATTATCAACAAGGATGGAGTCCCATTGACATAGTGCTATTCCACATTACCATCCAACAACTAGTACTTCCTTTGTGTTCACACCATTGATGGACTTCCTATGTATCACTAGGAACATGCTCATTTTCCACTAATGTCAAACCATCAATTCCATGTGTCATCTTCAAATCCATCAATCATCCTCAGTCAACAAATGATGGCACAAGTACCAAACCTTGAAATTATAGCCCCATAATTAGGGTTGGCAAAAATTGGCATGATAACTTGTGCATGACTTTCTGGACCAATTACATTATGATTTGTCAACTCATACTAATAAGCCATGTTTTGATAACAATAACATAAAGTTTCCCCAAATGTATATATGTTTAAATTGTAAATGGGTTAGGTGTGTCATTTCATGTCATATGTTTAATAAATGAGTCATATTTGTTACAACATGTTTAATGAGCAAATTGACTCATTAACTTGGTGAACTTGAAGCAACCCAATTTAAAATGCTTAAGCCTAATTTAATAGTAGTAAGCTTATTAAAGGTAAACGTAACAACTTTATCCTTCTCTCTGAATTTTACCACTTTAAATGTTTATTCTATATCTACTAACTAATTTTGTACTGCCCAAGGATCTTTTCTCCTCCTGTAAAGACACTAAATCTTTCCTTACCCAATGTTATAAACTGTGCCCAAAAATTTTTAGATTCTGAGTTGGGCTCTTCTCTTTAGGCCACTGATGTGGGCAGATCCACTTATGCCAAACTTTCAGATATCTCGGCTAGCCTAGTAATTCTTGCTTGCTTACTCATAGTTGGTGCGGCAGGGGTAGGTGGGGGCTAAATTTCTACTTTACCATGCGCCTCTCTTTGTTAAAAGTAGATGAAAATTATATTGTTCAAGGCCTATGGAGTTTAATATTATTAACATGAGTTTAAACATTTTAAGTTTAATTGTATTGTTTCAAGCATATTAAATTGTCAGGTAAATTTTCTTATTATATAGTTTGTAACAAATGGTATAGTATAGACTACGAAAAAGGGATGAAAACAGTAGAAAATGATCATAAGTAAAAGATGTATTGAAACTCTGATAAAATCAGAAACAACAGAAAATATTATCTGCGCTTACAATACATTAGATAATCTGAAACGCAAATAAGCGAGAAGGAATCAAACTGTTACCGTATATAACAGGCTTTTCTTCATCTGCGCTTCTGTCCAGTTCAAAAAACTCCTCAAGAGGATTCTGCGCCTTCCTGGCCGAAACATAAGCCGCAGACGCTGCAGAAGACTCCGATTTGGAGGCGGTAGAAAGAAATCTCCCGAAAATCCTAGAGACGAACATGATGAACTTGCAAACAATGTGTCTCAGTCTCGAAACCAACCAAATTTCGGCGGTACAGATAGAATATCAAAACGAATACCTGAGTAGCGAATGGCAGGTAGGGAGAAAGAGATCGAACGGCCAAGCCCCAGCGTCCCAGATGGCGAGGGTTACGCCTCGAATGGAAGACGGGCCGGGGTTTATCAAGTCAAATATACTTGTGTTCAAGTTAACGGGCTCAGAGTTGGGCCACTTTGAGGGCTTTAAATTAATGGCCCACATTTATTTAAGTTGCAGATTTTGATCGCCGGTCGTGGTGGGCTGATCCGAGTTGGGATAGATTTATGACGAATAGAAAATTTATTTTTATTATTATTATTATTATTATTATTATTATCTTATTTAGTGTTTAATAAACCAGTTGTTATACGCTCATTATATGTTAATTGATGTACTACTATATATATAATGATTTGAGTTATGACTAATATATCGGTTTATTAGGTCTATCCAATCAGTTAAACTCAAATTAAATCAAATTAAACTATAATTTTTTTAAATTTCTTAAATAAAAAATAATTAAAAATATCAAAATCCGAACTAAAATTGAACCAAGATTTCCTAGTTTGATTTGGTTTAGTTTGAGTTAAACCTAATATATTTTTAAAATATTTTTTATTTTATTATTTTATTACTTTTATATAAAATAATATTATAAAACAATTATTTGTATAAAATTTTAAAATAAATGTTAATATTTGATTTTAATCTGATTTTTTTTGGTGTTAAACTAAAACCCAATTAATTTGTTTAAAATCTTTTGAACCAAATCAAATTCCCGGTTTTAATAGAAACCAAATAAACCGAAAATTTCAATTAAATTCGGTTCAGTTTTTCAGGTCGATCCAAAAAATAGACACCCTTGACCCTACTTGTTAGGGCCCGGTCTACCCGGTTCGGCCCAAGCCCACGTACCAGCCCAAGCCCGAGCCCACGCGGTAAAAAGGAACGCGGAGTCCGTTTTGCTTGGTCAACCGAACACGTTGACCCGAGATTGAAGATCGAGCGCGGAAGCTCATCTTCACTGCAGCGTTCGGCCGCAACATCGCCGAAATCAGCGGACGCGGACGCGAACGAGGGAACTTCGGGCGGCGTTGACGACGTCGGCGGAAGAAGCGGGCGTTGGAGGCCCTAAAACGGGAAGAAGCGGCGGCGGCCGTCCTCTATAAAGAGGAGCGGACACAGAGCGTGAGGTTCCGGACTCCATCCGCCATTAACGACTGCAACGAAGCTTGGTGAAGCTTCGACGAGGGATTTGAGAGGTCTGTAACCGGCGTCGAGTGGACGACCGGCGAGGGAGGGAAGAGGGACGCCGGCGGGCGACGACAGAGAGACTTTTGTAAGCTTTCGTTACGGGAATAAAAGCTTCTTTCTCCATCTCCTTCCTCCCCTGTTTTCGAGCTCCTCCCACGCGGCGACGACTTTCCGGCGGCAGGCGGCTGCCAGGCGGCGACGCAGAGGGATTGAAGGAAGGCGGCGGTTTTCCCTGCCCCCACGAACATCTTCTCCGGCGAACGCGAGCGCAGGCGGCGCTCGGCTTAAGCATCGACGCGGACGACGCCGCGGAGACGAACGTTTCGAACGTTCGGGCGTTCGAAACGAGGGCGGCTGACGTAGGCGAACGTCAGCGAGACGAATTTCGATTTCGACGGACGAAATCGGCGGCCGACGTCATCCTGACGTCAGCACAGCAAAGGATTAATTGGCGACGGGAATTTTGACTTTTGGTCAGAATCGATTTGGAGGTAATTTTGATTTAGAGATTGATTTCGGATTTCTAAATTGGGGTTTAGGGTTTTCTCCGTGCGAATTGTATTTTGGGGAGAAAAATTATTCGGGGAGATTAGGGTTTCGATTTTGGGTCGGAAACCCTAGAGCGAGTTACGTTCCGGTGTTCCGCCGGACTGCCCTGAGACAGCGGATAAGTGCTGTTTTCAGGCCGATCCGACCGGGGCGTGACACTACTGCTCATATCACTCTTCAAATGTTATCATACCACATACTGATAATATATAACACAAACCGTAGCAATTTTTTTTATTGATGCTCAATGCTATTGCTACCATCTGATCACCTCTACATTTGATCAGACATACAGTCAAAAGATGAAACAACAAGAAGCCACAGTTTAATTATTCGCAGCAAGCACTAGAACTGATTCCACGGATTCAGCGGGAGCCTGCATGAATTCAGAACAAGTAGTGAGAGGAATAAAAAACTGAAGGAAAATTAGCGACTAGATTACAGGATCCAAAGGAGGCGGTTTGGCTTACCGCAGGAGGCCACGGGGGGAAGGTTGCAGCGGCCGGGGAGGCGAGCGATGACGTTGAGAGTCTCGCAGACGCAGGAGTGCTCGAGGTTTCCGATGGCGTCGCAGCACTCCTGGCTCGGCTTGCCGGCCTGGCCGGGGACGACGAAGCGAGCGCATGTCCTGAGCTGGCCGAGATTGGAGGTGCAGATGGGAGGGCGAGACCAAGCTACCTGAGATTTCGCAGCGAGCACCACGAGCAGCAGCAGGATTGATGGAAGGAGAGGCTTGGGGGTGTAGGAGGCTGCCATGGCTGGATATCGGCAAATTAATACTTTGTAACGAATGTTGCTCAGGCTCCCTACTGCCCTGTAAATTATAAATAGAGAGCCAGGAAGGGAGGCGCAAAGCACGTCTGTGCCGCCGTCGCATGACCCAACTGTGCTCTGAAACGTCATGTTTATGTGGTGAATCAGTCACCGAGTTCGCATTGACTACCAAACATTTTACCTTAATTATCGTAAAGCATTTTTCTTGTGGGACCCCTTATGTCAAGCCTGGGTCAGGCCGGTTCAGCCCAGGACGAGTTGGGCTGGGCCACAGCCTAAGCCCACACGAAAGGGGCCGATCCAAACCCAAGGCAACGTGATTTCGGCCGGTCAACGCCGAAATCGAACGTTGATGTTGACCTCGGCTTCGAGCTTCATCCACGCGACGCGGACTCCAGAGGCGAGGCGAGGGTCGCCTTCCCCGCGCGGCTCGGAAGCAGACGGGCGCAAGGTTTTCGGGCGAGTTCGGCGGACGGACGCGGCAAGGAAGCCGTCTTCGCCGGATGACGCGGGACGCGGAAGGATCGGGAGCGAACGGGGCTGGCGGCGTCTTCTGGGCGCTGCGGAAGAAGCGGACGAAGGCGAAGACGACTGGCCAGCCATGCACAGGCGCGCGCGAACGAAGCGGACGGAATCCGCAGGCGACGCGGTCGCCGCGGAGAAGACGAGAGGCGGCAGCTCGCCTCTATAAGAAGCAGACCTTCGAACGGACGAAGGGGGGGGGGGAGTGCGCAACGAAGGGCGACTTCACCCGGTGCGCGGGTACGCCACCACCGGCGACGGCGAGGCGCGCCGTCGCCCCGTCCAAACCCACAGACGAAACAAGGATAGTCTGTGAGCTTGAGGGAGCCGGCGACGACGAGCGTCGAGGCGAGAGAAAGGTGAAAAAGTGAATGTAACCGGCAGTGCCGGCGAGGGAGGGAGAGGGGCACCGGCGACGGTGGTCGTCGGCGCAGAAGAGGAGCTTGTAATCCCTTGACAGTGAAATAAAAGGATTCTTCTCCGATTTCCCAGTTCCCCTGTTTCGGAGTTCTTCAGTGGACGGCGGCGACGAACCTCGGCAGCAGACGGCTGTGAGGCCGTCGACGATCGGCGACGAGGCTGAGACGCAGGCGGCGTCTCCCCTTGTCGGCTTCCTTCTTCTCCGGCGACGTGCGAAAGGCGACGACGAACGCAGGTGGCGTTCGAAAGCACGGCGTAACGAAGAAGACGACGTTCGTTTCGAGGACGGCTGACGCAAGCGGACGTCAGCAAAGGAAAGTCAAAATTGGCGGCGGAAATCGAATTCGAAATTCGATTTCGCGTGCGACGTCAGCGTGACGTCACCTGAAGAACGATTCCGCGGCGACGGAATTAATCGGCGGCTGACGTCAGCGTGACGTCAGCGAGTTTGCACAGTAAACGTGATTTTGACCAGGTCAAAATCAGGAGAGGTATTCTGATTTTTGGATTTCTCAAATTAGGGTTAGAGTTTCTTTTGAGAGACTTGTAATTTGGGAAGAAAAATTGAGTGGGAACTAGGGTTTCGAATTTGGGGACGAGATTCTGTCCGGGAACCCTAGCGCGATCACGTTCTGGTGTTCCGCCGGACGGCTCTGAGACAACGGATAAGCGTTGTTTTTGGACCGCTCCGACCGGGGCGTGACAACTGGTATCAGAGGAAAGTGATCCAGCAGCATGGTGGATCAAAGAGATCCTAGATGGAGCAGACGCAGGTGCTCAGCAGGAGCAATTCCAGCGCGCTACGACGTAGACTGGGGCACGAGGGGTTGGACAATACGTTATGGTGTGAACCCAGTCGTGCCAAGTCAGGCGGAGTGCTGAAGATTCAGTGCGCTAGTACGTGAACTCAGTTCTTGCAGGTTGAGCGGAGCATCGATGTGGATGATGCGTTACGGACGTGACCCTGATAAGTACTGAGTTGGGCGAAGCACTATGACACGTGATGAAGAGAGATATGCGAGATCTCTTCCTGGAGCAGTGAGCTTCGATGATAACGTCAGGAGGACGTTCTACGAACATCGAGGACGATGTTCAAATCAGATGGGGGAGTATTGTCAGGCCTGGGTCAGGCCGGTTCAGCCCAGGACGAGTTGGGCTGGGCCACAGCCTAAGCCCACACAAAAGGGGCCGATCCAAACCCAAGGCAACGTGATTTCGGCCGGTCAACGCCGAAATCGAACGTTGATGTTGACCTCGGCTTCGAGCTTCATCCACGCGACGCGGACTCCAGAGGCGAGGCGAGGGTCGCCTTCCCCGCGCGGCTCGGAAGCAGACGGGCGCAAGGTTTTCGGGCGAGTTCGGCGGACGGACGCGGCAAGGAAGCCGTCTTCGCCGGATGACGCGGGACGCGGAAGGATCGGGAGCGAACGGGGCTGGCGGCGTCTTCTGGGCGCTGCGGAAGAAGCGGACGAAGGTGAAGACGACTGGCCAGCCATGCACAGGCGCGTGCGAACGAAGCGGACGGAATCCGCAGGCGACGCGGTCGCCGCGGAGAAGACGAGAGGCGGCAGCTCGCCTCTATAAGAAGCAGACCTTCGAACGGACGAAGGGGGGGGGGGGAGTGCGCAACGAAGGGCGACTTCACCCGGTGCGCGGGTACGCCACCACCGGCGACGGCGAGGCGCGCCGTCGCCCCGTCCAAACCCACAGACGAAACAAGGATAGTCTGTGAGCTTGAGGGAGCCGGCGACGACGAGCGTCGAGGCGAGAGAAAGGTGAAAAAGTGAATGTAACCGGCAGTGCCGGCGAGGGAGGGAGAGGGGCACCGGCGACGGTGGTCGTCGGCGCAGAAGAGGAGCTTGTAATCCCTTGACAGTGAAATAAAAGGATTCTTCTCCGATTTCCCAGTTCCCCTGTTTCGGAGTTCTTCAGTGGACGGCGGCGACGAACCTCGGCAGCAGACGGCTGTGAGGCCGTCGACGATCGGCGACGAGGCTGAGACGCAGGCGGCGTCTCCCCTTGTCGGCTTCCTTCTTCTCCGGCGACGTGCGAAAGGCGACGACGAACGCAGGTGGCGTTCGAAAGCACGGCGTAACGAAGAAGACGACGTTCGTTTCGAGGACGGCTGACGCAAGCGGACGTCAGCAAAGGAAAGTCAAAATTGGCGGCGGAAATCGAATTCGAAATTCGATTTCGCGTGCGACGTCAGCGTGACGTCACCTGAAGAACGATTCCGCGGCGACGGAATTAATCGGCGGCTGACGTCAGCGTGACGTCAGCGAGTTTGCACAGTAAACGTGATTTTGACCAGGTCAAAATCAGGAGAGGTATTCTGATTTTTGGATTTCTCAAATTAGGGTTAGAGTTTCTTTTGAGAGACTTGTAATTTGGGAAGAAAAATTGAGCGGGAACTAGGGTTTCGAATTTGGGGACGAGATTCTGTCCGGGAACCCTAGCGCGATCACGTTCTGGTGTTCCGCCGGACGGCTCTGAGACAACGGATAAGCGTTGTTTTTGGACCGCTCCGACCGGGGCGTGACACCTTAGGTGTCACGCCCCGGTCGGAACGGTCTAAAAAGAGCGCTTATCCGCTTCCTAGAGCCGTCCGGCGGAACACCGGAACGTGATCGCGCTAGGGTTTCCGGACCGAATCTCGTCCCCAAACTCGAAACCCTAGTTCCCGCTCAATTTTTCTTCCCAAATTACAATTCTCTCGAGAACCCTAACCCTAATTAAGGAATCCGGAAAAGAATCGAAAACCCCAAATCAAAATACCTCAATTCAGATTTTGACCGAAGTCAAAATCACCCTTGCTGACGTCGGCGTGACGTCAGCCCTCCTATCGATTTCGCCGCGCGCGAAATCCTTATGCTGACGTCGGCCACCAAATTGCGTCCGCCGCGTTTTCAATTTCGGTCGATGACGTCATGCTGACGTCGACGCCTCGAATCGAACGCCGATCGTTCGATTCCTTCGTCTTCTCCGTTCGACGCCTCTGCGTCGTCTTCCGTCGACGTCGACTGCGTCTTTTCTGCCGCCGAGCGCCGCCGCGCTCGCGACCTCGCCGAAAGGACGCCGCGCCACCTGCGCGTCGCCCCAATCTCCCGTCGCCGTCTGGAAATCCCCCGGCGCCGGAAAACCTGCTGGAGTGTCGCCGTGAACCGAGAACAGGGGAACTGGGTAATCGGAGAAGAATCCTTTTATTTCACTGTCAAGGGATTACAAGCTCCTCTCTGCGCCGACGACCACCGTCGCCGGTGCCCCTCTCCCTCCCTCGCCGACCATCGTCGGCTACAATCTCTCGTTCATCTTTCTCTCGCCTCGACGTTCGTCGTCGCCGGCTCCCTCGATCTCACCGCTGGTAATGGGCTCTCGCCCTGGAGGGGCGTCCTCCCCGACCCGCCGGGAGAGCCGCTGTGCGTCGCGCGCTCCCCTTTGTGGTGTCGCCTCCGCGCACACCGAGCTTCGTTCATCTCGTCGAGCTTTATAGGGAAGGAGTTCCCCTGCTTCGCTCGTTCGCGTCTTCCGCGTGCATCCGTGAAGATCTCGCTGCCTCTGCGTCCGCGTCGTCCGCTCGAGCAGCCACCGTTGCCTTTGAGCCCGCGTCGTCCGCTGAAGACGACGAGCTCGCTGAGTGCCGAAATCGTGAAATCGCCGCCTGCGATTTCACGCGTTGTCCGCGTCTTCGGCTGGCACCGACGTCGTCCGAGAACTCCGCCAGCCTCCTCGTCTCTTCGTTCGCGCACGCATCCGCCGGACTCAGTCAGCCGCTGGAGAACGTCGCCACGCCGGACGACTCGTTCGTCCGCTTCCTTCGCTCGCGTCGACCGCAGCTCGCGGGGACGCCGCGTGCGTTCGCCTCGTCGCATCGTGCGAAGAGGGTGCCGCCGCACCTCTTTTCCCGGGTCAACATTGATTGTTGACCGGGTTTTCCTTCTCAGCAAGTGGGCTGCTTCATGTAGTGGGCCTGGGCTTGGGTTGGGCCGAACCGGCCTGACCCAGGCCTGACATTAGGTACCTTCAGTAGTACGCGGAACGGGGAAAGTGCGCGGATCATCCTGGAAGGTTCACATCCGCGGAGGAGGCGGATTAGCGAGGCGAGAAGGGGAACTTCCAGTTTCAAGATCGGAGACCCTCACTGGCCTCACTGCTGGTAGTCTGCCTCCTCCTTTCCGACATTCGAGGGGTTTACTTAGTTCCGATCGGATTTCTTGTTACTCCTATCATCGAAAGAAAAACAAATCGTTTATTTTGGAACGTACTGTTGGAGAGCACCGTCACAATTTGAGTTTTGGGCTTCCGATGCTTTCTATACACTCTTTTGTTTTTATGTCGTTCGATCGATATATTGCTCTTGTAACGAACCTTTTTTAATGTAGTTGAGAAAAGGATATATCTATATGCGTGTATTACGAGACTGATTTTGCTTGAATTACGGTTGTTTCTTGGGAAATTTGGTCAGAACTTTTCTCGTCTACTCTTTTATCTCTCGATGTTGGAGGAGAGGATTGGATGGAAAGCTCCACTGTATTGACGGCTTAATCAACCTTACCCCACCTACATCTTTGCTCAGAACCTGATGATATGTTACTCTGTTCAATTATTCCTTTAGGCTATTCCATCCAACGGAACATAGCCTAAATCTATTTTTATCTGACATTCTTTGTCTTCATCAATCATGACCTGTAAAGAATTTGGCATATATCTATAAGATAAATCTTTTGTATTTTTTGATATTAGATTGGGAAGTTAATATTGAGCATCATCTTTTTCTATATCTTTTAGATTTACAATCTCAGGTCTCAGATGCATAATAAGTAATCTTCGCATTTATTTTTGTAGCAAATTAGAAAGAGAGTATCTAAGTCTTAAAATTTTTAACACACATCATCTGAAGGTGGGGTAGAATTGAAAACATGCCATAATTGATTGCTTTATGTGACTACAGTAGAAGATTTTCTTTATGTCATAGTGACTACGACGATACTTGTTTTGCAATATTGTGATGCTTTTCATATGCAATTGAGTCTTTTCCATAATTGATTAAATATTTCTGTTAGTCTCCTATTCTTTTGTGAAGGATCCTAGAACCATATAACCATATTTGTGAGTGATGCTTCTTACTGAAGATTATTCTAGCATCATTCTTTATGGTTAGTACAATATGTACATAATTTTAAAGTTCTATAGTAGTTTCAACTTTGTGTGCTTTTGGTAGTGAAAATGTTGTTTAAAAATGTTTGTGTTTCCTCCTACATATATTATTATAGAAGGGTGTTTAGTAATTTATAAAATAGATCTCAAAATCTTCACAGTGTAAAATGCAGACTAAGGACCTATTTGGTCTTGCTTTTTATAAAATTAGCTTTTGAGTAAAAAACAGCTAAAAAGGTGTTTAATAATGAAAAAGCAAAAAAAATAGTAAAAATATAAAAGTTGAAAAAGCTATAATTTAATGCTTTTCAACTTCCGCTTCTCAAAAAAAGTTAATTTGTTTGATTTTGGTTAAAATATTAAGTATTATTATTTTAAATAATTTAAAATAATATATTAATTAATTATTTTAAATTTTGATAGCAATTAAAAAGTTATTTATCAAACAGCTTACAAATTTTGAATTTTGATAGGATACGGTTCAACACAGTTATGAAGCAGTCGACAATAGTTCTAAATAAGAACTAATATTTAATAATCATGTGTTAAGCATTTGGATGTGTTTTCTCTTACTAGCAGGCTGTCATGGGAACGGATTTTCAAACTAAGGGGAATATCTATTATGTGGACGTCCCTGTACCTTATGTGGTTGAAGAGAATTTTGGAGGCGATTTCTGTGATGATGATGCTTTAGCATTAGCTGAGGAACTCCAGGTCGGTGTTTCCAATTAATTTCAATGTGCAATAGTAACCAGTCAATGTTATTATAGTTAATGTGCTGCAAAAGTGGATAGATTTATTTGGGCGTCATTGAGCTTACTAGATTTCTGCATGTATAACTGCAATCGTATTCACTGAATATATACTTGTAAACCTATCGAGACATTTATCTTTTTTTTAAATCATGGAATTAATTACTGTAATAATTCAAACTTTTGCATCCAATAGATTACATGTACAATGTGCGTCTCTCCACTTTTTCTTATATGAATAAATATGACATGTATCACCTCGTGCAAATTAGTACAAATGATCTCTTTTATGTGTATGAATAAGCGTCACTTATCTGCCTTCTTTACATGTACAAACAGTATCTCTTCTGTAGCCAACACCTTTCATTTGTAGTGCTATTGTAATTCTTTAATTAGTTCTCATATTTAATACAATATTTATCACTTCCGTGTTATGTATTTCTATAATCATGATAATCAAACTTCTAAATAAGAAGCAAAGTGAATAGTAATATTAATTATTTCGTTGTCTTATGTGTTAACTTGTATGTTAACCGGTTTCTATCTGAATATATAACTTAGAGCTTCAAATTCATGTGAACATGAAATGTGTAAATAAGTTTAAAGCTAAAAAAAACATCACAATGGTTTAACATGTATCAACAATACAATAAGCAACATTTATTAATTAAATTCCTGAAACTGATATCTGTTATTGTCTTTATCTTCACTTTGAGCATTCCTTCATGTGGTGGATGTTTTTTCCATTCAAATTCTACTTTTATATGGTTGACCATTTTGAATATCCTATCTAAAGAGTATGGTAATGAAATACTTGTATGATTGAAGCAAAGCAAAATTTCACTCTTCATGTGGTCATTCCTTTTAGGAAAGTGTGTGCCTATCTCTTCAAGGAGATGTTCATGGCGATGCATGGAGAGGATCTTCAAGTACTAGCTCTAGAGGATCTTCAAGTACTAGCTCTAGGCTGAATAATGACCCTGATAAAAACATAGGAAAAGGGATTTCTTCAAGAACTACTAGGCTGGAGACACAGCTATCACTTGATGAAGCTATAGCTAGAGAATTGCAAGAGCTAGAGCTTGATGATACTTTACTTCATGCAATTACCAGAACACAAGCAAGTAATGATCATCTTCAAGCAACTCCATCCAATTGATATCTGACTGGAATTAACTTAGCCTGTTTAGTTACACACATGTGGTACTTTTCTATTTTTCCTGTTATTTTATTGTACTGTTTTCGCCTGGTTACAGCTTGTTTAAGTCAAACGCTTCGACCTCTTTACATGAATTCATTCGGCAGTTTTCAGCTCCGTAATGTTACCACAAATAAGTTGTATTTGAAATTCAGATGCGAAATTATTTTGCTTCTCTTGTCCGTTTTGCATCTCAAGAAAGAAATTTTCTTGGTGAAGAGTTGGTGATTTCATAACTAACTTTTGTTGTTTAACATTTTCTGTTCAAGATATAATCCCTAAACAATCATCATCAGATCCGAAGGTCAATGCTGCAAACCCATCTCAGGTAATGTGGACTATAGTTATGAGTGTATCAATATACATGTTTGAAACTGAATTCTTTCAATTGGTGCAGGTTACAAGAGTAGATGGTATTGACCCAGATAATATGACTTACGAGGTATCTTTGTACTCAATATAATTTCTTACCACAAATCACTGTAATCTTAATTGCATTAGTTGAACCATGAAATACTTCCTTCAGACTACCTTTGATAAACTAAATGGTAACTTGTGCACAATGAATGCTTCATACTTGGAATCTTGAATATAATTTTTAACATACTATACTGACTTGATATTTTACCGCTGCTTGAATGCCAGTATACAACTTTGCCTCAGAAAGAGCAACCAATTATAAATGTTATTCTTGATCTTGTTGCCTGTGTTCCTTTTGTTGAATTTAGTTGCCTAGAAGCTGCAAGCCAAACACAGCAGCGCCAAACGTAGCCTAGGTCTTGATCACATCATTAGATTGTGCTTCAATCAAGTTAAGTAAAATTTATGTCAAAGTGTGAATTAATGTGTTTTTATTCTCGTAATCTACAATTGAATGTTTCTTCTAAAATTACTTGCATTTTTCACCATGCTTGTAGCTAATTGAGATTGAGAAATGTTGTGTTATGTTTCACAGATTAATTTGATATTTCCCACTACTTGTCTATCAGTTTTTGCATATCATTATTTCTGTTGAAACTGCAAATTTCCTTTCTGCAATTTAGGAGTTACAACAATTAGGTGAGAATGCCGGTGCTGAAAGCAGAGGATTACCAGATGAGCTGATTGCCTTATTGCCTTCTTCAACATACAAAACAGGGTTCTTTTCAAGGACGAACAAACATGAAATGTATGCAGTGATTCGATCTATTCTCTTGCCTTTTCAGCGATGTTTAAAAACAGTAGATCATATGATATAAAGCTTTTCCAAACATTTTCGGAATCATAAAACTTTTTTTATGGTATTAGCAAAACAAATGCTTTGGGTTTCTTCGTTCTTGTTTATGAGAAACAATTCCTTTAAAAAGAAAAAGAGAGATCAAAAGTTGGCTTTGCTTTTTCAGCATTTGAGCTAACCAACACATTAATGGAAACTTCTCTAATAAAAGACCTGCCAGTGTACATATCATATAAAGATTATGAACCTTTGCTTTGTTGAAAGATGGTCATAGTAAGTAAAAAGGAAGCTACAAATTTTCAATTTCGGAAGGATTAAATTTTGTACATGAACCTCGTTTTATTTTCTTATATATGATATTAAATTTTTTCTCCATAATAATGATGATATTGATACGTGCAGCTGTGTGATCTGTTACATGGCTTATGAGAATAAAGACAAGTTGAGTATGTTACCATGCCAGCATCAGTACCATAAAGGGTGTATCACTAAATGGTTAAAAATCAATAAGGTAACATTTGTTCCATTCCATGTTTTACCCTTCAGTACCATATGCTTGTGTATACTGATTTGGGACAATAGAGCAAGTATAACATATATATATATATATATATATATATATATATATATCAAAAGTCTGGTATGCACCAATGAATATGGTTTAAGATTGAAAACCTTATTATATAAATAGGATGCAACTGAACGAATGAATAAAAATTTTCTGATTTTTTTTACAAAAAATGAAGGAAGATATTATTCATCTTCATCTTCACTTCATTCCATGAACCACTCATGAATTCGTAAAGTGTATATACCACCCAAAAATCAATTAAGTGCTACTTGTGCTATTGAAGGAGTCTAAAACTTCGGCAGTACTTTCTGTGTAGCATTGGAGTTATAATAGATTGTTTTCTCCAGCCATGAATGAATTCAAAGTGCCTGAGACACAAAATATCGAAGCTGCCAATATCACTATGGCAAATAGGATTTGTGGATTCCAGTGAAGTTCCATGCGCAGATTTTAGTTCCATCGATTACTCTTTTTTTTGTTGTTTTTGTGGAAATATTCACAAAAAACTTGGTGAACCAGAACTGGATGGTTCTAGAGATCCTTTAGTTGCAACTGCTTACAGAGATTCGTATCTTGTAAAAGAGAAACTCCACGGTCCACATTACTGTTTATGCCCACAAACTAAGGATCATAATGAGGATCCTAAACCCCTTCTACCCTCTACAGACAGTATAATTCCTCATTTCTCTAGTACTTTGCTATTAGTTACATATTCACATTTCTTATAAAAGTGTGAAGTTTATGGATGCAAAATATTTGCTTAGGACATCCTATATTGAGCTTGCTCATCTTTTACATTCTTATCAGGTATGCCCGGTATGCTATGAAGAGGTTTATGGCTCTTAAGTGGAAACACATTAGATTTCGAGCTACAGATGCTAGGTATCATGGCATGAGGTTACGGCATTCCTTCTGATCTGCCGTGTGAACTTCTGTAGTTGTATAGTGTTTCTTTACAAATTTCTCCAAACAGAACAAAGATACTTGCATGCCAGATATTATGATATTGATAAAGTTTGAAGATTAATATTTTGAAGCTTCTTTTATGTTGTTCATATTTTGCATGCTTATTACTTGATCCCCTCTTGTTGGACTGTTGTATGCATTAGATTTTATTTTCCAAATAGGAAGCTGACACGTCTTTTTAACTAGGATTGCCCCAATTACTTCAGTTGTGATGGTGTTGTTTGTTAGTTATGGGTGATCAACTGCCACTATAGGGATAGCGTGCCAAGGGGTGTGAACCGGTTTTCTGAATCGAATCAAACCTATCGGTTTGGGAAAACTACAAATCGATCCTAAACCGGTCGAATTTCAGTTAATCGGTTTTTCAGTACGATTAACAATCGGTTTTTGGTTAACCATATTTTCTATATATATAATAAAATTATTTAAAATTATAAACTAATTTAAGATAAATAAATATAAATATTTTTGGTTAACCGCTGATTTTCGGTTAACCATCAATTTGATTAATTATATAAATATAATTATTTTTATATATAAATAATATTTTATTTTAAAATATATTATATACCAGTTTGGTTGGTTAACTGGCGGTTCAGCCAAGTCCCGAACCGTAACCGAACCGGTAACTGGTCAATGGATAGAAAAATGACCGGTTAAGAAACCGTTCGGTTCGATTAACCAGAAAACTGGTTCAGTTCGATTAACCATAGTTTGACGGTTTCAACGGTTTTTTTGAATACCCCTAATCGTGTCTACTAAGCTCAATCCATGTCACTTCCATACAAAGGCATGTTCTAGGAGCTGGTGCTCCAAAATAAAGAATGTTGCTTGTAGATTTCCTAGCAACAGTAAAGAAGAAGGTTTCTTAGGCTCCGTTTGGGCTGCCTTGCCACATAGTAGGAAAAAAAAATGAAAAGTTAGACCATTTGGGTTATGCTGAGCGGCTTGCAACTCGAAATTTCAATGGTGCATGAGAAATAGTAACACATACTTTTGCAAGCTATAGCCCACCCCCACCTTGCACCTTTCATTGGTCTATACCATTGCCGGCCCTTCCACGAACTCTCCTCCACCCCTCCTCCTCCAACCGGCCACCACATGCTCCAGCTCTCCCCCTACCCTAACCGGTGCATATCTTCCCCACCCCTTCCTCAAACCGGCCGCCTCAATACTTCTCAAAACCACCGTGACCCTAAGTGACTCAACCCAACATTGGAGCTCTTCCCTACCCCTCCTCCAGTCGGCTGCCCCACGATCCCTTCCTCAAACCGATGACTTGAGCCGGCATCGAAGGTATTGACTGGCAACCCAACCCAGCATTAGAGGTGTTACGCCCCGGCGAAAGGCCTCACTAGGGACGTAAGAGTTTAAGGAAATACAAGCCAACTCAAAAACATATCACATCCTAAACCACAAACGATGCATTTAAATAACAAAATTTGTATAAACTTCAAATCTCACAATCCACACTAAAAGAAATCAAATCAGGACATGCTTATTACAAAATCATTTAAACTTTTCAACAAAATTCAAAGTTGATTAACAATTCAAAAAGAAGTACAAATGGCACAACTCAAGAAGGACCACTTTAGCTATATATTCCCCATGACTGCAGTCTCTATCTAGCTATTCGTTTTGGGGTTGGGCAGAACCTGAACCTGGACCTGGAGGCAAAACAAAGGAGTTAGCAAGAAGAGCTAAGTAGGAATCACAAAATGCATGTAACAAGGAAAGATAATTAAAAATAATTTTACTATTCTACATGTAAACATCACAACATTATAGTCGTGTAAAATCAAGAGCGTAACCACAAAATAACCTCACTCTCGAGTCCGCACTCTTTGTTAGAGTGTTTCCATCGTTGCTCAACCGATGGAACAACTGTCCACAGACAGCTCGGGGGATGTTGCGTCCAACATCCAGGACCCCGGTTAGTCCAATGACTTCCCGTCAGGTGACCTCTAGCTAGCACCTCTATAGCCGAACCACACTCGGCACTATAGAGTCCACGATGGTATCATAAGATCAATCAATGTCACGACTTACAAGCATATATCAAATGTACTAAACTTTCCATCACCAATATTTTACAAAACCACTAATGTAACTTTCAAGTCATGTCATGTCATCATAATGCATCAATAAATGAACAATGCTGAGTACAAAGGAAATGAAACAATAATCATAGGAAAGAACAATAAGATAACACAGCTTTTAAGTAAACTCAAAATGCTATATTGAAAGGTGAAGGAACAGATTCCTACCTCAAGGGTTGATTTTCATTGTCAAATATTTACCAAATCTTTGAATCACCTTAGTTTCCAGTCTTGATTACCTTAAAATTGTATTGTCATGTCTTGTTAACTGCCTATTAAAGTATGAAAACCATGTATTTAAATATATACATGTACCTAACTATTTTGAGGCTAAATTGTCACTTATACACTAATCAAATCATGTCCTTAAACAAAATCAGAAAATAAGATTTCTATGTTGTACACGTAAATTAATTCCCTCTTTCCGTTAGTCTACATAATCAATATATATTAAAGGGACCAAAAGAGAATCTTTCAAGGAGTATTTACAAATCACATGCGATTAAATAAAGTAACATCATATTATAATTAGATTCATACTCCATACCATATTATAAATGACAACAAATCTCTTAATTCCAGAGGATAAATTTTACTTAAATAAGAAATGCATCTAAAAGTATGCTACTTAGGAAATTAAATGGTAGTAGATCCTTTAGACCAACATGACTTGCAATTCTTTGAATGCAAGAGTTAATTGTCATGGCAAGGACTCCCGAGAACCCTTTTTATAACATTACATGCTAACTAAAAAAAACACTTAAAAAGGATATAAGGTACATGATTCTTAATGCGAAATGGGTACTTGAGAAATATCATCAAACATTTTACAAATGAAATCATATGTTAACATTGTAGCCCAACCACGTCTAAATTAATTTTCTAAAGCTTATGAGTGCTCTTAAGTATTGCAGGAATTAATTGACTACCACACTATCACCTTACTAACATTTACTAACAATAGATGGTGAAAAGAATTGGAATGTCAAAACCAATTAAGACCACAGAACGTAAAATAGATTTATACTTTCAAGAATTTTGACCAATTCAAAAGATAAGAGTATAGGAATTAAATCCAACAGAAACTAATTTGCATCCAACTAGAATAATAAAATTTCAATGAATTACATTAAATGAGCCACGTAAGTTTAAAAAAAAAAAATTTAAAAGTTAGGTCAAGCTAGTTTTCCACTCACTGCACCTATTCACAATTATGAAAAAAAAAGCTGACGTTGAATGAAATCAAGGAATTAAAGGAAAAAGGTTACAGCTAATAAACTTCATAAATAGTATCTATTAGGGTAACTTAGAATCATGACTACCGTTTAATTCATTTAAATAATTGCAATGACTAGTTTTCAATGCATTATGTACTTCTGAATATTTAAGTGCTCCAATTGTATACAAATAATAAAAAAAACAAATTTCATTCTAATCTTCACAAGGCTGCAAGATTCATGTACGGCTATAATAACATCAAGAATCCAAATTATAAAGAAAAGAATCCTGATCAATTAACATTCGACAGATACAGGTGAAAGTGGTGAAATAAAACTTAGCAAAGAAATTTCCTTATGTTGCTACCAAAAATGACAAAGCATAAGAAGAATTTGCCAAGACCAAAAAAGGAAAGAATGGCGACAAGAGACCCGTACCTCTATTTAGCTAAAAGGATAGGTATAAGAGAGAAAGAATTCACGTTGACACTCACCGATTATGAGACACTGAACTATTCCAGATGAGATCGTCGATCACGGAAAGGAAAACAAAGAGCACAACCACTGAATAGAATTAAAAAGAAATCTTGAAGGGAGAAGAAAGAGCTACTGTTACACACCTCTTGAAGCAAATCCAAGGTGAAGGAGCTGCCGATCAAACTTTTCCAATACTAATTACAAGCCAACCATAGAGAGGAAGAGAAAAATTTTCATCGGAAGAAGAAGGGGGAAAAACAATCGCCGAATAGCAGCAGAAAAAGGAAATCTCGAAGAGAATAGGGGAAAAGTTTAGTAGGGTTTTGTGCCACTTTGCATCTTAGCCCTAAGTTTTCTAAAAATTATAATTATACTCTGCATTAGAAGAAATAAATAGTTAGTTTAAGAAAATTAATTATAACATTCTTCCCTACTAAAAAAAATTTGGTCCTCCAAATTAGCTTACCCTCCACGAATAACTCAGGGTATTGAGTTTTGATGTCTTCTTCACGTTCCCAAGTTGTTTCGCTTTCCGAATGGTTTTGCCATTTGATCTTGACCAACTTAACTATCTTGTTCCTTAGTCGATGTTCTTTCCTGTCAATTATCTGGATAGGAGGCTCGGTAAAAGACACATCTGATGCAATCGGTGGATAACTCTCGCTAATAACATGCGCTGAGTCTGGAATGTACTTCCTCAACATAGAGACATGGAAGACATTATGCACATGACCAAGTAATGGAGGCAATGCTAATCTGTAAGCTACAGCACCCACTCTGTTTAGTATCTCAAAAGGTCCAATATAACGAGGGGCTAGCTTCCCTTGTTTTCCAAATCTCGTGACTCCCTTGACAGGAGAAATTTTTAGAAACACATGATCTCCAACTATAAACTCAAGGTCTCGTCTCCTCCTATATGCATAACTTTTCTGTCTACTTTGTGCAGTCTTTAACCTATGTCGGATCTGTTGAATTGCCTTTGCATTGCCTTGTAATATCTGAGGACCTAATAATTGTTTCTCTCCTGTCTGCTCCCAAAGCACAGGTGATCTACATCGTCTTCCATAAAGTGCTTCAAATGGTGTCATCTGAATTGCTGAATGTTAGCTATTATTATATGCAAATTCAGCTAAATGTAAGTGACTCTCCTA
The DNA here is from genome assembly GCA_027563935.2 of Costus lasius. Lineage (NCBI taxonomy): Eukaryota > Viridiplantae > Streptophyta > Magnoliopsida > Zingiberales > Costaceae > Costus > Costus lasius. The sequence continues at coordinate 143,067,026 of CM050447.1, read as the reverse complement.
ACTTCCACCAAAGTCCAAAACACAAGTCATGAGAAGATCCTCTAATGTCTGAATGGTCCGCTCGGACTGACCATCAGTCTGGGGGTGAAAGGCTGTACTAAAGCGGAGCTGAGTACCCAATGCTCTCTGTAGGCTGCCCCAAAATCTAGACGTGAGCCTCGGGTCTCGATCAGATATGATACTCATTGGAACTCTATGTAATCGCACAATCTCTCTACAATAGAGGTCCGCTAGTCTATCAAGAGAATCCGTCTTTTTAACTGCTAAGAAATGGGCGGACTTAGTCAATCTATCAACAATCACCCAGATTGAGTCATGCCCTCTTTGTGACCTCGGAAGTCCTGATACAAAATCCATTGTGATGTGTTCCCATTTCCACTCTGGAATAGGGATGTTCTGCAGTAATCCTGCTGGTTTCTGGTGCTCTGCCTTAACTTGCTGACACACCAAACAACGTGAAACAAAGTCAGCTATATCAACTTTCATTCCAGGCCACCAATAGAATTTCTTAAGGTCTTTATACATCTTAGAGCTACCAGGGTGAATTGCAAACTTAGACCTGTGAGCCTCACTCATAAGTTCTTCTTTCACAGGATGATTTTGGGGTACAGATAGTCTACCTCTGAACCGAATAACACCCTTTGAGTCTTTAGAAAAATCTGGTCTTTTACCTTGATCCATCTTACTTACCAAATCACAAATATCTCTATCCACAAATTGATTTTCTTTAATTTTCTCTACCACATGAGACTCTACCATCATGACTACTAAATACCCTTTTCCTGTATCACTTATAATCTCCACACCCAATTCTGCTATTTCCTTTGCAAATTCAGTTTGAGCCACCCTCAAATATGCTAAAACTCCCATGGACTTCCTACTCAATGCATCTGCCACCACATTTGCTTTACCTGGATGATAATTGATTGTACAGTAATAATCTTTCAAAAGCTCTATCCATCGACGCTGCCTCATGTTTAATTCCTTTTGACTGAACAAATATTTGAGACTCTTGTGATCAGTAAAAATCTCAAATGTGACTCCATACAAGTAATGCCTCCAAATTTTCAAAGCAAAGATAACTGCTGTCAACTCTAAGTCATGAATGGGGTAATTCTTTTCATGTTCTTTAAGCTGCCTAGAAGCATAAGCAATAACTCTACCGTGCTACATAAGAACACCATCCAATCCCTGAATCGAAACATCAGTGTAAACTGTATATTCAACATCATCAGTAGGGAGTACTAAAACTAGGGCACTGACTAATCTGCTCTTAAGCTCTTGAAAGCTAATTTCACAAGATTTATCCCAAAAGAATTTAACATTTTTCCTTGTCAATCTAGTCAAAGGAGCAGCTAGCTTAGAAAATCCCTCCACAAAGCGTCTGTAAGAAAACTCCTGATTTCCTGAACTGTCTTTGGCCTCTCCCAATCAAGTATTGCTTTAACTTTCTCGGGGTCCACGGTAATTCCAGCACCTGATATCACATGTCCCAAGAATGAGATCTCACTTTACCAAAAAGCACACTTGCTGAATTTGGCATACAATTTCTCTTTTCTCAAAATTTCCAAAACAATCCTCAAATGTCTCTCATGATTAATTGTATCACGTGAAAACACTAGAATGTCGTCAATAAAAACTACCACAAATTTATCAAGGTACTCAATGAATACCCGATTCATCAAATCCATGAATGCAGCTGGTGCATTCGTCAATCGAAATGGCATTACTAGAAATTCATAGTGTCCATAGCGGGTCCTAAATGCAGTTTTTGAAACATCCTCAGCTTTAATCCTGAGCTGGTGATACCCTGACCTTAACTCAATCTTTGAATACACACTAGTACCTTTAAGCTGGTCAAATAAGTCATCTATCCGAGGCAATGGATATTTGTTCTTAATCGTTGCAGCATTTAACTGTCTATAATCAATACAGAACCTAAAGGTATCATCCTTCTTCTTAACAAACAGAACAGGGGCTCCCCATGGAGAAACACTGGGGCGGATAAATCCTTTATCCAATAACTCTTGCAACTGGTCCTTCAGCTCTTCCAATTCCCTTGGGCCATTCTGTATCGTGCCTTGGAAATTAGAGCTGTCCCAGGCTGTAACTCAATGCCAAATTCAATCTGTCTCATGGGTGGTAAACCTGGTAATTCCTCTGAGAAAACATTTATGAATTCCCTTACAACTGGAATCTGCTCAATAGGTACAGAAGACTGTGAATCTGCCCCAATAACAGATATCAAGTATCCTTGGCATCCGCTAGCTAACAGACGCCTAGCTTGCAAAGTAGAGATCACAGGAGCAACCTGTCCAGATACTCCTGTAAAAGTCCAAGTGGCAGAACCAGGAGGACTGAAAGTTACTGCGCTTAGAATAATTTACCAATGCATTATTGGTAGACATCCAATCCATACCTAAAATAATGTCAAAATCTGAAAAATCTAAGATCATCAAATCTGTATACATGAGTGTGTCACCAAAATTTAAGGGGCACTGCCTAAGTTCCCAACAAGACGTTAACACACCACCAGAAGGAACATGTACAATCAAATCAAACAAGGATGCAGATGGTTGTTTTCCTAACTTTTTAACAAAAGCAGATGTTATAAATGAATGTGTACTGCCGGTATCAAATAACAAACATACAGGAACATCATATAAGGAAATGATACTTTTAAGAACAGAGCCTGATGCCTGCTGTGCATCCTGCTGAGAGAGGGCAAACACATGAGCTGGGGCTGAAGCTCGCTGCTGAGCACCCTGACGCTGAGCTAGTGGACGACCTGGCTGTGCTGGTCTAAATGGCTGAGTCGCAGACTGACCACTATGAGCTGGCTGATACTGAGGTCGGATATCCCTCTGAGGGCAATCTCTACGGTAATGACCCATCTGACTGCAACTATGGCACTGCACTCCACTCATGGGACATGATCGAGCCAAATGTCCCAACTGTCTACATACATAACACCTCTTGTCCACTGCTGAACCCGTACATCCCAACACTCTGAGCGGGTCTAGGAGGCAACTGAGGTCTAGCACCACCCCTCTTGGGTTGCCTTCCAGAAAAGTCTATCGAATGAACACTGCTATGACCCTGACTAAAGATGTCCTGGACCTTTTTGAGTCTGAAAGAGCCACTGATTTCCCTTTGTCTTGAGTTATCTCAGCGCGAACTGACTCCACTCTAAGGGCCGCGTCTACAACCACCTGGAAGTCATCAAGCGGTGTAGCGGACAAACGGTCCTTAAGAGCAAAAGTCAAACCCCTCACAAAATGCTGGGACCTCTGTCTATCTGTGGCTACTATCTCTGAAAATAAACCAGCTAATCTGTCAAACTCTACCAGATACTGTGAAACAATCTTTCTGTATTGCTGTAATGTCATGAACTCCTGCCTTTGACTGTCAAGAAAGTTCTTTGAAAAATATTTCTCAAAGAAGACTTCCTTGAATACCTCCGAAGAGGATGTCCTAGCTCCAAGAGCAATCTGCCTGGCTGTCCACCACTCCTTAGCTCCATCAGCTAAGAAGTACTCAGTTAGTCCTACTTTATATTCCTCTGGGCACTTCATCACTTTAAAAGTATCCTCTAGTCCCCTTATCCAGTTCCTTGCAGCCCAAGGATCTGTATCTCCTTTAAAGTTACCAAACTTTTCCTTTCCTAGCATAGCAAAATGAGACAGCATGGTCATGAAACCAGAAGCATAGTACGGTGGAACTGGGGCAGGAACTCCACCCTGAATTGTATCATGCATAACAGCTGGCGCAGGAGTTGGCATTCCAGCCAACCTACTAGGGTCCACAGAGCCAGCTATAGGAGCATTTTGGTCCATGGCTAAATCAGGAGATCTCTGAGCAACAGATTCTGCTGGATTTTGGGAGCGACCAGCACGCACATTGCGTCCCCCACGCCTACCTCTACCTGTAGGGCCAATACAAAGCCTAGGTGGCATCCTGAAATTTACACAACATAAGTCAAACAAAAGCACACATTATTATTTTGCTTATTTATCATAGTTTTGTTTTTACCATTTATTATTGTTATTATTATTAACCTTAAGTCCTTAACCTTAACCCATCAGCCCTAGGTTCCTATAAACCTCGCCTCTGATACCAAATAAACTGTTACGCCCCGGCGAAAGGCTTCACTAGGGACGTAAGAGTTTAAGGAAATACAAGCCAACTCAAAAACATATCACATATTAAACCACAACGATGCATTTAGATAACAAAATTTGTATAAACTTCAAATCTCACAATCCACACTAAAAGAAATCAAATCAGGACATGCTTATTACAAAATCATTCAAACTTTTCAACAAAATTCAAAGTTAATTAACAATTCAAAAAGAAGTACAAATGCCACAACTCAAGAAGGACCACTTTAGCTAAATATTCCCCATGACTGCAATCTCTATCTAGCTATTCGTTTTGGGGTTGGGCAGAACCTGAACCTAGACCTAGAGGCAAAACAAAGGAGTTAGCAAGAAGAGCTAAGTAGGAATCACAAAATGCATGTAACAAGGAAAGATAATTAAAAATAATTTTACTATTCTACATGTAAACATCACATCATCATAGTCGTGTAAAATCAAGAGCGTAACCACGAAATAACCTCACTCTCGAGTCCGCACTCTTTGTAAGAGTGTTTTCATCGTTGCTCAACCGATGGAACAACTGTCCACAGACAGCTCGGGGGATGTTGCGTCCAACATCTAGGACCCCGGTTAGTCCAATGACTTCCCGTCAGGTGACCTCTAGCTAGCACCTCTATAGCCGAACCACACTCGGCACTATAGAGTCCACGGTGGTATCATAAGATCAATCAATGTCACGACTTACAAGCATATATCAAATGTACTAAACTTTCCATCACCAATATTTTACAAAATCACTAATGTAACTATCAAATCATGTCATGTCATCATAATGCATCAATAAATGAACAATGCTGAGTACAAAGGAAATGAAACAATAATCATAGGAAAGAACAATAAGATAACACAGCTTTTAAGTAAACTCAAAATGCTGTATTGAAAGGTGAAGGAACAGATTCCTACCTCAAAGGTTGATTTTCTTTGTCAAATATTTACCAAGTCTTTGAATCACCTTAGTTTCGGGTCTTGATTACCTTAAAATTGTATTCCCATGTCTTGTTAACTGCCTATTAAAGTATGAAAACCATGTATTTAAATATATACATGTACCTAACTATTTTGAGGCTAAATTGTCACTTATACACTAATCAAATCATGTCCTTAAACAAAATCAGAAAAATAAGATTTCTATGCTGTACATGTAAATTAATTCCCTCTTTCCGTTAGTTTACAGAATCAATATATATTAAAGGGACCAAAAGAGAATCTTTCAAGGAGTATTTACAAATCACATGCGATTAAATAAAGTAACATCATATTATAATTAGATTCATACTCCATACCATATTATAAATGACAACAAATCTCTTAGTTCTGGAGGATAAATTTCACTTAAATAAGAAATGCATCTAAAAGTATGCTGCTTAGGAAATTAAATGGTAGTAGATCCTTTAGACCAACAACATGACTTGCAATTCTTTGAATGCAAGAGTTAATTGTCATGGCAAGGACCCCGAGAACCCTTTTTATAACATTACATGCTAACTAAAAAAAACGCTTAAAAAGGATATAAGGTACATGATTCTTAATGCGAAATGGGTACTTGAGAAATATCATCAAACATTTTACAAATGAAATCATATGTTAACATTGTAGCCCAGCCACGTCTAAATTAATTTTCTAAAGCTTATGAGTGCTCTTAAGTATTGCAGGAATTAATTGACTACCACACTACTAACATTTACTAACAATAGATGGTGAAAAGAATTGGAATGTCAACCAATTAAGACCACAGAACGTGAAATAGATTTATACTTTCAAGAATTTTGACCAATTCAAAAGATAAGAGTATAGGAATTAAATCCAACAGAAACTAATTTGCATCCAAGTAGAATAATAAAATTTCAATGAGCAGATTACATTAAATGATCCACGTAAGTTTTAAAAAAAAAAAATTAAAAGTTAGGTCAAGCTAGTTTTCCGCTCACTACACCTATTCACAATTATGAAAAAAAAAAGCTGACGTTGAATGAAATCAAGGAATTAAAGGAAAAAGGTTACAGCTAATAAACTTCATAAATATTATCTATTAGGGTAACTTAGAATCATGACTACCGTTTAATTTATTTAAATAATTGCAATGACTAGTTTTCAATGCATTATGTACTTCTTCAAAGAATATTTAAGTGCTCCAATTGTATACAAATAAAAAAATAAATAAATTTCATTCTAATCTTCACAAGGCTGCAAGATTCACGTACGGCTATAATAACATCAAGAATCCAAATTATAAAGAAAAAAATCCTGATCAATTAACATTCGACATATGCTGGTGAAATAAAACTTAGCAAAGAAATTTCCTAATGTCGCTACCAAAAATGACAAAGCATAAGAAGAATTTGCCAAGACCAAATAAGGAAAGAATGGCGACAAGAGACCCGTACCTCTATTTAGCTGAAAGGATAGGTATAAGAGAGAAAGAATTCACGTTGACACTCGCCGATTATGAGACACTGAACTATTCCAGATGAGATCGCCGATCACGGAAATGAAAACAAAGAGCACAGCCACCGAATAGAATTAGAAAGAAATCTTGAAGGGAGAAAAAAGAGCTACTGCTACACACCTCTTGAAGCAAATCCAAGGTGAAGGAGCTGCCGATCAAACTTTTCCAACACTAATTACAAGCCATCCGTAGAGAGGAAGAGAAAAATTTTCATCGGAAGAAGAAGGGGGGAAAACAATCGCCGAATAGCAGCAGAAAAAGGAAATCTCGAAGAGAATAGGGGAAAAGTTTAGTAGGGTTTTGTGCCACTTTGCATCTTAGCCCTAAGTTTTCTAAAAATTATAATTATACCCTGCATTAGAAGAAATAAATAGTTAGTTTAAGAAAATTAATTATAACAAGAGGTGTGCAAAGTGTGTTGTTGGCTTCGACGCCGACAACTCAACCTAGCATTTGAGATGTGTAGAGCATGATTGTCAGGCTCCAATTAAGCTAAGTGTGCTTAATTAACCCAAACTGTGCCACGTCAGCAATCCAACGCCGAATTCCACCCGAATTCGGATCCCAGGCGCAATGTTGACTTTGACTCGCCTGTGCGCCTCGAAGCGAACGCCCACGCGTTCGTCTTCCTCATGCGGATGCCGTGCGCGCAACGCAGCCGGCACACGTTGGGGAGTCGCCGGAAGGCCTGCGGCAGGGGGAAGAGTCGCCGAGCTCTTTCGCCCTCAGCCTCGTTCGTCGACGCTGCCTCGGACGCCGGAATCCCTAGATCGTCGGAGGTGGGAAGGTGAGCCGAAGAAGAGGACTCGATGTCGCCGGAGAACGCGCCGGGAAGCACAGCAAACACGACAGAACGGAGGGGAAAGCTTTTCCTTTATTTATCACTACAAAAGGCAGCCTTAAAACCCCTCACTTCCTCCTCTCCTGTACACACACTCCCTGTACACGACCCATCCCAAACTCTCCCTCACGCTCGGACCTCGCCGTCACCGGAGCCCTCGCCGGATGGCCCATTGGTCTGCGTTGAAGGGGAAAGTAGTTCGCTCGCCTCTCGCCCGGATGGAGATCGCACGTCCGTCCGTCTCGCCCAGAGAGGGGAAGCTCGAGAAGGAAGCTGCTCAGGTGGAGATCGCGTTCCCAGCTCTCGTGTCCACGCCCGTGAGTAGGAAGCCGCCTCCCTTTTCTTCACCTGCCACCAACGGCTCTCTGCGATGTCCACGCCCGAGCAGGTCAACTGCTCCCGTCGCATCGTTTCCGTTCCCGCGCGCCTCCGTGCGTTCGCCAACGGAGCCGGGTCGTCCGCCCGACTCCGCCTTCCGTCACCCCCTCAAAGGGAAGATGGGCTCGTGGGCCTCCGTCGTGGCCTAACCACCGTCCAGCCCGTCCGAGATCCTCCGGGTCTGACAATGATGCTGATGTCAAAAGCATGCTCAACCTAGCGTTAGAGGCATGCACAGTGTGCAAAGCACGATGTTGGCTTTGATGCCGGCAACTCAACCCAGCATTTGAGATTAGCAGAGCATGATGCTGATGCAAAAGCATACAAAGAATTCTGAACACCCTTAGGTTTGCTCAGCTCCAACCAACATTGGTAGCAGCCCGGGATGGGATCTTAGTGGTATCATAATAGTGAACATCTGCAGTCGATGCATTGGTTTCTTATTCCATTGTTTCACTTCGTTGTCGTTGCCAATGCTGTTGGTGCTCCTGTACTCTCTGTTAACCTTGATTAGTAGACCTTTTGAATGAAATGAGACCTTAACTCATCGTTTTCTTTTGAAAAAAAAAAAAAAACATGTTCTGGTTTAAAAATATTTTTTGTTACTAGCGTAGCCATAGGTAAGATATCATATTTTTGGTCCTGGTCCTTAAATATTAAAGAATATTCAGGCATATATGCTTCTCAATTTTTTCAGGTATATATGAATATCTGAGTTCACTTAGTAACACAAGTAAATATTCGAACTACCACCATCAAAAGATGACTTCAAATCCAGGTGACCGATTCAACTGGATTCCTCCAAAGAACTATGCTGTAGCGATGCTTCTCCATCATGCAATAACACAAGTTAAACTGGGCAATCAACAGTGCTATTCGTATTCAAGTTTTCAAGACATGGAAAATCTTAAAAAATATGAAAATAAGACTAAAATAGATGATTTTACAAAATGTTCATTTAAGGTATGCTAAGAACATCAAATTCTTACACCTAAGATAAAGAATCCTCCCATAATACTAGTCCCATGGAATGTCACTATCCTTTAAAAAGAAAAAATCACACAAATTTATATACACTATGAATATGTATAAGAGATGCATATAGAAATTGCAGCACCACCTGTTCTGTCTTTATCATTTTTCTTCCACTTAAGTTATCGATCTCCTGGTCTTCATGTTTAAGTTAGTTTCAGCTAAGATACATTTGTAGATTCTATTGTTGGACTCAGAAATTCCCTTTTACCGTATCCTTCATCTACTTTGTCTTTAAGGTTGAGTATTTGCCAGCATTAAAAAGAATAATATTGAACTTATAACTTCATGCGAGAGATGGTAAAAGGTTAACAAGTTGAGATGTCATGTAGGACTTATTTTTGAGCAGGTAGTATAATTTCCATAATTGGTGAGGAGCTTTGAAATTGTTTTAGCTAATGCCAAAAAAAAAAAATGATTTATTGATCTCCACTACATCAGATTGGGCTAGAGCCCTCTTTGTCACAGAAAGTTTTTCTATAATTTTTTCTTATTGAATACGTGAGTAACTTGATGAAGTTCATATCATATCATTTAACATTAAGTTACTTCTCTCCTATTTATCATTGGTTTGAAATTGCTTCAATTATCAATCTATTTCCAAGAAAATCTTGTGCAATGTCGAAGGAAAATCTTTATGCGCAAGTCATTTTGTCTGAATTGGTTTCTAAACTATCTGTCTATATATTCAACAAAATTGGAATCAGAATTTGTATATGGGCTAGTGTACATTAGATACATTTCATTCTCACTTAATTCTGATAATCTATCACCAAAAACTGATTTGCAGATGGGCTAAAACAATTTACTATTGCACAGATAAAGAGAATGATATCTTACAAATGTTTGAAATTGCTTCAATTATTTGTCTGGCCATTGCTGTAGCAGCTACCAAAAGTCCTTGCACGAACAAATACCTCCTTTGAAATGGTGAAAACGGCTCCTATCTCTTGCAATGATCTCTCTACTAAAAACATCTGAAACAACCTTTAGAAAAGCATGGCAATCACAACAGACACGAAGGTTTTTTGTAATTCGGATAGGCGAGCCAGGCGCAGTACTCATCAAGCCAAATGCAACAGCCAGCTTTTCACTGTGTAAACCCAGGGAAAACTCTTTCTCTTCCTCTTCTATGTTGAACAGAACTTCCGTAGTACTTGAGACATGGCCTGCTGCCCTAACTCTGTGGCACATTTCCTCCACCATGAGATAGATTTGCTCTGTTTGGTGGTGAGATCTATCACCTGCAAGAAATTCATGGACTATCCCGTTCAGCTCAATCCAACTTATTCCTGGAATTTTGCCAATTCCTTTGGATTTCATCAGGTTCCTGACAGCCAATGCGTCGTCCCACCTTTGGGTGCCTGCATAAAGATTTGATAGCATCACATACCGATCACAGGTGTCAGGTTCCAACTCAATGATACGTTTACCGAGCCTCTCTGCAAGCTTAATATCTCCAACAACCTTACATGCACCAACAAGACCTGCCCACATAGCCACATTTGGTTTCATCGGCATGTGCTGTGTGAAGGCCAAAGCATCCTGCAACAGTCTTGCTCTACAGAGCATGTCAACCACACATCCACAGTGCTCCATCCGTGGCGTAATTTGGTAGTCCTCTTTCATCTGCCTGAAGAACTCACGGCCCTTCTCCACCATTCCAGTATGGCCGCATGCAGATAACAGCCCTATGAAGGTTACATCGTCAGGCACGATATGGTCGTTCTTCATCCTCTCAAAAAGCTCCAATGCATGCTGGCCGTGGCCATGCATAGCTAGTCCACAGATAGCTGCATTCCAAGTGAATACATTCCTTTCCCTCATCCCCTCAAATACCTGCATAGCATAATCCAAAACTCCACATTTTGCATACATATCCACTAAAGCTGTATTGACTATAACGTCTCGTTTCAACTTGTGCCGATCAATTAACAAGTGGATGTATTTGCCTTGCTCCAGAGCTCCCATATGGGCACAAACTGAGAGCATTGTCACAAGTATCACCCCGTCCGGCTGTACCTTCTCATGCTGCATTCGTCCAAACAATCCCAAGGCTTCGTGGAACAGATCAGATTTTGCCAAGCCTGATATCATGGTTGTCCATGTCAGTAGATCCTTCTCTTCCATCTGGCTGAAAAGATTCTGCGCGGACTCCAAATCTCCGCACTTGCAGTACATGTCCAGTATGGAATTCCCCAAATTAAGGCTCTTCGTCACCAAACCGAGCTCTTTTGCATACAAATGAAGCCACCGTCCTCTATCCAAGTCACCTGATTGAGAGCAAGCTGAAACCAGGCTTAGAAATGTGACATCATCCGGATCCACACCCATTTCTTTCATCTCCTCTAAAAGATGTAATGCATCTTCGTAAAATCCCGCTTTGAGGTATCCTTTCATCAGGATGTTCCACGACACAACATCTCGATGGGAGTTCCCATCGAACACCTTGTGGGCGTCACTGAAGCAGCCGCAGCTAATGTACATCTGAAGCAATGCGTTCAGCACGTAAACATCCGAAGCTAACCCAGTCTTAAGAGTTTCTCCATGGAATCTCAACCCGTGCTCTAGCGCGTGGGATCGCGCGCATGCCGCAAGCACGAAAGGGAACGTGTGGTGATCGGGCATTACGCCGGCGCGGAGCATGAGGTGGAAGACGGAGAGGGCATCCGAAGGGTCGGGGCCACGAGCGTGGCCTCGGATCATGGCATTCCATAGGAAGAGGTCGGGGCGGCTCAGCTGTGCGAAGAGCCTGCAGGCGTAGCGGAGATCGCCGGAGGTGGAGACCGCGAGAAAGGAGATGAGCTTGCTGGCGCAGCGAGGTTCGTCTAGGAAGGCGGTCCGGAGGAGGAAGGCGTGGGCTTGCTTGCATTTGGCGACGGAGTTGCAGAGCTTGGAGAGGTGCTCGACGAATTGCGAGCATAGGATCATGACACCATCAGTAGCTCGAGCGACCAACAGAGCAATTTGATTATTATTCAAATAAATCTGCTGTGAATTCCCAGAAAGACGAAACACTTCTTTAGTTTTTTGAAGTACTTTCCTCTTTTGTTAATAGGGGATGTTTTTACTTTCACCCGATAATTTTAATTAATTTATTAAATACCAAATAACTCCTTGAACTATTTTGAAATAATTAACGTAAGCAAAAAATAAATAAATAAGAGCGAAGGGTCGTGGTGTGGCCAACCGAACCGATCCCATCCAATGGCGGCGACGAAGGAGAAGAGCCGCGCGGAGCTTAAACCTCGCTCCGTCTTCGATCTGGCCCCTGACTTCTTCGATTCCTGCCGCCTCATTCGCGGCCGCCGGCCCCATCAATCCGAAATTCTTCACCCAAGTTCGTCTCCTCCTCCGGCGTCAGAGGAGGTCGAGAGCGATGCGGATCATGACCTGGAGAAGTGGAAGGAGGCCACCTCGTCGTCAAGGTGGACATGCAACACCTGCAAGGCGGATTTCGAATCACTCCAGAACCAGCGTTCCCACTTCAAGTCCGATCTCCACCGTCTCAATGTCAGCAGACCCGTCTCTTCCTCTTTCCTCTGTCATTTTTAGGGGATAACTTGTTATTTATTCAGAATTTTATGGTATGTTCGATAGGTTTTTATTTTAGTTGTCTTAATAAAAATGAGAATATACATTTTTAGTTTTTAGTTTCGCAAATATTAGCGTAGACAGAAAGAACTTCAAGAATGAAATGTTTAGCATAATTACAATTGGAGCATCGCATTTTTACGTTCTGTGTTATACAAGTTTGTCGATTCTTCTTTTAGTTTTCACGGAAATTATTTTCCTCTTTCAAATTGCTTGAGAGTTTTTTTTTTTTTTTTCCAATGGCAAGATTTGTTTGTATTTATCAAAAAGTATAGTTACATGATATGTACAGATCTCCACCTCCCTTCCTACAGTAAAAACCAAAAAAAAAAAATTTAGCAGGGTCTCCCCTGCATCTACTAGCGCATGGTCACTGCAATTACAATCAAATCCACACACCAGTCCTAGGAGAATAACCAGAACAAAACAAAACATCGAGAGGGGTCAGTAGAGGGGAAAAACACAGCACAAGATTTACATGGTGGCATTTTTGGTGTATCCCGTCTTCGTTTTGCTAAGGAAGGATGCAATGCCCCCTGGCATCATCAAGCTTAAGCCGCTCAGCACCTCACATGCCGGTGCCTAGACAAAGCCCTCCGGGAAAAATCCGTCGGCGTAGATAAAAATGAGCTCCCCGAAAGGTCGCTGCAGAGCATTGATCTTTCTCAGGAAAACACCTACAATACGGACACACCATACAGATGACACAAAATCATTCGTTTTTTGGCTGATGAGCGATGGACTTTCATGGCTGTTGTGGGCATGGCTGGAGCGCATAACCAGGCTGGACAAGAATCGGCTCCCCCAAAATGCCCAATAATAAGAGATCCAGGCAGGGGAGTCTAATGAAACCCAAGTAAGATTTTGCAAGCGTTATAAATTTTCGAAATTTGAAACCATATGGGAAAGCCAAGAACTCCAAGTAAAAATTTGATGGCTTTTGAGGGCTGTGTCTATGGCGTCGGAAGGCCACCCATTTGCGTTACAGAAAAGATATCAAAAAAAGATATCATGCATCCCCAGCTCGATTTCCTGTGAAGTCCTCCCAGGTAGCAACAAAAGATTGAACAGATGGGTGAAGATGAGCTTGAGGGACGTAGCTCTTAAGTTTTGCTGTGACATCTAAGATTAGGGAGGCCAGACAATCTCGGATTCCAAACTTGTGGGTTTGGATATCCATCAGTTTGCTATTTCGGTATCTCTAAATGTAGTATAGAGCATCGGTGAACATCAGCCTCTTGATGTAAGTCTGGACTGGATTTACTAGAGGCCCATGGTGGCGCAGCAGGAGCCTTAAGGCCTCATCACAGGTATGTGAATTAAAAGGTAAATCACATCTACTAGATAGTAAGCACCGAAGGTCCATGAGAGTAGGGCAATTCAGAAACAAGTGGTTCATGGTCTCCGGGTCAGAATTGCACAGCATACAAGTTGGGTGGGACACCACCCCCCAATCATGTAGGCGCGCCCTGGTACAAAGGCGGCCCAGGCAGAATAACCAAAGAAAGAAAGAGTGGTGCGGGATATGCCCTTTAAACCAAACTAGAGTCATCCAGGGGACCTCCGAGCCGTGGACCTGGCCCTCATAAGCAGATTTTAGGGTGAATTCACCATGGGTTATGCGGTTCCAGGTTAGAAGGTCCGAGCTGAGGTGGGGGAAAATTTTCACCCGGGGGATAGAAGCATAAATATCGATCAGGCTTGAGGATCTAGGGCGAGGGATGGCCCATCGGTGGTCCACAATAAGGGAGCTGAGACATGTGTTTCTTCCGGGGGTATTTTCAAAGCGAAAGTCCTCAACCAAATCCCTTAGAAGAGATGGGCGAAGCCACAGGTCGAGCCATAGTTTGATAGATTCCCTATTTGCGATCTTGTATCCAACCATTTGGATACAAGTGTGACAGTGTCGATAGAATATTGCGAATTGGCCACGGCGATTGCCTAGTTAACTTGACCGACCAAATAGTGTCAGATTTGAGATACCTCTCATGGATCCATTTGACCCAAAGGGAATGTTTATCCTTTGCAATATTCTAGATGTGTCTTGATAGGAAAGCACTATTTAGCTTTTCTATGTCCCGAAGGCCAAGGCCGCCATGGGTTTTCGGTTTAGTGATATTGATCCAAGCCACCTTTGCCAGCCCATTCCTGTTTCCCCGAGACCAGGGAAAGTTGGCAAGGGTAGAGTTCAGTTTGTTAATAACGCCCTTGGGTAGTTTTATAGCACTACACCAAAAGTTTATATTCCCGTAGCACATCGATTTTATTAGCTCCACCCTACCCGCATATGAGAGGTTTCTTGCCCTCCAAGCTGATAAATAACCAGAAATTTTTTCTAGAAGAGGCATGCAGTCACGAGCCTTTATATTTTTGTTTGTTATAGGGATGCCAAGATATCTGAACGGCAGTGAACCCTTCTGAATTCCAAGGCAGGATGAAATAAGCATTTGGGTTCTCGGGTCCGTAGAGGCAGAAAAATAGACATGAGACTTCTGCTGATTTATTTTAAGGCCGGTATTAAGGCAAAAAGTCTCAAGCACCTTGTTGATTGCATTGGCCGAAGAAGGTGCAGCCTCGCAGAAGTTAATTACATCATCCGCAAATTGTAAATTTGTGATGCCAAGCTTTTTACATTTCTTATGGGGAACAAGATTTCCTTGCGCAAGTTGTTCTGAAAGAAGATCCGAGAGGCGTTGCATAATAAGAATGAATAGGTATGGAGATAATGGGCATCCCTGGCGCAGGCCCCGAGTACCCCTGAAAAGACCCACGTCCTCCCCATTGAGGTTGATTGTATATGAGGGCAAAGTGATGCATGCCATTATTTTTGCTACAAAAAAAGGAGGGAAATTATAAGCCGAAAGGAGGTGAGCAACGGCTTCCCATCTTACTGAATCGAAAGCCTTATGGATATCAAGTTTTATCGCCATACGAGGGGGGCCCCGCCTATTATGAAAACCGTTTAATATTTCCTGGCATAACATAATATTCTCCTGGATCGACCTGCCGGGTATGAAAGCGTGCTGGTTTAGGTCAATGATCTCCGGGAGAGCCCTGCAAAGCCTGACGGCCATAGCCTTTGCGATGAAGCGATAAATCATATTGTATACAGAGATAGGTCGGAAATCTGCAAAAGAGGAAGGGTTAGGAATTTTTGAGATAAGAATTTGAGAGTTTATCAAATATAAGTTTTCAATCTTTCAATTTGCTCCAAAATGGACGTTCTAAATCTGTCTAACAGATTTGGTCTTCGATATTTTAAATCAATTTTGTAAACTTTTTCAGATGCATCAATTTTACCATGAATTTTCACATTTACGTTTTATCCAACCGTCAATAGTCCTCTTTTTTTCTATCTTATATCTTACTTGCCCTCCTTATATAGCCGATTAGTCTAGTCAATACATGAAGTGGCTTATACATCATATAATCGAAGTTATTAATTTTTTGATACTTGAATTTTTTTTATCGAATTTATCCAAACTTTTCATTTGCCTAAACTATAGAGTTAACTTTTCCAACCATCAAACAAATATCTATTTATTTGTCAAGCAACTTACATTTCACCCCCACAAGCAAGGTAATCTAGTTAGTGTATGAAGTGGTTAACACGCCATCCATCTTCTAAAATATAGTAATCAATAATCATACCATGTCATGAAATTAATTTTTTTGGGTATGATTTTATCATTTCATCTACCACATGACCCGCCATTTCACTTAACGCTTAAATGAGGCAAGTTAACCAAATGGACTGATGTGGCAATGAGGTAAGGGGTATATTTCATAATTTCTTTTTTTTACATTAGCAAGTAATTGATGAAGGTGGTACTAACTCAAGATGTTACAACAACTAAAGTCCTTACCAATTGAACTAACTAACACATTCATAAAAATTTATTTAAAGGGAAAGTTCATATGAGAATGTATTCAACTGAAACGTGTGGATAAAATGTGGTTTGATAAAGCAACAGGCAATGTTTTATGGTTGGATTGTTGATACAAGTGTGAAAGTTGATATTAAAATTAATGCAAACGGAAGTTTTTAACAAAATCAATAAAAATGAATGTAAAAAAGAAATTAAAAATGGTTTCTATAGTTTAATAAGTACTTTCAATTTGGTCCAGAGTCTAGAGTAATTAAAAAAAATAAACTATAGTCAATTATATGATTTGAATCAAATTGAAACTACATACAAACTTTTTGCTTATTAAATATTAAATAGCATGCTTTATGTGTTTTGTTTCTGTAAAGATTAATGGAGAAGTATGCTTTAAAAAAAGATATTTGCTAAGTAGCGAAATATTGATTTTTTGACAATGATGTCAGTTATGACAATTGACTACTACTTTATGACCATGATTTTTTTGCATTTAACTTGTTACCATATATTGGGTCTTCACTCCCTCTTTGGAGTATCTAGTATGATTTTAATGCATATTGGATTTTAAAAAAAATTTGAAACTTCAACGTGTCTAATCTAGTTCACCCTTGTCATAAAGACTTTGGTTCTTTTCATATGTCACTCAGGATTTTTGGCATATTTTGGGGGTTAGTGTTACTTGAAGGGACTGTTAGGTGATTGTTTCTCCATTAAATGAGTTGATACTAGCAGTCTACTCGCTTATTGTTCAATTGGGTTGAATGTTGAAACCCATTGACTAGCTTTTTTACTTCTATATCTGATTTCTAGTTCGTAACTATGTTATTTGGAACTTAAGCTCGACCAAGCGGTTGCTGTGTACTGCATATAATAGTTCCATTCCACTCTGTACCTTTCAGTAAATTTCACATGAATTGTTTAATTATTTAGTTTTCTTGTATGCTTCATAAGCATTAAATTGCACAACCATTCGAAAACATCTCTGATGTTAATAGAGTTTGCATAAATGTTGTACAGGACTGTATGCGTAACTATCAAATTGGTTATACTCTATTTTCGTGCGAACTCCTAGTGGTGGAAAAAAATGCTGATAACATTAAAGGGTTAATTTATTGAGAGTTATCTTCCGCAGAAATAGGTGAAATCTGAAGTTTCCTCTCAACACATAGAGACTAATATAAAACTTATTATCATATTTTGTAGGCATATTAAAAACCTACATTTCATTTGCAAAATTAGATGCTTCCTTACATTTGTTTTTGAGTTGAATGCCTCCGTACATGTTTTTAGTGTTTCTCAAAATCTACACTATTAAGTTGTACTTACGCTTCATTGTAGCATATTAACAATTTTTTACACATCCAATTCATTAATACTAACTCCATCTTCAGATCAAGCTGAGTATTTCTGGAAAGAACATCATCAAGGAAGAAGATCTTGACAACTTGGGTAGTGATCCTCTATTTGAGGACTTCGATGTGTCTAGTATCTCTGGTTCAGAAGATGAGTTTGAGAAAGACCCTATACCCCTTTGCGGCTTCTCAAGAAAAGGAGAGAAACAAAAATTATGTTTTAGTCTTCAATCAGGTGATACTGCTTCTGTGTGGAAATGTTTACTTATGGATGAAACCGAAGATATATCCTTGGAGAATAGTAAGTCGAACCAGATGGTTAATGAAGATGCATACTTAAAGGAGGACGATTTGATTAACAGATTGAAAAAAATGGTTTGTGAACCTCGAGATAAATCACATTTAAGGATCATTTTGCTTGCAAGTGGTGGTCATTTTGCTGGCTGTGTTTTTGATGGGAACTTGGTTATAGCTCACAAGACATTTCACAGGTTAGTACAATTCATTAATTTTCAACCTTGTTCTGTTGATGCTCTTAAATGCAACATCTTTTGGGGTTCACATAATATTTATGGGTAATTTTATTTCAGTCAGGAACAGTTTTGGTTTGAATGATATGCTTACTTTCAATAAATGAAGATCTGGCTGAATGAATGGAAAACAAATATGTAAACTTGTAAAGATATACCTAGAACTAGAAGAATCTCCAAATTCCTACAGGCTAGGGTAATGGCTTGCAACACCGAGACAAGTCTTAAAGATGTTTTTGTTCAGTATAGAGGGTGTGCTTGTAAGTGCAATTAGGTGTCATGAATTTATTTTTTTTTCCTCCTAATTTTTTATGATATACTGCTTTACTCTCATCTCCACAATGCCTAAAACATTAGCGGTAGGAGTAATATACTCAAACAATTTGAAATATTGAACACACTGTAAAACTATACTTGGTGAAGAACAAGTTACATTATATAGGAATGTACAAAACCAGGGATGAGACACCCAAAATAGCCCTAGAGGCAGAAGGTGAGAAACCTTATATTGTGTAACTTAGATTTATCTCAACACTCTCACACATTAGTCCAATAGGTAAACATGCTTGGGGTGAGTTTAAGGTGAAAAGGGGGCTTGGTATGATGATTCTATACAATATTTTTTCATGGCACATTGTGTACCCTAACTTCCCCTGCTCAAGTCAGAGAATTCACCCATTGCACTAGTTATACACTATATACACATATGTTAAGAACATGTACTTGAGTTATATCGGCAACCATTCTATCCAAAGTATTCTCCACTCTTGAAATGTTAATGTCCATTGCGTTGATAGAATCAGAAAGTCTCAGCCACTTGTTTGTTGTTCACCCTTTCTAGCTTCTCGATAGAGTGTTTGTTGGCTTCATAAAGTGCTACGCTCAGTTTATAACCCTACAAAAGCTATAGGAAGAGTTCATCTAGTTTATCTGCCTCATGATAACTTTGTCATAGAAATGTGGCCTAACTTCATATCATTGGTGACAAAATTTTATAAATTTTCTAATTAATGCACAAGTTACATGTGATTAGAGATCTCCATTTGCATTTGATTGGATAGAAGGCTCACTTTGCTACTTTTAAGGTTTTTGCAAAATGGCTTCTCATAAATCCAGTGAACATCAATATAACTTCATAATTATTTTGTTGTTGGCAATAAACTTAGAATCCCCCTTCCACTTTGGACCCAATCATATGAAGTTACAATAGATTTCTTCTAGTTAGCTCAAATAGTTTGATTAATAGTGTGATCCTCTAAAGCACCTGCTACTATGTTCTTGACATAGTTATTTGGTTATCCATTGTAGTCCTCTATGCAGATCTGCATAGAGAGAATTTAGTATCCTCACAATGATTCACTCAATCCCTTGATTGACACCATTAGGAGATCTGGCTTTTTGGTTTTGGCACCACAGTTACAAAAGTTTTTTCACTTTGACATCGTGGGTGTGTCAAAAACTTTGGCTTCATTGCTTTTTTACTTTTGACTAACAATATGACTAGGTTGTCAGCACCATTCGTTGTCTAATACTTCAAACCTATCATCTAGAGTTTGGACATTGAATTACTTTTTTCACTAGAGAATCAAAGTGTTGTAGTTTCATATTATCTGCCTTTTCCATTGGAATAGATATACAAGACTTAGTATTGAGGTTCTCATTTTTCTCACCAATGAAGGTCTGAAGCATGATAAGCTATCGAGGGGCCACAATAGATGGAACCTTTTGACATCTCTTCCTAGTTTTCTTTTGAAAATCAAGTTGGTTAGTGCTTAGGTGAGACAAAGAATCCGCACTCCTCTTTAACTCAAAACATTGGCTTTGATGTTGCTTCATGCCTTCATAATCGCACTCTTCTCTTTAACTCAAAGCATTGGCTTTGATGTTGCTTCTTATGAACTTACGTATCCAAGCCTTTTCCCATAAATAGATGAAGCATTTCAACAACAAACTACTTACGAGCACCAAATTTTTTGTTATCAACTCTTTATTCTTGAGTTAGACAATTCTAATGGAAATCTTTATACAAACTTTTTAGACACCTAGGCATGTTCCTAACCTAGGAAAGGATCATCTAATTACACTATTACTGTTGTGATTATATGGATTTGTATTTCCCCTTTCAATGTGCTTCACTTATCAACCACAAGGAGTGAACGATAGCATACATTGTATTTTTATCAATCTCAACAATGACATCCTTTACTAGTCCTAACTCTGGATGACATTGGAATTGTTTATTTTCACTCCACAGAAGCCTTAAAAACGATAAGCATCATTGCTTTTCCTCCAACTTGGCAATGAAATTATGAGTTGCCTTTATGATCACTATAGCGCAAGTTTGATTGTCATTGGACCTTGATATCTACATACATTAATTTCATAATTTCCTTCAAAGATTCACCCTTCGTTGTTGACTTGTTCATTTCCTATATTGCATTAAGAAATTTAGCATTTTCATACTTGAAAATATAGACTTTGTTGCTTTTACTGTTTTATTTATAAAAAAGCATTATGATTTGAGCTTCTACACGAAGAAGTGGAAGATAAGTAGCTTTTCTCATTTCCCTTATTTGCAGTCATGGTCATGGTCTTTAAGGACAATATTTTACCTCAGCTAACCACTTCGAAATCATTTTCCTTTCTTGTGGGTAGGCGACCTTGAATGCTCATTTATACTGCCCCCTATAAAGCTCTTCCGCCCAGATGGTTTGGAGGACTGAGTGCCATGGGAAGACTTGATCTTCTCATTTCACTTGGATGGAACTAAGTATATCAGTATATGAGCTGCTTTGTTGTTATTTTTGAAGATGCCTAATATGTGACAGTGCACTGATTCAACTCTTGTTGGACCTATGGTTACAAATTATCAAGAAATTAGAAGAGATTATCAAGCACAAAATTGTCTCAAATATTCAATATGAGCATAGAAAATTGCTTTGCATATTCTTGGCTAGAAGAGTTGTGTTAAGGCAAGGTTTAAAATATTGGTCCGTTCCTACAGTCTTGTCTCGGACGTATGCTGTACTGACACATGTACTGATATTGGACTAATCTTGGACCATGTCTGCACTGGTTAGTTCGGATGAATTTTAGAAAAGCTTGGTTGAAGGCTCAGCTTCCTTCAAGCCATGTATATCACATTTTCTGACAAGAATTGAGCTCTTAAGTTTTTCTTACACTCCATTCATGTTTTCGATTGTGCAAAGCCTCTTCTGTATTTCATCGTACTGTTGTCATCATGGTGTCTCCCATTAGGGATTAAGTGGTTGTTGACACATTAAACTCCATTAAATTAGATTGGATAACTCTGAAGTACAAATCTCGATTGAAAAGAAGTTCTCCAACTTTTTGCATTACGTTCTTCATCATAAAAATGTGGTTCTAGAATACTTAATTGTTTGTGTTCTCCCATTAGGTATCAAGCGCATATGTGTGCTCCCCGCGCATAGATAGCTCCAGTGAGCACTACCACTCATATTGGCAATTCACTAACTTGCTCTTGCAAATTTTGTATGATTCTTGAATGTTCTTACTTCTTACTTATGCGGTTGAAAATAGCTCACCATGCACTCCTGCAATACCCTTTATGCACGCGGTTTGCTCCTTATTGAATCATAACCGCGCAAGTGTCTCCTTAACCATAAAATTATTTGTTTTGATGACCATCATCTGTATCTTGTGGCTTTTTATATATTGGGTCCATGGTGTATCTCACTGTATCTTCCTCAGTTGTGTAGATTTTAGTTTTATCTTCTTCAATCTTAAGATTGCTTCTACCATCTATGATACCAACTCTCACGAGTGAATGTGGACAAGCCCTTATAAAGGCCATGTGAAGAGCAAGTTTCACTATACAAGAATATACAGAATAATGAACAATGCTTTCATCAAATCTACAAGGTTAGAAAGCATGAATTTGTTGATTTTAAACTTGGACGAGTCTGAAAATCCAGTTTAATTTGACTCTACCCCTTGGGTACTGTTCTAACCGGTTAAAATGCATTCGACTTATTAGGCAAAAAGGGTCTCGACAGGATGATTTAATAGATTACTCGCTCATAGCACATCATGCACCCAAATTTCTTCTATCCGAGCTATAAAATTCACCCATTGGAGTAACCCTATAGTATACGTTGATATTGACAAACAAAAGCATGACAATGTGTATACAATCTGCACACAAGTTTGGGGCATGCATATGAGTTAACCAACCAATCTGTCCGTAACCTAACATTTTACCTCTTAGTAAAATCCGTTTAAGCTTGATTCTTGCAAGAACTGCTGAATATCATCTAAATGTTATTTCGATAAATAATGGTTATTGCTAGATTTTAAATGCGCTAGACTATTAGTTAGGTTTTAATAGTTAATAATTCTTGGAACTTTTTTCTTTTAATTGTTTCCCTTGAAAGAAACAAGGAACTTGCTTGGAAAGTTATTTTAAACTAGGAGATTTCGTTTATCTGTATTGCATATTAACTTTTTTTTTGCAGAGTTGCATCCGACTGGATTATTTTAAGCCTTTGAGTTGCAATCAACTTTATCCATATCCATTTGTAGGTATGTCGTTCGGGCAAAGGCTGGCAAGAGGCAATCTGCTAAAGATGCAACTGGTAAAGCTGCACATTCTGCTGGTTCAGCTCTCCGCCGATATAACGAGGCTGCACTAAAGAAGGTATCGACAATTGACAACAATCAATTCTCCGAACCTTTGATCAGTTGTACATAAAACAATCTGTTAGAGCTAAAAATGACTACCTTTTCCTCTGAAAAGGAATATTTTTTACTCTTCAGTTGAGAATGTTAAAATATTCTTTTTCTTACCATCTACTGCTATGAAATGTTTAATTTGTTTGATTAACTTCTATCCATGTATTACAACTTACAAAGCGTTGAATCTTTTTGGGACAGGAAGTTCAGGAATTGCTTGTGGCTTGGAAGCCATTTATTAATTCTTCCTCGTGTATATTTGTTTATGCTCCATCCAGGAGTTATCAAATGCTCTTTGATGGAGAGAAGCCTCAATTAGCTTCTTGTGATAGTAGAATTAGGCATGTTCCTTTGACAGTACGTAGGCCAACATTCAAGGAAGCCAAACGTATCTATGAAAATTTGACAAGCATGGCCTATGAGATAGATGAGACTGGCAGCCCCGAGAATGGTTCATCTTCATACGTATGTTCTGAAGAAAATACTGTTTCTGCATCCAATGATGCTAGTTTAATCCGGCACATGGAGATAAAGGAATCCTCTTCTGGATCAGGTTCCGTAGGGTTACAAGTCTTATCAATTGGCAATGAAGCAACTAACTTAGCATCATCTAGTAGGGATGAAACAACACCTTTACATGAAGCTGCAAAATCTGGTAATGCTCAGCATACCCTTGAGCTTCTTGAACAAGGTCTTGATCCCTGCATTAAAGATGGTAGAGGCCGGACTCCTTACATGTTAGCATCGGAGAAGGAAGTCAGGAACACTTTTAGAAGATTTATGGCTTTAAATCCTGATATGTGGGATTGGCAAGCTGCAAATGTTCCTAGTCCATTGACAAAGGAAATGGAGGAGGCTCAAGCAGCAAAACAGGTAACTGATCTGTGCACCCTTGCAATGTAATTCTTGCTGAATTATTCATATAGTAAAACTTGTTCCTGAGCAGCAATAACAATTTCTGAACGATCTTATTGTCTACTACTTTCCTGGCACCTTTGAACTGTGTTTCCGACAGACTTTTGGTCATCTGCCCCTACTATTTTTATTCATTTAACATAATTGTTGGTGCCCCGATGTGCACATTCATCCTGTGACGTTGAATGGTTACCTAGATAAATAGATATATTGTCTTCATGCTGTTTACTATAAATTTTCTTCTGTAAATTGCTGACTTAAAGATCTGTAGATTTGTCAACTTTTATTGTCTGGTTACGTAGGCTGAGAAGGATGCCAAGAGGAAGGCAAAGGCAAAAGAATTGAAGAAGTTGCGCAAAGCAAAAGAAAAGGCGAAGGTCATGCTTCGTATTGCCAATAGTTATCAATTTAGTGTGCCCGTTATTAGAATGAGAAAATTGATGAGCGCTCACTAGCTTGTTTGTCATTGTGCTTGTAACTGCAGGCCCAAGCTGCCCCATCTGACAAATCTCCAGCAGTTACTCAACAAAGTCAAGGAGCATCAGGTTCCGCCAATAAACTGCTTCCACAAATCAAAGAACCCGTTCTGTCCAAAGAGGTAAAACTGTGAAACTTCACTATCTGTACAACATTCATGTTGTAGATCAGAAAGGTTTTTCAACTGTCGCCTGTCTTTGATCAGGAGGAACAGAGAAGGGTGCTGGCAGAAGAACGAGAAAAGAGAGCAGCCGCTGCTGAGAGGAGAATAGCCGCTCTTAATGCCCGTCTGGCGAGCACTACAGTAGCACCAACAGACCACCCAGTTCCTGAAAGTGGATCTAGCGGTCTTGTTTGCTCGTGTTGTAGTGCTTCATTGGAAGGGAAAATTCCTTTCCATAGGTATAATTACAAGTACTGCAGCACCTCTTGCATGCATGTGCATAGAGAGATGCTGGAGGATGATTAATCATGTTTAGACAAAAGGAGTTAAAAAAATTCAATTTGATCTGCTTCACTCGATTTTAAACTGACGGTTGATATATTTGTCATTTGCTACGCGTTAATGTGATCATGCCTTTACGGGGCAGCTGCTTGGTGAGAACAGGGAAATATATGCACCTTCAAATTTTGGATAATGAATGGCTACAAAATATGTGAGTACAGTTTTCCCCTCAATTTGCCCAAAATTGCGTTTCAGTTCTGCAGTTAAATAAGTTTTTTTATGCGATGTTGTTTCAATTTAATCTAAACATTGTGATTAGTTATACTTAAGGTGTTAACTGTTTGACTTTGGATTAAGTAGATACTGTTCAATTTATATGACCAAGTTGAATAGGGAGTCAAAATGTACTTTAAATGGAGCAAGATCCGAGAACAAACTTGCAAATGCCTTCAGCGGTTCAGAAACTTTTAAAAGGGTGTCTGGTAGGCGTTGTTATATCTTGTGCAGTTGTGCCGACATCCGATCCATTAACTGATCGAACCTAACCCGATTAATAGCATACTGGCCACCTCGATGATTAATTGAAGGTGCTTTATCACCATGTGCAATTCGACTAGTTCCAAATCTATATGAGAAGATATTGCAGAACAGGACAGGACGAACCCAGCAGAGAATTCGCGGCGGAAATCAAAGAAAACAGCAGAGTGTATGATGGCGAAAGCATAAGCGACGGAAACTGAGCTGCGCGGGAGAGCCGGAAAGGGGACAAGAAAGCGAAGAAGCAATCCAAGGTGGATCAAGAGCTACCGAGGCGATAGCGACCAAGACTCCAGAACTCCTGTGATGTCGCCATCTCCGACTCCAAAGACGCCCATTTGTGCAGGCACATGTCCTCTATTCCAAGAAAAATTAGGGTGACGCGTTGCGGGTTGGAGTCCCGCCGATGGAGACATGCTTGCGGAAATGCCTAGAGAGACGGGCACACCGAGGCGTCGATGGAGACGGGCACCCTCCACACCCGAATACCCGATCACTCTTCTTTGTCATGGCACATGGGCATGGACATGGTCTCACGTGAGTAAAGATATTCCTATTTAATTCTGGCCTGGTCTAACACAAGACAATGACAGAATTTCAAAAAAAAAAAAAAAAAAAATCCTAGTACCAAGGCTAAGATTTCTACGTGGTATCTTTGTTTTGATTTAAAAAATATTTTAAAAAAATTTATAAAAATAATCTATAATAATTTAAGCTATTCAATGATATTAATATTAGAATAGTTTAGATTATACAAAAAATTAGAATAGTTTAGATTATACAAAAAAATTATCTTAAATATTATCGTATAAAAAATAAAAATTTATTTTCTATATAAAAATATTTAAATAATTTCTTATTATGCATAATTTAAACTACCTTATAAGTTTAGAATATGTAGATTATTTTTATAAAAAAAATTAAAAAAAAATATTTTTACTTCAAAAATAAAGCATTCAACATAAAAATCTTACCCTGGGTACCAGACTAGGCCATATAATTCTGACTTTAATATCATGGGAATCAAATAATTGAGTGCCTTAAAGTCAAAAATAAAGCATTCAACATGGAAATTTTCCTTCATAATTCTGACTTAAAGTCCATATAATTGAGTGCCTTTGTTAAATTTGTGATTTAGTCCTTATAATTTTAAAACAAGATAAATTACATATATGGGAATCAAATAATAGTTAATACATGGTGCGCATACAAAAATTTAATTATATATGTGCCTTACATAACTCGGAACCTAAGCGAGTACCAAACAAAAGTAGAATACAGTCTTGAAGAGATCGAAAGGCTACCATTCTATTCGTAGCGTAGCTCCCCTGCTCTCCAAAAATAATAATAAAGAACAGGAATAAAAATAAAAGAAAAGAGGGCATAAATTAATTCCGGCCACGTCGATGCCTCCATACAGGGAATCGCCCGCGGAGACGACGACGTCCGCAACAGCGCTCCCCCGCCCATCGTCCATCGGCGGCAATGGCCGCGGCGCGGCCATGCGCCTCATCGTGCCCCTCCAAGGCGTCGTCCAGGGACGCGGCGGCATCGTCCTCGGCTCTCTCATCCCATGCGCCCTCTTCTACTTCCTCCAACTCTGCCTCAAGCGGCGCCGCTCCCCCTCCCCGCCTCTTCCTCCTCCTCCTCCTTCTTTCCCCCCCGCTGATGAACCCAGCATTGCCCGCTCCCTCTCCCGCGCTCTTCTCGGCTCCTCCCGCGGCGGCTCCGTCCTTGCTGCCCTTTCCTCTCGCGCCTCCTCGATTGCCAAATCCGACAAGTTGCCCTACTTTTTTGGGACCCGGAAGTGCTTGGAGGACCCTTACCATCCCGTCGATAACCCCGGTGGCGTAATACAGCTGGGGTTGGCCCAGAACCACGTAGCTTTCTTCCCCCTCACCAAAAGAATGCTCGCTTTCCTCTCAGCAGCGTTTTTTTATTTATTTTCTTGGTTTAATGCAGTTGTCTCTGGATGTAATTGGGGATTGGTTTGCGAGCAATTTGACGAATTCGTTGCTGGACGGGCGGCAGGGTGGGTTGAGCATCAGTAGATTGGCGACGTATCAGCCTTTTGATGGGTTGGTGAGACTAAAGATGGTGAGTGAATGGCGTTATTTCATCGCTCAATTTAGATTTTATGATGAAGTGTTCTTGCGACTACTCATCTATTGGCATCCTTCTTCTCTTATATGCTACTCTCTGATGGTGTGTTAAAACAAATTCTTCTTCCTTGGATCAATCCATATGTAATATCCTATTTAGTTTCACATGCAAAGTGAAAATGACTTAATTCTATTAATATGATGAACCATTTTTCTTCGGTGGGTTGTAACATCATCAACCTTATTCAAGATGTTTTGTAGTTTTCATATATGTATAAATTGTTGTCCACGTGATTCTCCAATTCCTGCAGTTGATTAGCAATTGTTTTACTGAAGAAAATTTGGATTTTAGATTTTTTTTTTTTTTCCATAGACTCTACTTTCTTGTGACAAAAAAAATATTGATCATTATAGTGCCTACTCTTCACATCTATTTATCTTATTTTGTGAATTTCATGTTTTTTCATTTGTTTGCATTATAATTCATTCATATTTGAAATACTATGTTGAACTAGCCTAAGTTATTGAAGGAAACATAATGTCATACTGTTATTCTTTATGTACCAATGAACTACAAGATTTATAACAATTGTTTTGACCTGTTGTTGCACATTAACAGTTCTGTTTGTGCCTTCATGAGATGCTATCTTAGGTTTTTATTCAATTCTGAAGTGAGCATTCAAGATGAGTAGGTTCATCATACACTGCTAATATTTTATGGTGCTCAGAGTTATCTAAGAACTTGCCAATTATGTTTTCTGAGAAAGCGAGTTTAGAGGATCTTCTGGATATCTTGTGGAGAATATATGGCAGTTTAATAGGCTGTTATGTATTAGTTTTTAGTAAGCAAGTTAAATAAGGAAGATCTTATTTGTAACTTCACTCTATTCAATGTACAATTAGTGTAAGATCTTAATTGTTGATAACTAAATCCTGGAATTGAGTCATGCAAACTTCGCTGCTTCATTTAGGTATCTGCACTTGTTGCACAACCACAAAGTTTTACGAGATCTGGGTGAATAATTATTATTGTTATTGGTGGCTCTTGTTTGGTGATGACGCATGCACCATCAATGCCACGATGATACAAGTCTCTATTGTTTCCTAAAATGTTATCCCTGTTCATTTGGTTTAGTTTATCTAGTACCTGTTATATGTAGGATTGATCTTGGAGGTAATTTTCAAATATCATATTATCGTCTCCTTTTCTGAACAGGCAGTGGCTGGATTTATGGGACAAGTCATGCAAGGATCAGTCTTGTTTGATCCGTCGCGGATTGTATTGACAGCAGGTGCTACTCCTGCAATTGAGATTCTCAGCTTCTGCCTGGCAGATCCTGGAAATGCATTTCTTGTTCTTTCTCCATATCACCCCGGGTGTGTTTTCTTTGTTCCGCTAACTAACTTGCTTGGGTTGAGACAATAACCTCATATTGAAAATTCTGACCAGCAGGTATGATAGCAATATAACATGGAGAACTGGCATAGAGCTGATACCTGTTCCATGCCGAAGCATTAACAATTTTGGATTGAGCATTGTTGCTCTTGAAAGAGCATACAATCAGGCGAGAATACGAGGAGTAAAAGTACGTGCTGTTCTTTTCTCAAACCCCTCCAACCCTGTCGGAAATCTCCTGAACAAAGAAACAATATACAACCTTCTTGATTTTGCTACAGAGAAGAACATTCATGTCATTGTTGATGAAGTATTTGCAGGATCAATCCATGGCAATGAAGAGTTTGTGAGCATGGCAAAGGTTTTAGCTGCAGATGAGTTCTATAGAAGCAGAGTTCACATAATATACAGCTTGTCCAAAGACCTCTCCATCCCAGGGTTTAGTATTGGCCTGATCTATTCCTATAATGAGCATGTCCTTGCAGCTGCGTCAAAGTTGGCTAGGTTCTCTGTTTCTGTGCCAACGCAACACTTGTTCACCTCAATGCTTACTGATTCCAATTTCACAACAAAATATATTAAGACGAACAAAATGAGGCTCCAAGTAATGTATGCGAGGTTTGTGGATGGCCTTAAACATTTGGGAATCGACTGTGTCAAAAGCAGCGGTGGCTTGTATTGTTGGGCAGATATGAGCAAATTTATGAAATCATACAACGATAAAGGGGAGCTTGAGCTGTGGAAGGAGATGCTTAATTTGGCTAAGCTCAATGTGACACCTGGAACAGCATGTCACTGCATAGAACCCGGATGGTTTGGTTTATGTTTTACCACATTGACCGAAAAGGATATACCTGTAATTATGGAACGCATTAAGCAAATTGTCAGTTGTCATCGAATTCAATAAAAACAAAAATAGAGAAATCTTCAGTACCATTTGTTTCGAATGTACATATCCTGGGAACTACAACGACATAAATGCAATCAGAAATGTCCATGTATAGCTTCCGCAAAGGGCATCAATTTTTTTTTTTTGCCTAAGAAGGGCATCAATTTTGATAGGTTAGCAACTGCTCTATGCTCGCGTATTCCTTGAGAACTGTTTTTCTCTCTATACAACATGTGATGTAATTGTTTTTCACTCACTACTCACTAGCTGCTAGTGTAAGCACTGTTTTATGAACAGTTGATAATGAATGGAGTGTATGTAAGTAGATTCTTCTTTAGGTATACCTGTACTGGTCAAAATTGATCAGTTGTCAAAAGCTGCGAACATATTTCCTCATGGCCGTTCTAGAAGTTAACAGACGCAAAAACATTTTTGTGCAAGTTGTAATATACGTCAGTGTGAAGTGATTTTGATACGAGAGTATGACAATCAATAGTTGAAGGGCTGAACATATGTTGGAGGAAGGTGGTGAGTTGTTATGATAATGTAAGAATTACTTTGGATGGATTCTTTTCTTGACATAAATTTGTTTCATTCTACAACTTAATGTGAATTCCCCAAGGATTTAGGTTCTCTTTCACTTGTTCGCTGGTGGCACAGGAAATTTGCTCAGCCTTTTTCCTTGTTGAGAAAACTGTACTTGAACTGTCTGTGCTCACATGTTATCCTGCTGTGCTACTTGAACAGTTGAACTGCAGTGTGTCTGTATCAAATGCAGTGGGACAATTTTCGTTCCAGTAGGAGCCGAAAAAATTTTAGTACCCTAACTGCTAAACAGTGGCAGCAGGGTACCGGCTGTTTCATGGCATTTCACGAAATGATAGCACAGGATTTTGTAAAATAGCATGCATTCCTAAATTTCATAAAATTTAGAGTTTCATTTTACGAATCTGTGTCATAACTTTTTTGGCTGACGGTTGGGTACCCTGCTGCCACAATTTTTTCGTAGAGCCATCCTCAGCAAAATCTGTGAAAGATATATGTTGCATTCATATCCAGGAAAAGCATCCAACCCAGGCATACTAGTAGTCAACAAAGATGCTGTCTCCGTAAGCTGGATTGGTTTCCCGGCTTCTCTTTCCATTCGAATGGGACAGTAGCCACAAGTTTCCCCGAGATGGAAGCGAGAACGTGGGGATATTGTGAAAAAAAAATAGAAATCCTTTTAAAAAATTAAAAAAAATATAGCGAAGGCAAGAGGGGCGTCAAGATTAAGACACTGAAACAGCAAAATGTAATTGCATACACCAGCTGCATTCTACAGAGGCAGGAATCAGAAATCCTTTTGAAATAATCTTCACATGGATACGATCCCAAAGTTTCAATTTTCCTTTTCAAGACATGAAAACTAACTAAAGACAATCTCCCTCACCTGATGGTAATGTATCTGTTAGTCCCGTGCTTAGCCCAGTGCTCCCTGAGGTCCACCGGCAGCGACAAATCATAGCCCTCTACGGCCAGCCTGCTGAGGAGCTTCCTGAACGCGCCACCACTCATCTTTCGCCCACCAACCCGGGCGTGACGCTTGTTCGGCATCACCGGCAGCGGGTACATGCACAGCGTTGTCGTGCAGCAGGCAGACTGCCACCCTCCGTTCCCCCATTTGTAGCACTGCCGGTATTTCCCAGTACACGAGCAGACAGGCACTGGCATCATTGTGTCATCGAAAGTGACCTCGTTCAAGCCCAAGTCCTGACTCTTCCATTCATTGTGCTTCCTCGTCGAAACCTGCTTGGTTAGATCATCTCCTGCTCCAAGTTCACCCCTCCACACACCAGCCGTCTTTGCTATGGTGACAAGCTTGCTCAAACTGTCACCCTTGCTGCTTCGTTTACTCTTCCTGGGTGCCTTCAACTTCTTTGGTGGCGAGGGTAGTTGGACCTTGGCTTCTTTCCTTGCCCTCCTGGCTTTCCCTGTAGCCTCTGATGCAGCTGATGTAAGCTCATCGCTTGTGTGATTGTAGGGAGCATTTGACAAGCGCAGCGGAGGAGGATGAATATGGTGGTATTGTTGCTGGTTCATGTGTTTAGTGCCAAGGTGAGAAGAGTTACTAGTGATGCCATTTTCACGGGCATATTCAAGGGCAGCAATAGCATCGTCTCGTTCTGCAATGGCGGTATTCCTTTCTGCAATTGCAGCACCCCTCTGGATGTATGCCATGTCTCGCTCAGCCAAGGCAGTCTTCTTCTCAGAAATGGCAAGGTCACGTTCTCTGAGAGCTTTGTCTCGTTCGGCCATGATAAACTTCATGGCTTGATTCTCCTTCAGGTGATGCTGGGGAACCACCCACTATGAAATCATTTAAAAACAATAATAGGCATACATTATATCCCAAATATTTGGCTGATATAACTATATGTGGGGTTCTAACATAAAATTGAATGACTTGATTTTATCTTAAGCAACATTTAGAGTCTAGTTCCATATTGTGCAGTAAGCCTGGCACAAACTAGTCTGGCAACTGACTATAGAATCCACCAGTATTTTCCAATCCCTACCCAAACAGATTATAAATTGAAATCAACCGGTGTTTTCAGTTTGTACTAACCCAAACTTGGACGGGTATCAAGTTAGCACCCGACCAATATTACATATAATATATATATAAAAGCCGGATAGCCCGGTTGGTCCCATGTGTTGGTTCTGTTCCATACATTAGACTTGGACTAGTACACTAGTTTAAACTGGTTTTTTAAATCTGGCAAGAGTACGAATACACAATATATATATATACCTGAATCCACTGTGTAGTAGCAACAAAAATTATGGTCAGCTGGCTAGACCCACATCAAACATCTAGGAATCAAGCTATTGGTTGGCCACATTTGATCATGATTCTCTAACCTAGCTGTTTGCAACAATTTTGAGGGTTCTCAACCTTGCTCTAAACCCGTTATTTCATATACACAAGCTTTGAAACTCACTCAAGCTCTCACTATGCTCTCGCCTTCTAATTTCTTTCTAAACACTTTCTTAATTCTCTATGATTGTCATCCTATGGCTTCCAAAACATAAATGTAAAAATTGTGAACAAATACGGCAACACACACCTGTAAAGTTCTAAATGCCTATAAGATTGCAGGTTTGTTTCAGAATACATGGGACCAACCGGGCTATAAGAAACTATGGTTTTAGATAGTAATACAATCAATAAAAGGCAACTTAGCACATCTTCTGGTCAAAAAATAAATATAAGAAACCCACATAAGAGAGACTACAGAATACAGACGTAAGTTTCAATTGCACCTGTGCATGAGCAGGTCTACATTGATCACCTTTGTACCTCCCATTTTCCCGTTGCCCACCTTCTTCCATGTTAAATAAGTACTACAAAGAAACTAAACTCTGCTCAAAATTAATGCAATATTGATAATATTAGAGAAAGTAAATCAGGAACAAACAAACAAAAAAATACAACGAAATACATGTGGCAAGATGATGCATGATTATTGATTGCTACAAGAAGTAATTTCCCAAATGCACATAATCTCACCACAAGAAGAAAACAATGATGGTATATCTAAAATAACACAACGGTTGTTGGCTGAGAAAATTAAATGTCTAAAGGACTATACTTAATTTTGAAATTGAATAGTCCTGTTTTCTGCCAGGAAAGAGGAAACAAATGTAGTTTACCCTGATAGCGTAGGACATGTTAGGGATTCTGTATAATGCCCTCCTGGGAGCTGAAGCAGTAGTTTCTTTCCCTCAACGTTCCAGTTTTCACTTGGTGGAAATCATTTAATAATTAACAAAAAACAGCATATGTTGATGAGCTCAACTCAATAAGGAACTGTATGATTATTATGGTCCGTTCAGTCACAAATTCTAAACCCTACACTGGATTAGTACTAAGAAGTGCCTTTTAGCCACCATATTTTAAAGGCAATACAACATATGCTGCGCATAAAATAGCAACGGAAAAGGTTAGACAGACATCAGAATTGGTTATTAACGTTGAATACATTATCAAGGCAACAATAGAATGTCACAACCTGCATTTTATGGCTTTGACAAGTGCCCTATTATCATCCCAAATCCCTTATGGAAATGAAAAATTGAATAGCTTTTTTTCACCAAAGTACCAAGTGATTGCAAACATTTAGGCTGGAAAGTGCGACTCAAAATGCAAGAAAAAGTAATGCTTATCTATGCTTTGTTAAGCCTTATTGAGTCTTGTCTAGTATTTTCTTTGAGAGGAGCAAGGTAACAGCATAGGCACAGGCACGCACCCCTCTCGTTCCCACATGATTATTATGTGGTTTATTTTTCCTTCTCTCTATCTTTCTTTTCTATCTATTCTTCTCCTCCTAAGAAACAGGCTCTAATGATGGAGGGCCAAGTAACTCGTGGAATGTGAAGGCATGGTATGTCACCATAAAATATGGTCAGGCATACTAACTTAGTAGAGATTGTTCTTTAGGTTATTCTGAAATTTTAGAAGAAAATTAATTATTTGAAAATTTTATCTATGCCCATAGTATCATCATAATTTCAAAATCACAACAAACGTTTGTGTAAATTTTTAAATTATGTGTGAGTCAATTAGAGTTTCCTGGAAAGAAGAGTAATTAAACCTAATTAGAAACAAATAAGCAAGATCATTTGGAAATTGTACAATGCAATTACATTCCTTCAATAAATCTCAATGGTGGAGAAAGATTTCATGCAATCACCTACACACAGTTCAGGAAAAAATGTTACTGTAAATAGTGGTATTTGCTGCTATTTAAGTAACCTAATCAGGAATTCAGGATATTAAAGTTACTGTACGAAGATAACATTGCAAATGAAAGAAGAAAATAATGTATATGACACAGATTTGCTGACAAGTAGGAAGAAGGATTAGAATATTTTGTCTTGTATTCTGCTCAGCCAGGTAAATTTGTTCTACAAATACAGAAAGTGACTGACAATAAAATGAGTAGTAGTTTTTTTTTTCTATTTCCCATAATTATGCTAAAGGCTTCACCTAACTTATGCCATCTATTAATTTAATACATTCTCCCAGTTGCTAGGATTCAAGTATCGTCCTCCTTGGTCGTTAATCAGGGTTGGCAAATATTTCAGATAGATGGTGAAATTGTTTTCTTGTATGACAATTTTATGATGATGTTTATACAGAGCAACTCTCATGGTGTGAGAAAAAATACAAACTCAAGAAAGCTATCTGTGGTCTAAAACAAAACCCTAGATCGTGGTTTGATAAATTTCCACATATTGCTGTTAGCATTTGACTTCTATGCAATAAAGCAAGCATTCTAATTTCATTTGGCATGGCTATTTAGGAATTTATCATTCTTGTTGTGAATAATGATGATATTCCTTCAAACAAAGTAATACAAAGGGCATAGTTAAAAGAACATCTTGAAGAAAAGTTTGTTGTCAAAGTTCAAAACATATACTATCTTACTATTGAGGTTACCTGTAATGTTCAAAACATTCTTATCTCATGGAAAGTATGTAGTAGATAATCCTCTCTTACCAGCCCGCAAAATAGTTAGATAACAATTCTCAGGGCGTTGATTCTACTCAATATCGTCAACTGGTAGCTCGTTAGTCTCTCTCACCATTAGTAGGTCTCTTATATTCATGTTGTTGAGTAGTAAATCAATTTATACAAAATCCTAACAAGACCATTACGATGTTGTACAGAGGATTTTATGCAAGTTTAAAGGGGCTCTTAATAAAAGACATACACATATTCAAATTAAATCTGATACATATGCAAATATTTCTTGGAAGTTAGAAATAAGATTAAAAAAAGTCTATTTCGTTCTGCAATACTTATGTTGAAAACTATTGACCAGGACAAACAAAATGTGATTGTTTTAGTTCTGAAGCTGAATATAGAGTCGTGATTTACACCACCTATCATATGATGTGACCTTAGAGCTTTTTAGAGGACTTAGACAGCTCACATTGAGTAAATAGCGATGTAGTATCATAATCAATTCAGTACCTACATTGCATGCAGCTCAAACTTTCATGAATGAACAAAGCACATCCATCTTGATTGTCATTTTATAAGAGATGAAATCTTGTCAGAAAAAGTTCTGCACTCTTCACCTCCTTTTTTTACTTGCTACCTCTTTCTTTTACAAAATCAGCTCCTTATATTCAGTACTTCGCTCTCTAACCTCAATGGTTACTTAGCATGATTAACATTTATGCTCAAACTTGATCCCTTTAATTCCCCACATGGACAAGAAGTGTCATGTTCTACTTATTGAGACATTGACACATACTATGCATCCCACAGTGCCATAAACTATTAAGATCCACAGTGGATCTAAACTTGTTCAGACATGCACTGCAACAAACTAATAGTACCTCGCATAAGCAGATTAAACAAAAGAGCTCCCCTCCTATGTAGCATCCAACAAATTGGGAAATATGTGAAATATTCCTATATCATTCCCACAGTTCCGTTGCATAGCAGAAAAAGATCTCTGTAAAGGGGACAAATACCTAAATAGACCGGACTACGCAACTGCAATATTAGCTTCCTCAGGACTTCAAAAATGTGGATAAAGAACACAAAAAGGTTGCCTTCCGTCTATCTTGTGAAGCAAAAAAACAAAAGAGAGAGAGAGAAACAATCTCCATGATTTAAACTAAGTCCAGCATATTCGTGCTCCCTCGAGTTAACTTATAACTTATAACAAGCAAACCCTTGCTTCAAGAGTAACATAATCAAATCACGGTAACGTAAAACAAAAGACATGTAAAAGTTATTTTTTTTTTTTACAAATTCCAATATTACAAGAACAGTAAAAAACAGCAACGAAAAAAATCAGATAAAAGCAACAAAAACCCATATTTATGTCGGATGCGCGTGCTTCTGAAAACCTAAAATGAGATGTTGTAGAGGAACACAACACAACATTGCGCACAAACGAAATCTTACTTGATCTCCAGCCTCTTGGGCTTCCCTACATCTTGGAGAAGCCCCTTTCGTCGTCCTCCATCACTGCTCCACGCCTCTTGTCGCCACTGCCGCTCTTCTTCCCTCGACTCTTCAATGTGCGTAGTTAGTGACCTTGGGTCTATTCCTAAGGCCGATGTGAGCATTTACTCTGTGTCTGAATCTTTATGCATACTTAAATGATTAAAAATGTGTCTTCTCCCTTCCCTCTTCCCGGCTCTTATGCATTATTAATCTTCTTCATTATCACTAAATTTAGGGTTAACTTATATTCGCGCCTAAAACACTATCTTCATCGAACTACTTCGTTCCACTGCATTC
Source organism: Costus lasius (assembly GCA_027563935.2). Classification (NCBI taxonomy): domain Eukaryota; kingdom Viridiplantae; phylum Streptophyta; class Magnoliopsida; order Zingiberales; family Costaceae; genus Costus; species Costus lasius. The sequence goes on along the minus strand of CM050447.1, from coordinate 143,030,026 downwards.
ATGACTTATGCTATTTAGATTGTTGCAATATTTTGAAGGCACGCCAAGAAAGTTCTTGTGGCACTAATATGTGCACATTTTTTGAGTCAAAATAAATACATTATTGTGATAATTTATCCCGCCTTGTGTTCATGTAGTATGTATTTTTATTTTCATATTTACCATAAAAAATTAATATAATTAATTTAATATCTTTGTAAGCCATTTCATTGTTAAATGATAAATTTATTTTTTTTTTTATATAAAAACATAGACTATTATAAATTACAACCCGGAGGCATCATTGTTCAAAATATTGGCGAATTCATGAGGCCAACTAGTATCCCAATAATTAGATAAACCATTACATTTTGCATATTTGGAAAGCCAATTTGCTGCTTCATTACATGATCGATCAACGTGCACAAAAGTAAAATTTTTATTTCATTTCAAGTAATTAATTTTTTTAATAACTGTGTCAATGTCCTAGGACAAATGCTAGAGAGACACAATTTAGAAATCCCATAGCTTCTTTACTATCTAATTCAAAAGTAATAGTCTTGTACTGAAAGACAGGCTTACAATTTATATAGGCCAGGGCACTTCGAATGGTCATAAATTCTGCAAAAAAAGCCGAGTCACATTCTAAGTAAGCTGTCACGGTAGCAATGGTATTAGCATTATTATCTCTGATAAATTTAAAATTTGCCACCCATAGAGATGACATATACAAGTCCCCCGCTTTTACCTCTACCTCACCCTAATTTGACTAGAAAAAACTTGAGTTAATTGGGGCTTATTGAGGTTTGGATAAAATTTAACTTATAGAAGTCAAATTAGATCAGGTATGAGATTTTCACTATTTACCCCCTTACAAAAATTATAATTATATTCTCAATTAAAATAACAAACCCTAATTCTAACCTCACTACCCTACCCTCGTCACCCATGTGTCATCTATGTCGTGGATGTGCCACTTTCATTACTAGCACTGTGGTATTACTATATAGTTGAATTTTCCTACATGTACCTGATTCCACTGCAAGATTAGGTTTGAAATGAGTTTCCTTAACTTTTACGATTTTGAGAGCTAGTTCACGTTAAGTTTGACACTTCTTGCTTTTGCTTTGTCATTCCATCACATCTAACACTAATCAAGAATGGAATACCTAACGACCTAGGGGGACATCGTGCTCCAGTCTTATTTTTTAAAACAAAATTTAATATTTTTTTTAAAAAATAGTTATTTAATTAAGATAAAAATAATTCTAAAAGATAAAAAAGTAATTAAGCTATCTATATATTATTTTATACGAGAAAAAAATATAAAAGGGAAAAAAAAATGGAAAAAGAGAAGACTCGACACTCGAACAGTCGGACACGGAAGTGTAAAAAAGGGCTCGAAGAGTCTTTACTTAAAACGAAAAAGGTTACGAAGAGAACCTCGACAAAAAGGGGGGAATAGCCGCGGCTGAGGAGGGGTTAACTCAAACCCGTCTACTTTTCGCGTTCGTTTCTCCTCCCCTCTAGCTATCCACGCCAAAAAACACCCGACAGCTGCGCCCGCGCCGCCGACCGCCGACGGCAGTGGGCACTCCCTCGGCCGAAGACCGCCGCGCTCCCTTTGCAGCTGGACACTTCCGACTGCGAACCTCGTCAGGTAAAGCGCTCTCGGTGCTTCTCCTTCTCCTGCTTCTTGCTTCGGCAGACTTCATTCCCCTTCGTCCTCGAAGTACCAGCCATTGGTACACAGCACTCCCGATCCTAAATCACTGCTTATCCTCCCGGAAGATCCCTCTGATTCTTACTAGTTCGTGATAGCTCGGTGGTTTTGGCCTTTTGATATGGAAGAGCAGAAGGAGAGAAGGAGGCGGTTTTGATGATGACGGGCGACGGCTTGGGGGAACGGTGATTAAATGGGAAATGGTGTCTGATGTTTATTCCGGTCTGCGTGGTTTGGTGGACTCTGATCACTTGGAACCTAGGTTGGCGAGTTCGAAGATGGGGCCAAAAGGGCGCAAGAGGGAACGTTTACCCTCTGATGGGGTGGGAAATGGTGGTTTCGATGAGGATGAACAGCCGATTCGTAGCCTGTTCAAGATCAAGAAGAGTAAGGTAGCGAACAAGGGCAAGCCCCCTTCCTCTGGTACTGTGATAGAAAACCCTAGGCGTGATGAGAAGGTGGATTCCGCTGAGATGGACGATACATTGGCCAACTTTAGGAAGAAGCTGAAGGGTCCGAAGAAGAGTATAGGTGTTGGTGATTACGTCTCTGAAGGTGAAAAGAATTGTCTCCCTTCGGACGGGGTGTCCATACATGACCAAATGAAGCAGTGTATGAAGGGTCAGAGCGTGCATTCAGGACATGTGGGAAATCCTGGAAACAGAAGACCGCAGCGTGCTTTAGCCAATAAAGATGCTGCTGAAGGAATTACCATGGTTCGCGACGGTTTAGACAATTCTTTGGATGTGAGTTTGGGAGATTCACTGTCTGCTTTTGTCCAGAGGGTTCTTCCACCTAAAAGGGTGAAGTTGACAGCAGCCTCCGTAACTGATAATGGACAGAAGTGCAAAACTGATTTGGTTTCCGATGATTCACTTGTGCAATCTCTTTTGCTGAAAAATGATATTTGCTTTTCTGATGGCGAACGACAAAAACTTGTCAATCAAAAGAGGATTCCGAAGCCTAAAGGTGGTATGGTTCCAGAATTGAAGATTGATAGTTTACTAGAGGTGCATTTGGGTGAGAAATCTGATGATGAAACTTTTTTGGTAAAAAGACATACTGCTTCTCTTAGAAAAAATGTCCCATCTTCATCTACACACCAGAAAGGTGCATCACCTACTTCAAAATCTGCCAAGGTGGCAATCCATGACTCAGTTGGTACTGTCAAGCAACCACTTTCCTCCTCGACTCATGAAGGTCCTTCTATTTCAGGCATAGAAGTAGCGGAAAGTTTAAAGGTTTGTAGTTCAGGTGGTTCTGATCGACAGATTGATAGATCTTTAGCTAACTCAGCACCTTCTGTTTTTCAGACCTTGAGTTCTGATTCTATTCAAGGAATAAATGATAGATTGTCTGAACAACATCCAGAGATATATGTAGAGAATGCCAATAAGATTAAACAGATCTCTTGTCAAACTTTGAGCAAGAAGCTACCTAATCAGGTAAATGAGATGATAGTGCAGGACAGTGTCAAGAATTCTATTGGTTTTTCAACTTCTGACCACGTTTTGTCTACGATAAGAAATGCTAAGATTAGACCATGTTTCCATAAATCAAATGAACTATCATCTGAGGATGAAAATAAATGTGTTCATTTATTAGGCCAGTGTCCATGTTCTATCCAGCTGCTGAGCATGCCAGAAAACCTCCAGGAAGATTGGCATGCATTAAATGAAACTAATCCTGGGGTTTCTGAAGAAATATTGCAGAAAAATGAAGATTTAGATTTTGAAGGGAATGATGATCCTTTATTGTCTTCCTCTCAGATTTCACTTAACAAACTATGTAAAAAACCTCAATTACTTAGTGCTGGTAAGCTCCATCAAAATGGTGGAACCAGTGGAGGACATGATGCACATTTTCCTAGTTCATGTTTCTCAAGTGGTACCGAGAAGGTAGAGGAAGTTGATGCTTTTGTTGTTGATCCAAACCAATCAGCTTCAGATAGTATGAAATCATGTGGTTTCCATCTCTTATCTGCCAACATGTCAACTGCTGAGAATTCTCAACTTGATGCACACCACTCTTTAACTAGAAATTTTCTGCAACTCTCATCAGTAGATGCTATGCTGCATGATGGATCCAAGGAGCTATCTTCTGCAAACAGTCCAGTTCTGTTAAACCCGCAGATTTGTGATGGTAGAGTCATTGCTACAGCAACTCATAAAACTGAATTATCTGTAGTATCTGACAATGAGAATTTAGATAACCAATCAACAATCTGTCACTTGATCCGGAACACAAGAATACATAAGCATGATGACATGGCATATGAGGGAGATGTTGATTGGGAAGTGCTAATGCATCAGCAAGGCTTTTTTGCGAACACATCTGCTTCCATTGAAGATCAGTCTTACAGGCCAAAAGATAAGTCATATTTACATTTACTGAATGAAGTTTCCAATTATGGTTCAGTGGCAGTAGCATCTGGGTTGAAAGCTGGAGCTGTTACTCCAATTGAAAAGATTGAATTTAGGGATTTTCTAAAGCGCAGAGGTGGTCTTCAGGAATATTTGGATTGCAGGTATATTACTTTTGTGAAAATGTTGAGAAGCTTAATTTCATAATATTTGGCTTACGGGGAAAATGTTAGCGTCTTTGTTAGCTGTACTGCTTCATATAAAATATTTTGTTATCCCCTTTTCATCTAGAGTATTGATGGAAACTTATAATGTTTGCTTTCAGTAGATGTATTTTCTCCCTATCCATGTTGAATCTGGTTATAAGTTTTATTCTCCAACTTTCTAATCATGTCAATTTCTACAACTGGTAAAAGTTTTTCAGCAGATACAGAAACTCTTCAACATTTGCTTTCTAGATTTTGAATTGTTTACCATCTCATAAATATACATGGATAACTTTTTCTCTTAATATATCAGGAATTTCATTTTAGATTGTTGGAGTAAAGATGTGAAGCAAACACTTCCTCTTTCGAACTGTGGCATAAGTGATGCTTCTTCAAAGGATGAATCAGCACGTCACTCCTTAATACGTGAAATCTACAAGTTTCTTGATCGTAATGTGAGTTTCTATATATAGAGAATGCTTTCTCTGGTTTTGTGTATGATGAATGTGTTTACTAGTGCTGATAGGTGAAATCTACAAGTTTCTTGATCGTAATGTGAGTTTTTATATATAGAAAATGCTTTCTCTGGTTTTGTGTATGATGAATGTGTTTACTAGTGCTGATAGCTAAATAACCTTAATCCTTCACTATAAGTGAGCTTTGGATGCCACAAGTAAGTCTTAATTATATAGAGTTGATTTGAACGCAAGAGTTCTGATCACGGATCTTTTGTATTAAAGGCTCCATGTTCATGGAGTTCCTTTTTTTCCTGGGTAGCTATGCTTATTCCTGATTGGACTTTTTTAAAATTTATACTTAGCCATGTATTTATGTTTTTCTAAGCCTTCTTTCTGCAATCTGTAATTAGTGGTTTGGTTTGCTGTGTCTCGTGTCTTCTCCTTCAAGATGACAATCCTATCACTTTTAAGTGTAGGCATGCAGCTTCTTATAAGTTTCCTGCAGGGTTACATTAATGCAGGGATTGCTTCAGAGAAAGGCATATCAAATCTTCACTGTCTGTCCGAAGTTGAGCGAGAGCCAAAAGATAAGGGAAAATTTGTAATTAACACAGCCAGTGAGGACAAAGTTTTTCATGATTTATACCTGGTTAAGCTTCTAGAAAATAGTTTGACCGTGGAGAGCAAAGAACTATCTGAACGTCAGCAAACTATGAAGTTTGATACAGAAAGTGACATGAAGTTTTCAGTATGTTTTCAGGTTAAAGGGCAAACTAACACAGAACAAGATTCAGCATTGGCAGTTCCAGCACGTGAAACAAAACCCTCAAAAGCTTCCCATGTTGGGGATGTTGTGGACTCAGTTTCAAAATTCTATAGAAAGAGTGGGCATGAAAAATATTCTTTGTCTGGTCAGGGGGTTGGGTGCAATGATGCTCTGAAAGAAGACACTGCAGAAACATGCGGTGCTGTTATGAATGGTCCACGATTCAGCACTGTTGATTGTGGATCAATGGTGGATGTTTCCTTGAAGCATGGAGAGGCTTTTCCTGCTATGCACAGTGGGATAAAAAATGTAGGAGGAAATGCAAAGATCCATTCAACTTCTCTTCAATCTTTAGATGTGGATAATTCTATTGAATCTGACCTAAATCTTTACAAGATAATTATTATTGGAGCTGGTCCATCTGGCTTAACTGCAGCACGCCATTTGCACCGTCAAGGTTTTTCAGTGACTGTGCTAGAGGCTCGAGATAGGGTTGGGGGTCGTGTATTCACTGACTACACATCACTCTCAGTTCCTGTTGATCTTGGTGCCAGCATTATCACTGGTGTAGAGGCTGATGTTGCAACTGAAAGAAGGCCAGATCCATCATCCTTAATCTGCAATCAGTTGGGTCTTCAGTTGACTGTTCTGAACAGTGATTGCCCACTCTATGATATGGTCACAGGTCGTAAGGTTCCATCTAACTTAGATGAAGCTCTGGAAGCTGAATTTAATGGTCTTCTTGATGACATGGTACTTCTTGTGGCTCAAAATGGTGAAAATGCAATGAAGATGTCTCTTGAGGATGGACTGGAATATGGCATTAGAAACCGACGAATGTCGAAGGCAACATCTAATTCTGTTGAGTTTCATCAACCAAATATGATTTTTGATTCATCAAAGGTAGACGCACTTGTGAATTCCCTCTCTTCTAGATCAGCAAATGGTTCTGAAAATGATGATGAAGTTAGCGTTTTGAGCCCCCTGGAGCGGAGAGTGATGGATTGGCACTTTGCACATTTGGAGTATGGTTGTGCTGCGTCACTTAAGGATGTGTCTCTTCCTCACTGGAATCAAGATGATGTGTATGGCGGATTTGGTGGTCCCCACTGTATGATTAAGGGGGGTTACAGCACAGTTATAGAAAGTTTAGGTATGGGACTTGATATCCAATTAAATCAAAATGTCACTGAGATCACATACACCACTAATGAAATAAGTGAGGCTTTCCAGGATGGTGAAAAGAAAGTCAAGGTAATAACATCGAGTGGCAAGCAATTTGTAGGAGATGCTGCCTTGATCACTGTGCCACTTGGTTGCCTAAAGGCAGAGACCATTAAGTTCTTTCCTCCCCTGCCTGATTGGAAGCAGGCTTCTATCCAGAGTCTTGGCTTTGGAGTGCTGAATAAAGTAGTATTGGAGTTCTCTGAAGTTTTCTGGGATGATAATGTAGACTACTTTGGGGCTACTGCTGAAGAAACTAATCAAAGGGGCCAATGTTTTATGTTTTGGAATGTGAAAAAGACAGTTGGTGCACCTGTTCTTATAGCTCTTGTTGTTGGAAAGGCAGCTACAGAAGGACAAAATGTTGGCAAATCTGATCATGTAAATCATGCATTGATGGTTCTTCGTAAGCTTTTTGGTGAAGCTTCTGTACCAGATCCAATTGCATCCGTTGTGACCAATTGGGGTATGGATCCATTCAGTAGGGGTGCTTATTCTTATGTTGCTGTTGGAGCATCTGGTGAGGATTATGATATTTTGGGAAGACCAGTTGCAAACTGTTTATTTTTTGCTGGTGAAGCAACATGCAAAGAGCACCCTGATACTGTTGGTGGTGCAATGATGAGTGGTCTTCGAGAAGCAGTACGCATTATGGACATCTTGACTGTTGGAAAGGATTATGTAGCAGAGGTAGAGTCAATGGAAGCTGCACAAAGACGGTCAGATAGTGAACGAAATGAAGCAAGGGACATGTCAAAGCGACTTGATGCATGCAGGTTTTCTAGTGGACTTTGCAAAAGCTCTTCAGAGGGAAAGAATGCTTTGTCCACTAAGGAATCTTTATTGCAGGACTTGTTCTTTAGTGCAAAAACTACATCAGGGCGGTTACACCTTGCTAAAGAACTACTACGTCTGCCTGTTGAATCTCTGAAGTCTTTCGCAGGAACAAAAGAAGGACTAAGCACATTCAACACTTGGATCCTTGTAAGAAAGTAACATGCTCTTTTTGTAATAAACTAGTTCGTATTTATTTCCAAAAAAACACCTTTTCAGATAAGATTTCTGTTTCTGCCTCCTCAAACAGGATTCACTGGGAAAAAATTCCACTCAACTATTGCGTCATTGCGTTCGTTTGCTCGTTCTTGTGTCAACTGATTTAGTTGCTGTTCGCTTATCTGGTATTGCATGACGCTTTATTTACCTATTACTTCTTTTCTTACAATATTAGTTTTACTCATTATTTTAGTATAGCAAAATTGTATCAAAATTGTATCAACTGATTTAGTGGCTGTCCATTTATGTGGCATTCAATTTTCTACTGATGCTTTGTGTAATCTGCTTGCCCTACATTCTTTCTCATTCTTGACACATTAAAGCGCCTATACTCTCCGGTGACTTTCCAACTTATGAAGATTGTCTATTTGCCATAGTATGTGCCAACATCTCTTGTGGATTTGTGGAAGTGTTGTAAATAGTAAAATGATCTTTGTTCTACATTTTTCTTTTTGATGACTTGTAATACTCAATATAGGAATTAACAATCTATTACATACTTGTTCTGGAAGGTTGTCAAACATTACATAGGATTGATATTGAAACCTTAGCATATGCAACCTATATTGTGTTAGTTACTATATGTTATAATGTGTCAATACTTATATTTATTCCTACATTTCTTGTTTTAATGTCTTATATGTGTAGGTGTCTCTCACTATATACATATGTGAAATTACCTTTTAATGTTAATCAATTTAATTATTTGTGACCAACTTGGTATTAGGGAGCGTTTCTCCCAACCCTACTTGTGCTCTTTCCTCTTTTGTTCTAATCCCTAGCCTCCTCTCCTCCCTTTTTTTTTTATCCCAAACCCTTGCCTCGCCTACTCTTTTCCCACAACTGCTTTCCCCTCTCTTATGCTGCAATGTTTGCTGCTTGCATTATTCTACAGCCATCTCTGCAATAGAACTCCTGCTGCCAACTGTCTTGCCACAGTTGCCTACAACAGTAACCACTAGCAAATACTGGGTCAGTTTGGGCAGACCTTCTAGCTTTTGTGCTGGTTTGTTCAGAGCTGATTGAAAAAATTTTAAAGCGTTGGGTAAAATGAAAATGCCGACACTTTAGCTAGTCAAACATTGGGTCGAAATCAATTTTGACCATAAGAGAGATTAGAGTAGGATTGTAGGAAGGAGAGGGGAGAGTTGCCGGCGGCAAGCCCAAGATGACTGAATGGGGAGGGGGAGCTTGCTGTGCAGGAGGTAGGAGACGGAATCTTGTGTAGGGGAGGGGGGAGGAGCTCACGTTGGCACCGGTGAAGGAGAGAGGTGGGAGCTCGAGCCAAGGTGGGGGAGCTTGCTACATGGGGGGGGGGATCTTGCGTAGAGGAGGGTGGAGTTAGCGCTAGTGCCAATGAAGGAAAGAGGCAAGAGCTTAGGCCAGGGCGGGGGAGCTTGCCGTGCAGGAGGAGGGAGGCAAGATCTTTTGGGGGGGGGGGGGGAGGGGCTCGCATTGGCGCCGATGAAGGAGGAAGGCGGGAGTGCTTGCCGCGCAGGAGGGGGGAGGAGCTTGCGCTGGCACCGAGGAAGGAGGGAGGTGGGAGCTCAAGCCAAGAAGGGGGAGGTAGAGCTTGAGTTGGGGAAGGGAGGAGGTGGGAGCTCGTGTCGGGGAGGCGGAGGTCGCATTGAGGAAGGGGGCTCACACTGGTGTTGGGGAAGGGGGGGCGCGAGCTCGGGCCGGGGAAGGAGGGAAGCAGAGTACCAAGCGTTGGCGTTCTTTGCGTTCGCCGCGGGTGGGAAGCTGGATAAGCTATATACACTCCTTTCAGTTTCATCATTTTTGTCAATACTGTACATTTATTCCTACATTTCTTGTTTTAATGTCTTATATGTATAGGTGTCTCTATATGTATACATATGTGAAATTACCTCTTAATGTTAATCAATTTAGTTATTTATGACCAACTTGGTATTTGGGAGCATTTCTCCAAACCTTACTTGCGCTCTTTCCTCTTATGTGCTAATCCCTAGCCTCCTCTCCTCCCTTTTCTACCCCAAACCCTTACCACCCCCTATTTTCCCACATAACTGCTTTCCTCTCTCTTATGCTGCAAGGCTATCTAAGCTGTAGTAGAACTCCTGCTACTGACTGTCTTGCCACGGCTGCCTACAACAGCAATTATCCTGCAATTTTCTTTGCCAACTAAAAATGATAGTTTATTCACCCTACCCTTGCCCCTTTCCTCTCCGGCCCCAACAACTCTTGTTCTATTGCAACTATCTTTTCTATCTTTTCCTTGTGGGTATGTAAGCTCTCTTTACCCTAGGATCCCTTGCAACTATTTCTCTAGCTCTTAGTATGAGCTAAAACTTATCACCCTTCAAGGTACCACTATGAAATTCAATGATGCCAACTACATCCTTTATGATACAACATTTTGTTTTTCTTTGGATTACACAAAGACTCTAAGATCTTGTTATATTGGATCCAAAATTTTCTAGTTACAAGCAAGGGATTAAAAACCGGTCCTCAATACAGGCGGTACATATAGGTTTGAGATGGTAGCATGGGTTCGGGTGCTGCTGTGCTATAGTGTTGGTACATCCAGTATTGGTTTGAGACAAGACTAGAAAAACTAAGATTTTAAACTTTGCTTACAAGTCTCCTTACTAGGGCCTCTAATTCATGGTACCATTATATTTTTCTCCAAACACCAAAGAGATATATGGATGCTCATTGAAAGATATTCTCATCAAAAGAATGTTATTGTGGGTTATGAAAAACTATTCAATGTGTAGCAAGACAATTGTCCTCTTGCTGAACAATATGTTGCTTTGAGCCTAATGAGATGAACTTTATGTTCATAATTATATCCTCTTACCAACAATATTTCATATCCTTAGACAACATGAAGACTATAGTTGCAAAATTTATTTCTAGATTAGATGATGCATACAACGGCTTATATACTCAATTTTAATAGATTTTGTTATTCTTGATCTTGAGAATGTGTTTTCTTGGCCTTGTTAGTCAAATTCCTTCTACCTCAGCTATGCATGTTACTAATGCTTTTGAACTTTTGGTCACCAACTGTAATAGATCTAAATTTTATTGCGGTTCTCTCATAGTCACAATGCATAGCTGCAATTAAGGCTTTAAAGTCCATACTGCCCTAGCGGGCGTACCGCATATGAATTGGTCTAATTTTATACCGCTATATGGTACAGGTCCCTGACACCATATATACTGGTGCCAACATCAAATGCTACTAACTAGTACCATATGTTGGTACATACTAATACATATTGTATTATTGGTTCAATAGTGGATCAATATATCAGCACAAACTAATATTTTAAACCATGCAACAATTAGCAACCATGTATTTGTTATGGCATATTTTATCATTTTCCTAAACATGTTGGGGTAGATTTAATCACCATGCTGCCCATATTATTACTAAGGAGCCCATAAAGCCATCTCTATCATCTTTTTCATCATCACTATTTCTACATCCGAGTCAGCATGAGCAACATCTATTTCTACCACTGTATCCCTCATGCTCAACTTGTGCTATTTCTGATATAGCTTCTTTACAATCCTCTCGGGTTCATTATTTTGGTGCATGTTATCAAATATATAATCAAACTCTATTTTCCAACTTATAGATAGGTACATTCTTACCACACATCTATGCTGTTGATAATTTCTTAATTCCTGTACATTGATTAATTTTATACATACATCTTTTGCTATCACATAATTTCTTGGGTTTTAACTGACATTCTTACATTCACACAATTTATTTCATAACATGTGAAAAATGTTGATGATTGTTAAAGGGTGAAACTCTGGTGGTCTTCATATGCTGGCTGATCATCTTGCTCTTATTGTTTTTATTTCTACACTCCATCTCTATGTTGATTTGGTTATGCCTCGTCCCACATTGTTCAATACTTTTTTCTCTTTTATTATCTTGAGAGTTGTTTGTGATCCTTGTATGCAAACACCACTATGAGATTTTTCCTAACAATATTAATCAAAGGAGAACTTCTCCCTTGGTTTTATATCTAAATAGCATATTAATATATATCACTTAATCTCAAAACATGTGAAAAAAGTTGATGATTTCAATTTGGTTATTCCTCCTCCCACATCGTTCAACTGTTTGCCTCTTATATCATCTTGACCCTTAATGATTGTTAAGGGGCGAGTGTCGGGTGATCTTCATATGCTGGTTGTTCATCTTGCTATGTCTTTATTTCTACTATTCAGCCCCATATCAATGACAATGTCAATTTGGTTATTCCTCATCTCACATTGTTCAATAATTTCTATCTCTTATATTATCTCGAGAGCTATTCCTTACAAGCAAGCACTGTAAGATTTTTTTCCTAGGAGTATTATGCTCTTTTTGTTGGTTCTTGCATAACATGAAAAATATTAATGATTCTGAAGGGGGAAAAAGTTTGGTGGTCTTCCTATGCTAGCTGATCATTTTGCTCTTATTGTTTTATTTCTACGCTCCCTCTCTATATCAATGACAATGTCATTTTGGTTATTTCTTTACTTCATCATTAATAGGTCGACATACAAGATGTTGAAATTAGAATGATATAATAAGTTATTACTACATATAGGAGTTAGAATGAGTCATTATCCCTTATTTCAAATAAGTGGTCTTTATATATATATATATATGCACTATATACTCTACTCGGTGGTATTAATGGAAAAAAAATAATTTGTTTTTTCATTCAATTGGGAGTAGAGTAAGTTAGCTGATCATGGTTTCCTACACTCTCCTATATTATCTGTCATTTGCTCTCCGCCCTCTACCTTTGTACACCTATCAATCACCCTCTCTCCTTTTGCTTGATTGTCTCTTTACTCTCCTTCATAAAGACATTTGAGTTGCTTGCAGCTATATGCACAGGCAACCACAACCGCTCATTATTTTGTTGTCCTCGAGTAGCGTCTTCAGCCTTTTCCTCTCTCCTTAGTGTTATGGTATATGTGACAGCAACAAATCTGGACCCCGAGAGCTAGACCGCCCATATTTGTGACACATGGTACTCCCACGCCGAGATTTATGACACGTGATACTCCCAGGCGGTACTGATTGAATATCATAAAGTCGAGGGCGATATACACAATGCATCATCGAGGGCGACATGCGATGTTCAATGTGGTACTCTAATATTGGTTGAGTAGTGTATGGGGCAACATACGTAGCATGTCAGGGCGACGTGCGATGTTACACTCTTCTACGGAGCATAGGGGTGGCGGCATGAATTGAAGATTTACGCAACCTACTTGAGTACGCGTGGGAGGGGACTCGTGTGTGATGCACCTGTTGCACATACGCAAAGCATATGCAAGCGAGCGAACGAATCATATTGTAACTCCGCTTGGTATGTGCACATGCCACATGAGTTTGTGAGCGTGAGACGCTCATAAGTTGTTGACTCGACGCTCATAAGCGGTTGACTCAATGCAAATGTGTAGCGGTGCATAAAGAAACACTGGGTTAATTCATGCGAGAAAAAACTAGAGGGGTTTGCAGACTATGTCCATTAGCCATTTGATGATCGGGTTTTGGTGGCTGAACTGGGTGGACCCGATGGCTTCTGTTGACCAGGTTTTGACCGCCCAAAATTGGATAGACTTGGGTCAATTCAACCCTGAGCCAGATAAGGTTTAGTAGGCTTGGTAGTAACATTGGGTGGACTAGATTGGCATCTCAATTGCAAATCTAGTATTGGTCAACCATGATTTAGGCTGGCGCATGACTTGGTCAGTTGATTTTGCTTTGCTCACGCTTACACGTTTAACTTGTACTCATGTGCAGGTTGCCACACAGTGGGAATATATGAGTTGGCAACGCGAGCATGAGGTGAGTATTTGAGAAGCTACCGGAAATAGAGAGATGACGAGTGTGATGTTTGTGATAGTTTTGTAGGGACCAAGGAAGGAGGGAGCGGCGCTCGATTATTCCGACGCTAGGCAGATTTGATCAGCTCATCCCTTTTTTTCCTTTCTCCTTGTTTTTTTTCTTCCTCACTGTCTTCTTCCTTCAGCACGGAGCTTTGTTTCTTCCTTGTTTGGGTGTGCTTATGTTAATCAGCAACTCAGAGGAAGAAAAGTCAATAATAAAGTTCTCTTTATGTCTGCTTATTCTAGTTTTAATGCATTAAAATCTCTCTAGGGAGTTGGGCCGCGGTCCTTGTTTTCCTCCTTTCCTTTGAGCAAGGCTGTGGCCAACACATTTTCCTGTTACGGTCGAGAAAAAAAGGGCAAGTTAACCTATTTTAGTCAACAGCCATAACAGTATATAACCCCTCTCCCTAACCCTTGCTCTTGAATCCGTGGTGAGCTTCACTAGCTTAGCTCTTCATTAGATTTGAAGCTAATCACTCCTTATTTCACTAATGTCAAGTTTAATGGCGTCGGCTTCACTCAAGCTCTTTGGTCTTCAATTTACTTGGTAACCTCCCACATGCAAATGCTTCTTCGCTGGGAGTTCTCAATTTGAAATTTTAGCTTGGCAAGCATATGATTGTGCGTGAGAGACTTCTTAATAATATGAAATCTTATAATTCAAAGCATAGCCATGTTTGTCTCCTTCACCAAGAAATCTTGAAAATCCTTGAAGATTTATTCTTCATATTATTACTTCATTTGTTTCACCAAGTCGGATGAACCCTTTATCTATCATCCTTCTGCAATCTCTGCATACAATATTACATCCACTAAAACAACCCTAGAATTTTCTTGTAGCCATGTTTTCTCCAGCCTCATGATGTCTGCATTGTTGTACGTGACCAACTCTTGGTTATTGCTTTTGTACATGATCTAGAGTACACCTTTAGGCTTCTTTGGGTAGTTGATAGGTTAACCGCAAGTGCACGGTTTCTATCACATAATAAAAATATCAATCCTCGGGGACTAAGTGTTAAGTACCCGTCTAATCGCATAATTGTTAGCTAGATGATCATAAATGGGTTTTAAAGTCGAATTTAACTAAATCAAATAAGTAAAATCAATTCGAAAGTGCCCCAACTACTTCAGGTAAAATGCAATTTCTAGAGAGATCGTCGGGTTTCACCGCATTGAAGGATTAAGATAAAATGTAAAATGATCAAAGCTGGAAATCCAAAAATGCTTAAGGCGATTTATTCACTTGTATGGATTCCCCCCTTTCATCACAATCCAATATCTATCCAAGTTGATCTCCTACTTTCGTGATATATCGTCTTGCAATAAATCCAGTGAGTTATGTGGTAAATCACTAAAATCCTCGAGTAACCTTGATTTATTTTTGTGGTCAAGATCACCCGTTCAATCTTAGTGGATCTGGCGTTGTGATTCATCTTTTAGTTCATCTTGTAACATCGAAGATATGTAAAAAGGCTCGGCCAAAGCAAATACATGAATACGTACAACCAAGAGTGAATAAGCAATGATAAAAATCCAAGGCTATGATTTATAAAACGTGAAAACCAAATATCCATTCAATGGGCTAAGTCTCAAAAATGAGTCTAAGCTACATGTCTCATCGTGGAAAGCATAAGATCTCTCACAAAATACATTCGAATGAAAGAAAAATAATAGATCTACAATAGGAGAGGATAGATCGAAGACTCCCACGTGAAGATAGTGGAGAAATCAATCCAAAATCGCCTTTGTCATCTTCCTTTCGCCCTAGTTGTTGCCTTGTCAAAGTTTGAAACCTAAAACCTTTCAAAAATCTTCCATTTATCCCTAGATCTCTTCTCCACCGAGTTAGGAAGGTTCCCTTAAAATTTTTCCAAATTCTGCATTTAGAATCATCCAAAACGGGCAAGAAATTGAAGAAATGTCAAAAATGACGGGATAATTCACGGCCGTGAATGAATACATGGCCAGCCCGTGATGGAATCAATGTAGGAAATAAACTTGTTAAACGAAGCCATCACAGTTGTACATGTATGCATGGCCTGGTTGTGCATGCTTAGACGAGGAATGAAATTTATCGACCGAAGCATTCTAAGTCATGCATGGATGCATAGGCTTGTGTTTATCTTAGTGCAAGGATGAGTTTGTCAACTGAAGTGTTCACGGCTGTGTGCACCTAGCCGTGTCTGTCTCAGCGCAAGAATGAGACTTTGCTGAGATGAATATGACCATGTATGGATGCACAGGCTAGCCGTGTATCCAGTAGAGAACTTTGTTTCACCCCAAATTTGACGGGTAGCCTTGTTATAACATTAGAAATTGTCTCATAATTTCGAATCATCCAAAATCTTTAAGGGTTAAGCGATAATCTCTACATTTTAAAACAAATGAAATAAAATGAAGATTCTGAACAATTCTATGATCCAAACTACAGGGCAAAAGCAAGAAATTGAGTTTCAAAATATATATGAAATAAGCCCAAAATCCATCATAAATGCAAGATATCAGTAGTCCTCAGCCATGATGATTACAACTCCACATGTTCTATTTAGGTTGCCATTAGCCCATCTCAGTTCACCTCACGTGTTTCAGTACAAATTCAAGTGTCTTCATCTTTGTAGATGATTATGTGCGACTTCTTCAAACTAGCCCTATTGCTACTTTGTCTCTTATTTCTTTTATTCAAGCTACTTATAGTATAACTTGGCTTCTCTAGATTTCTCTTTGGTTCTTGATTTTAGAGCCTCTCATCGTATGAAAAGTAATTGACAATACTATCAATTGCATGGGTTCTTCCTTTACTATTTTTTATTAGTCAAAATGTCAAATTACATCATTCACTGGGTTACTTAACTATAACATCTAATGAGATTACAAAATGAAAGAACTATAACACTGTGATATGACACTTACAATGATATTTCTTTTGCAAATGCCCAAATCTTTTTGGGGTATTGCTGTTTTGACAACCATCTCATTCATCAGGTCTCATCCTTTGTTCTTCATGGTTAGAATTCATGTTCTCCTCTTTATTGGTTGCTTTATGTTTTTTCACTGTGCACTTTGTGTCGCGTGTGTTTTCTTCATGTTTTGGTTCAGGACAAAAATTTTTGCCCTTGTTTAGTATGATATATCGATCATCTTTCCCCTTGTACCCAATAGGTCATAGTTGTGATGATCTAGTATCATATCTCCAATCTTATGCCTTTATAGCACTTTTCCTTTCACTTTTGCACTGGGTAGTTGTATGATGAATTTATCCTTGTTCTCATGTTGTACCTCTTTTGTATTCTACTCCCGCCATTGTGCTCACCCTCTTCTTTGCAAGTGTAGAAAAGGTGAATGCTATCACCTAGCCTTAGAACCCTTGCTTCATACTTTTTACCACACATCATTAACTTTCAGTTGCATATTGCTCCACGCTAGGGTAAGTGTATTATCTATCATGGCTCTTTCTATTTTTTATTATATCTTATACAATTGGCTATTTCTTTCTTTTTGATTATTCTCTCTTTATTTACTATCTCCATCCCTATGAATATTTAAAATGAACATTCATGAAGATACTTGGCTTCTTGGCTACATGTATGCTGAACTACTATCTCCGGACAGTGAGAAAGTTGAAGCACTTATCTTTGTTCATCACCCAAAGGAAAATTTAGGCATCCATTCAAACATTGATTGATTTGCTTCTCGCAAAACTATTTTTAAGTTATGACATTGTTTTAGTAGGTTCTAGCTTCCAATGAATGTTTGTGTTAAGCTAGAATCTACTAAAACAAAAAGCCTTATATGAGATGAATTTTATGCTAAGTAGATAATGTCTCAATTTTCTGATAGCAAGCATTTTATGAATTATAAGAGTAAGGTCCAGTGTGCGAACAAGGGTGCTTATTATTAGTTTAGCAACTTACATGTGCATTCAGTTGACAAGCATTACAGTTTTTTACATAGTATTTTATCAATCTTTTACTTGTCGTACTTAAAACTGATATTGGCTTGTATAATATTTGTTTTAGAATATGTATAATTCTCAAATAGAAATGGTAATTTCAATGTAATTGATAGTAGTCTCATATACTGACTTGCACTCTTCCTGTTAGGCATTGGAAAAACAATTAAAGAGAAGGTATGTGTACATACTAGTAGAGATATTCGTTCTGTTGCAAGCCAGCTGGTCAGCATGTGGATAGAAGTCTTCCGCAAGGAAAAGGCTATAAATGGATTGAAGATACTGAGGCAAGCAACCGGATTAGAACCATCCAAAGTCAGAACCAAGGATCTTGCTTTGGGAAAGCCATATCTACGTGAAACAACAGAAAGTCGATGCAATGCGCTAGGTTCTTTATCTTCTGGGAGTCATTCACCATCTAAAGCAAACGATAAAAAAGCTGAGATGACAACCATCCAGTCGGAATCCTTAGGCATAAAATTTGATGTCAAATCATTGCATTCCCAGAGATTGGTATGTGCAGAACCAAAGCTAAATGATTGTGTAGCTGTATCTGAAGAAGAAGCTGCAGCTCTTGCTACTGCAGAAGCTGCACGTGCTGCTGCTCTTAAAGCTGCTGAGGTTTTTAAACAAACTTTCTTTAAGTTGTCTATTTTTATTTTTTTTTAATTATGAATTGGTGCTCCTATTGGATAATCAAATGCACTTAATCTAAGATAATGGTGGTTGCTACAGGCATATGCAACTTCAGAAGCGGAGATGACTGCACTACGAGAGCTTCCAAAGATACCTTCTTTTCATACATTTGCAAGGCGTGAACACTGTGCGCAGTTGGATGAATTGGATGCAAGAAGGAAGTGGTCTGATGGCATTTTTGGACGACAAGATTGTGTATCAGAAATAGATTCAAGAAACTGCCGGGTTAGGAATTGGTCTATGGATTTTAGTGCTGTTTGCTGTAATTTTGACAATTCAAAACTGTCTGGCGATAACTATACTCACGGTAGCTATTCAAATGAAATAGCCTATGCTTCAAGTCTAAGGGAACATTCTGCAGAAAGTGGAGCAATAGATAGTAGAGTCACTAAAGCTTGGGTTGATACAGATACAGCTGGTGGCGGATGTGTGAAGGATTCTATTGCCATCGAGAGGTGGCAGTCACAGGCAATGGATGCAGATGCTGATTTTTACAACAGTATTCATATAAGAGATGAGGAGGATTCAAATAAGGTAACATTACCGCCTTCAAAGAGCGAATGTAAAGCTGGGGAAGGTGCTGCCTTACAAATCTCAGAAAACAAATCACTATCAGAGCGTCATCAAAGAGGAGTCAATCATATCAAACAAGCTGTCGTGGATTTTGTGGCTTCCCTACTAATGCCTCTATACAGAACTAGGAAGATTGATAGAGAAGGTTATAAATCAATAATGAAGAAAGCTGCAACCAAGGTAGACCGTATCAGCAGATCTTTTTCTGTTCAGTTTTTGTTATATACGAGCCAGTCACCTTACAGCAGATACTGTATTGTGATTGTGTTTGATATAATGAAAAAAGTGTACAGAAATTGTCAACATAAGGAAACTGTG
Source organism: Costus lasius (assembly GCA_027563935.2). NCBI lineage: Eukaryota > Viridiplantae > Streptophyta > Magnoliopsida > Zingiberales > Costaceae > Costus > Costus lasius. Next base: position 143,010,835 of record CM050447.1, on the reverse strand, counting down.
CTGCATACTTGCATTTACAGAAATCAATCTAGCAATTTTTTCTTATGTTCCTTTCCTTGATTTTGTAGGTGGTAGAACAATGTACGGAAAGAGAAAGGTCAATGGCTATTTATGACTTTCTTGATTTTAGACGGAAGAATAAGGTCTGTTTAACTTCCCATATAATATCTTTTTCTTAGTTGATTCATTTAAAAATAGTTATGGTGGAAGTTAACATTCTTGTGGGGTCTTTTGCCAATGCATTTTTACTGTTCTTGATGTTATGTTCTTCAGTCTTCACTTAATCTATGTTCAAGTATGGGTTAACAAATCAAATTATATTGTTGAATGGCTACTAGAGTTTATTAATTCGAGTAACGGTTACTTCCCTTCATTCCTTATTTGACTCTTTGCTGGTTTTTATTGTTGCAGATCAGATCTTTTGTAGACAAGTTAATTGAAAGGCACATGGCTATGAATTAAGAGTGTAAAATTATGATGCTTACTATGGATGTCTCAGAAGCTGGCCATACTCAACATATTCATCAATTGCACGACAAATTCCACATGGGTTGTGGTTTTTCAGCTAGCATGGATGAAATCAGAAGAATCTGGAGCTGCATTGGCCCAGCAATGCTGAATGTTTGTCTGATACTCAACACACAATAAATACAGCTCTTGGTTGATTATCAGCCTCCATTGCTGTGTGAATGCTGGCTTCTTCCGGGGCCTGCCCTCGGGGACTTGCTAGCAGCTCCTTCCAAGTGTTGAGCTTCTCAAAAGGAAATTTGAGGGAGAACGAAGGATTTTAGTTCAAAATTCAAATGATATGTGCACATAGGTAAAGAAATTTTGTGCAGGATGTAAAACTGACTGAATTCTGACAGATTTATGTTGGCATTGCATCTCTATCTAGAGAAAGTAGTTTTGGATATTGTTGTCCCATTCAGCATAGTTTGGAGCTTACCTCAAGTACTGAGCTACCCTATTCTTTTGGTTAGAGACTCGTAGATGAGTGGAGACCTTTTTTTATTTCTTCTTGCTGTACAGTTATCGATTGTCAATATTACTGATACCCTCTGTAATCTTTCGTTCCTATAAGAAATTTGACACTAGTTTGATGTTAGTAATTCATAAAATTTTCTTTTGACATAAGCTGCATAGTTATATGTTAAGAAACCTCAATTCCTGTTTCTTCTTGGTGTCATGCTGCAAAATGTACCACTAGTTTGATGTCACATAACTTTTGAAATCACATAATGTAACTTTGTATCAAATATTCGATATAAACTTCATTTGACATTCAGGTTGTAAATCTTTCAAATCGAAAATCATAGTTTGCTCACCTATCTGGTGGTCCAATTTCATTCTCTTCACCTTTGGTTTGGAGTGTAGATCCTGTTATTTTGGTTCTATCGCATAAATGAGATTCATGTTCACGTCATGCATAGATTATGAGAAATCTGTTTATATATGGTGCACAGATAACACTTTATTGCGAATATTACATGTCCCACTGATCCCTTTTCATTCTATATGCCATTTCACCCCATCATTCATGGAGATATCAGCATATTTATGAAATTTAAATTATTATAACTTATAAGTTACAACTTACAAGCATCATATTGTACACAAGGTGCTCGTAACGGGTAAAGGTTGCTTAGCGCCAACCGTACAAGGAACATGTAGTATATGATTTAACATAGATTACCCATTCATATGCCTATCATATTATTATTACGCCCAAATGATTCCACATATATAAATTTGAATAAGTTGCATCCTTATTTGTCTTTTTTTTTTTTTTAATTTTACAATGATTTATTTCTTTTTTAAAGGTGCTTGTTGGAAGTACATTCTTTCTGGATCATAGTGGTTTCCTGAACAACTGATGCAAAATGTTTTACTTTCCACTTACATTACTTTGGTTTTCGGAGTTTAACATATTTCTGATAGTATCAATGATCATTGTGTTTTGTTCCCATGTGAGCTGCTGTGAGGTTTAACTTGCATGATCTCTCTTTTGCCTTCGTTCTATTTTCTTTTCTCATTTAAAATTTATATTTGTGCTTGATTCCATGCAGCATTTTTCTTTTCCAAGTGGAATATGAGCTATTCAAGTTCTTTCAAGAAATCACCATAGAAGGCTGTTAAACTGGTGTTCTAATGAATTATTAATGTTCAGTAATGTCTTTTTAAATGCTTGAATAAACTCTTTTCTGTAAGAAGGTTAAGTGTTGAAGGTCATATTTATATTTGGTGTTAGGACCTTGTTCTCAACAATGAAGGTCCTTACCAATTAAGCTAATAAATCTTATGCTTAAGTGTTTTGATCCTATTCTAGTTTCCAAGTAAAACTTTCTATCAGTTTTTCTGCTCATTTCTGTTGGCTAAATTATTGGATTGGATTGGTTGCATCTTTCTTATCTTTCCTATGCTATATGTGCACTAGTGATTCTGTGTCTATAATCTATATATCACTGAAATCCTTGTTTCTTTTCCGTGGTGTTCCTTTGAATTATTTCCTTAATGTGTTACACGGTTTAATCAGTACTTTTGCCAGCATTATCAATTTGCTACTGAATCAGCTGAAGATAAAAGAACGTACCAGTTTCTGGGACTAATTGAAAGTTGGGGTTCTCTTAACATTTATTCTTTGATTTTGTTGTTGTAGGAATCCAGATAAATGATGAGTTGATGGCTGTTGTAAGCCGTAACCATTACTGTCAGTTGAGGCACTGCTAGACCATGTTAGCCACCTTTTCTTTTCATCTGGTTCGTAAGGTTACATATTACCTTTTCTTCTCCACAATTATCTTATTTACACGTAGAGAGACTTATAAACTGCAAATAATTCCAGAATCTGCCTTGTTATATAGCTTAAGCTTACTATAAATCTATGTCAGAAGCCTTCCTTCTGGTTGCTATTTGTGTCTTGTGCACTTGATATCACGTGCTATTTCTTGTGGCTACAAACCTGCAATTTTTTGGTCAATATGACATGATGGCTATTTCTTGTGACATGGTTATGCTTAGTGAATAGTGGTGCCAGTGATCATGTAAAGGCATCAAAGAGTTAAACCTTACCTACTAGGTATTGACATCTTAATTTGCCATAGACTGTTTATTGTTTAATATTTTGAGAAATGATTGGGATGATTTGGACAGTTATTGAAGCACGAATATGTTTTGAGGCACATATATTGGTCAGGATTTGGAATGCTGTTATCTATAGTTTGACAAAGGAATCTACTCCCTGATCTGATAGTGAGGTCAAATTCGTGTGCCTTATTATGATTGTAACCATGCAAGACCTAAGTTTGAGTGGAATAGGACTTGCAGAATAGGACTTGCAAGAAGAGTTGGATCCGAATATATTAAGAAGAAAGATAATTCCATATCTCCCATCTACGTATCCTAGGGTGTTTTTGAGAATGCCTCAACCTTTCGGAATTTCTAGCCTCATTTCTATGGTTGCAAGTTGCAACCATCTAACGTCAAAAATTTGAGTAAAATAGGAATTGCAAGAGGAGTTTGATGCAAGCAAGATGCTGAATAGAAGAGATTATAGAGGTAGAGAAAAGAAGGGGCGAACCCTGATTGAAATATGGAGATTAGTCTGTACAAGCTCTAGCTCATATAGACATTAGCAACGAATAGTAGCATATGACCAAAACAGGAAGTACGTGGGCCCTGTTTTGTGTAACACTATGATTAATTTTCGGTTTTAGTTTTGGGTGAAAATTAAAATAAGATTGAAAACTTGTTTGATAGGTGGTTTTCTACCAGAGTGAAAGCAGAAAACTAGATGATTATGAAAATATTGTTTTCAACTTATGAAGGAAACTGAAAATAGGAAAAGGTCTTTTCCCTTTTCATTTTTTTTGGGTATAAAAACATAATTTTGTGGTGAGTATTTGTAGGTTAACTCAACTTGACCAAATGCACTTCTCCAAATTTGAACTAATTGATAATTCGGCAACCGAACTATTTTTTACTGAAAATGAAATCTGAAATTTGCAATCAAACTCCACTTTAGTTTTCTTGGCTTGAGCTAAGCTACTAGAATATGAAAAATATTTTTGGTGTTTATGTCATTGGAAACCATTAGTGATATAATTCTTCAAACATGAAAAGCATCCATCAACATTTTTGGAACAAAAAACTACAGCTGAATGGAAAGGATGACTCCAATAGCAGAGACATAGTGAGGGTGGCAAGGGAAGGTTTTGATGATTTTTGGCGTGCTGCAGAAGCCTAGGATATGAAGGTGCAATGCCTTATAAGTAGGTAGTTGTGAATTTTCCGTTGGCAGGAAGCAATCTCCACCAATTCATAGCTTTTAGTAAGTGGCTAGTTTTGAACTTATATTAGCAGGTAGCATTATAGCAGTAAAATGAAAATGAACTCCCGCAATTCATGAATGCTCGCAATTCCTCTGTGTATACATAAAACAACGTTTGGTAGCTCAATAAATTGAGGTACTGTGTAAATGTCTTTGGTGCTAAGTACCTAAATGCCTATAATACTTGTTAGTTTGTTTTTATATAATTAACATTTATTCCTTTTTTTTATATGGCAATTTTCAGTTTGTTTGATGTAGGCATCCCCAATGATGCTGCATTTTCCTTTTTTAAGTTGTATGGACTCCTTTTTTTTTTTGCTTCTAGTTCAATTGAACTAGATTGGCTGCATCAAGATTTTGTCATTCTATTTCTATAAGGAAATACATAAATTGTAGTAGTAATTAGCCAGGCTAATTAGGAGATATAAGAATGCCATAATTGGTGAGATTCAATGAGGCTAGTGGTATTTCCATAGTACTGCTGCTATAACCTATAATCATTCTTTTAGATTGTTTCATATCTTTTCACACTCTTCCTCAAAACTAAATGTGGCGAAATTGATGTAACATAGATATTATGATGAAAGTTGTAGATAAGAGGTGTTTACTATACTTAAAAGTCACACATGTCTATGCAAGTAACAGAGGAAAGTTACATGGAAGAATTAACAGTGCGGCAACACCTAAACAATCAAGTGTTTTCTATCCATGCACTAGAGAAGATAGTTTATATTAGTTTGTATGCAGTGATAAAAGTGCAGTTTGTTCATGTGTGAGATAAAGAGGGATTCATGGACATATAGGTGGTATGTGAGGGTGGTCAAGAGTCCAAGGTTTATAAAACCGTACTAGGCACTATGGTCCGTTTGTACTAGTATGTATCGGTGGTAATGGTACAATCTATTTGTACGGTCTTGACTATGCGTGGGTACCAGTACATGGTCGATAATGGTTATATATGTATAAATATACATATAATATAAAAAAGTGTATATATATATATATATATATATATATGCATATAATATAAAAAAAAATTAAAACTCAGTGCAGTCAGTACCATGTGCCATGTGCCTATGCCGGTAGTGACTGTTATATACTGATGTGACACTGGACCGGTGCATTAGTTCTAACTGCTATCTTAAACCTTGCAAGAGGCACAGGCAGATGACTTCAGGTGCAATGGAAGGATCAGTGAATGACATGTGCTGTTAACATTAGCTACCACAACTAGTACATTAAAAAACTATACTTAATGGTAGCAGTGTTTATAGTGGTAATTAGGTGAGTTAATTGGTGAATACAATAATGCCATAATTGATGAGATTTCATGAGGCTATTGATGTTTCTATAGCGGCATTATCATAATGATGTTGCTGCAATCCATCGTTCCATATACGCTCTCCCATATCTTCTAAGATAATCAATACCTGCTGCAAATTTCAATGTAGACTATTGTACTTTGCTTAAATGTCTTTTTAAGTTGCATTTTCAGTATTTGCATCATGTGTTGCAAAATTTAATATAACGGTATCTAGCATAATTAAGATCTAATCTGGTTAAGAGTATACTGTATACCTGTAACTTCATCTGAATCTCTTTTATCCTCAAAGATCATGGTAAAAACTTGTTTAAATACATTGGGTGCAATATTATTAGTTTCTTTATTGCCTGTATTATTCAACATAATATGCTTGACCTTGGATTGCTACTGGCCCAGTAGAATGCCAGTGACTGTTAAATCAAGTAGTTGTTGTTTTGTCACATTCAGATGAGGGTCATGAATAAACTCATGATGACTTTGCCCACTTTCTAATATGGAACAACATAGAAGGATGCAATTATTGAGGTAGGCAATTTTTTTTTTTCATTTGCATTATATTTGATCATCATTGCCATGGTGTCCTAACCCAAGGGAGAATCTTTGTCCATATTGAGAAGGGAGATATCAAAGTCCAATTTAGATCATTTTCAGGTAAACACTTAAAACATGATTTTTTTTGGAATAAGATCCAAGTTTATAATGAAGGGATTTTATCCTTAATCATTTTTTGGAAACACGATCTTTTCTTTGCCCCATCTGACTTTTCTGAAAATACAACTCAGGCATTTTATGTATATATCTATACAGGTTTTTCTTGTGTGTTGGCTTATTTCTAATACCTTGATCGGCTACTGTGGTCCTTTCTATTAACCTAGATAACGATGACAGGAGATGCTTCTGGGTGAATGTTTATAATTATTGTCTAAAACTTTTTGTGCTAACGTATTGCTTTATTCCCAACGTTTTTGTCCTGTCAATATGATTTTTTGGAACTTTTTGCTGGCTAAGTGGTTACGAAGAATGTTTGGAGTGAAACCACTTCGTTCCATCTTTGGTTTTGTCTTTTTACGTTTGTAATGTATCCAATTACGTGGCTGTCCAATTAATTTTCTTCTCTCTTAAATTTTGAATTTTCATTTTTTTTTTCAATTCCATGTTTGTTAAGATCTTGCTTCATCTTTTTCTACTCTGCGCTTCAAAAACCTCGATTCTGCATATTCCTAGAAAAGTCTTGAACAGCTCAGTTATTTAAGAAGGAAAAAAAACCACTCATTCACTTTTTTCTTCAATTTGGTCAAAAAAGAACACTGGCGCAGATGTGTTAAACATCATTTGCAGACGAGCATTAGACTCCAGGAGTATACTGGTTAAAGATAGCATAGCTGTAATATTAACAAGGGCCAAAGCCAACAGGAGGGTAAAAGCCAGGACTATTCCCCGATTCGGTTCGATCTTTCAAGCGCTTGCCTCTTTGATTTCCCTTTGCCTCTCTGCCATAGGACTGACCAACACCCCATTGGTCTGAGTTCTCCATTCCTGAAAAGGAAAAGGAACATAAATGGTAAATTCAAGGAAGAATGATTAAGATGTTTTTCAAGCCTTGAGTCTTTTATTTTATTATATTTTTTCTTTTCCAGTGTCTGCTAGTGGCCATGTACATTTACTTGTTGCCTTAACTTTTTGCGTTAAAACCTGTTGTAGTGTAATACTATAGTGCTAGTGTAGTAGTAGTGCTAATCTACCCTATACAATTCTTCTATTTTGTTAAATTCCTCTATTACATTCAGTTTGTTTAGGAAAAGAAATACTACTTTCATTTAATGATATCTCAATCTTATTAGGTAAAGACAAGGTCCTACTACAAACCTCGTTTTTGGAATCATGAACTAATATTCATGGCATCATCTTCCATCTCTTTCTTCAATCACTTTACTGGTCACGAACTATCTATCTGTCAAACTTGTAAGAGTGCAAAAAGAGTTCTCCGATCTAAACAAACTGGAATTTGTTTCTAGGCTTCTGCCGAATCTCGTGTTTTGGATATTGCTTCAAGATGTTCGGTGGTGCACATTTGAAGTTTTAATCCGTTGGAAATTATCCATGAGCATGTTACTTGTTCATCAAATATTAGTTCTTAAACAGGATAAATGCGTCTCGACGAACAAATAACCGATTGCTTACCTCTTGTTGCAGTCTGACATCGGCTGGTGACTCAACTTTGGTGTGGTTACACTTCGCGACAAGGAGGTCGGCACATAGAAGTTGAGCAGCACGCCGTCGCTGCTGCTTCTGCTGCCACTGAAGCTAGTCCTGCTGCTCCTCTTGTTCTGTTTAACAACCATGGCCTTGTTGAGACCCTCTTCGTCCAAAGATTTGCCATCACAAGCAGTCTGATTTCCAGCAGCTGCTCCTTTCTCGACGAGATCAGTGAACGAGAGTTCGTACTCAGATTCCGGGAGGTCATGCAAGAGCAGCAGGAACTCTTCCCTGGACTTAGCAATCTCCAGTGCTCTTGCTGATACAGGAGCTACAGCTTGGCCTTCCATCTTCCTGCCAGGAAACCAAACTGCACCAACAGTTCCTCTGTTGGCCCCAACAACCGTGGTTTGGAGGAAAAGAAGAAAAGCTGGTACAACTGCACGAGTAGGTTATGTGTTCGCTATCAATTTATACACATCAAGGTGTTGGTTGATTGTTGAAATAGTTTTATAGTCCTCTGGATGGTGATTGGCGATGACCTGCTGATACTTCACCAAAAAGGCGGATATTGGTGGATTGACTAGTTGTCTCTATGCGACGTGATCTAGAAGCTCCAGTTCTTTATCTGGGATAATTTTTAAAAAAGGGAAGTACTACGTCTTCTTCATCATCATTTGATTTATCAATATAAAATGTTAATGTCGTTCAGTGTTTTGAGTCGCTGAGCTGGGTTTGTCCGTCAATTTATGATGCTTAGTCATCTCTCGTATGGTGGGGGGTTTTGTTCTACACAGAATTGTCCTCCATATGTCCTCAAAATCTTAAAGCTAATTAAAGCGATCGTCACATTTGAAATGGCGTAAAAGAAAAAACAACTAGAAGCTCAACTGGCGGCCTTATTTTTATTTTGACAAAATTTTAGTTTTATTCTTGAATTTTTTTTTTAAGCTTAGAGCTGGTGTTTGTTTCATTCTGACTTCATAAATTCACAGTTTAGTCCTTCAGGTTTTTTCTCTCTTTAATCTGTGCCTAATGATGATATTTTAGCAATTAATATTTTAAACTCATCATATCGTGACTCTCATTAATTAATCACAAGCTAGTTTTTTAACTTCCCAACCTATGGTTACCTTGCTAACTCTGATTACTTGCTGCAGCTTATATCCAAGTACGTGGTGATCATAAGGTACCCATCAAGGAGGCTCCGGATGCTCTTTGTTTAATATGCGCGATAAAATGGCAACAAAATAGAATGGGTTGTGCAAGGTGCGTTTTTGTTGTCCTATATGTGCTATAATATCCTCCGGTGGGGACAGGTACATGGAATGGTATGATACCCAACTGAAGATGATAGTTGAGCGGACTGAGCACCAATTAATAGTAGGTCATCCAGATCAAGTCTCACGGATAGAGCATATAAATGTTCAAAATATAAAAATAATAGTTTTAGTTATAATTAAATTTCTTGTAACGGTCGTAGTTAAATTCTGCTGCTCTAGAATATGTGAAAGACGTAAAACTTGGTTAGACCGTGTTTAGTTATCCTAAAACTTATCCATCGTTCATTAAATTTCCATATAGCACAATCCGGCGATTTGTTGCGACAGCAGCTCCCGGGTTTTATTTATGCCGGTGTTCTGAAGTTCGTGATCCACGCCAGCCGAGTATGGGTCCAGCTACAGGCGGTAGCAATTGACGGTTTCTTTGAGCAATGATAGCAGTTCGACTTTCTTCAAGCCCCATGTTTTGTGACTTGGTCGGGAAGTAAAGTAGGAAGTGATGGTGTTGCCTGCTTTTTAGTATTTGCAGAGAGGGTATGCAAGAATCTTTTCATTCGATGGCTCGGGCCTCGGTGGTCAAATGAATAGCATCTCCACAAGCTCAGAAAAGAAAATACAAGATTGACTGGCTCAAACAACTGGCAGCAGTCTTTGTGCTCCATGTTCAACAAAGCCAGTCTCAAATCCTCGCTTGCGCAATACGTTGCAACAGAAGGAACCATGTCATGTGATAACGAATCTTGAGTTCCATAAATATGTTGTCAACCATCTTATAATCGAATGGAGATTTGGCACAGCATAAGGAAAAAAAGGGTATTTTCGGACATGTAACATAGTCTGCTTATTTAGACAGTACTATAAGAAATAATTTCCATCTACGTATAAAGGAAGCCCTGTAAAACATTGGTACTCGTTCAGGCAATATACAAGATACATTTCAGATATAAGGTTAAGTAATTATATTGCCATAAAAATGAAAAATAACTACAATTTGGACCGCCACTCTGTAATCTCAACAGATTGGTTATGCTGAAACTTACGATTTCTGTAAGAAATCAAACATTGCTGTCTCCATTTTTCTCAAGCTTCTCGTAAGATTTTCTTGAAACCTGCAAAAATAAGTTGTTAGTAATAGGCAAAAGCTAATAATTCAAGAAAATCAACCATTATCAACTAAAGGAAAGACGATTTGTTTTCTTAAGTAAAGGCATCTTGAATATAAGGTTGATGCTAAAATTTATAACAGTAATTTGATATAATCAAGAAAGGAAGTAAATTCAATTATTTCTTTATTCAACAGCAAATAATACATAAGAACGAAAGACGAGAGAGATCTTCAGTTTCATATCGAATTGAAGTACATGAATTCCTTTTAAAACAAGTGATTACCCAAAGATCTTGATAAAGATCCTAAGTAGTTAAACTAAATAACATCTGCCTTAAAAATTAAATTGATTCTTCATAAAAGTTCAATATCAACATTAGTGTAAAGAAAGGCGAATCATACTCGATGATGAGGCATTTCAAAAATTAAATTGATTCTTCATAAAACAAGTGATTACCCGATGATGAGGCATTTCAAAAATTGAACTTTAGATCCCTCACACCCATACCACTAGGCCTTAACAGCAGACAACTACAAAATCAATTAATATATATTAGTTAATATATATTTATTTAATAATTTTAAAAATATTAATTTTAAAAATAAAAACTTATAATTTATGAATATTGTATATTATTACATTTGTAATTTAAAAAGTTAGTGTCTACTTTTATACATTCATATAAAATATAAATTTAACTATTTTCTAGTTGCATCAAAAAGTTTGTGATTGTACTATTTAATAATTTAACATTTTAATATGCATATAATTGTTAACAAATGATTTTAATTATTATACAATATTCCTTCCTCCACTAGCAATTTGTTCTCATGACAAATAGTACTATTTTTGATCCTCCAACACAATACTTTCCCAACCTGCACCACATGCATTGCACTCCCACACAGGGCTGACTCTGCTAGTAGATGCTTTCAACACAATTTTTGGCTTAGCAAATGCTTGATTATGCATATTCACACAACTCCTCTACAATGTAAAAGCCTTACATTCAAAGCACAATTATGTTCCTCTCCACCAAATAAATTTTAAAATCTATAAGAAACTTATTCACTCAAATAGAATATTGCAAGATGATATTCTATGTGAAGTATCGTTCAATGTGAAGCAAGAGGATCAACCTCTCTTAAAATATTACCCCATGCTTTACACAATTTCCACGATCACAAATGTCATCTAGATTGTCAAGTATGAGTGACCTTTCAGTTTAACACAAGGTTTGAAGATCCAGTCTAAGGCCATGTTCGGTAGGATAGAATCCACCGTGGATTGGACTGGTACATATCGATCGGACCAGATGAAATCCAAGTGGCACCGTATAGAGCATCAAAAGAAAAAGGAAGAAGAGGAAGAGAGAAAAACTTGCTCGCCGTCTGCCTTGCATCCTCTCCTTCCTCTCTTCTCCTCCTCTTTCTTCTTCCTTCTCCTTATTCTCCTTCTCGTGCTCTATTTCGCTACTTTGCCACTTGATTCCGCTACTCCGCAACGTTGGTCCGGTCCGGACCTTCATCCAACCAGTCCATACCAAGAAAATCAGCTGATTCGAACTGGTTTTCAAAACCTTGGTCTAACATTATTACTACTTGATCCCTCATTGAGACTATGACTACTTGAATAACTTCCTTATCTTCTCTAGGTTCATTTAGGTTCTTGATCTATGAATCTCCTATCATGTTTAGAAATTCGTTTAGTAGTTTATCTCTAATACTATATTACCACTTATCTCTCTTGCTGATAGCTCATTTGTTCCTAAGCATGATGGTGGTATGTTACATACTTCTACCATCACTTTTGATCATATTCATGTGATAAACTTTCTTGATAGTCTATTGTTCACATAATCTTTTCATAACTCCAAGACTAAAACAACAATTGACGAGGACATTGAGTCTAGTATACTAGATCCATAGTCCATACAATGTTGAGTATCCTTGTTTAGATCACATTATCTTTTCAAAACCTAAAGAGGAAGACAATAATTGTTTCTCATTATGATGTTCCTGATTTGTCTTCCATCACCCTCTCATATACTAGTGGCATTGCATCTTAATAATCTCTCCGCTCATATCATCCAGTAGTGTCTTCACCATATTTTCTATTGCATCTTAATCATCTCTCCGCTTGTATCATCCAGTAGTTTGTCTTCACCATATTTTCTAAGTGCGTCTTTGAGGTTTATCAACTACATTGTATATATGGTCTTTGTAGTGTTACTAAATGTAGTAGTATTCCTTTTCAGTTGGTCGACATCAACTAATTTTTAGCATTTGTCACTTATATTATTAACTATTCTCATATAATATAATATTATCTCATTAAGAAAAAATATGAGGTCTTTGACTTTTCAAAAAAGATAATGGAACAAATAACCAGTTTGATCTTTTTTTATAAAATTCTTCATATAGATTATGTGGTTAAGTACATGCAATCTTCCCTCACTATTTTTTGCAAGTCTCATGGCATCATGACACCCATCATGTTACTTGTCTATATATGTGGAAGCAAAATGAGTTTGCAAAAAAAAAAGAAAGAACCATGACTTCCTAGACGTGACATATCTATGTTATTTCACATCAACATATCCAGATCATTTTGGAATGATAATAGTATGATGACATGCCATCTAATTAATTAGGTATTATCCTCTTGTCCTTCATATCAGTCTCTTTTCTCTTCACTATATGATACTTTTTTTTACTTCCTCTAAGTTTTTGATTGATAATGTTTTATTTATATTTTCTCTTCACTATCATCGTCCTTGCTATGACCTTAACACACACCAATATCTGTCTCCAATATTACTTTCTTTGAGTATGTTTTCATTACTCTAATATTAGATGGTTGTCTGATGAGTTTGTACCTACCTTGTTTGTCTCTCCTTCATATCCTACTCCTGGCATTATTACTCTCACCATCCTCTCCTACTTTGTGGGTATACAACACGTGAACATGATGACTAGAATCGTTAATTCTTACATTTTGGCATAGGTCTTTTACTATACGACCTTTAGCTACCCATAACTCTTATGTAGTATGACGAATCTTATTTCTCATATGATTGTCTATCTCTTTTTTGATGATCTTCTCTCCTTATTTGCTACCTTTGTGCCTTAAAATATTCAGAAAACTATTTTGGATTGTAACAAAAATGACAATGGATGAAAGAAGACAACTACCATATCTTGTACACTTGGGAGCTTCTTATTGCTTATAGATGAGTGTTTACTGTGAAACACAAATGGCTCTATTGATCAATACATGTGACTATTTATATGATGTAGTTCCTTTTGCATTATTATTGTTGCCCTTTATGCTGATAATATTCTTCATACAATGAGTGATATGCAAAGACATCTCTGAAGTTAAAAGTTTCTTACAGATCAAATTGTCATGAAGAAGCTAGGAAAACTCAATTTTTAGGCAATGATTTTGTTTATGGTAGTCAAGGAATTTCCTGTTTCAGAAAAAGCATACCATTGCATTTTTGAAGAAACTAGGCCTTTTGGATTCAAGCACATTGAATCACCAAATATTGCTCAATCAGAAAACTTTAATGACAGTTCAACATATGTTGAAGCTCATGAACATTGTTGGCTTCTTAGAAAACTTTTTGTCATACTCCCTCATAATATTTCCTATGTTGGTGGTCTATCAATTCATATGAAACCTCAAACGCTACCTCTAAGATGTTGTCTCAACTCTCAAGTATTCTACACTATATAAAGGTGCTATAGGTAAGTCTTCTTATAAAACAAAAATATTTAAAGGTAAAGGCTTTTTTTTACATCGACTATATCGATGGTTTAGATGACAAGGCCAACCTCTAGGTTTTGTACTAAAATTGAAGGACATTTGATCACATAAAGAAAATGAGAAGCAAAAAATATAGTTGCACTATCTAGTTTACAAGTAGAGTAGATTCCTATGGCTTACACTAATGAGATGATGTAGTTTTGTACTAACTTTGGTTTCATTCAAGTAGAGTCAATAGTCATATACTATGACAATCAAGTAGCTATTATATTTCTAGTAATTTAGTTTGTCATGAAATAGTTGAGCACATTGAATTGACTATTACTATATTAGAGGAACTATAATGACTAAGAAGATTACAGATTTCCTCAATTAATTTATTGCTTTCCACGTAGCACGTTAAGTGTTATAAGCAATTTATTTTTTTAATAATAAATCAATCACAACTGGCAGATCCCCTCCCGGAAATCTCAAACCTACACTAGAGTGGCCCGTGACCGGTTAGGATTGCACTGGCCCAGCACTCTACAAGTCCTCATACCCCATGTGCGCGAAGGGTTCGGCATATTGACATAAATACTGCCCCTCGGACACATTTACATCTCTCACACGTGCGTCAAAGTGTCAAAGACTCTAAGACCACTTTACGCTCACAGAATGTCCATGGCTCACGTTCCTCTCTCTATGCTACCGAGATAAGGCACCGGTGCAGTCTTAATCAACCACAAGGGGACGGTGTCGAACACCTTCGAGGGTGCCAGCACACATGTATAAGAATTTGCAGCAAGCGAGACGCTTTGAGGGTGTTGGTGCGTCTTGAGCAAGCACTTACCAATCAAACACAACCCGCACTACACATATGCGGGCAAATCAAGCAAAGAACTATCCGGACGAAATGTCACACGAAGTGCAGATGAAATGTCACACGAAGTCCGGACGGTGGATAAAAACCCCTATTCACTACTACATGATAAAACTGTCCTACTACCATTACACAATAGATTTAGAGGAGAGTTTACCCTTGTAGCGTGCCACCACTCCATAAGCCTAGCCCACCGAGATTCTCCAAAGGCTGCATCAAAAGGTCTGGTCAGAGTCAGAGCGAGACACGTGGACGAACACGCGCAAAGCCCCTATTCCTCCCCTTTTACCATTTCAGCCACTCATCCCGAACAGGGACTCATGTCCCGAGAACAAGGGATGTTCCTCTTTTGAAGTCCGTTGCAGGCCGGCCACTGGACCCACACCAGAAGGTTCGTCGCTGCTGACAAGAAGAACCCAGTGGAAGCACTGCTCACGTGAAATCGGAGATTCTGATCTCTCTCCTGCGCCTGGATGCCATCGTCGGAGGAGATGGTCTCCTCCCTACCTTAAAGGGCTGGGAAGATCTGGAAGCTCACATCGACGAGTTCGTGGCCAAAGAAAACGATGCTCTGTTCCCATATCTCAAATCGTCATCGCTAGACCTTACCCGAGCTCTCGAAAATGCTCGATAGACAACAACCCTCGACGAGGATGGAAATGGAAATCCATCCTCGTCGCCATGAGAGCGGCAATCTCCAACATCGAACGGCTAGAGATTACACGTCCACTAGGGTAGAGATTCCCTGGGCTCGTCCGCGTCAGATATGACATGGATTCCATACCCAATCGCCGCAGCCTTCACCGCCTCACTAGATCGAACTGTCAGTGACCTTCCAAATCCGGCGCCTGCCCTCCAGCTAGCTTGATCAACTGTGGCAACAAGCACACACAACCATGGGAAGAAGAACAAGGGAGTTTTCCCCCATCCATTCACGCAAGCGTGAACCGAACCGGCTGAACCGAGTTTGGTTCGGCCAGGTCTGGTTCAAGCCAATTTGGGCTGATTAAGCCACAAATAGGTTATGTGTCGACTCTCTTCGTCGCGCTCGCTTGCGCTAAAGGGTTCGGAGTCCATGGGTCGAGTCGGACACCCACATTCACGTGTGAACCCACGCTCCATGGTTCAACTCGACTCTCGCCAGACTTGTGTCAACCTCAGTGACATAATCGCACGCTCGAGTTGTCCAATGCGACTGACTGATGAGGGTCAGTCAGTCTCGATATGTTTTGGGATTTGTGCTAAATCTCAGGAGTATCACACTAAGCATGATTAACACCTATATAAGCTTGAAAAGCAAAGTTTGAATTAAATGACAAAATAGGTACCACCACATATTATAATTAGAATGCGTAGACAGCATATTTTTGTATTTCTCAAATCTCATATAAATGTATTTCACCTCTTGATTTGAATGAAAAAAATAAGATTAAATCCATTCAACTAGGCATAACAAACAAAATCATTCACAAATCAATGATCTAAACTATGTGGATTTAACATTGCATCCACCACAA
Organism: Costus lasius; assembly: GCA_027563935.2. Lineage (NCBI taxonomy): Eukaryota > Viridiplantae > Streptophyta > Magnoliopsida > Zingiberales > Costaceae > Costus > Costus lasius. The sequence continues at coordinate 142,994,449 of CM050447.1, read as the reverse complement.
TGAAAGAAGAATGTTACCATCCCTCTGAGGTACTCAGCTAGCTGGAAAATGGCATTGTTTTTAGGACAAGGACTAGGTGGTCGAAGACAAAGCATCAATGCTGATAATAATGATTGCTTTTTAGAATACAAATTTGTCGTGGGCATGAAAGTGAAGGAATTAATAAATGTACAAACATGGGAGAGCTTTTGGCCAATTGATCGGTGGGGATGGAGGGGGGCAAGGCTAAATTTAATTTGGACAAGGATGAGTTTAGTCGGTACAAGTGGTTTTTTTATCTTTCCAGTGCCCAATTGAAATTTGTTGTTTAGAGTGATAATGGATTTTATTTGATTGGTTTTGGCGATGTTCACTTTGTTGCTTTTGTTGCTCATGCTGAGGCAACAACTGTCAAAAATGCTTTACGTTCGGCTTTCCAAAGTACTCATAACTAAATTATATTGTTGTACTATGATTGCCTACCATTTGTCAATTGGACAAATGGATTGATTGGTCATTCTTGAGAACTTTAGATGATGTTACTAAAAAAAAGAACTCAGTTTTTATGCAAACATGTGATCCGAACAAACAATCTTGAGGCTGATTGGTAAGTGAAATTTGCTATATGAGCTCAAATAGATACAATGTATTGGTCGGGGATAAGCATGACCTGCTAAGATCATTTGTGTACATGGGATCCTTTGATATCTCCAATAAGTTTATGTTTTCTGGGAAAAAAATTGATCCAGACTACATTACCCATAAGTAATCCTTTACCCAGCAAGAGAATTCTTTGACAGAAGTTTTCAAATTAAACTGGAGATCGACATGGTTAATAATAATCTACCTTAAGCTCAGATTAAAAAAAATCCAAATAAGATTTCTGAAATTAGCAACAGCTACTAAAGGATTAGCACAACGGGAGACTTTAGAACAACAAAAGATTTCACTTACTCGAAGTGGAGATGGTGAGTTCTGCCCAGAACTTGTACGATTAGCAGGTGAACTTGGTAATGACTTTACAGGAGAACCTAAATTTGCTGGTGCCGGACCAGGAACTCCGGCATGCTGAGAAAGTGGCGAACGAAGGACAGAAGTTTCCTGATAGGGAGATAGTGGGGAGGCTGTAGGAGTTCGACGTTGAAACTGAGAGATGGATGCAATACCAGATGCCCTCGGTGATGACCTTCTTGTAGGTAACATGTTTATCTTGATCCTATAAAAGATTCAGTCATTAAATCTTTACAAGGCAATCTAAAAAGCGGAATAATGAAAATAATGCACAGACATAACATACTTGTTGTGAACGTCAACATACTCATCTGTCTCATCCAATATTTCTTCCTACAAAACAGGGCAATTATCAGCTGTAGCTTGAAAAATGGGATAGGTATCAAAATAATAAAATTTGCAGATGTACAAAGTCAAAGTCATAAAAAGCCGAGTGATACAATTGTCACTGCCGTATTATGCATATTTTAAACCATGTCTGAGAGCAAAAAGTTTTCATTGTCAAATTCAGAATCAATGCTAGCAGAACAGAAATAGTAAAATGGAAAGAAAAATTGCAGCCATGACATGGTCATAAACTTCTTGCACTAATTTAGAGGAGATAAATTAGTCGCTCTACAAGCTTAACAAAAGTTTCTATAAGTAATAATAAACAATCCCCCAAAAATTCAATGAAAAATAACCAAACTGACTCTAGGTTCTCCTAAATGAACATATTGTTTCCTTGATTATGATGGTTCATGTTAGACACTATTACAGTAGAGAGATATAGAGAGAGGAGAGGAGTTAGGAAACCCTAAAAGAGCTCCATTATACTAATTCTCCTTCTTTAATTACATAATAGATGCAAACTTCATATACAGAGGGATTGAGTCCATGAAATAATAATAGTTTAATTATTACTTAATATATATAATACTATTTATAATATTATTAATTCTAACCCTAACTCTTACGGTCTTACCTATTCTAATACTCCTCATCAAGCCGGAACGTACCTGACAATTATGTACCGCTTACATAAAAAATAATTTTGTAATAAAAAGGATGACGATATAGTTTAAACGAAAAGTAGACGGCTGCAATAGGCTTCGCAAGCAGTAGAAGCAACATTAGGTGGGACTGGGTGGCGCAAGCATCGCCATCGGTAGAAGGTATCGCCAAGAAAAGACTATGTAACGTGTCACGCATCGCTAGCAGTAAAGGGCAGCATAAGGCATCACAAGCAAAAGTAGTAGATGGCATAAGAAAGGTTTAAAAAACCGATCCGAGATATGGTACTGATCTATCCTCGGACTAGTATGATACTGGTCAATACTATATATATATATATATACTTAATTAATCGGTATCAACCATGTACCGGTAGTCCGATACTAGTTCATGGTCGAACTCATATATACTGCCATACTGGGCGGTACAAAACAAATTTTTATTCCTTTGGCGCAAGGCATTGCCAGGGTACAGATGCAGAATACCTTTAGTACAGTGAATGAACAGTATCATGAATAGTAGCCGCTGTAGGGAAATAAAACAATTGAGAGAGGTGACTAGGGTTTAAAAAACCATCTCTAATACTATATTAGAGTAGAGAGCAAGAGAGAAAAAAACTAAAAGAGTTACAATGTATTAATTAATTACATAATAGATGCAACCTTACTAAGTATATGAAATAATAATATTTTAATTATTACTTTTTATATATATATATATATATATATATATATATATATAATATTATCTCTAATATTACTAATTATAGCCCTAACTATTACTAATTCTAACAAACACAATAGCTCTTACAAAAGTTCCGTGCCCAACCCATTAGCTCTAAATAACTGGAAAAGGGCACAAAGAATTTACATTGTGTTTCCTTGGAGGGGAAAGTGGAAGACAAAAAGAGCCATTTCCTTGGAGGGAAAAATGAAAATGAAGGAAATGTGGAGGGACCAAAACTTTTTTTTTTCTCTCATTTTGTCTCCCGCCCAAATTGGGTGGAAAACTCAAAGGAACAAATCGTTCCTCTTCCTCCCGTCAACTCCACTCGCCCGCTGTCACTATCCACGCTCGCCTGTCATCGCCGTCGCTATCTGTTGCCCTCCAGCCGCAGCATGCCCTCATTGCCATCGCCCTCCAGCAGCAGCATGCCCTCGTCGTCGCCCATCCTCCAGCCATAGTACACCTCGTTGTCGCCCTTCCTCCAACCGTCGTTGCCCTCGTGCGGCAGCACTCCCTTGCCGTCGCCCTTCCTTCCGCCACCGTTGCCCTCGTGCCATAGCACATCCTCACCATGCCCTCCAGCCGTAGCACGTCCTCACCATCGCCCTTCCTTCAACCGTTGTTGCCCTCATGCCGCAACATGCGCTCGCCGCTACCCTTCCTCCAACCACTATTGCCCTCATGCCACAACACTCCCTCGCTGTCGTCCTTCCTCCCGCTGCCATTGCCCTCATGCCGTAGCACGCCCTTGCCGTCGCCCTTCCTCCAACCGCAGCACGCCCTCGCCATCACCCTTCCTCCAGCCGCTATTGCCCTCCAACAGCGGTACGCCCTCACCGTCGCCGTCCTTCGCCACCATTTTCCTCCGGCTGCAGCATGCGCTCACTGTCGCCGTTGCTCCCTAACCATCGGAAGAAACGAAAATTTAATCACGTGATTTTCATGTGAGTAATTTTTCTCCCCTCCCATATTTCCTTCACTCTCATGTATCTTTCCCCTCCTGTTTTCTTTCCTTACAAGGAAACACATTGTCAGTTTTAACATTATTCAATCAAAACTGAGCTATAGTCTACTAATGCTTAAAACAGCACAAAAAATGATTCAGAAGAGCACAAAAGTGACAAGGAGTTTTCCAGCTTTATGCATGCCAGATTTATTGCTCCGAGCTAGTCCAACACTGAAAGTTGAAAAGGACCAAATAATTTGTCGTCAGATGACTCAAATCATTCTGCTTGTACTAAAATCAAGAGCACATGGTATTCTATTGATCCTTGATACCGTCAAGAGAGTTTGTCATTTTATTTCTTGAGGAATTCGTTTGTTAAGAGCTCTTAACCAGACATCTTAGGCTCTTAGCCCAATCCATTAATACCAGACAAACTAATCTGGTATTGTCTAAGTTTCTCATTCTGTAAATTGAAATCGTGATACAACTTACAATTAGATCAGACGTACATTGGATTAGATCAGATCAGACAATGGCATGATCCCATTCTTGATTTATTTGTACTTTATCCACTGCTAGAATATGATCTAAACCAAGGGACAATAGAACCTTATGTTAGTCATTGTTACGTGACCAGAGAAACACAAGCAAGATGCAATATTTCCTAAGGAAGATGATAACAACCTCAACCGGAAGAACCGGCGAGAAACAACGTTAGGGTTTTCCTAAGCAAAGACAATACAAGATAAGATCCCTCTCTCCTTTTCAGCCCCCTTTTTAAACCCTCACACCCTTTCCCATCACACCCTTTCCCCTCGCACTCTTTCCCTTCACACCCTTTCCCTTCACACCCTTTTCCCTCGCACCCTTTTCCTTCACACCTTTTTCCCTCGCACCCTTTTCCTTCACACCCTTTCCCTAATACAGCATTCACTCCCCCTCTGCCCCTTGGGCTGCCATAATCCCTGAACCGGGCCCAGGTCTGGTTAGACGGGTATAGACCCGTCAAGTGGGTGACTGAACCGGTTCAGTTGCAATATGAATCGGTTCAGTAACAATACCTCCCTCCTAAAGAGCAGCCTTGTCCCCAAGGCTGGGGACAAGGCTGCGGAGTCCATCCGGAAACTGAGCACGCATGATGTCAACATCCTCCCACGTGGCGTCGTCTTCTGGCTTATTAATCCAGCAAATGAGCCATTGTTGCACCTGTTCCGTCCCTCGTAAAATCGTCCGAGTAGCAAGAATGGCGTCCAGGGTGCACTGGGAAGAAAGCTCGGTATCAAGATCACCCGGAAAAACAGTGTTAGCCACACCGGTCCCAATAGCTCTTATAAGCTGTGAAGCATGGAAAACAGGATGAATGCATGATGTCGGGGTAGCTCCACCTGATAGGCCACCGCCAACGCGCTGACTGATACGGAGAGGCCCATAATATCGTGCTGCCAGCTTCTGATTAACCCTTCGAGCTACCGACTGTTGACGATGAGGACGAAGTTTGATGAAAACAAAATCACCAAGTTTGAAACTGACATCCTTCCTATGAACATTAGCAAATTTAATCATTCGTTGTTGAGCCCGATAAAGGTTATACTTGAGCTGTTTTAATATCTCGTCCCTGTCCAACAAAGCTCGCTCTACGGCATCAACAGCGGATTCTCCCAACACATAGCGATGCAGGGTAGGAGGACGTCGGCCATAAACAACCTCGAATGGTGTCATTCCAGTAGCTGTCTGGAAACTAGTGTTATACCAGTACTCCACCCAATGTAACCGTGCAACCCATTCCTTAGGTTGCTCGGACGCAAAACATCGCAAATAAGTTTTCAGACATCTATTCAACACCTCGGACTGCCCATCTGTCTCGGGGTGATACGCTGAGCTCATACGCAACAGGGTTCCTTGTAGGCGAAAAAGTTCTAACCAAAACTTACTGATAAACACTGGGTCTCTGTCGCTGACTATAGAAGTAGGTACCCCATGATGTCCGACTATCTCTTTAACGAAAACCTCGGCAACGGAAAATGCAGAATAGGGGTGTTTGAGGGCACAAAAGTGGCCGTATTTGGATAGTCTATCAACCACGACGAGAATGACATCTGTCCCTTTGGAGCACGGCAACCCTGTGATGAAGTCTAGGGCTATGTCATCCCAAATGCAGTTCGGAATAGGTAAAGGCTATAGTAAGCCTGCCGGGGAAGTGGTTTGGTATTTTTGTCGCTGACAAACGGAACACTCTGCCACGGCCCGATAAATATCCTTCTTCATGCTGATCCAGTACACATTGTCAGCTATTCTGCGGTAAGTGCGGTAGGCCCCGGAGTGTCCCCCCATGGGTGTACTATGGCACTCCTGGAAGATGGTTTGCACCCAGTTAGAATGTGCTGGTAACACAATTCGCCCTTTGTAGAATAGGTGTCCTGTGCGCAGTTCGAAAGGCGTGGCCTTAGTCGGATCTTGTCGCAATTCAGTTATAATCTTACTTAGAGCAGGGTCTTTGGCCACGGCTTCTTGGATCTGATTGCTATCCAGCCAAACGGGTACTGATAGGGCGTTCAAAACCGCCTGCTCGGGTAACCTAGACAATGCATCTGCTGCTCTATTGTCGTTCCCATGTTTGTAGTGAACCTCCATGTCATAGCCCAACAGCTTAGCCAGCAAATTTTGTTGATCAGGAGTAGTAATGCGTTGCTCCAATATGTCTCAAAGCTTTTTGATCTGTTAAAACTTTGAACCTCTGTCCTAACAGGTATGGTTGCCAATGTTGAACGAATAAGACTAAAGCCATGAGCTCTTTTTTATACGTGGATTTGACCAAATTTCCATCAGAAAGGGCCTTGCTAAAATATGCTATCGGCTTCCCATGCTGCATCAGTACCGCGGCAATCCTCTTGCCCGAGGCATCACATTCAATAACAAACTCCTGGGTGAAATCTGGTAGGGCTAACACCGGGGTTGTTGTCATCACTTCCTTTAATTTCTCAGAAGCCTCCTGCGCTCCTCCATCCCAACGAAACCCCTCTTTTTTAAGGAGATTGGTAAGTGGTTTAGCTATCTTACCGTAATCCTTCACAAACCGCCGGTAATACCCGATGAGCCCTAAGAATCCGCACACCTGCTTCACTGCGGTTGGGACAGGCCATTGTCTTACGCTGCTTATCTTCCTTGGGTCCATCGCGACACCACCCGGTTGGATAATGTGCCCCAGATACTCCACCTGCGTCTGCCCAAAATTACACTTGGACTTGTTTGCCACCAACAGGTTATCTCTCAGCACTTCCAACGTCCTTTTTAAATGACCCATGTGCTGCTCCCAAGTGTTGCTATAGATTAAGATATCATCAAAAAATACAAGAATAAACTTACGAAGATAGGGTCGGAAAGCCTCATTCATTACTGCCTGAAAAGTCGCGGGGGCATTTTTCAGGCCAAACATCATGACCTAAAACTCGTAATGACCGGAGTGGGTTCGAAACGGTATCTTGTGGATGTCCTCTGGCTTGACTCTGATATGATGATACCCCGAGCGTAAATCAACTTTGGAGAAATATTCTGCCCCGCGCAGCTCATCAATCAATTCCTCAATTACCGGGATTGGGTACTTATCGGCCACCGTGATGCTGTTGAGCGCGCGATAGTCCACACAAAATCTCCAGCTGCCATCCTTCTTGCGAACCAGAATCACCGGACAGGAGTATGGGCTCGAGCTCGGTCGAATGACTCCGACTACTAACATTTGTTGTACCAGGCGCTCAATATCATCCTTCTGGTGGTGAGCATACCGATAGGGTCGTACCCGCACTGGCCCTTCACCGTTTTGAATATCAATCGCGTGTTTGCATCCTCGTTCTGGGGGAAATACCATAGCTTCTGAAAATATCTTTGCAAACGAGTGTAGCATAATTTGCAATTGTTGGTCCTGTGTCGGCGTCAGTACTCTTCGCCCCTTTCGTCTCCAGAGCGAAATGCTTTCTCATACATACCACAGCCCAAAACTCCGCATCTGCTCCACATCGTATTCCTTTAAGTGAGATCGAAGAACGTGTTAAGGACGAGTCTCCTTGGATGACACACTCCTGCCCATCCTGTGGTATTTTCATGTATTTCTGCCCCCAATCAACCCTGACTTCGCCCAAAGTCTCCAACCAAGCCATCCCAAGTATCATATCTACTCCTCCTAGACTGAATAAGTAAGCATGTAACAGGGTGCAGTATTCACCCAGCTCCACCGCCAACCATTCGCATTTACCTTGTGTTGCGACCCGCCCGCCATCACCCAAGCTAACCTTGTAAGTGGGTGTCGGTGTAATCGGCCAGCCTTGCTCTTGAGCCAGACGAGCTGAAATAAAATTATGGCTAGCGCCACTGTCAATGAGTATAATAGTAGGAACACCATTGATGGTTCCTCGGAGCTTCATAGTGCGCGGACCCGAGAGACCGCCCATCGAAGATAAAGACAGCTCCATAACGTTACATGAGGAGTTCTCTAGGTCCCCTTCTCCCTTTTCCATTTCAGCCGGTACCCGTACTCCTGCTTCGCCGTCTACCTCCAGAGCCTCGTCGTCTTCTGCTAACAACGTGATGCGCAGGCTCTTATTTCCACATTGGTGCATAGGGTGGTATGGCTGGTCACATCTGAAACACAACCTCTTCTCTCTTTTGTTAACGTAATCCTAGTATGGCATAGCTCTCCCACCTCTCAAACGATCTCCCTACGCTACACCCCCTGTCGAAGAACGGACCTGGCTACCATCCTTGGATAGGGTGCGTTGAGCCCCATCTCCTCTAGTTACTTCTGGTACTCCATATTGATTACCGCCCCCAGTCCTGGGGGCATATTGCGACTGTGTTGTGGTAGACCAAGCAGGTTTGCTAGATGTAAATCCTTCAATTCCAAACAAACTCCTTCCTGATGCAACAACAGACGCGGTACGCGGTTTCAGTCCTTCCCCGTTCGAAATCCCCCTCTCAATGACGTGGGCGAAGGTCATAGCACGTAGAATGGTGCTTGGGGAAAATGCTCGAACGCTTTCTCTTAATTCTGGTCTCAAGCCCTTTAAAAAGAAACCCAAATATTGCTGCTCAGTAAGGTCAGGAATCTGCGAAACTATTTCCTCATATGCTGTTATAAACTCTGTCACTGTCCGGGGGCCCTGTTCAAGAGCCGCCAGCCGCTCATATGCGTTGGTGGCTGGGTACTCGCTGTACCGCTGTGCCAACTCCGCCTTTAATCCCTCCCAAGTGAGATTTGGAACTCGCCGCCTCACCTAACGGAACCACTGATTTGTAGGACCCTCCATACTGATAAAAACTAAGGGTATCTTGTAGTCCTCGGATGTACTTTGGATATCAAAATATTGTTCTGCCCTGGCTATCCATCCTACCGGGTCATTTCCATCGAAAGCAAGCAATTCCACGCGTTTGTGCATCAATCGACGGTCCTCACTCCACATTGATTCACGATCACCCTCTCCGCCTGTTCGGCCACCACCATAACGCCTCGCCTCATTATGTAGTGCTGGGGGCTGTTGGCCCACACCCAGATCTCCTGACGACCAACATTCCTCACACATACGAGGTGGGCGGTAAGGCTCTTGTCGACCATCTGGAACCTCCATTACTTCCTCTAGGCCCCGGTTACCCCGCGATCCCCCTGCCACGGAATGATTCGTCGTATGCTCCGTTCTCCTATCCCGTGTCATATCTGTCAACAAATTGCGTATCTCCACGATCTCTTCCCGATGTTGGCGGTGTTCATCTAAAGCCTTTCGCCTCTCCTCATCCAAAGCCAGAACGTCCAGCCTCCGATCTTCTCCGGCGGTTTGCAAATCCGCTTGCATAGCTGCCATTGTCACTTGTAGATCTACCAGGGACTTTTCCAAATTTTCCAAGCGAGTCTCACTCCTCGTCGACGCAATCTTCTGTGGCAACCCTCAGAATCGTACGTGCCGGCTGTACGTTGCTTCCGCCACTCGTGCCACCGTCACAACGACGGCATCTGTTACTCCACCGTGTGGATTTTTCCTCTCGTGATCCGGCAGGTCGGACCAAGTTGTTACGTGACCAAAGAAACACAAGCAAGATGCAATATTTCCTAAGGAAGATGATAGCAACCTCAATCGGAAGAACCGGCAAGAAACAACGTTAGGGTTTTCCTAAGCAAAGACAATACAAGATAAGATCCCTCTCTCCTTTCCAGCCCCCTTTTTAAACCCTCACACCCTTTCCCATCACACTCTTTCCCCTCACACCCTTTCCCCTCACACCCTTTCCCTTCACACCCTTTTCCATCGCACCCTTTTCCTTCACACCCTTTCCCTAATACAACATTCACTCCCCCTCTGCCCCTTGGGCTGCCATAATCCCTGAACCAGGCCCAGGTCTGGTTCGACGGGTATAGACCCGCCAAGTGGGTGACTGAACCGGTTCAGTTGCAATATGAATTGGTTCAGTAACCGTCATCAATGTTGCCATCCTTCATCCCCTCATATAACCCACTGCCACGAATTTACAAACTGCTGAGAGCAGGACAAAATCTGTAATTGTTTTCTTTTCAACAAGGTATTCTGCAATTCTAAGATGAAAATATTGCAGTAAGCATGTCCAAAGATGGATATCTATCCATTGTAAAATCCATTGGCAGTTTACTTGTAATTAGAAAGACAACAAAGAAAAAAGCGAAGAGGAAAAATAGCTCAATAGAGCTAATGGAATGTGAATTTATGCGCTTAGTTACTGAGCATTCAAAGCACAAAAATCATTGTATGAGAATTATGCACATAAATTGATAGAAAACCTACCTGTAGCAACTCCTCCATAACATCTTCCATTGTTATAATCCCAACCACTTCTTCATCTAATGAATAGCTTGGAAGTGTATCAGCATTAACATCAAGGATATTATCATGCCGCACTCGTTCTGATTTCTTGACCTGTGAGCGTGCATCTCCATGCTTGTCCATGTTGCTTCTCTTCACAGGGCTGTGAAATCCCTGAATACTATTATTCACAGGGGATGCACTGGTAATGCTAGCCAAATGCTCAGTCACAACTGACTGAGATCCATCTCCTGGAACATCAGGAATCACTTCCTTGGAATATACAAATAGGAAGTTTTCACTATATTCAAGGGATTTCAAATATTATGCGATCTAAGACTTAGTTATCTGAAATAATATTTATTAAACAAATAACGAGATGGAATCATAATTCATACGAGATATGCCCCGAGCTTCGTTGTGATTCCTACTCTGGTCTAGTATGTTGTCTGACACATTTGTCTTGTTCTTTTCTGTTGGTGCATCATTGTCTTTTATGTGTTTAATAACCACAGCCATGTGACTGTGTCCTTTCTGAAATTCATTCAGTATGTCATAGAGAGGCAAATCATCATGGACCCTGCAAATAGCTAGCGTTACTAATCACATAAACCAAGAGCGAAACAAGAAATCCAGAATAAAAAAGATAACTAAGTTTATTAATGCATACAAAAGAACTGTCAAAGTTGGAATAGTGACAAATGTAAAATGTCACATAAGATAATCATCTTAAAGCAAAAAAATCAATTTTTTTGCAAGAAGGAAATTGGTGGTGGTGAAGGTGGAATTTGATCCTAGGACCTTGAGATCAACAATTAAAATATTTACTAGTTGAACAAACTATCACTTTCTAAATAATTACATTTAACATGGTATAGAATTGTTGGTACTCTTTACTACTTCACTGAATCCATGGAAAAGGACTGTATTTATGTTCCTCAGATTCCTAAATTTCTATTCTCACCTCTTCAAGTAAGAAATTAACTAATATCCACTGTGACATTAGATGTGTGTGATTAAGCTGAATAAGAAGGGTTCTGGCATCAGTGTTTCAAAGCTCGGGTAGAAAAGGGTCAATATTTGTTGTTTCAGCCAGCCTTAGTTCACGTATTTCAGCTTTTAACTTTACCATATCGTAGATGATGCCTGAAACATCATCACTGAGAACCAGATGGTATATTTGCATGCTCTTTTTATCCAAGGTTTGCTAATTTGCAACATATGTCCAGGTGCCGTGCAACCACCTTTCCATTTGCAACAGATATTTTGTTATATTAAAACACATTTGGGTGTCTTGAACCTATGTCTTCCACAGAGAATCTATAAAGGAACATAAAGTGTATACACAATCATGGAAAATCTCCGCATACTATCTACTGCATACTATAAGCAGAATTTTCTTTTATTAATCATTAAGGTAAAGTTGCCATGATTTCTATTCTCATCTCATCTAATAGGACATAGTATAATATCCACTGTGATGTAGATGTTTGTGACTAAACCACGCAGAGTTCTGGCATCAGTGTCTGATATTAAACATCGGGTAGAAAAGGGTCAATGCCAGCTGTCTCAGGCTCTCAGCAACTCTTAGTTCACTGTATTTCATGCGTAGTTTTAATTTTTTTTTATCAGGTAGATGATGCCTGAAGCAACATAGCTGATAACCAGATGGTATATTGTTTTTTTTAAGTCCAAGCTTGTTTAATATGATCCATGCTAATTTCTAAAACATGTCAAAGTGCTGCCACCTTGGTATTATAACAAATATTTTGTTATATGTGAGCACATTTAGTATATGGTAGAGAATTAAAAGAAGGAATACAAATGGTCTCCAATTATACCTCACAAAATTTAGAACAAGCACTACAGATTAAAAATTTATGAAATATCAAATCTCATCCCTTTCGTGTAAGTTTATCATCATTCATCATTACATAATATATGTCAAATCTTACCCCTTCTATGTCAGCAGAGCATTCATCATTGTACATGTATACATGAGAATATGAGATGAGACTAAATACTTCACAATTTTTAAAATACTGGCAAACAGTATAGTTTATTACTATGTTTTAAAAGTATAATGCACGTAATACAGTAATACAAATATTAAATATTTAAAACTCTCACCAACTCATGAATACCCACCACTCCTACATTAATAACTCTTACCAAAGACAAATTTTAAATACGTAAGGCATAGCAGATAATTATCAACTGTCAGTTTAGATAACTTTGCTATCTTTTTAAGGGTAGTAATAAGGAAATTAACAGATCGTCAGCAGATTATAATTGTACAGCACAAAGCTTTCAGATGTTCTAAGTGTCATTGCCAAAAACTTTTACTGAAAAGAACATTAGTAAGGGTGTTATGCGGAAACACAGTTGACACAGGGTGCATGCTACATACATGAAAGCAGCATTTTCCAACAGTAGCAAAAGTGATAATTTATACCCCACATGTGGGCAAATTGAAAAAAGGCCTAACCACGGGTAAGTATTTTTTTAAAAGAAAATTTCTCTTTTCTTTTCTTGCACATGCTTTATAGAATAGCATTTAGTTTTCGTGTATCCATGGTTTTCTTTTACATTTTGCCATTTATCTGTGAGGAGAAGCTTAACTGAGACTGACAAGTTCAACCGTATGGTTATGTTAGCTTAACACGGTTGTTTTACCTGTTTAGCTGTAGAACATGAGCGTATCAAAGAAAATCAGTTGAGTGATATCTTTATCATTATAATAACTTACAAAATAGTTGATCCACATACCACCTCTGCAAACACATATTCTCATCATATACATGTCCAAGACAAAGGTGAAGACATACCTAGGAATTCTTCTTATAGTAACATTTCTTATAGGAACTTCATCTTCTGGGCGGCAAGTGATTAAATTCTTAACCTGACAAAAAATAGATATAAATAAATATAAGGATCTTGAACAGAAGCAAATGCAGATATGGAAATTACATTTCAAACTTGCAGTAGAATAAAGAAAGAAACAATTGCTTTTCTTTGCTTTCTGCATAATATTTCATCTATGACTTACTTCCTGAAGCCAAAACTAGCTGTCACGTATAGGAAATTAAATTTCAGATATTTTGCGTATGTCTAAATTTATAAATGCCACTTGAACATCCAACAAGCAACCAAAATTTAAGAATTTTTTATAGTTAGATGTCGCCCATTGTTAATTTTGGATTATAATGGACCTGAAGTCCTTAAAATTACTTGCTTTTCAAGAAATATTGGCTTGTTAGCTTGAAGTTTTTGAGAGTGATTGTGAATATACTTTGAACCACATGCATTGAGGGAAAATAAAAACTCATCCAACTTACTAACCAAAATAAGGCCAATAATATTTGTTGGACTGCCGGAATAAATTGGTACACGACTGTGTCCCTTGCTCATGATTAAACCAAGAGTGTACCTGCAAAGATATGAACATTAACATGAAATAAATATCAAATTTATATGTTTATTAATAAAGTTACATGTCCAGTTTTGAATTTATATCAAGCGAGAAGGCATGTGAAATTGTTGTCATTGCATCTTTTGCAGTCTTTTGAGTCAACTCCAAAGCTCCAGTGATAATAGTAGTTTCATCATGAGTCAATTCTCCACCCTTCCCAGCCTAAAGAACCAAGAAGAGATAATTATGCCTTTATCATCAATTCAGACTCCGCAACTTTGAATAATTTAAATAACATATCCACATGATAAACATAAAACTGAGTTACAAGAGGCCAAAAATGCATATTAAAAGTGATTTGCTAGGAAATTTTATCGTATATAAAGTTTCTCTAACGAATTGATTTACTTTATCATACCTGGTGGAGGAATTACAATAGGGGCAACAATTTGACCCATCGGGTTCGGATACCCATTTACCTAAATGGGGCAGGTTCGGATTTGATGGGTCAGGTTTTAGTCAGGTTTGGGTTTAAGGATACGAGTGCCCAGTACCCAATACCCGATTTCAATAATAAATATAAATATATAATTTTTATTATTAAAATATAAATAATAATAAAATAACTATTATATAAATATTTATTATTACTAAAAATATAAAAGTAATACTAAATAGTTATTATATAAATATATTAATTATTATTTTAATTTTTAAAATTATATTTTATAAAATATAAATAATAAATATTTTATATTTTAAATACCTGACTCGGGTTCGGGTTATACAATAGGGTACCCGACCCGGGTTCAAGTCGTGGGTTTTCCTAATCGGGTCGGGTTCAGGTTTTCGATGGCAAGGTGGGTACCTGACACGTTGCCACTCCTAAATTATAGTGAGATTACACCTCCCCAATGGCGCCTACGCACATCTCAATTTCTACACCGGCACCTTCTCGTCTTCCTCCCCATCCTCTCAACATGTGCCCTCAACCACCTCATCCTCCTCATACAAACTTACACCACAACTCATCTAGTGTCCTCTTTTGGTGAATGAAGGCCCCATCTCACCACTTGTTTTGGCTTGGAAAGGATGTGATTATTGTTAGCTTACCATTGACACCTACTTAATATGGCACTAGCTTCTACTATCTAGCCCTGTTCTCCTAGCTCTATCTCTGAGAAGAAAAAAAGTCCTCGCTAACAAACCTAGGCAAGATCATAAGAAGATTTTTTTTTCCTACGCTCCCAAGCCTTTTGGCAAATATTGGATCATAATATTCCAACCTTACATTTGAGTTCATAGACCCACCACATTCTAAGTAGGAAAGCTTGTTTGACAACCTTGGTTTTTGAACTTGATTATACAAATTGATTTACCAAGGTATGAAAATGTCACAACTCACAACATTAACTTACACTAGAAACTTTATTACAAAGATAACTCCACCATTTGATCACAAATTTGGATGGATATTCACTCACTCTCAGATTTCTTTCAATTAAGTTTTTCATATTCAGTTGGATATGGGGTTCCATTAGTTTTTGCGTGAATTTTAGTCTGAGAGATAGTTGTTATGTTGATTGCTCTTTGAGATACATGAAGACACAATAAACAAGTACGGAGTCATTAATGATATGACTGAACAATATGGACTATAGAATATGAAGTTTATTAATGACTATGATCTCTCATCCAGGTCATATTAGCAAATTAGGATGGTAAATTTTTGCAGGCATCATAGTTAGAAGTTAGAGATGGCCAATGGATGGGAAACTCACAAGCATATGTGTCTAGTATGGTCATAAATGGAAAATTATTGATGAAAAAAAAACATATCCTTTAGAAAACTCCCTCTTAAGGATTCAAATCTTTGGTTGGCTTGTTTAGAAGAGTTATTTACTCGAAAAGGACTGATTAAAATGAAGAGGTGTCCAGGTATCTTTTGATGCTACCTCTGTAAAGGTGCTTACGAATATCCCTCTTTACACAATGTGATAATCCAAAGATGGCGTGGACCAAGATTCTGCATACCCTTCAAAGATCTGGGGATCCCTTGATTACTATGCCATTAATATGGTTAGAAATTACAAAATGAGACCAACTTCTTTTGCAAGCTAATTTGGTTTTGACAGGTTCAAGGGGAATGTAACCATGGAAGCTTTAACAATTTAAACATGATCCTCATGTAGGGTGTGCGGAGAGTAGAGGTGGAGAGAGAAAAGGAAGGACAAAGAATTAGAAAGGTAACTACATATTGTTTTAGTAAATAAATTACAACCATATTAATGAAATACTTTTTATACTAATTACATCTAAGCCCTATTGTCTTTCTCTTCACATAACTACTCCTATTCAAAAAGTAAGAATTAGGCAATTATTATGAATTTTAAGTGTTGTACATGTAGTTTCGCTGCTAGGTTTGGCCTTTATTTTCTTCTTCTATTTGTTATTTTCTTCTTCTACTGAATCTTCTTATCAGGCATTCAAGTATAATGAATGAATTACCATGCTAACACTCACTGCTCTGAAAAATTAGCATGAAGTAAGAAAAAGAAAATAAATTATTGATCACTTTCTCATAATCCCTTCCTACTCTTGGCTTTTCAAACCACCACGATGTGCTTACGAATTTAGAGGGGGTTATTCGGTTACATCATATAAATATTTGAAGAACCAAAACTCTCAACAGTTTTCTCATACAGAAAGATTATTGACACCAAACTAGATGTGACATGCAGAAAACATTGTACTTTCAGAAGGTGTAATATACAGTGTATTAGCATCAGATCTATGTATTTACTCAAGGCACTTGCTATACAGAAATTAATCCACAACTCAAAGCATACCTCATTTCCATGCATATCCACAAGTGTCTTCAATTCAGCCCTTCTCATAAGTGCAAAATGCCCCTTGCCCAGAAGCCAATCAAGCAACTATTTAAAACAAAAGTGGGAACAATAAGACCAATCGTCAGGAAAAAAAGTATATAGTAGAGGAATGAAATATTAAATTGACAAGCATACTAGTTCTGTTTGATCCATTAGATAATGTCTGACTGAGTAGCAATTACAATGTTCTGTTTGTCATGGCCCAAGAATGATAGGGTTGAATCAAGAAGAGCGCACTCATACGTCTACAGAAGGATTATAACGAATAACATCTTTAAGGGAAAGTATCTATCAAATGGCATGTTCTGTTTCTTTGAAACTCGGTCCATGGTGGAAAAGCTCCTGCCTTATTATGGTTATTTTATCCAAAGCTAGGCATGATAAAAAAAAAAATCAGTTTAATGATGGGTATGTTAGATCATGATTTTCAATCTCAGTTCATATTCGACAATAAGCCCGATATGCATTGATCTAACTTGAACTGCTCTATAGGGGCCTTTCCTGTATTATCCTGCATAATCTCGTTTGGTATCAGTTCCGGTACATAGACCAAATAATACAATACAAGAAAAAGTTCCTAGATTTTTGGAGATATAGAATAGCATATACCTCTGTCGATACAGGTACCATTAGTACACCTGGTATGTATTAACCAATATACCGATATAAACTGAGATTACAAACTATAGATTGAATCCACTTACATGTGGAGTTCTAAAGTTTAAGCTCGAGAAGAAACTAAGGCACATGAATATGTAAATACAGCGCTTTTTAAGTTGAATTCATGATTACCACCCGTACTTTATCGTTGTTGTTTTTTTCTTTTTTACTTTATCGTTGTTCTTTCAACCAGTTATAGTGTCCAAAATTTACAAAATGAAATACCATAGTGAAATTGTAGTGCAGATCCAGCGTACTTATAGTTACGTGCGCACACATATATATAACATAAAAAGTGAAAGGGCGAGCAATAATTACCTTACTGATGGGATAAGACACCGGAAAGAATATCAAAAGAAGAACACGGACCACGCCGGCAGTTTTAGCTCCCACACTCAGCCCATACCGCGAACAGACAGCTTGTGGAATTATCTAAGACAGAAATCCAGCACGCACGAAACAAAATCAGGTCTCTCACCAATAATCTAGTCACTTAACCGATATCCAACTTGCGTATTAATTAAGAAAACACCACTTTACAGGAGGGAGAGAGAAAGAAATCAAGCATGATTGGGCAATCCCAAACAATTACCTCGCCAAAGATCAGGATAAGGGTAACAGATATCAAGATGGCGCCCCACGCCGGAACGAGGGCATCAAGGAATATAGGCAGCGCCTTAATGAAAATGGCAATAGTAGAAATCAGAGGCAACCCAAAGAGGGATAAGTTAAAAAAATCCTAGTCCGGATGCATAAAAAGGGGGAGGGAACGATCAACAGAAACCTCCATGGCGAGAGCGTTGCCGATAAGCAGCGTGCAGAGCAGGAGGTGCTGATTCTTGACTACGGGCAGAATCTTGCCTGCGAGCGAGAATTATAGAAGGTAAGAGAGATCGAATAAAGGGGCAGAGAGGGGGAAATGGATCAGTAGGATTTCGGTAACATGCCGGCGTTCTTTCGGTCCTTGGGCTGACCGGCCTTCACGAGGACCTCGAGGTCGACGAGGCTGAGCGACATAAGCCCGAGGGTGAGGCCCGACATGAGACCCGCGAACAGTACTAGTCCCACAATGACCATTAAGTACAGCCAGAACTTCGCTTCACAGCACGTCTCCTCGCCTCCCCCCGACATCTGCTTCTCCTTCGCTCTTCCTCCTCCTCCTCCTCCTCCTCCTCCTCCTCCTCCACCACCACCTACCGCCGCTCTCCTCTTTCTCTCCGCAGATTCTCACTCTCCGAAGCACAGAGAGAGAGAGAACGAGCGAGACGCGAAGGAAGACGCCGGATCGGCTGCCCTTCGGGCGGTTTGCCTTGACTCGTCTTTCACTGGAGCAAAGAAAGCTGATAGGAATTGGAAAGGAGCCCTTAAAAGCCGGCTTACTCTGCATCTGGCGCTGGCGCTGAGGTCTATTTGTGGGTAGGACCCACCAGGTTTATTTAATCTCTGTGTTAATGCCTCCCAAGCAACATTTCGATGATAGTTAATAATATTAATAATAATTGCAAGCGTACGCACGCGTTGCGTACCCACTTCCAACTGCTTGCGTTTTCTTTTTTTTTCAAAAAAAAAAATGACAAGTCGGTAAAAGATGCAGTGGGCTCCACATCCACTTACCAGCTTTAACGCACGCAATTGGTGGGTTCTCTATATCGTCAAGTCCAAAACAGACATATTCGCCACCGCTGCCTCCAATCATGTCATAATCTAAGTGCATTATAGGGTTAGTTCGCTAATGCATCACTTGGTGAATAATGGAGAGTGGCTTTCGTCGGCCCAATCAACATGATATAGTTAATTTTAAGCATAGTGACGGAAGTGAGAAGCCAAAGTTCGTCCACGATGCACTACTATTTCGATGATGAGCTCCATTTCTAAATCATTAACACTTCACTCCAATAAGGGCATGACAAGTGTCAGTCAATTTAACTAGTACATATATTAGACTTGGGCTTAAATTTTGTCTTCATTATTTACTTGTTTTATAATAAAAAATTATTTAAAAAAATTATAATTTATAAATTGATAAATCCTAAAAAATGGAGTCCTTATCAACATGAATGATAGTTGGCTTTAATTTGATGAAGGGATTGAAGACACCAACGTTAAGTCCTCATCAACATCTACTATTTCGACAGGCATGCACTAGTACTTAGCAAAAGGGTATAAATGCATATACTCTAATTGCAAGTAGCTACACATGTCATATGCGTTGTAAGACTTCAATTAAGAACCAAAACATGAGAACAGAGATAATTCTTGAATAATATTTTAATTATTTATTTATTTTTACACATAAATATAGAGTTAATAGCTAAGAGTATGTTGTTCAAAAAATCAAAAAATTGCTAAATCATAGTTAATCGACTAAATCATAATGAATTAGAGGTTAATCAAACTGATTGGTTTAGTTAATGAGTAATTTTTTAAGAAGATAGTTGAGATTTGGTTCATATTCGTTTTGCCCCGGGTTAAACTGCTGATTAATCAACAAGCAATTATAGAAATAATATGTAAAATTTTTAACACAAAACAAAATTTAAACTTTACCTCTTACTATTTTTTTTTCTTTTTCTCTTATATAAATAAATAAATATATATATATACTCAAATGATAAGTTAAATTTGGGACAAAATATTAAGTCATATTTTGGTTAATCGAATCCAATCGTGAATATGTTTACAGCCTGTTTACAGGAAGGAAAATAGAGGGAAATGGATGGAAAATAAAATTTTTCGTCGTATACCAGAAAGGATGGAAATGAACGGATGGATAACACAAAGGAAAATATGAGTATTTTCCTTCGTTTTCTGATCCGCCCAAATCGGGCGGATATGCATCCTCAGCGCTGACGCTCGCCTCCCCTGCGTCTTCACTAGCTCACCTTGTGCTCGTCTCGCCGACCGCAAACTCGTCAGCTCGCCTTGCCAGTGCCAACCTCACGACCACGCCGACCGCGACCTCGCCTCACTGGCGTTTGCGACTTGGCTAGATCTCGCCATCGCCGACCGCGACCTCACCTTGTCCGCGACCATCGCCGCTGCTCACCTCGCTGGCGTCTGTGACTTGGCCAGATCTCGCCATTGCCGATCTCGCGACCACGCCAACCAAGCTCATCGTCTCGCCAAGCCCGCCTACTCGCCCCTATCGCCTGCTCGCCCCTCTCTACCCGCTCACCGCCGCCTACCCTCCTGCCTATCCCGCTAGCCCCTCTCGCCAACCCTCCTGCCTATCTGCTCGCCAGCGAAGCCCACTCGCCCTCTCTCCTCTCCTCCTGCCTACATCTCGCCGCTCGACGCTCGTCCACGAGGAACGAAGAGAGGGCAGAGTCGATGCGAAGAAGGGCCAGCGTAGGGAGTTCGTCGCGGAGAAGGGTCAGCAGCAATGGCAAGGAATTCGTCGACTAGCATCTATGGCACGTGACTTTCACGTGTCAAATATTTCCATCCATCCTAAAATCTTTTCCATCTCAAAATCTTTTCCATCCTAATTCCCCTCCACTCTAGTAAACAGAGCCTTCGGTTAGAGTCAACCTAATATTTTGTATATAGCTCGTGAGTGCATAATATAATTATATTTTAATAAAATAAAAATAATTTAATGATGCTAATATCCGATGCATGTGATCCTTTGTACTTGCGTTATATTCTAGTGTTTGCGAGGGGAGTTCATATTTGTGACAGGCTTGATTTGGGTGTCCCTACTGTTGGACGCACATCACTCGTTGCCATCAAAATCAAACGTATGCATAATTATGGTCTAAGTTAGAAAAAATATGAAACAAAGCTGGTTAGTGTTGCTTCCTATTGTCTTCTAACTTCAGTTTCCATGAATAGTAGTACTTTTGAACTAGTTAATAAAGTGTGTGGACAAGAACATGTTCACATGGAAAGCACGGAGAAGAATATGCGATGAATCTCGGTCGATCAAATATTACTTCGAGTGACTTTAGAGAGGGGTAATTCAGTTTATTTCGTAAAAATCTTAGATCTTGGTTTTTTGCTTTTAAGTTATTTTTAAACTAATTTTAAGTAGTTTGAAGTAGAAAACTATTTATGGCACGTTTAGCCGCAATTTCGAAACGTGCTACAGTACGATAAAAAAAAAAAAAAAAAAAAGCCAGAAGTTGTTGAAAGGTGAAAATTCTGATTTTTCACAGTTTCTACCTTGAAAGCTGTGCGGGTGTGAGGCCAAACGGGCCCTTAGTTAGAATTAGATAAAACAGTAAAAAAATAAAAATTAGAGAAGCTACAATTTGATACTTTTGTAGTTTCTATTTCTTCAAAATAAAATAATTTACATAATTTTATTTAATTTGATACTTTTATAGTTTCTATTTCTTCAAAATAAAATAATTTATATAATTTTATTTAAAATTTAAAGTATTAATATTTTAAATAATTTAAAATTTTAATATTAAAAAATAAAATATATTATTATTTAATAATTTAAAATAATATATTTATTTATTATTTTAAATTTTAATATAAGGTAAAAAATTATTTAACTAAATATTTTATAAATTTTGACAATGCAGTATAATATAATATAACACAATTTAACATAAGTATAAAATTATTAACAGTAGCCAAATAAACCCAATTATTGATAAATAAAATCTTTGTATCAAACCCACTTTTATGAATAAAAGTTGTATGCGGGCCATCGCATCGACCCATCCACCATTAACATCTACTTATGATTTGTGTTTTCACAAATCTCCAAATATGAAAAAAAAGTATTAATGGTGGATGAGACCACCGCACGGTGGGATAGCCCCGCATACAACTTTTTTTCCACTTTCATTACTTGTGCATGTTAAAAAAAAATCACACAATTGAAAATGTTCTCGTATGAATTGCCTGTGTAATTTTTTAAAATAAATTAATGTTAGTGACATATTAATTCACATTAATAAGAAAAAAATTTGTACTTGTTTTGGCATTTCAATAATTAGCTATGGTTAATTTACAATAGAAATTGGCATATTTGATATTTCACGAATTAAAATATTTGTTGTAAGAATAAAATATAAAATTTTACATTTATAGTCCAAAAAATAAACTAAAATCAAACTGAATAATTTTTCTGCAAAACCTCCAAGGCTAGTTATAATATTATAAATATATAACTCTAAACTCGGGAGATGAATATGCAAATTTCTTCAAAAATTACTTTCCAACTGTCAATACAATTAGATTTAACTACTTTAATTCAATACTAAGTTTTTTTTTTTTTTGCCAAAGGGTAAGTAAAGTTTATTAATAGTGGAATAGAATTATAACATTTAGTTACATACACATAACTCTAACGATCACATGTGGCCGTTTGAATATAAAAGTTTTCATAAATTTTTAACAAAGTTTCCTCTGCATTTCGTGCGTATAGTCCCTGCAATATATCATATATTACCAAATCTAATCTAATAAATCTAATACAACACAAGACATTCAACGACATGCATCATTTAACATACAAACCAAACCCCTTATGCATATATATTTGACTAGTATAGAGATGCATCGGGTGATGGAGTAAGGGTATCTTATCCTTGATGTTGGAATGCATTCACTAAATCAGATTCCCAGGAAACTAAGAAAAAGATTGCGGCTGGTCCAGGTTAGAAGTGGAGGTTAGAAATTTGACTTTAGAACTAACATCAGCAAATAGAAGTCAAAGTAGCCCATTTTGATCCTTGCGTGTGTTCTTAAAAATACGGTTGTTTCGCTTCTTTCATACAGGTAAATAAGGCCAGTTATTAGGAGCTTCTGCACTATAGCGATACCTCTTAAATTGTGCCAGTCAAAGCTTACTAGGTCCAGGAATGAATGCCATGACTCGATAGCATGTGGAATGTTGCACACTAATTTAATGAAAGACCAGGCGTTCGCCACAGCAGGGCAAACAAATAAGAGATGAGCCATCGATTTTTCCTGCAGAAGACACAAAGGGCATATACGATCATTGATGATACCTCACTTTTCTAATCTATCACAAGTAGCAAGGTGTTGTATACATAGGAGCCATGCAATAAAGGAGAAACTAGGGATCCTTCCCCGAAACCAAACCACATTATGTCAGGGTACAGGGGTCGTATGGGTTAAACCTGCATACGCCGAAGAGATAGAGAATATTCAAGACTAAGAGGGGCTCCAATAAAGTTTATCTTCATTGAGAGATCGATCAATAGGGATATCATGGATTGATCTAAAAACTTGTTGATCTAAAAACTTGGTTCAGAGCTAATGTGCGGGGTGTAGGGATCCTCCATTCTCCATTGATAATCAAGGAGCTAAGCCATGCATTCCTACCAAAAGGGATCTTAAAATGGAACTCCTGAAGTAAGTTACACAATATTTGGGACTAAAGCCATGGGTCCAACCATAGTTTGATAGACTGGCCATTAGTGATTCGGAATAAGATCATTGCCTTACAAGATTCCCTAAGGCCGAGTATGTCCTTTAAGCACCAAGATGCTCGATGAGGGGGCTGGAGTGTCCATAATGAGTTCGTCCTTAGGAGGTTTTTGTGCATCCATCTAACCCAAAGGGAGGCCTTCTTAGTAACAAGGTTCCATATATGTCGCATGAGAAAAGCAAAATTTAAAACTTTGATATCCCTTAGTCCTGTTCCCCAGAGGTAAGAGGTCTCGTAACTTTTTGCCATAAGACCTTCGCTATCCCTTTGTTTTGTCCTGTCAATCATAGAAATTTGGATAGCATGGAATTTAATTTGGATACCACTCCTATTGGAATTTTAAGTACACTACACCAAAATATGACATTGCCATAGCAAACCGAGCAAATAAGCTCCACCCTCCTAGCAAAAGATAGCATTCTACTTTTCCATAGCGTTAGACATCTTGAGATTTTTTCCAATAGTGGCATGTAGTCTTTAAGCGATAGTCTAGCACTACTAACTGGGACACCTAAGTACCGAAATGGAATATTTCCCTTGCTAATACTGAGAATTCTCATAATATTATCCTTGATGGTTGTACTACAAGTTGCGAAAAAGCACTGTGATTTATCCTTGTTGATATGTAAACCTGTATCACGAGCGAATTGTTTGAGCACATTCTTAACTGATTGGGCAGATTTTTTTGTAGCTTTATAAAAAATCATGACATCATTCGCAAATTACAAGCTTGATATTATGGGGTCGCGGCATTTTCGGTGGGCCTGTATATTCCCCAATAAAAATTCCTTCTTCAATAGATTTGTAAGATGCTGCATAACAAGGATAAAAATATATGGTGTCATTGGGCATCCTTGTCATAATCCTCTGATTCTTTTAAAAAAAAACCAGTGTCCTAGCCATCGATATTGATTGTAAATGTAGGAAATTATATATAGAACATAATTCTATTGGTAATCCAAAAAGAAAATTATAAGTCTCAAAAAATACTCTTAATAAAATCTTATCTAATTGAATCATAGCTTTTACAGGTGAATCTTTATTGCCAATACAAGCTAATTGCATTGCGTACAGAGAATTTTTTTTGTTAATTTTAAAACCATAAACTAATTAATATGATTAGTAAAACCTACTGGGCACACGTGTAAAAACATCGAGAGTTAATGTTTTAAAAAGATGAAACTGTCTGGATTATTTTGCAACTTTTTGAACCAAAATAATGATTTGAAATCTAAGAACAGAAGAGGGGCCAATTTGTAATTACATCCAGTCCCCTGATATTTACGCGCATTTTTTATGAAGGTCGATGGGTTTTCTACAGTGCTGTCCGGAGCGAGCGTCGAGAAGAAGGGGAAGACAACGGAAGCATCGCGATGCGAAGCGACATGGGCTCTCTGCTCGGTGACTTGCCTTCTTACGATCCTCACAACTTCAGCCAGCTACGCCCGGCCGATCCCTCCTCCCAATCTTCCGTAAGCGTCTCCTCTCCCCCGATCTTAGCTTTCCTGTTTTGATCCATGCAATGTTCATCAGATCGTTTCGAAATCGCTCTTTCTTCTGCTAGAATTTCATCTTTTACTCGAATTTGTGAGTGCCAATCCCAGTGCTTTTGGAAGAATTGCACGGACCAGTGAACCTACTCAATGTAAATGACTGACAGTTTATTGTGTGTTTTGGTCAACTAGAAAGATCCCGAGATGTGATATCCACTCATGTAATTCTTGATGCGGTCCTGATTGTTACATTTGCCCTAATTTTTTTTCTGTTCTTTTATCAGAAAAGTAGGCCGGTCACATACCATCCTACTCACAGCAGGACCCTCCCACCACCAGATCAAGGTAATAACTGATAACACTGTACTTGGAGTTCAGGAAAAGAATTACATCCATACGCTCTATAAAATGTTGCTAATTTATGTTGGCAAAAGTAATTATTTTGTTTGCTAATTAACATGCTTGTTTTCAGTAAATTACTTTACAGCTAGTGTTATTGCCCATAAGAAATTATAATTTGAATAATATGACACTCAACGTTTAGCAAACTTCAAGATTACGCTTACCATAATCAAGACGACATAAAATATTGTGCTGAAAATTTCAGCTTTCTGAATCCATTTTGTTAATAAAATATTGTTGATCTTATTTTGCTATGTGGATAATTTGTGCATGCACAAGCAAGAGTTCTTTATTACTCCCTTTATTTGCTTAAGCCTGATATTAGAGATGGAGACCAAAACGAATTGAGTTCTTTACCTGTAAGCTATCTGAAGTTTGAACTAACTATTCGTGTCTTGCAATTGAAAACATAACAATTCCAAGAAGTGTCCTTATCGATCCGCTCCATACCTCTTGAAAATGGTTAAGTGGATGAGCAGTCCAGCTGAAAAATGCAGGAAGCAAATTGTGGATTGTGGTTCACCTAATTGATAAAAAATTTAGCATGTTTTTAGCTTTAATTGAGAAATGGAATATATGGACACCCGGAGACTGGAATCTGGCATGGGCAATGCAAATATTGTATGCTTGAAATTTAGCATGTGGATATGATACTTGGGTTGACATAAGTATGATGCTAGGCAGGTTCATCCACTTCATCCAAGACATACAATTTGAGTGTTTACCGTTACCTTCTCTCAATCTTGCGACCAGAACATAACATGCTTAGAAACACTTTATGTTATGACGTAATAATCAAATAAAATATTCAGCAGAACAGAAGCAACAGTTGTGATCATAAATGGATCTCCATTATCACATAACAAAGGCGATAGTTGATTAAGATTTGCCTTGTAGGCTGAAAGTGTCACAACTAAACTAGAATGAGGCTTACATTCTTGTGCTGCATAGGGTTCATACGTAAAAACTGAAACCAGTTGCTTTAATTGAATTCAAATACTCAGACTTCGCAGAAAGCATTTTAAATGATTCAGATGCTAAGTTTACCTTTAATGATTTAACTGATTTCACCTGCTATGGTTCTAGTGATATCAACTGAAAGCATAAATATCCTTCTGAGGAACTTCTATCAGAAGTCAGAAGAGAAGCTTCTGCATTCAGATGTGACACAACCTTTATGTAGTCTTTAGTATTACCTTCTCTCAATCTGGCGACCAGAACTTAACATGCTTAGCAACACTCTTCTTTAGATTTATAATGTAGTATGCGGCATTCAGATGTAACACAACCTTTATGTTTTGACATAATAATCAAATAAAACATTCAGCAGAACAGAAGCAACAGTTGCGATCACAAATGGATGACCATTATCACATAACATATGGCCAGAGTTGATTAATATTTTCCTTGTGAACTGCTAGTGTCATAAATAAACTAGAATGGTGCTATTCTTATGCTCCATAGATTTCATATGTGAAAAATGAACTGAATTATTTATGTGAATTCAATAAGTATCCAATGGCAATTACTTTGTGCCGTTGTGTTTATTGAGGCTTAACATTAATTCAGATGGTAAGTTTATGCTCAATGATTTAACTGATTTCACTGCTATTGTTTTAGTGATATCAACTGAAAGCAGAAATATCCTCTTGAGGCACTTCTATCAGAAGTCAGAAGAGAAGGTTCTGCAAGCTTAACACAATTTATAATTTAGTATATTGTGCTGCTGTCCTCTGTTCTTATTCCGTATGCATCTTATTTGCAGTTACGACCTAAAAGAGCTGCCTCTGATTATATAACACCAGAACACAGTTGCAAGCAACCCAAGGGCGCCAGTGCTGATTCAAGCCCTTAACAAAGTTTGGTAGTATATTTTAAAAACTAGGTATCCTGTACCCCCTTGGGCTGTATATATATCTGTTTCTCTGTACATGCGCTTGTGCTTCATCATGATATTTACATGCATGTGTACACTTGTAGATTGGTTCCTGTTGTGATAACCAGTTATTTTGTATGCATATGTACATTTGTGCGGGCTTTTTTCTTTTTTTGAGAGGAAACTGATAAACTCGATACGAGCCGTTTATTTCATCTGGTCTTCGTGAAGAGGTTGGCCCAAATGTGGTCACCTTCATGGCTTCATCCAATTCAAGTATTCAACAGCCGAGCCATTAAAGGTCTTCAAACGAGCTCTTTTTGTCAATGCCTAACCTTTCCAATTTTCATATGCTAGTACCATGCAGCACATTGTTCAAAGCTCAATGCGTTCACTGCTTTCTATCTCTCCGCCTCTCTCGTCTCCTCCGCTTCCTCCTTTCTCCCGCCCAACAATCCTTTTCTTTGATCCCACGGTCTCCGTCCGTCTTCTCAGCTTCTCCGCTGCTCACAGGAACCTTGGCCTCGTCACCTCTGCGCACGCCGGCCTCACCAAGTCCGGCATCCATTCAAACCTCTTCGTCGCTAATTCCCTTCTGGATGCATACTCCAAATGTGGCAACGTGGAGTGTGCCATTAAGTTGTTCGATAGAATGCCCCTAAGAGATGTCGTATCCTGGACCACCATGATTTCGGCACTTTGCTACACAGGAGCGGCCGATGAGGCTGTCAACGTCTTCCTCAACATGTTGGAGAGTTCAGATCCTCCACCAAACGAGTTCACTGCCGCTGCGATTTTACGGGCTTGCGCGATGCTAAGGGACGAGAAGATGGGGAGGATGCTTCACGGGTACCTCGTCGCCGCTGGTTTCGCCCGCGATGCCTTCGTGTCTAACTCCTTGATCGACATGTATGCCAAGGCAGGGTTAGTTGTGGACGCGGAGAAGCTGCTTGGTGGCTTGCTCTGTAAGGATGTGGTTTCTTGGAGTGCCATCATATCAGGCTCTGTTCTCCATGGGAAGTTGGAAAATGCGTTGGTTCTGTTTGTGAAAATGTTAGAAGAAGGTGCTGAGCCAAACACGGCAACGATGTTGAGCATCATCCAGACTTGCTCACTGATGGGGGATGCAACATTGTTTGCTTCCGTCCATGCTTTTCTTGTCAAGTTGGAGTTGGCTGACAGTACTTCGATTGCGAAGTCTCTCGTCCTAATGTATGCAAAGAATGGCTTTTTAAAGGAGGCCGTGCAGGTTTTCCTTCAATACTTCTTGCCAAATGAGAATGAGCGTCTTGATCCTGATCTTGCTGCGGCGATTATCCATGGTTGCTCGCTATCGGGCTCTTTGGAGCATGGCAAGGCAATTCATGGATGTGCGTTCAAGATGGGCTTCCTTCCTTGCGCCCTAGTTGAGAACTCCCTTATTGATTTGTATGCAAATCATGAGCACATTGAATCAGCATATTTGATCTTTCGAAGGATGGATGAGCGAGATATTGTATCTTGGAACACAATGATCTCATATTTTGTGAAGAACGACGCAGCCGAGGAAGCCTTGCAGCTTCTCAGTCACGTTCATGCTGCAACCCGAGGTGAGCTTGCACCCGACTTCGTCACAGTACTCAGCTCGATACAAGCTTGCTCCATGATATCGTCACTTGAAAAAGGGCAGATATTGCATGGATTTGTGATCAAATCAGCGTTTGATTCTGATGTTTTCGTATCCAATGCTCTAATTGATATGTATGGAAAGATAGGGAGGATTGGTTCTGCCGTGCAAATTTTTCAGGAGATCGATGCGAGAGATCCTGGCTCTTGGAATTCAATGATCGCAACTTACGGGATTCATGGTGATGGTGATTCAGCTTTAAGAGTTTTCAACGAGCTAAGGTTTGCAGAAATTCATAAGCCGAATGCAGTAACATTCGTCAATATCATTTCAGCATGTGGACATTCAGGTTTGACATCTGAGGGCTATGAGTGCTTCAAGATCATGGCAAGGGATTATGGAATTGAGCCTTCCATGGAACACTATGCTGCTATGGTGGATCTTTTGGGGAGATCTGGGAAGCTTGATGAGGCAGAAGATTTAATAGAAAATATGCCTATAAAACCTGGTCCTTCCATTTGGGGATCTTTGCTAGGCGCTTGTAGTCTTCATCGGAATGTTGAGATTGCAAGAAGAGCAGCAGCGGAGCTGGCTACTTTAGAACCAGACAGTAATGTCTGGAGGGTAGCGCTATCAAATGTTTATGCATCTGCTGGGTTGTGGGATGAAGCTGCAAAAGTGAGAGCTGAGATGAGGAATAGTGGATCTAGGAAGGAGGCTGGTTGGAGCTATGTTGAGTTGAGGGGCAGGGATAAGTTTAAATTCATAGTGGGAGACACAAGGCATCCTCAGACTCACAGAATATATCAGGTATGTAGGAGTATCAAGGAGCATATTGAATATGCTTTTGTTGAGACATTTTGATGGATATCTATTGTGCAAATAGGGGTATCTGCAATCATTTGGTTTGATTATGTGATCGAGACAAAAGCATAGATCCATGAGCCTTAGTCTAGATTGTAGCAGAGGGCTGAAGGTTATCTAGGAGTTTCTATCTAGTTTCTAATAACGAGGTCACCACAGATACAGATGATGTTGACACCTCGAGATTAGTATTACATTTAGTATTGAAGTAAGCTTACATTGTCAGATATTATCAGTCATGCATCCAACAACATTGTGCAGAGTCAGAGGACGGAGCCTATTAGTACTAACATTACAGCCTGCGATCATTCGTAAGCAAATATTACTCTTTCCTACTAAAGGGCACACTTTATAGTTTTTAGTTTGTACATGAAACGTTAGAATTCTTAAGTCGAGATGAATTAGAACGTGAATTGCATTGCAGCTGATTTGGTGAAGCCAATCTACATGTATTAGCCCATTGGACCCATGGATAGCTCGATTTACTACAGTAGACAGAACTTGTGAGCCTTGATGGAGTTATTGTGGTCAACCTTTTCTCAGGCATAAAAAAAAGTGGGAAAGGATAGGTCAGAATCTATCTTTACATTGCACCACGGGATTGATATAAAAAACTATATAGCAGGTTATAGGGTAACTTCTCAAAGTTGAATGATTTATTGCCGTTCCAGAGACTCGGAGATTCTACAAATATGTAGGCGGTCCTGGGGATCTGGTGAGTATTTAAAATACCTCAAATAATATATAGTAAATACTTCTAATCAAGTTTGTTTCTTTTGCAAGAGAGGAGTCATATTAAAGCATCTAAAGGAGGTTTCATATGATGTACGCCAATCAACTTCATGTTTAAAGAGAGAAGACTTCTTCATAGCGAATGCCGTGATGAATTCAGTAGCTATATCAACCAACTTTATCATCCGGTACTACTCTGTTCCAACTTCTTGATGTTTTTAGCCTGTGCAGTGGCTTCGTACGGCAGGATCTTATGACAGAAATATGGTCATACCCTACAGCTTAAAGATCTTTGCCCTTAAGTAGGCTCTTCTACGTGTGTTTTCTATCAGATGTTTGACCACTCAACTATGAGTTTTTGAACATTAACCTTTGCATTCAATTTTTGACGCCTATTGCCATTCTAATATCTGTGTAGAGATGGAACATGGAAGTAGGATTTCACGTATAAATGTTGGTCATCTAGTTCAAACTAAGAGCTAAGGATGGACCTGAGTATTCATCTTTCTAAATCTCCTTAGAACTTGGGAGTCGGAACATTAAGTAGTCAGTCTTAACAACTTATCAACAGACTCCTTGCCCATGATTGACAATTAATATGACAATTGACATGTTATCTCTCAGAATACTAAATATACTTGTATTTCAACTACTTTATTTTCCTGAGCGAAAAGAACTTAGTGTTGTTGGTCATTGAAGCGTTTAAATTCTTGAGTTTAGTCTGTAAGTTCTTTGTTTGTGTTTCACTAATGCTGTGGTTGTAAACATTGTCATAAACAAACTATCAAATGAAAATTGCAACCGGCTCATGGTCAAAGTCCCATTGTTCATCTATTGTTGATTGACGCTTTGACTTTGCAAAGTGCTTTTCCACGAATATAAGATCTCTCTTCTTGGTCTTCTATGTGGTAATATATACCAGTCTAGCAAATCATTTTATATCAAAGGGCTAAGCATGTGCTACTCTATTACGACTATTGCTAAAATTCTGTAGTTGGTGGGCAAAGAGCACTATTACAAATATTAGCTTTCCTTTATAATCAATGTTGTTAAAATGCATTCCGGGTCTTAGGATCTTCCAATCCTATGACCCAAATTAGGCAAACTATTTCGGAATGAATGTAGGATCTGAAATATAATAGAATCTTACAATCCTACGATCCGGGTCTTAGGATCAAGTAGGATCTTACAATCTCACCGATCCTATTCTATCCTAAGTTAAAAGGTAAAATAAGTTCATATTATACTAAAAATCAATAATCTATTATGTCAAAAACTTTTAATTGATGTAATGTAAGTTCTCGTCTTTAATTGTCACCATTTACTCTTTCTTTCACCAATTTTCATCAACTTTCATTAACATAAGCTCGTTATCATCTACAACTATATTTGTTTACTTAAATCATTTATTAAAATAAATTTTGTAATATTTGTCATTGTCATTTTTATTGTCATTACAATATATACTTTTATCTTCATCATCTTTTATGCTTTTATTTATTCTCTTCATTTCGCTCATGTCTTGTTGTTTTCAGTTTTATTGTACACCTTTATTATATTCATATTTTATTAACTTGTCTTCATCATCAACTCACAAATACTCAATTTCATTATTTTATACTATATAATTAATACATCTGAATAATAGTATATATATATTACTTATTAGAATATTTTTCAAACTCTTAAGTTTAATTAGATAAATATATTTTAAAAAATTATGTATTTTAGGTGATTTGGTAGGAGCTTACGATCTTACGATCTGATCCTATAAAATCTTTATCGTTCTTAGTAGGACCTCGATTCTGACAACTTTGCTTGTAATATTACCACTGTGTTTCAGTGGAGGGAAATCCGGAGAGAAAGGAAAGAAATCCCTTGCTTTCTCTTGAGGGAATGGACGGAAGGGAAAGAAAAAAGTTGTTTCCTTTCCCTTCAAAACTTTCTCTTCGAATCGAGTGGAAATAACATTTCCTTCCTTGCACTCGCCCGGTGCTCTATTATATATAATATAATATAATATAAACTATAATATAATATATTATAGTATAGTATATTATTATATTAATATAATTAAAATATTAAATAAAGATAAATAAATAATGTGCTAGATAATAAGATTGATATTTAATTGAAAATTTTAATATTTTATTTAATTAGTAAACTATATTATTTATATAATTACTAATTATTTATTCTTTTAACATAATATATATAGTTTTAAAAATGAGTATGTCTTGTTTTCTTAAACACAGGGTCTATAAGAGAAAACAATTATTTCTTTCCCTTTTTATTATTATTTTTTTTCTTTCGTGATTTCTATCCCAAAGACAACGTACAGGATTGTATTAGTTGTAGATGATGTTTATGAGTGGTATTTAATATTAATTATTAAGTTCTTATAGAAAATACTTTAGTTGCTTAGTTATTATATGCAGTTATGCACTGGGATTTTTTTAATTATTTCTGGATGATTGTCATGTGTCGCAGTTGACACAAGTATTATTTGGCAATGATGACTGGATAATTATCATTTTTGCAGTTGATTTGACTTAAGTATTATTTGATAATAATGCCATTTGCACAAAAACCTGCATATATATAGAGTACTCATTCAGAATAAAAAAGTTAAGGATAAGTGAAACGCTTGCTTAGATATCATCACTAATCATGATTGAGAATATTTGTGCATTGCATTTGTGTGCAAATAAGTGAATGATAGAATTTCTATGAGTTTAAAGACAGAAAGTGGGAGATCTGTATTAATTAGTGCAGCCAAAGATGGAACATATTGCATTCCTCGATCTTGATGGACTTCAATTTTGTTTGCAGACATTGCTTTTTCTACTGTAAATTTAACACATTCCTTCATATATCTGTATCGGATCAAGTGGAACAAGTGTCATAAAGATGAGATTTTTGAGGAGATTCCTTTAGGTTCATGATTCTAGAGCTTTTTTCTTGAAAAATTTTAGTTGCAATCCTGTTTGCTCCAGCAGTGACAATTGACAACCCGTCTCGTCCAAGCAAATGCAAAGGCCACAATTTGGACCGCTCAAGCAAAGACACACCCTTACCTCTAGAGGAAAATCAAAGAAAATAAATCTAAGTAGCTTCCTGATGTGTTTTTGCCTCAGTTGAGAAGATAATGAACCAGGGAAGAGATCAAATGAACAGATGGGAGTCATGAAACACAGCTTTGTTATCCTATTTGCACCTTCTCAGGAGACCAGGTTGGTCCCAATCCCTCTTACTATCCTCTGTATTTGGTTGAGTTTTCATCCTCTTTGGAAGACATATTGCATGGCCTAGCAGGAGATGCATGTCTCTGTCCTCTTGTTAACCTAACTTCTCCAAATACCCATGGAGTGGTTGTAGCAGCAAACATGTGCATGCCTATGTGATCCTTTAGCTTATGAGAAGATGAGACAACCACAGAAACTTTTGACTGGAAGTGTCATTTAAAGCTTTAAATTGACATTTCTGTTGTTTTCAGAATGGACCACCGACCAGAAAATTAATGTCATTTAAAGCTAATGGCTAGACCACTAATTCATTCGTGGTTAGGAGTATTGTGCATGCAGATCAATAGAGACACATGAATCAGAACAACCATGAAGTGCACTGTTTAATAGTAGTAGACAGACACTTCAACTGCTATTAATTTATGCAAGTGCTTTTACAAACTCACATAGAGACATCAGAACTAAAGTAGGCTAGTAGAAGAAAAAAAGATTTAATAGAATTTCTCATTTGTAAAGGATCCATCGTATCTTTAGCCGTGTTTTCTGCAATCCTTGGTTAGTACTTCTCCTGCCACTGCCACAGAAAACACTATAGTTTAATCATTTTCTCATTATGCAAGCTCCTTAATTTTCAATGGAGAAAGTGTATGCAAATAAATCCAGCAAAATTTTACGTTTGATCTTTTGCAGTGAAGAATTGCATCAGAAATGGAAATATCAGCATTGCTGTGGCACCATTCTATGCTTGATCTCGAGCTGCTCATCCTCCTTGAACTTTCGGCTGAATTCGTGCATCTCTTTGATGAGTTGGGTGAGACCAACCTCGAATCTTTTGCCCCCTTAGACCAGGGTATCAGAGGGCACAAGTACCTCCACAGAATCTTCTTCAGAGAACAATGGCTGCTTGACTTCTGATTTGAATTTCTTGAAGCAAGAACACTAATTATGGTCGTGTCATCTCCTGAGTTTGACAGAGTCAAACCATTCAAGGAAGCGGATATTGATGGATTCAGTGATTCGGATATTGGTGCTTTCTTTGTTAGAGCTGCAGTGGCTTTAAGATGTCTGTGATCCAGGACTGAAAACTTATCTCTTGAGCTATCGAAATGGAAGCCATTGACGTCGATCGTCCAGCACTTGGCAACGCAGCCAGGATCCATTTCAATGGAGCTGCCCTCTTCTGTGCAGGAGGAGTCGAGGGAGGGTTTGATGTCGATCAACCACTTGTGAGAGGAGCTCTCATCCAAAAACTGCATCGAGGACTCCATCGGAGGAGCTCCGCGAGATTGTAGCTTGGAGTTTGTGTGATGGCTAACGAGTCTTGAGAGCTGAAGAAATAGAGTGGTTCGATGGATGAAGACAAAAATAGGCGCTTCAGTGAGTTATTGATCGAGAGAAACTGATGGATGATGATGCTATTGTGATAACGAATGCGATATGGGCAAGCAATATGCCTTCTTGGTTCGTTGCCATGGTCATGCCATTAAAAAGTGAGGAATAAGAGATCTGAGAGAGAAGTCCAAAATATTTGATCATCACTTATGATGGTTATTTCCAAGTATCAAGTCAGTCTATTTCCCCATAGCAGTCATAATTCAACATGTTCCACGCTATAAGTTAGGCATTTGAATTCACTAAAAATGACTTGGATATTTGAACGACTTTGTACTAAGATCTTTGTAGAGTATTTTTTTTATCTAGGAAAATATGTACAAAATAAAGGTCTAATGGTCTGGTCTTGTCCTAGTTGTCACGTCCTGGTCGGATTAATTCCAAATCGATGCTTATTCGTTGTCACAGGGTTGTCCGGCGGAACACCAGAACGTGAACTCCCTAGGGTTTCCGGCTCTAAATCGAAAACTCTAACTCTCCGAACAATTTTAATCCCTAAATTATAAGTCACATGGAAAATCGTAACCCTAATTTAGGAAAATCTAGAAAGAACCAAAACCCTAAATCAGAAATACTTCACTCTGATTTTGACCACAATCAAAATCACACCGTCGCCGATTAATTCTCAGTGCTGATGTCATGCCGACGTCACGCTTCCGCTGCGAAATCCGATTTGCGAAATCAAATTGCATTGCTGACGTCAACCCCGAATTAATCCTCCGTCGATATCCCGATTTACTGCTCCGATTTTGACCCAGTCAAAATCGAAACAGTGCTATCTTCTTCGCCCGAACGAAAGCCCGATGCTTTCGTTTTCGCCGAGCTCGACGCCGCCTGTGTCGCCTTCGTTCTTCGCCGTCGACAGCCGCTTGTTGCTAGAGAGCCGCCGATCTTCGAATCTCAGAGAACAGGGGGAAGCGGAAAGGGGATTGAAGCCTTAATTTTATTCCAAATAAAATTACAAAAACTTCGCCGATGACCCCCTTGGTCCGGCGTCCCTCTTCCCTCCCTCGCCGGCGATCACCGTCGCCGGTTACAATTCTCTAGTTTTTCTCACTCGCCGACGTCTCCCCAGACGTTGGTTGCTCGCCCGGTGGTCGATCCCCTGATCGCTACTCCTTCCTCTCAGGTGGTGAAGATTGATCACTGGATCGCCCCCCCCTCATGCTGCTCGTCCGCTCCCCTTATAGACAAGCCGCCGCCTCAGCTCCTCATCAGCGTCTGCCGCCTGTGGACGCATCTTCGCCCTATTTCGGGCGTCTGCCGCTCGAATCTCCCGCTAGAGCAGAGTCTTCCAAAGCTTTCGCCGATCCTTGTCATCCACGCGTGAAGATGGAGTCGTTGTCCCGTTCGCAGCCGCACGCGTCCGTGTTTCTCGTCATTGCAGCGTCTTCCGTCGCGTGTGGTGATGAAGAGGCCGAAGACGCTGTGCGCGTCGTTGCTGAGCTCAAGCCCAAGCCTCGCGGAAATCCTGCGGACGGGAGCCACGTTGGCTGCTTCGCCCAAGCGTTTGATGGGCTTGGGCTTGGATTTATGTTTAGGTTTGGGCTTGGGTCGGACCGGTTGAACCGGGGCCTGACAATTCTCCCCCGCCCAATTTGGACATCGCCCTCGATGTCCGTCACGGGCATATCTCTGGCCACCATTGCCCCAATCCTCAAAGCACCGATCATCACCTTTTCGGGGATCTCCTCAACTTTCTCAGTTGGCTCCTACGCCACGATAGCCATAAGTTTTTGTCTGGATGGACATTCCTTCACCCAGTGAGGACCGCCGCACATGAAGCAACCTTGTGGCTTTTGCTCTCGCCGTCCCGGTGAACCCCTGTTCTGCCGGTGAAAGGGTCTACCCCTCTCTGGAACCCTAGCTCCCGGCGGTGTCCGTGGGGAGCCGCGCTTTGGTGGTGTCCTGGTCTTCTTTGATGGTGCTGGTCTGAACTTCTGATTATCTACCAAGGGTTCGGCCACCACAGCAGCCGCCCTCCAATCGATCGGTGCGTGCCGTCGGACCTTCGTCTCTGCCCATGGCTGAAGGTTCTAGAGGAAGAAATATCTCCTGTCATCTTCCTCCGTACGTGGGAGCTCCAACATCAACGTGGAGAATGCCCTAACGTACTCCTGGATCGACCTAGTGTGCTTCAGCCGATCCAGCTTCCCACGAGCTTGGTCCGTCGAGTTTCCGGGAAGAAACTACCGCCGCAATTCCTCACAGAAAGTCTCCCAAGGCAAGTTAGTAGCTCCCGATGTAGAGCTAACTTTGGTACTTCCTCACAGATCGGATGCACACCTGCACCCGATCTTCTTCTGGAATATAGTTAGCAGAAAACAGTTGTTCCATATCCCAAATAAAGTTTTCTACCTCTCTGGATGATCGAGCCCCCCCCCCCCCCGGAACATCGCTGGCTAAGGGATGCGCACCCTCGGCTTGGGAGCCTCCTGCTCCGTCGTCGCGGCAGTTCGGGATACTTGCATTAGAGCCAAGCGTAGTACCCCGATCTCAGCCTGCATCTCCTCGGGCATCCGTGCCATCCCTGCTTGTTGTTCCTCATGCATCCTGACCATCTGCTCTGGCAGGTCGAGCAGACTCTCCAGGGTCTGTTGTAAATTCTCAATTTGCAACCTTTGTTGCTCCACTATCCTCTGAAGTCTCTCCATCTGGGGAAGTACCGCCGTGTCCGTATCACCCGTCATACCGAGCATTTGCTCGATCTCCGCTATGCGATCACCTTGGTTCACCATCTTCTCAGGTTTAGCCATATCTTTGGCTTTACCTTTGGTCCAGACGTCCTCTAACGCTCCCATGGTTGTGTGGGTGATCTTTTAAAACTTCAAGCTTTTCTTCACCTTCGCCGGTGAAGGTGCCGTGTTCGCCGTTACATGTTAACCTCCTCTAATACCAATTGTCACACCCCGGTCGGATCAACCCCAAACCGGTGCTTATCCGTTGTCTCAGGGTTGTCCGGCGGAACACCAGAACGTGAACTCCCTAGGGTTTCCGGCTCCAAATCAAAAACCCTAACTCCCCGAACAATTTTAATCCCCAAATTACAAGTCGCACGGAAAACCCTAACCCTAATTTAGGAAAATCCAGAAAGAACCAAAACCCTAAATCAGAAATACCTCACTATGATTTTGACCACAGTCAAAATCACACCGTCGCCGATTAATTCCCAGCGCTGATGTCACGCCAACGTCACGCTTCCGCTGTGAAATCCGATTTGCGAAATCAAATTGCGTTGCTGACAACAGCCTTGCGTCAGTCCCGAATTAATCCTCCGCCGATATCCCGATAAATCGGAACAGTGCTGTCTTCTTCGCCCGAACGAAAGCCGATGCTTTCATTTTCGCCGAGCTCGACGCCACCTGTGTCGCCTTCGACAGCCGCCTGCTGCTGGAGAGCCGCCGATCTTCGAATCTCAGAGAACAGGGGAAGCGGAAAGGGGATTGAAGCCTTAATTTTATTCCAAATAAAATTATAAAAACTTCGCCGATGACCCCCTTGGTCCGTTATCCCTCTTCCCTCCCTCGCCGGCGACCACCGTTGCCGGTTACAATTCTCTAGTTTTCTCACTCACCGACGTCTCCCCAGACGTCGGTTGCTCGCCCGGTGGTCGATCCCCTGATCGCTACTCCTTCCTCTCAGGTGGTGAAGATTTATCACTGGATCGCCCCCCCCCCCCTCACGCTGCTCGTCCGCTCCCCTTATAGACGAGCCGCCGCCTCGACTCCTCATTAGCGTCCGCTGCCTGCGGACGCGTCTTCGCCCTATTTCGGGCATCTACTGCCCGAATCTCCCACTGGAGCAGAGTCTTCCGAAGCTTTCGCCGATCCTTGTCGTCCACGCGTGAAGATGGAGTCGTTGTCCCGTTCGCAGCCGCACGCGTCCGTGTTTCTCATCATTGCCGCGTCTTCCGTCGCGTGTGGTGATGAAGAGGCCGAAGACGTTGCGCGTGTCGTTGCTGAGCTCTAGCCCGAGCCTCGCGGAAATCCTGCCGACGAGAGCTGCGTTGGCTGCTTCGTCCAAGTGTTTGATGAGCTTGAGCTTGGACCAGACCGGTTGAACCAGGACCTGATACTAATGGCGGCCCAATTAATTTGACCGGACCACGTCGCCTCACGGTTTAGGCCTTGTGCACAACAGGCCACGAGACAAGCATATTTTTTTTTATAAAAAGAAAAAGAAATCTCTCTTTCCAGCTCGTCTACCCTGCTCGGTCAACTCATCTTTACTCCATTGTCACGTGGCCCCACCACGGACCTGCCCTTCCACTATCATGATTCGATCCTTTTGTGGGCCCTCTGTGGCTCCCTCTTGCCTAGTCCAATCAAAAGGAGTATAAGTTAATTATTTAAAAATATTGCTTTTTTTTTTTAAAAAAAGAAGTGGACTTGCATTTCCTCCGCTAGACTCTCGTAGTCTCGTCCTCTCGCCCAGCACGTTTTCTCGTGCGCTGCACGTGCCACTCTAGTGCATGAAACGTAGTGTATATAAAATAAAAAATACCTCCGTTTTGACTTTCCTTTCGCGGACGGAAACGAGAACGCGATAGTTTCCCTACATGGATCGGGAAACAGATTCGCCCTCTCCTCCTGTCCCTGACCATTTTCGTGTGTTTGTGCAGTCCGCCTCGTAAAATAGTACCCTGAAACTCCCATCTACACCGTTCACTTGTAGACCCTGAAAACTGGACGTCCAATAAGTATCATTCGTACGGTGGGATTTGGAGGGGATCCCAAACGGACGATTTTGGCTTGCATGTGGTTGGTGGTGCGGGACAGCTGCTGGTTCCCCGCCACCTTTTGACTCTGTGACGTCAACGTCGCTGGGTTCGATCCTAGCCGTCCAATGCGGCAATTGGCTTCACGGGGACGGTTCAATGCGGCCAGGGGCAGGCCGCCAGGCCCGTCGCGGCAATTCCGTTCTGTGGGGTCCGTACAGTTGACTCGAGTCGCACGGCTGCCACATCGCAAAGCGTGGCACCACGTCAGCGGAGGCAGTTGTGCTGACGGGTCCACTCTTTTGTTCCTTTCGTACTACTGAGCACTTGTTTACGTTACACTTGTCAATACCTGCCTTGCCGTTGTATGTAAATATGGAGCCTCGAGACTTGGGAGTGATCGGGTGGAAAAAAACGGTTTTTATTTTGTTCTACAGGTTTTTGAATTAAAATGGAGAAAAAGTGGATAAACATTAACTAAAAGACTCGAGAGTTCAAAAGTCAGCGAGACTTTCCCTCTTGCTTATCGAGGGACTTGGAGGAGTACCACGGGATGGGGAGCGGCGCCTCCCTCCACCGCCTCCTCCATTGCCTCCGTCCAGCCGGCGGCGTAGCTGAATCCGACAACGCCGAAGTTGGCCACCCGACCTTTGAGCTCAGGCCGTTGGACGAAGCCGTTGGGCACTCCTTCTGTTACGTCCGCTCCTCCTCCTCTGCACATTCTCGCTCATCCTCCGTGTCTTCAGCTGCTGGAGGCGGAGGAGGGGGAGGTGGAGAGTCCGCCTTCAAGAAAATTTCCGGCGCGTCCGTCTCCGCCAACTCTTCGGCACCTCTTCCCCTCTACGACGCCGCTGGCAACCCAAGCCACTTTGGATTCCGGAGCTCCTCGTCCTTCTCTGCCCTCCCTCTCCAGCTCTCCTCCACAGCCGCTGCTTCCGGGTCGCTCGACCGGGGGTTCTTTCTCTCGGGCCCGATCGAGCGCGGAGCGCTCTCTGGGCCACTTGAACGGGTTCCCTTCTCAGGTCCTCTTGTAAACAGGAAAAAGCACCGAGGCATCACTGGTCGGTTGTCGAAGCAGTTGCTCCTGCGACGGAGCATCTCGGAGAAAAATCGGCCCTGGGTCGTCCCCATCCGTAGCCTCCCTGCGCGGCAAGGCAAACGGAAGGGCGATCCTGCTGCGGCTATCGCCGAGGGAAATGTGGAGTGGGCTCACGGGAAGGCCGGAGAGGACCGAGTCCACGTAGTCGTCTCCGAGGAGCAGCGTTGGCTCTTCGTCGGGATCTACGACGGATTCAATGGGCCGGAAGCTCCAGACTTCCTCGTCGGAAATCTCTACCGTGCTGTGTTCAATGAGGTTCGCGATCTGTTCTGGGAAGAAGTGAACGAGGCCGCAGCCAATGATGCAGATTTGGACGAAGGGGACGAGAAAAGAGTAGCCTTTCCAGAAGATTCCAAGGTTTCCAGGCATCTCTGGGAGTTTCTCGCCGATAGCGATAAGGATGGTAAACTGGACTTCTCCTCTGGGTCGGGTGGGTTCCCCTTCACGCTCTCGAAGCTGACGTATGGTATTGGGAGCTGGCGAAAGGATGGCCGGAAAATGTGGTTTCCCCGGCGGCGATACGATTCCGAAGAGACTGTCAACGAAGTCACAGGAACAATCAAACACAAGAGGAAGAAGGGTCCCGTGGCGGATCATGGTTTGGTGCTCGCAGCGCTTGCCCAGGCTTTGGAGATCACAGAGCTCGAATATCTGGAGATGACTGACAGGGCAATGGACTCCAATCCTGAGCTAGCACTGATGGGTTCTTGCCTGCTCGCAGTGTTGATGAGGGATGAGGATGTCTATGTGATGAATGTAGGCGACAGCCGTGCAATTGTAGCACAACACAGGCCTGATGGGCGAAACTTTAACCACTTTGACTTGGATTTGAAGAAGGCCGAGGCGATCGAAGAACACCGAGGCATTGAGGGCAATGAAGGGAGTACGAAAATTGAAGAATTCAATTGCATGCTTGAATTGGGAGCACTGCAGCTATCAGCCGATCATACTACGAGCATCAAAGAAGTAAGTTTGAGTAGAAGAAGACTCTTTAAAAAGTAGTAAATTGTGCTTGATTCCACAAAGTTCCCCCTCCATGATTTGAAAGGATAAGTTGATTCTCTGGCATTATCAATTCAGCTCAAATTTTAGGAAAAAAATTGGTTCCTTACTCTTATGCTCTACAATGGTTGTTTCGTTTATTATCATAAATGAACTTTTGTTGGTGCAGGAAGTCCTTAGAATAAGACAAGAACACCCAGATGACAACAAATGCATAGTAAATGATAGAGTGAAGGGGCGACTAAAAGTCACACGAGCTTTTGGGGCTGGTTATCTCAAGCAGGTGCTTATTTTGCATTGATCCTGTATAGAATAGTGAGAAAGATAAATGCCAATTTGGTCTAAACTAGTTTGTACATTTTCAGATTACTCATCAAAGATAACATATATTGTTCATTTTTGGGAAGAAGAGAGAATTTGCTTGAAATAATGGATTGTTTCTTCAATTTCTGCAGCCCAAATGGAATATTGGATTGTTGGAAATGTTCCGAAATGAGTTCATAGGAACTGCACCATACATATCATGTGTGCCTTCGCTTTGTCAC
The DNA here is from genome assembly GCA_027563935.2 of Costus lasius. Taxonomy (NCBI): domain Eukaryota; kingdom Viridiplantae; phylum Streptophyta; class Magnoliopsida; order Zingiberales; family Costaceae; genus Costus; species Costus lasius. The sequence continues at coordinate 142,951,628 of CM050447.1, read as the reverse complement.
CATAAATTGGGAGAAAATGATCGGTTCTTAGTTCTCTCTTCTGACGGCCTTTATCAGTATCTGAGCAATGAGGAGGTTGTCTTACATGTAGAAAGTTTCATGGAGAGAGTTGCAGATGGAGATCCTGCTCAAAGTTTAATAGAGGAAGTGCTTTTTCGTGCAGCCAAAGAAGCTGGTATTGATCATAAACTAATACACTTGTTTTCCAGTTCAATTATCTGTAGAGGTTGCTATACTAGAATTTTTGTTCTAGTTTAATTTCATATTCAATTTAGCTCATAGTAAGTTTCTAGCAAGAACTTTTTTGTTTGTTTGCATTTCTAAGACTAGGACTAGTAACGGGTCGGGTACCCAGGATTTTACCCTAAACCCGAACCCGACCCGCCACCCGCTACCCTAACCTGGGTCGAGTATTTAAACGGGTACCCGCGGGTACCCGATTAATTAAAAAACTAAATTATTTATTATATAAAATATATTTTAAAAATTAAAATTAAATTAAATATATTTATATAATAATTATTTATTATTTTTTTATATTTTAAATAGTAATAAATATTTATATAATAGTTATTTTATTATTATTTATACTCTAATAATAAAAATTAATATTTATATTTTTTTATTAAAATCGGGTATCGGGTACCGGATACCCACGCCCCTAAACCCGAACCCCCATAAATGGGTCGGGTCGGGTCGGATACCCATCTGTCTCGGATGAAATTGCCACCCCTCTCTAAGAAAATAAATGCACACTTTCCTGCAAAAAATCAGAATGTTGTCTTAATTCATCCTTGTGTACACTGTAAATCATCCTTGGCATTACTTCTTATTTCTTTCAACTAATGATTCTTGATCTTCTAGTCTTATTATAGAAGATATGACTCAACTTTAGCTCCTTGTGTGTTCAAGTATAGTAAAAAGAACACAGAAGAACACCAAATTAGTCAGCTAAAATTTGTTTGAAATTGCTCCTGTTGAACATCAAACTAATATTTTACTGAATCCTAGTTCAATTTAAGGCCACAAGAATGTTAGACAGAATTAGGTTACCTCTCTTCATGGATTGCATTTGAACTAGGAAGTCATAGTCGAGGAGATTTGCTAAATTGATAAATTCAAACACTCTGAGTTACAATTTCTTGCATGCTGTTTGTATCTGGAAAGAGGCATCATTGCTAGATTTTGGAAACTTCCATAGAATCATTGTAAGGGCCTGTTTTATTGGGGGCAAGAAAAAAAGAAAAGAAAGTGAAGAGAAAAGAAAGAAAAATAAGTGGGAAGAAAAATAGTGAGGTTGGCAGCAAGGGAGGGGAGAAAAATATTCTCTCTCTCTTTTGGAGAGAATACAAAAAGAGAGAAAAATGGTTCTTTTTCTTCCCCTTCAAATCAGCCTCTCTAATAAAACAAGAGAAAAAAAATGTTTCTTTCTTTTCTCCCTGTATTTCTCCCAAATAAAACAGGCCCTAAGTTCCAAATTCCCTCATCTCAAAATTCAATCAGATTGTGCTTGCTTTGCCCAATGATTGCTGAGCAAAGTGGTCAAAAAGGGTGCCAAGTTGAAATGATCTTCATGTTTGATCTGCTCGTTGCAGGTTTGGACTTCCATGAATTGTTGGATATCCCTCAGGGAGATCGCCGCAGATACCATGATGATGTTACTGTAATGGTTATATCTCTTCAAGGAAGAATATGGAAATCATCAGGGAAAATGTGAAATGCTAGGGCCTGGCTGACCTTTTGGCTTTTCGTAGCAAGAAGCTTCTGGCAAGCCACTCCAAAAGACCAAAATCAAAATTTGCCTAAAGCTTTCATTGTCAGGGGTTGGTGCTGGATGCTGCTCATTTGATGCTTGTCAGAATTGGTTTGGTTGGTGAAAAAAAAGGAGAATGCTTGGCTAGAGTCACTGACTAACTCTGCCACTTTCCACCTTTTACAGTCAGATAGTGAAATTGGCAGCTTTCCGTGAAATTGAGACTCCATAAGATGTATAATTCAATCTCTGGGAGCTTCTTCCAGCAGAGGATTTTCCTTTTTAAGTTTAAAAATTCTTTTGGCAGAGTTGTATTGTTCATGAAGCAATGAGGTTTAGCAGAGTGGCAGACTCTGTGTTCTCTGTGAAATCAAATTGCATCATGGAACAAGCAGCAGCGTAAGATCTTACATGTGAGGGGATTATAAACTGTTACGGTCTGCTTCATATTAGTAAACTAACCATTACAATGAAGCCAAATTTAAATTACTTAAAAGCTCAGAATTAAACTCACTAAATCTTATATATAATATTATTTTTTTACTTTATATATATAATTAATTAAATCAAAATGTCGCCATCTCTTTAATTTAAAGATTAACGTCTCAAAATCAACACCTCATACATAGCTATTTTTTATTGGATAGCATATAAGGTTAATTTATAATACTCCAGTTTAGTTTCACATTAAAATTGAGAAAAAAGATTATACGGTATATAAAGCTTAGTGAGCTTGCTATTATTAACTTAAGCATTTTAATCAATTGGCGCACATTGCTATTCCAAACTTAGTCATAAGCATAGTGAGATTCTAATAAGAAAAGACTATCAAGGGTGATGGAATTGTCATTGGACTGACATCACATGCTGTTAACTAAGGGATAATTTCTAAAAAAATTTCCTAGGCGAAGCTTTCGCATAGGAATCTTCAGCGGAAAAAAAATTAGCCTTTGATAATGCTTTAAAAAGTGTGTAACATTCAGTGCATCTAGTGTTGTGCAGGTATGCACAACTTTTAAAACAAGATCAATGTATCACAAGCTCTCAGTTGAAGATTCCTAGGCGGAGAAATTTTCTCATAATTCCTGGTCATATATTAAAAATTGAGCTTGACGAGGACGTAAGTTTTAAATAGAGGAGATTACTATTATTAATTGGACTTAAACATTTTAATTAATTGAGTTATAACATAATCTAACAATAGTTTTACCATTATATGATATTTTATCATGTTTTGGATTAAATTTGTTTGATATTATTTATTATGATCTTTTTAATGAGCAAATTGACTTAGCTCGAATAACAACATAACCTAATTAAAAATATTTAAACTTTTGCCAAAAAAAAATCATTAGTTAATAATAATAACCTAATTATGTCTTATTATATATAAAATCATTAGTTTTTTATATCAAGTATTGCTTGTCTTTTAAAAGTGCCAGCTTGTGTTTTCATTAATTCTAGGAGGTTCCAGAAGCGCCAGTACTAATTATTGGAGGAATCCATTAGACAAGATTGGAAAAGCTTCGAAGGTTGCACATCTTGTCATTCCCCACATCACAATGATTGCAGAAATTTTGTGATGAACTTCGCGCTTGCCCAACAATTTTTTTAAAAGATATTTTTGTTGCTTTCTTTTATGATTCGCTTTTAAACATTGTATTAGAAAAGCCATATAAGAACACATTTATCCGATTAGAAAAAAGAGAGTAGATTGAAAATTTAAACACTTAGTTAGAGGAAAGCCATTTGTGCATAAACTTCCAAAGCTCAACTTAAGCATATTTGGCGAGGCTTTTGCCAAAAATTTTGGCAACAGGGTACTTTTATCTTATAGACACTAATCTTAAAGTAATAGCATAAATTTTAAAGCTAAATAAATATACATGAAAAGCGAGTCAATATACACGAAATAAGTTAACATATACGAAATCTAATCAACTCTTAACTCTGATTCTGGAAGTCAATATACACGAAATCTGCCCATATTTTCATGTATTCATATTACATTTTTGTGTAATAATACAAAATTTTTGTGTAATCAACTCATATTTTCATATATTTATATCAGATTTTCATATATTTGTACCAGATTTTCATGTAATGATACTAGATTTTCACCTTAACTTTAATATATTTCGTGTGCGTTGACTCAATTTTGTGTAGGTTGACTTTCTAGAATTAGGGTTAAGGCATAGTTAAATTTCGTGTGTGTTGTTGACCTAAAGTTCGTATACGTTGACTTAGCTTTAATATTAATGTGGCAACTTTAAGATGCGTGTTTGCGAGATTAGTATACCTTGCTATGTAGCTGGAAATAAGTACCCTTCAAATTTTTTCTGCTTTTCGTGTAACTTTGTTGCTTACTAAAAATAGCTTATAGTGTCGCGTTTTGCAAGACTTTTCGTCCAACTTTGTTGCTTAGTAAAATCTTACTCACAAGTATTGTTCGTCCAAAATTTAAAAGCAGCATAAAGAAACCTTGCTAAATAGATCATTTATTCAACTTATGCTTTTATTTCCAAAGATGAAAGCTCATTTATATTTGATCAATAAATTAATAATAGACTAGTAAAGATCTTAATTGCTGATAACAAAGTCTGACAGTCGCCTTAAAAAAATTAAATTTCTCTTTTAATTATCTATTTTCTTTCACAATTGAGCTAGTAATTTATCTTTTTTAATTAGGGTTTGAGAGCTCATTTATGTTGTTGTTTTTTCCAAAAGAAAAATATATGATACTCTACTACCTAAATCAAGATAGGTGCATGATTTTCACATGTATAAATTGAAACCAAAACAAGCAGTCATACTCCTACTAAACCCAATCAATTGGCCATTGCCAAAAAAATCAATTATTCTTCCTCTCTCTCTCTCTCCTCTGTGGATTGAGAAGCCATGGTTGGAGCACCCAAGATGACTCCCCTGGGTGTCCTGGAGGCAGTGGAGGAGATCATGAGGATCTACAGGTCTCTACCGCCCAGGCCCTCCCTGGAGCAAGTGGAGGCAGCCATGGCCGTCATCAGGTCTGCGGACACTGAAGAAGAGATGAGGATCGCGGAAATTGGTAAGATCCAGAAGCCCCCGGATGTGGCAGAAGAGCTCTTCTTTGTGCTGCAGGAGGTGAGGAGGAACCAGGTCCTGCTGCAGGTACAGGAGCAGAGGAGGGAGGCCGTTTGTGTGGTGGAGTTGGATAAGAGGTACCAGGTGTTTGACGAGCTCGTGCAGAGGGCCTCCAAGCTGCTGTCCTCGGACCCAGAGGATGGGGGAAGGGTTGGTGGTGGTGGCGGCGGCGGCGGCGGCGAGGAGGAGGTGGAGGTTGAGGTGGGAATCAAGGGTCGATTTGATGTGGTTGGGCCCCGATATGGGAGGAGCTTGAGTTTAGTTAAGATGGATAAGGATGAAAAGAAGGTGGAACTGGATGTTTCCAATGGGTTCGTCTTTTCCTCATTGAAATCCGAACCCCCTTCCGGTAAGATTCTATATCCTTTTGCTCCCAGAATCCAATTTCTTCTCTGTGCTTAAAATCGCTTGATTGATGAGGAGCCCTAATTTGGATTTGGCATAGAGGCGAGAATTTAGGAAGCCCAGTACATATTCTGTAGTCTCTTCACTTGTTCTTATCATATTTTGCGGTCAATTGTTGATACTGGTAGATCATATCTTCTGGTGGGTAAATTTTTTTAGGGTAACAAGCACGAAAAGTATCTTATTTGACTTTTTCCAACTTGTGTAAGAGTCAAGATAGAGGAAGATTTGTATGCTTTGCTTGAAGAAAGTGAAGATTTGGAGATGCTTGAAGACTTTGATTATGATTTGATGTGCTAAATGTGGTCAGATGTATTGTTCCTTTTTGTATAGTTTATTGCAGGCCTTGACTATTGGTGCTCTTCGATGTAATCGAAATTTTTTTTCCCCTCGCGTTGCAAATTCCTGAAACTTCGTTTGTCATACTAGAGCAGACAACGAGTCATATTTTTTATTCAACGTTATTTTAGTTTGTTATGTAGGGAGAGGTGTTGTCTGGGCCGATCCTTATCTGATAAAATAATATTGCATTGTGTTGTCTTTTTTGTCACTCCACCTTGTTACATTCAGCTGATGGCATCTTCTTTGTCCTAATCTAACTGTTAGTTGTTCTTCATGCAGCTACCGGTGATACAGGGAAGTTGAGTCTCATCCAAGTGGCAAGCCTAATTGAGACTTCAGCAAAGAGTGGAATTGGGGTTTTTGACCTACGGGGAAAGTTGATGGACCAAATTGAGTGGCTTCCAACATCACTTGGTAAACTGCAGGACATCACTGAACTAAATATATCAGAGAACAGAATTCTTGCACTTCCACCCTCAATTGGCAACCTGAGGTCCCTAAGGAAGCTTGACATTCACTCCAACCAGCTGATCAACTTGCCCGATTCATTTTGCGAGCTATCCAACTTAGTCGATCTCGATTTGCACGCAAATGGACTGAAATCTCTGCCTTCGTCATTTGGGAATCTTACCAATCTAACCAACCTTGACCTCAGTTCCAACCGATTGTCTGTGCTTCCAGAGACAATAGGGAATCTAACAAATTTGAGAAGGTTGAATGTTGAGACAAATGAGCTTGAAGAGCTTCCGTACACTATCGGAGCTTGTGTCTCACTAGTTGAGCTAAGGCTAGACTTCAATCAGCTGAAAGCGCTGCCTGAAGCAGTGGGAAAGATGGAGAACTTGGAAATCCTCACATTGCATTACAACAGAGTGAAATCACTGCCTACTACTATGGCTTCACTATCTAAGCTGAAAGAGCTAGATGTGAGCTTCAACGAACTCGAGTCCATCCCCGAGAGTCTCTGCTTTGCCACTAGTCTAGTGAAGTTGGATGTTGGTAGAAACTTCGCAGATTTGAGGGCATTGCCGAGATCAATTGGGAATCTAGAGATGCTGGAAGAGCTGGACATAAGCAGCAACCAAATAAGAGTACTGCCTGATTCTTTCCGGCTCTTAACAAAGCTTAGAGTGTTCAGTGCCGACGAGACGCCACTGGAAGTACCACCGAGAGATATAGTGAAGTTGGGAGCTCAGGTAGGTTTTACCAGACTCTGGATTCTAATTATATATATATCAATCAAAAGAATATTTTTTGATATATACTGATACGAGTCTCCTTGGACAGGCTGTTGTGCAATACATGGCTGATTTGGCTGCAGCAAGGACAGGGAGCATACAAGAGGCTGGTGCTGTTAATGCTCGGAGGAGAAAGGGCTTGTGGTTTTGGCTGTGCTCATTATTCCGACCTCCAAGGGAGAAAGCTGTAAAAGAATGATTCCGTATTGCAGTTCATTGTATCCTGTAATATGCTTTATCTTTTTCTCTGTCTGTTTTTTTAATGGATTTACTTGTTTGCAATTGTAAAAGAATAGCGTTACTTGTGGTTGATCCGTTGTATAGCCCTGAAGAAAGAAACAAATATTGGAGTTTTATTCGGCATCAAACTTGTAGTCTTTGAATGTTGGTAAGATTGCATTCTACACCTTCTGAGTCCCGAGGTCTCCGCAGATCACCAGTCGTTTCTAGATGACTCTAAGTTGGTAGATTCCGTCAGTCGGATGGCTCTGCCTTCAAGTTTGTTGTCAATTGAGTAATAGGTGGCAGGCCACACCACTCACGTGAGCAGGTAATATATTTGTACTAAGCAGTGTTTTGGGTTAGAGAGTGATGTTTTAGCCCTTAGTCACAATTAATCACAAGATAGCTTAGCCAGCTCAGCTACAAGTAGAACTTTACAATTGATTGATTTGTTTAGAAGGATACTCGGCAATTGTAGGGACCAGCTGTGAAAGGACTGTAGACTCTTATCTATGGCAAAAAGGCTAGGTGCGGCCAGCAAAGTATATATAAATTCCATATAGTATTCTAAAGCACCATCAGCACATCTAGTGGATTTGCCCGTAACGTGAATTTTTTATGCAGTGATTTACTGTAGAGATTCAGTAAAAGCCAGTAATTTAACGTTTACAGGGCTTACGGATTACCACTAACACACCATCATCCCCAGTGCAGCCGCATGATTACCAAGTGGAAAATTTATCTGCACTTAGAATCAGCTAATGTACGAGAACACCAAAACAAGTCACTAGCTAGAAATAACTCAGAAAAACGAACGCACCATTGGCTCAGAGCCTCGCAGTCATAGACGGTTCTCAACATGGCAGTAAGTACTGTTGATTAGTCAACCCATACCAACCCATAGCAACATTATACGTGGACAATAATGTTAACTAATTTTAGCAACAGAAACATATTCAACAAGCATATAATTCAAATGGCGATGACCCAACAACATAAGCTTAGCCGAGCAGAAAAATCCTATCAAATGCCCTAGAGTGCCTGCTAGAAATTCTCTCTAAGTTAAGGCCTTTATGGTCGTAAAAGAGGCTACTAAGATAAACAATGATCTGACTTCAGGTTCTGTCTGAGTAGAAAAGAAGCTAGGCATATGCGGACATTAGTTCGGAGCCATTTTAAAGTCGGACTCATGCCTGTTTGCGTTTACTGTGTGTGACCAGATGACTGATGGATATGGAGATTGAACATGATGAATATAGTTGCTGTACGTGGCACCTCTCTGATTTGTAGGGTTACCATCAGGGTCATCAGATGATTCACTTGAAGTGCCCTCAGAAGGATGCTCGCTGTGTGCAGGACCAGCCCCAAGGCCAGTCATATGGGGTGGGGCTGGTGAAAGATCCGACTTCATTGGATCTGGTTTTGACTTTTTCTCTGCTGAAATGAAGCTACCTACCACAACCTGCAAGTTAGAGAAACTCCACTAAGACAAAGAAGCAATTTAAGACTCTTTTTAAGCTCGAGCCGCTCATCTATGTGAAGATATACTTGGCACCAGTACCACTAGGCATGGACCACGACTATATAACTCAATTTAAGAGGCTATCAATAGGAAAAATAAACTTGGGTTGATCACAACCTGAACTGGTGTTGCGGCCACAAGCCTTCCAGCAACCACACCACCAAGAATGCGGCCATCAGAACCGGCAAGAGCAATGCTTAACTCACCACTACCATTACGAGTATTTCCATCTTCGGTGAGGAAGGAAGGACCTGACAAGGAGATGATCTCAAAGCGTCCCTGCAGTCAACAAAGTGATATGCATGAATATATGAAACGGCAATTGATTGAATTTGCAAAAAAAGAGCAGAGAGCTTTACCTCTAAAAAAATATGTTATGCAACTTTCAATTAACACAAAGGTACTTTTCCTAGTATAAACATGACCAGTAGCAAATATTCAGTCAATTTGGCACAGATACATAGTAAAGTTATAACGGTGCTGATATATTTCACAATGTTTAGTGAACATATGGTTTCCTAGCACTGATAAAATATTAGATGACTTGTCAAGCTATACGTTGTGCTTAGCACGGTAGAGATGGAACATAGGAAAAGGGCTCCTCTAGAGTACAGTTAAATAACTAAATCCATGGCATACATCACAATCTTCTATCCTGGGGATGCATAATAGAATAACGATGTCAATAAGATTTGATATATAAACTTGAGAGAATTGAGTTATTGCAACATGGTTGGATGACATGAGGCACAAATATTGCGATAATTTGATTAGTATCAGCTGAATCCAATAGCAGAATCAAATTTCTAGAGGGATAATTGGCATTTGCAAAAGAATAGATGGCTCAAGATTCAATCAAGCCAACTCCAACAACTTCACACATAAATGACCAAACAGACCAGTCACAGTAGTTATGTTCAAATGTACTTAATCAACTGGCATAGAATATGCCTAGTTATTTCAACAAAATCTGATTGCACATTTATCCATGTCCTAAATTCTACAATCAATGAGCGGACAAGGTACTCACTGTTGCTTCTTTTTCCTGTGATTGAATCAATTCACATACATAGAGAACATTTTGACTAAGATGACCTTGCACAAATTGTTACAAGGGTTTGATGAAATCATGAACACTGCACATTGCAACGTTGGGAAAAATGGAATAATATTATCCTGTAGATTATGATTGATCCACCTTTGGACTTTCGAGCTTCACACATCCACCTAGGGCTAATTTTGTCTAGTGCCAAACCCATAAGTATTTAATTGAATATCTCACTGCCTTTTTGACAGGATTCACATCACATATCTGATGATACCTTTAGTCTCAAGATGTATTGTTTCACATACAACGTAAGGCCTTCACTCATTAAGTAAAACAAGCACAGTGAGCATCCTTTACATATCAAATTTGAGTTCAAAAGACGAATTGTAAGGAGATGAATAGATGGATATACACATGCTTTAGTTAGCAAGTACAGTGTTAGCAACTGCGTGACCAAGAGATGCTTTTCAGGTAGGTCTCGTGGGGTGTCACTGTTTTCTTTATAAACAGATATACACATAGCCTTTATCTTGTTGAAGAGGGCTGTTAACCAGCACCAATCTTGGTTTGGATTCAATACTAACCACACAATGACCAACTGAGGCTTCTTTGGGGTGTGCACGATAGACTTCCCTAACTGCTCTCTGCAAATGGACATATGAAAAGCTTTCAATTGCATATAGATAGCAGACACTTGTGCTAAAAGGCTATTGCACTTCCACAATCTTGTGGTTTTCCCTTTAATATGTGTTTCATGAAGAATTGACTTGTTTGAATTTGTTGCTCACAGACTTTGACAACAAGTTGATACAAACATACTCTTAAGCTCAAATACAAGGGCAACAGGTGGATCAGTCTGACCGATAAGAGTTCCACAGAGCAGGAAGGGGATGAGATATGAAGAGAGAGAGAGAGAGAGAGAGAGAGAGAGAGAGAGAGAGAGAGAGAGAGGGAGGGAGAGAGAGGGAAGAAAGAAAAGATACGAGATGATGGGTGAATGAGAAAAAAACATAAAAATGGAAAAAAAAAAAAAAAATGGCAAGTGTTTGTTTACTTCACATTGCATAATTAGCCTTTGTTTATAAGGCCTTAGTACATCTTGAGAGGGAACAATGAAAATATGTGACAGAGGACATAAATAGAAAATTTGGCATATCGTTGCTTACTTCTTATTGCATAATTGGCCTTTATTTATAGGCCCTTAGTGCATGTCTCAAGATGCAAAGTTTTGATCTAGTCATCCACATTATCTAACAAGGAATTGAAATATATTATTATGGCATTTACAATCTATGTAATAAGGAAGTACATCCTCTCTACATTAGAACTCTTCAGTCATAAACTGCCTCCCATATTTGTCGTAGTCCTCTTTGGCATTGTTTGAATAATAGAGGATGATGTCTCTTTTTCTCTTTATGGTTGGCTATTTTTCTTTCTTGGTCACACTCTGGCAGATTGATGTCTCGCTTCTGCATTTCGGATAGTACTCTTTGTGCATTTCCGATAGAACTCTTTGGTACAGGTTATATTATAGATGATAATTTCTATTTTGGTCTTTATGGTTGGCTCTTTTCTTCCTTGCACGAATTGTAACTTGTATTGGAAGATAAGAAATGCTTCTTTTCAACTCGGTCAATCATAACATCCAACATCATAAAAGTTTCACGAATAATAAGGAAGCAAAAGAAAAGAAATTTCTGTCACTTATTTTGCCTTTAACATTAATATTTTTATCAGACTACTAGATTGGGCTACATTTAAAAAATTATAGAAAAAATAATAAACAGTAAAACTGTCTTTTAGCCACAGAGATAATTTATCAATAATGAACACAATCTTGAAACTTAGATAAAAACTGCATCCAAAAGACAGACAGATCAAGTAACTATGATTAGTTTCTATTCAAACCTCCAGAGTTACTGTTCCACCAGAGACTGCAGGCTGCTTGAGTGTTACATTAGATATGGCACCATTTGCTGACAGAATGCAGATTGACCTAGTTCCTTGCTCAGAGAAGGTCATGATTTCTGAAGCGATATCCTGCCAATTCCAAGCAACAAGCTTATGTCAATGTTCTCTATTCAGCCACCTTTATTTTTTTACAACAGTTTTTACAGTTCTATTCAGTGAATGAATTCAAAGAATATCACTGAAGAACCTTGATTGTTCTCTAGGCAATAAATACACGATTTTTCAGAGGAACCACCATAGAATGGTGTCAAACACTGTGCCTTGCTTGCCTCATTGTCTTTTTCCATCCAATGTGATTCATTACAAACAGCATGAGAAAAAGATGACAAATACTAGTAAAAGAAGAGCTCCAGCAAGTCATTTGGTATTGATGGTGTACACCAACAAATGATCATCGATGATCTGCATGTAAGTTCAATGTGTTTTCAGTCTCATTAAGTTTTAGTTTAAGTAAATTACATCCTTATTCTTTAAGTTATGGCAGTAGTAAATTAATTCTGTTACTTTATTTAACAACAATATTATGTTGCAATTGATTCCCTTGGGTTGATTTTCAACCAAGCCCTGTGGCTTACACCCAGAAGACCAGAATTGTTTGAAAACCAGTATTCTGCGTACTTGGAGCTGACTTGCCAACAATCATCAACGTCAAAAAATATGAATCATGGAAATAAATTACACATAAGTGAATTAGAAAATAATTCAATCAAAAAGAGAGTTTTAAATAGGAAGTATAAGGTTTTGTTGTTTAAATGCGTTGACAGTATACATATTAAATACCAACTCAAATGCTCACCTCTCCAACATTTACAGTACTTATATGAGGCGTAAAGCCACTTCCTGGGGCACCTGTTTCACCAAAAATATGAAATTAAACATTTGCACATGTTATAGAAAAGCAAGTATTAAAAACCAATCCATACCATCCGTACTACGTGATATGAACTGGTCCAACTTGTACTAGTACAGGTACAAGGTCAGTGATATATATATATATAGATATATATATATATATACAATCGGTCATACTTAAAACCTTAAAAAAAAGTATGCTAAAACATAAAAATTTGAATGCATAATTGTAGAAAAAGGGAAGATTTTAAGCGTTCAAAAGATGCATCTTCTGTACAGAAAAGTTAACTACTAATTCATCATACTTACGTAAGCACTCAAATAGTTTCTAATATGAAGGCAAGTTCACAACTCAATTGTCAGCCATTAATAAAAAGGATTAATTATACTAATACGATAAAGACAATCAAAGGCCAAAGAGAAGTAGACAAGGAGACATCATTGCCCAAAAATATCCTTAGAACTTCCAATTTGCATCAGTTTCATGTAGATGTTTAGATACAAATCAAAGGGGAAAAGCACTAGACAAATTTGTTTACGAATTTGGATTATCCAATACTGATATGATTTATATGTAAATGCAGTTACCTAGGCTACACAACAAGAGAAATCAGACACTAAGCAAAAAAACGGTTTACATTTTTAATCACCTATTTAGATTTTCAGACGCTTAGAATTAGAAACTATGCAGATGGCAACTATGGCAGGCCACGAACGCCTGACTGCTAATGTTTATGTATGTAATGGAATAATTACCCAACGCCTCAAGTTGCTGCTTCTTCCCTGAACCTGGAGGGCGACCTCTGCGCTTAGCAGGACTATTAGAGTATTCAGAAGTAGATGACGGTGTCAAAGCCAAAGACACGCTACCATCAGGCCCATATTTTCGAGGTCTTCCTCTCTTCTTCGTGATTGGCTCATCCATGTTAAAAAGACTACCTTGGCTCGCTCCGGAGACACCGTCACCCTGGTAAACCGAACCAGTCACAGGCACTGGATTCGATGCCAACGAAGTTGTTGAATTGAAAGAAAGGCGCGGGCCCTGAATAATTCCAACCGAGCTCGGCGTCGCCATTGGATTGTATGTCGCTCCAGCTACATAAGAACCGGGACCCACCAACAAATTAGGAGCCTGTGACAAACTCATTCTCGGAGGCTCTCTACCGTCCATATTGTGAAACCCTAGCGCCAAAACCCTAAGCCTTTCCTCTCCGTGCTTCGGCTAAATCTTCGATCACTAAATAAGCAATTAGCCAATTGTTAATTGAACAACCATTTCGGTTCCTCCAGATGATAATCAAAAGTATGAAAATCTTACGAGTTTACGGGGAAAAAACTGTAGCTCTTTACGATAAAAAAAAAAGATCCGTTCAAGAGCAAACAAGAATTATCCTAAATTTTACAATGGCGGAAGAAGGTGAAATTTTTACATGGAAAGACAAAAAAAATAACTCGATTTACCGAATCCGTCGAGAAATAGGAAACCAAAGTGATCCAAGAAAAGGGAACAGAAGCAAAACATACATCCGGCAAGAAGAAACGCGCCGCAGATAGCCAAAATGCGAGGCGGAGCGAGGGGCTTGAAGGGTTTACGTCGAGGATAGCCTCAAAAACCCCCAAAAAAAGATCTTTTTTTAGCCCTCGAAGATATCGCCAATCGCCTATCGAATCTCTCTGCGCCTCCCAACCAAACAGCGAGCAAGGTACAAAATTGTGGGGAAATGGGAATAAATAATGATCGCTAGCGAAGGTCTGAGTGGAACAAAATTGCAACACAAATGTCGATAATCTTCGAAATCACAAGATCATTAGCTTAAGAGACAAATTTGGTTTCCACCCCCAAAGTTTACTAATATCTCCTTTTTCTGTCCATTGTTTTAAGCTAAATAAGAAGGGGTAAAAGGAAAAAAAAAATAAGAGCAGTGGTTATTTGCCGGAAATTTTATTATCTAAAAATTAAATGTCAAATAACGCTCAAAAGAAATCCCTGTAAATTTAAAACTTAGAGATAGAAAATGAAATAAATTTGAAGGCTTAAACTATAAAATTTTAAGAATATAGTAATATTTATATTCTTTTTTAAAAAATTGGTTTCTTAAATAGAATTTGAACAGTTAAAGGACACCACAAAAAATAAATATTTGACTACGAAAATTACAAACATAAATATTATGGTCTAAAATGTAAAAAAATTGGGAATTAAGTATGACAGTAAATATTTAGGAATTGCAATATCAAAAAGAAAATTTTAGAACCGAAATAAAATTCTCTACAATTAAAAGTCACGCGGACTCGGAATAACATTTTTTTTCTTTGAAAATCAAATACATCATTTATTTAATTTAATATAATAATATAAAAAATTTATATAACGGGGTGGTGGCGCAGTTGGCTAGCGCGTAGGTCTCATAGCATTCGAGAAATCCTGAGGTCGAGAGTTCGAGCCTCTCTCACCCCAAGTTTTTTTTTTCTCCTATTATTGATAAGTAATTAAAAAAATATTAATATATACAAACAAAATGATTGATATTGGTCTGGGCGTAGTTTTTTAAAACATATGAGAGATCTTCAGGTCTAGAGTTCGACGTTTCTCACCCCCAAATCATTCAAATGAAGTAGGATATTCAGATATCCTTCTTATTTAAGGATTAAATTTAATTAATATATTAACTATTTAATTATTTTAAAATTAAGAACTTAAATCTTATTTAATTATATATATTATATATAAATATTTTAGTAAAGTTATGTGCTAAATTTTAATATATTAATCATTCTATAATTTAATTATTTTAAAAATAAAAAACTTAAATTTTGTTTAATTGTCAAAATATAATTTTATGCATAAAATATTATATATTATTGAATTTTTATATTATATTAATATATAATTTTATAGTTTAAGAGAAATAAATATTTTTAAAATTTTATTTATATTTTTTAAAAAAATAAAATAACACTCAATAGTTTACTTTTAACATACCAGCACCTTTATCGAAACAGCGGTTATAGTAACAGAGTAACTCAATATTGCAGCTCTGTAAAATGCAATGCAGCCTTGCGCTAGTGCATTCCTCAACTTTTCTGATCCATAGAGATGAAGTCAGCGTGACAAGGACACGTTGACCAGGGATAGCAGCATACAACTTGTGGCCAATGCCGTCCCCATAAAGTTGCAGTTGGGACCTGGGAGGAGGAAAAACAAGGCAAGTGTAATTTCTCAGTCCAGATTCACCTACAACAAGAACCACAATTCCAGGGCTTGGATTCTTTCTCATTGGGCCGTTGGTCAAAGGATAGAAGTGTTGTCAGAATGTTTCACGCATCTTCCAAAATGTCAACCTGGTCAACCATTTTGACTGCCAGATCTTCTAGTTTGGGAATTGAGACTCTACGCTACATGAAGTAAATTTATTTGCCACCGAGGGGAATTCTCCTCTCCTATCCTCGCTCCAATCGATCTCTCATCTCTCCCATTTACTAGGAGAAAAGTCAAACCTTGCACAGTTCTCAATGTTCAAAGAAGCTGCTTCTTCTCTCTCAGGCATTGAGCTGGAAGCTGATGTCAAATTTCAGAGGCATTTGCTTGAGAGAATTGATTAGAGCGACAGATTCTGCACTCGATCTTAATTACATTATTATGTACTTGTATTTGCTAATCAACAGCCTTGGCCCCTCATTAGTTGAACTAACACTAGCTAATTCATATGTTTATTATTGCCTCGAATCCATGTACTGAAGATCACTTGTTTATATCAGCAACGATGATTATAGATAACTCATCTCCAGAATAGTTAGCGATCCAAAATCACATGTGACGAAGAAGTGATTCCAATTGACAAATGAAGATTAACAATAATGGAAGAAGAAGTATTTCTCCCCAAACAAATGCCTGTCAACTTCAATGCCATTGGAAGAGGAGCTGGGAATTCCATGGCACTGAAGCAGAAATCAGAGCTGGCAAGGGGAGAAAGGCACTGTCCAATGCTTCCCATTAGTTGCAATTGACATCTACCTTCTCCTACTCTGCAGCTGCCACCATTGAAGTGGTTTGAAGTTGATGTGCAGACAAAGCTGCAACTTTTGGGGGGCGAAGGCACTGGGAATTCCACTTCCTCAATGTGGATTGTACTACTTTCTCATCATGTGTTCCATGCCCATCAACAATAAAAGAGAAAATGTTAGTGCTCAGTGAACAGAGCACTTGCTTTTTTTCTTTTTTTTTTTCCTTTTTTCAATTGTCAATGAATGAATTCTGCTCCAAGCAAGCCTAGTTTCATAGCATTGATCGCATCCATATAGAAGATAAAAGAGGAATTAGAAATAAAGAGAGGATCGCTTTATTACCACAAGCGTATTCCTCGAATATTTACAGTGAGTTATTGTAGTTTCCAAACCTATGATCTATCAGAAACCTCCATTACCAGCAGCTTTAGCTACATTCATTGTGCTATAACCTCTTAACACACGTATTTTCTACATAGTATTTTGTTACATCTACATATGAATACAACACTAAAGCAAGTCTTCTCCATCTGAGAGCTTCTATCAAGTATAGTAATTGGTGGATTATTTTTGCTGCAACTTGGTTGGCTGATGTTTTGGTGTGAGAATGGACTAGAACTCCAGGATTAGGCTTCCAAATGGAGCTCTGTGGGGAATGCCTTTTCTCCTCTTGGAGCTGCGGAAACTGGCAATGATCATCGGCGGTGGAGTGGACGGAGTGAAGCCCTGCGTCAAATTGCTCTTCTCGCTGCCTCGGCTGGTCGTGTAGGACTCCTCTGAGTCCGACTCCGCAGTGGACTTTTTGTTCTTCCTCTTCATCTTCAACAATTTCTTCCTACTGTTGGTGTAGTCGTCAGAGGAGGTGCCGGCAACCTGAAATGGGCATTTCATCAAACAGTTGGATGGCGACATGGGTTATTGAATATGGTGTGGGAGGAGTTGAGTACCTTGCAGCCGAGAGAGCAGAAGCGGAAGGAGTCGAGGAGGCTCCTCTCGCAGACCTCGCAAGTGTTGGTAACGCCCTTGCCGGGCCTCGGCTGGGGGCGCTCGTTCAGGAAGACGACGCGCGCGCTGTTGATGATGTAGGTCTGGACGCCGGCGATGTCCAGTACCTTTTGGATCTCGGAGACTCTGATCACATCGTGGTAGGACGACCTCCTTATCTGTTGTTAAAAGGAGCAAGCTTCAGTTACTTGATCGCCGCTCGATTGGGATTTGGGATTAAAGTTCTCGCATCGGCGGTAATTCCATAAAAAAAAATCAACATTTGTGCGCGATGAGAGAAGGGCAGAGGCCAATCTTTGGCGGAAAAAAGAAGACCATCATCCGCCACGGATGGAACAGAATCAATCGGGGAAAAAAGTATCGTCAAGGACAAGAAAGCGCACCTGGATTGCGCGGTGGTCGCGGTGGTGATTGAGACAGAGGGAGCAAAGGGCGCCGTTCATGCAGTCGAGGCAGTACATATTGCACTCGCTCTTGTGCGAGTCGGCGTGAAGCTTGCATTGCACGAAAAAGCTCGTCGACAGAAGCGGCCGCAGCCACGCCGGCCACCGGCTCTCCTCCACCTCCGGTTGCCCTCCTCCGCCCTGTTCTATTCCGTATCATCAGAACCCATACTAATGTCGAAAATAAAGCAACCAACTTGACAACACAGCAAGAATCGCACACAAATAGCAGAGTAAAAAGGCTCACCATGATTCCTCTGTTCCCAATCTATTTATCTCTCAAAATTGAGATTCTTGATCGAATTGCCACTCCAATCGCAAAAGAAAAACAGCAGCTTTTCCCTCCCTGTCAACTCTTGATTGTGGAAATGAGCAGCTAATGGAAAGAAGTAGAATAATGAGGAGAGAGAAATAGAGAGAGAGAAGAAGAGAGAGAGAGATGATGGGCAAGGGGGAGGGAGCAGAGGCTGGTCGTTCTTATCCTCTCAAAATTCCAAAGCAGAGAGTTTTAAAATGCGTTAATTGCAAGGAAACCTACTTTTTTTCCTTCCTCTTCCTCCCCCGTCACTCTCCGTCCATTTGTTTAGTCCCATTTCATGTCTTTTCTCCCTAGCCTTCTTTTCTTCTCCGTGGACATTTCCCTAAAATCCAATTGCATCAGTGCCATTGCCCATAGTAAAATGCAATTATATTTTCTTCATAAATATTAAAATTTCTGACATTTCTCTATTCAAGCTGACAGATATATCACGGCAGGAAATTAATTTTATTTCCAGATTCCAACTCCAAGCTAGATTTCTGATTAAGCAGCTGAACTAGTCTTGCATTTCTGATGTAAAGCAGCATCACCACGTAAGGCCAAGACTCTGTACCATTCATTATCAAAAGCTAATAGTACTCAACCAGAAGAAAATGAAGATATCAGTAGTAACTGAGAGTTAAAACTGTCCACACTCGCACAGTGGTGTGGTCTCTTGTCTTAATGCTTGTCCACAAATTTTTACAGTTTCTCTCGGGAAATGTAATGGAAAATTGGCAGGTCCAAAAGTGGCTTTTGGGATATGTGGAACATGAGTTCATGTCCTCTTCAAATTATTTTATGAGATGGCCCTTGTGGCACTTCCTTGTGCCTCCTTCCCCGTATGCTCATATCAGGGATCAACACGTTGCTTATCTTTTGCAGGTTTTGGGGTTTGATAAAGCCTTCCAAGTGCAGGAATATTATCCACCTTTTTTTCCAATTTATAGATACGACATAAGTTTGCAAGGAATCTGCAAATGCATTCAATTCCTGGGGCTTTTCTGCATGATGTAAAGATGCTGCTGAAGAAGACCCGGCCTCTTGTTGATTTCTGGAGTTGACTCAGTGGGCTCAGTCAAACTTGAAAGTCTTTTCCAAGGAAGCCGTCAATTTCACCTTGTATCTTCATCTTAAAGAGGAAGCTTCCTGCTAGCTTCTGACGAGTGAGGAGATATTTTTTTTTCCCTGCAAGAACATGAGTAAGATCATGAGAAGTTCTCCAGAGGGCCCACACTTTTTCCTCCATTAACCTTTTTAGGGAGCAAGGGAACTGAATGAATGAAGCAATTTACTTTGTTACTCTTGCCATTTCTTCTCCTTTCAGCCCCAAGCCAACAACTCGAGAGGATTAGCAAGAATTTCCTTAATTTGAATCATATCTAGCTGAGTGAAACATTGCTCTTCATGAAGGTCAATGGCTAAGAAACAACCAAAATTTTTGACATGGATTTGACTTACGCCTTCAATTGGATCAGGCGTTTTCTTAAAGATGCAGCACTACTAATCTGGTAAACCAAATGGTAGATCAATCAATCTACTTTATAGAGCAAAATGAGACGATTTTGACCTGTGAATTCTCTTCAGATGTCTCCACACTGTTGCAAACTATAATGAGTAACCTGCAGCCCTGCTTGTTGCAATGTCATTGCAGAATGCTGAAGTGAATAATGAAAAAGAAAGATACAATCTACTGAGGGAATTCCATTCCTGCGTTGACCCTCAAATCAGAGAGCGACACAAACTCAGTCATTTACAATGCGATACAAGTCAAATTAATTAGATGGCAAGGAAATAAAATGCCATTTCAAATTGACATTTTGTAAACTCCATCAGGAGCTTCACCTTCATCACTAGTAAATATAACAGTTTCTAAAATGTCAGTAAACATTTTTGTTTACATGAAATAAAGCAAGTATTTGACTCATAATTTCATGCTAATTCAACTTAAATTTCAGTCATTATTAGTCTTAAAATGCACTAAATTACTAAAAAAAATTATAAAAAGAAGGCCTTATGAAGGCCTCATCCTTGTCATACATTCTATGATAAGAATGATTTCAACTTTTTAAATTTTACTACCAAAATCTAATTATTTAATAGTTTAAGTAGTGATAATTTGAGAAGTTATTATCATTTTAAGCGTGAAAATAAGTGCCTAAAACGAAGCCTTTTGTAAGGACTTCTTTTAGGCCTTTTAGGCCCAGATATTACCTTCGTTGTTAGGACAGTAGCAGTAGTGAATACTTGGGCTTCTACATGCAAACTACATAACTTCGCCTGGCCCGTCGAGCTTGACAGTTGATAGAATAGTATGATCCAAAAACTTCTCCATTTATGGTCCATACAATTGTGTGATCTAACGAAGATTAACGCACAAACCGACGCTGCTCTGAGTTCCAAATCTGACAACAGGAAGGAGGAAGCATCCGCTTCACTGTCCGCATTAACATGCACTCATCCACACTGTCAACTCCTGTCATATCAATACTTTGCTTTCCAGATTCGTCATTCTCCCGTTCAATGTATCGGTGAAAGGAATGCTGCCGTCTTCCAGCTCGCTGCATTGATGAATCGAAGGAGAGAACAGTGCTCTAATCTGACATGTTTGTGTGCAGGAAACTTTTACTCAGTTTGAGACCGGCCTCAGATGCTTTCCACGCTTGCTCTGCTGCTCTGCATTTGGATGAGCTCACGTCCTTTTCTCTCGCGCTGTGGAGTCGTCAGGATCTGCATCATAGCAAGCAAGAATGTTATCTTTTTACGTGTCCTACCACTTCTGCTGTCACATCGAGTAACATTGCCGCTAGTCTAAATAGTCACATCAATAAAGATCAAAGGGAAGAGTTATGCTTCGTGTTAACCAATTCAGCTCTTGGATCTTGATAAAGACGCAGTTGATATTTGGCTACTGTCAAGCTTGGTTGGGCCGTGCAAGAAACTATTCCAGGTGGCCATAACAATGCCACTTGTAATGAATGATTGAAAATCATATATAGAATTCACGGAAGAGGAAAAATGTTGTGTTTTCTACAAGCACATTTGCCATTGGGATGTCGATTTCTTTTTGGTTGTAAGCGTAAGAACCAATGCCCCAACTTAAATCAAGTAAAAGAATTGCGTTGAACCGATGGAGACGAAAAAAAATCCTAGTATCCTACTGGAAACGTTTCATAATCACAATTGAGTGGTAGTGGCATTACCGTAAAATTATCACGCGCCATGGCGGTCTATCAAATTAGGGCTTCGTCCCCTTCGCGGCTTCGCCGGCTCCCGTGCTAACTGACCTGAATGCGGTTTCGTGAACCGCGGTGCACTTGCTTTAGGATCACCTCCCCAGTTCTATTAATGTAGCCACTAGCCATCATAAGAGTTGCTTGCAAGCCACACAACCAATCTTCCGGAGAGAGGGAGAGTAATGGGTACGGGCGGTGAAGGGATGCGATGTGAACGGAGATCGGCGGCGAGAGGCGTGTTTCTGCAGTGGGAGAAGGAGGACGCTGCGGCGGTGAGAGAGGATGAGATCGGCTGGAAGTGCTTGAAACACCCGTCCCAGCCCCGCTACGGTGTCTGCCCCGTCTGTCTCCGCGACCGCCTCCTCCGCCTCTGCCCGGACTGCGGTTACGTCCGCCCTTGCCATTGCTTCGCCTCCTCGTCCTCCTCACCCTCTTCCTTCTCTTCCCTCCCCTCCACCGAGCGCGCAAGAACCGCCGGCGGAGCAGCACGAAGCGACGGCGCGGGGATCGGCGTGATGGGGACCGTCTCGCGTCTTATCGAGTGCGAACCTGCATTCCGGCGGTCGCAATCGGCCGGGTTCCAACTGCTCAGATCGGGATCGATGCCCTCGGCCGCGAGGGAGCCGCCGCCGAGGCCGCGAGGGGGGAAGGGGTGGGGGCCGCTGTGGCCGTTCCGGAGGGCGGATGCAGAGCGGCAGGAGCCGGTGGAGGCGAAACTGTACAGATCCAGGTCGTTGGCGGCGGCGCAGCCTCCCGACGCCGGCAGCGGCCACGAGAATGGGGGAAGAGGTAAGGGGCTGCGGTGGAACTTCTCGAGTCCGATCAAGGCATTCCGGCACCGCAAATCGGCAACGAAGGTGGTGCTGGCCGCGGAGCGATCGCCGTTGTGGCGCGGGTAAGGTTAATACAACAAACCAGATATCTTCAATATTTTATTGAATAATATGTTTGCATCTGTAACAATTTTCTTCCCTGCTTTTGTGTGCACATCAATAGTATTAGTTAATATTAATCTTCTATCTCAATTCTCATTGTGTATATCTGAAATCATATTAGGGTTTTTTAGCTTCCATTTTTGCTTCGAAGCCAAGAAATGATTCGTTCTGCAATGGAGGGGGCGATGAAAGGGAACGGACGTTGTGAGGGTCGCACGTGCAAGGGCGTCTGTTCTGCACGTGACGATCACCCACGTTCTACTGAGAACTACAGTGACCGCCATGCGCCGGTTGAGTATGACGACGTGGTTGCGGAATTGCTACGGCTACTACGGCTACTACGGCAATGCTGTTCGCTGGGCCAGCTTCACTGTTGGATTTGACTTGCATTGAACCATATCTGTTCACTGTTTGGAATTGCGATGGATTTATCATGTCGGATGGACACATAGGAACGAGCGTTGACTAGTCTCCTAGAGTCCAAATCATTCTTCTCACCTCATCTCATCATTCGTGTTTCTCGTTTAGGATAACTTCAATAGTTTGGAATAAATAATCATTTCTCTGATGGTTTGACTGATAAATGGATAATAATAAATAAGTTTTCGTTCAACGAAAGTCAAAAGCAAGTTAATATGTTGAAAAATATATAAAAAGTATTATTTAATTTTCTTGATCTCTTAATACTCTTTTTCTTCCAAATCTTGGAATACTACTGTTCAACAATTGTCTTTGTTATAATTATACGAGCTACAAGAAATCAATGTGCTTGGTATTTTTTTTATAATAATTTTAATGTAGATTATTTTTAGAAAATTAAAGGTAGTGGCAAGGGAGCAAAAAAAAATCTTATGAATTTTAAATAAAATTAAACATGTTGCCCACGCATTCATTAGCGAAAAAAAGTAAACCAAAATGTCGAAATAATAGAATTCAAGATATAATTTTTAATCAGGAAATAGGTCGAGGGCATTTTGAAGGTTGGATTTGGGGTAGGTTTTTTTAAATCTAGTGAGTTAGGTTCGGGAGAGATTTTGGGGAGGTGGGCCGGGTTTACTTGATCCCTAAGCATATCTAGCTAACCAGGCTAGCCCGTTTATTTGTATCCATTTGAGGCCTGGCCTGGTATTGTTGTTGTGGCCCGTCAAATCCCTATATACATGCACAAACAAAGTGGAAGAGCGGTGCAGAATTTTCCTTTGCTGACTCGGAACAGGCGGCTGGCCTTCCGTTTCTTCTCTTTCTCAAGTATCGAACCCTACAATGGGGAAGAAATCTAAGGATTCAGATAAAGAGTCCTCCGCCTTCGTCCATTCCCTCTTCTCGGCGGACAATCCCTTCCGCCGTAAACCCCAGGAGGATGCCCCCGTTTCTCCGGCGGAGATGGGATTAGGGTTCGCTGAGGAACCGTCAGAGCACGCGGGAGTTGAGGCGGCGGAGGTGAGGAAGAGGAAGTACGATAAAAGAAACCGAATGCTTAGCCCTGGAACGATGCCTGATTCTATTCCCATGGAAAGGAAGAAGCTTGGTGATGGCCCCGAGGGAGAGAGATCCGCGAAGAAGAGGAACAAGAGAAAAAGGGATGATTTAGAGGAGGGGTACGAGAAAAGGATGTATGGTTCGCCGGCGAACGCTTCTGACGGCGAGGGAAATACGAGGGGGACTGTTGCTGTTGGGAAGAAGAGGAAAGCGGCTGATTTGATCTCATCGGACACTACGGTTTCAAAAGAGTCTTTTGACGATGAGAGCAAGCTTCTGAGGACCATTTTCGTGGGCAATTTGCCATTGAAAACGAACCGAAAAAATCTGACGAAGGAGTTTGGCAAGTTTGGGGAGATTGAGTCTGTGAGGTTCCGATCCGTGCCCATCCTTGACGTGAGTTTTTAAACATTTGCAGCTTTCAACGCTCACTTTTTTCTTTTCTTCTAACTCTTCTTTTTTCTATATTGTTAATCAGAGCAAAACACCAAGAAAAGGAGCCATAATCCAGGGAAAAATCAATGATGCTGTCGATAGGTTAATATCTTTTCCCCATATCTTAGCTAAGATAAAAATTCCTGTAGTTGGAATACACCAGTGCAATATCTGCTAAGCAATTTTCCCTTGTGTTAATCATATCCATTTTGCCAATTCTCTTTTCTACAAAAATTATTTTGCCTTTATTACAACTCACCTAAAGAAAAAATTGGCTCTAATGAACTTGAAACAATATGACTAATGACCCCATTAAAAGTGTTTGAGCCTAAGGTAATGATAGTAAACATTAAGCATTATATGCCAGATAATCTTCTCTCACTTCTCATAGGAGTCTGAACTAAGGTATTGCAATCTACCTCACTACTTGCCAATCCTGTCAAGCTCAAGCACTAACTTATAGCCTAGAATCATCCCTAGTAAGTAGTCTAAGTGGTCAATCCAATTGTAGATTCACCATCCACATCGTCCTTTTCAATTGAGTCTTCTTTCACTTCTAATGGGAATCTAAACTAAGGTATTAGACTAATGACCCCATTAAAAGTGTTTGAGCATAAGACTTAATGTACTTGTCAATCTCAAGGACTAACTTATAGCCTAGAATCATCCCTAGTTGGTAGTGTATGTGGTCAATCCAATTGTAGTTTCACCATCCACATCATCCTTTAAATTGGATCCTCACCATGCTTAGTGTCAAGCGCAACAAATTAATTAGGATAAGTAATTTGTTTTAGCCCCCAAATCCTGTTCTCTCGCCTTTGTCGCGTTTCATTCAGAGGATGATACAACAAAGCTTTCGTTGAAGCAAGGGAAGGCGCTTGCGGTAGAACTGAGCATCTACTCAGTCCTCAGCCCTTTGCCGGTCGGAGCTTGAGGAGATGGCAGGAGAGACTCGTTGTTGGCCGGCGGAAGATCGTGAGAAGGAGAAAGCTTAGGGAAAATTTACGTTCGATTAAATAAGATCGAACCTACATAAAACTCTCCTCTCTTCTCATGCTACAACACCTCGCTCACTATCCTCTCGCCGACTGTTATTGTCGTCGCCGGAGAAGGTCTTGCTAGGGCGGATGAGGACGTGGTCGAACTTTCGTCTTTGCGCCACGTTGTTGTCCTGTCGTGGGAGAATGCTCGCTCGTAGAGGCGAGCGGATCAGAGCGGAGCACTTCTCACACCAGTAGAGAATGAACTCGCCGTTGGTGTAGTCTTCCTTGCCAAAGGAAGCTGCTCGACTTTTTTTCTCTCCCTTCGTCGCTCGTTCGCTTGGCGTCTTAAAGGGGAGGAGACAACCCTTGTTTTTGGAAGAAAACCGCCAGCCAGCTATTGCCCGCTCAGTTTCCAACTTTGTCGCCACCGAATCTCGGTGATGCTGTTTCGATCGTGAGATCTTGCCTGCCGTCGTCGAAGCCGCTGAATCCGCTCGCCTCGCCCGCGCATTTCGCCTTCATCTATGAGCTAAGATTGTCGTCATCTCCGCTAGAGCAAAAGTCACTAATGGTGCCAACGATAGCTCCGCAGACGTCGCCGAAGAAACCGAGGCCGCCCGCTTCGCATGAGTCAAAGCCATTTGCCTCATGCTCCCAGTGAAGCGCGATTTGGGCCGTGGCATGGGATTGGGCCACTACCCAATCCATTTGTTTTGTAGCTTGGTCCACGAAAATTTAAGTCTCACATTTCTCTCTCGCCTGAACTGGACGTCGCCCTCGACGTTCTTCAAAGGATCCTCCATAGACGCCGGCATTGCGACCATCGTCGCAATGTATGCCACCTGGCCTCACCGTCCGCCGACGGCTGAATCTCGCGACGAAGTTGCTACGAAGCTTACTCGCGCCTGCGTGGGATCCGTCGCTCTCTGTGTCCCCTGTGCGTTAGAAGTCGAGGCCACCAAGCTGCCTCGCTGAACATTGGCGATCCATCCGGTTGCATCCTCGTGGAATACTTGGACCCTTTCAAAGTGAAATCACGGGTCGAAGTAATTCATAGCCGAGGATGACATCGAAGTTGTCCATCCTCGCCATTCAGATGTAGTGTCGTCTGGTTCAATGACCTAGCTCCATTGGAACAATGTAGGAAATACCTGTCATCCACTGCATCGCGGAGTTGACGGTCTTCACCCAATCCTTTGTAGGTGAAGTGCATAGTTCCAGTTGAGCCGCCATCCGGTTCGACACGAATAGGTGAGTCGCGCCGGTGTCGACCATCGCCTCCACCTCTACTCCACGTATCCGCATCGGGACAAAAAGTAACCTCGCTCCACTTGAGGTTGCCGTCGTGATCGCGTTGATCGTCATAGATCAGAGTAACAACGGATCGTTATCTTCGGCCAATTCTCGTGCTGTGATCATTGTGACCCGCTCCTTATTTGGGCAATCCCTCATCAAGTTTGGCCCTTTGCAAAGGAAGCAGTCTAGGACCCTACGTTGGTTAGGCTCCTATCATGGCCGGGGACGTGATGGTTGTCCTCCGCCTTGCCGGGGAGAGGGTCTCCTCCTATTCGGGGCTCTCATCCTCGCTAGAGAGTCGCGCTTCGGAGGTGACTTTGACCCTCTTGGTGTAGTTGATCCCGACGTCAGCGTGTCCTCTAAGGCTTCGACCACCGATGCGGCCTCTTTCCTGCCTTGGGAGGCATTTCGTCGTACCTCCGCCTCGGCCCATGGCTGAAGATGTTAGAGGAAGGTGTGGCGCCAATCCGCCTCCGACATATTGGGAATTTGCAACCTGAGCATCGAATATGTATGAATATACTCCTGGATCGGGCCAGTATGTCGAAGCTTATCGACCTCGTCGTGCTTGATCCACCGAATTCCCGGGAAGCAACTGCCACTGTAGTTCATCTTAGAATACATCCCAGGTCCAACTTGCAGCTTCCGACATCGAATCAACTTTGGTCCACCACCAAAGCTTCGTGTCATCTGTAAGGTACGGAGTGCACACCTACACTCGCTCTTGGTCTGGGATATGGCTGGCAACGAAGAATTGCTCCATGTCCTAGATACAGTTCCTCAATTCTTTAGACGATCGGACACCACTGAACATCTTCGACTTGGGAATCCGGACTTTGGCTTTTGGAGCCGTCTGCGCCGTTTAAGCTCCCGTCCCGGAAGGTCCCCTTGTGCTTGCGCCAACGCCAAGCGCAACACCATGAGCTCCGTCTGTATCTGTTGGTGCACCGCTTGCGCACTCGCTACCAGCCCAGGTAGAGCCGCCATCCCTTCCAATGTCCGTTGGAGTGCGGCGATTTGCAACCGTTGCCCTTCAACGGTCTGATGCAGATTCTCTAAATGTGGAACAACGCCTTGTTCCCCATTTCCAGTCAAGCCGAGCACCTCCTCGACTCGGGCCAATCGGTCTCCTTGCGTCACCATGATCGCCGATAGAACGTGCTTTGATATCTTTGTCAAGCACAACAAATTAATTAGGATAATTAATTTGTTTTAGCCCTCAAATTATATTGTCTCGCCTCTGCCGCGTCAGCCTCCTCATTTCAAACGTCGAACTCGTTGTTCGCATAGTCTTCCTTGTCGAAGGAAGCTGCTTGCCTTTTTTTCTCTCCCCTCGTCGCTCGTCCGCTTGGCGTCTTAAAAGGGATGAGACGACCCTTGTTTTGGAAGGAAACCGCCCGTTAGCTATCGTGCACTTAGTTTCCAACTTCGTCGCCACTGCTTCGATCATGAGATCTCGCTGACGCTGCTTCGATCATGAGATCTTGCCGGCCGTCGCCGAAGTCGCTGAATCCGCTTGTCTTGCCCGTGCTTTTCACCTCCGTCCATGAGCTAAGGCCGCCGTCGTCCCCGCCGGTCGTCCCCGCCGGTGCAGAAGCTGCCGATGGCGCCATCGATAGCTTTGCAAATGTCACCGAAGAAGCTGTGGCCGCCCGCCTCGCGTGAGTCGAAGCCGTTCGCCTCACGCACCCAGTGAAGCGCGATTTGGGCAGTGGCATGGGATTGGGCCGCCGCCCATTCCATTTTCTCTGTGGCCTGGTCCACGAAAATTTAAGCCTCACACGTAGTATGAGGTTTGCTTTGATACTATTTGTTACAACCTACCTATTGAGAAAATTGACCTCTTAAGGGAATGGGCTTATATGAACTTGGCTCAATCATAAAATGCTTAAACTTAAGTTTAATGATAGTAAGTAAATTTATTAGGCCTTATCTACAATTATAATTCTTGTCTCACTTCTTGTGTGGGACTAAGTTGGAATATCATATCTTCCTCAACTATGAGTTAATGCCTTTGTCATGTCTAACTCAAAGCTCAAAAATATTTGTTGTTGGCAGCATGTGAGATAGTCAAATGACTGGTCCATCATCTACAACAACCCTTTCCTATTGGATCCTTTTATCTCTAGGACTAAGTTCACAGTGATACTATTTGTTAAGACTTTCCTATTAATAAAATTGATTCATTAACTTGATGAGCCTGAAATAATATCATTCCATTAAAAATGGTTGAGCCTTAATGGTAGTAAGATTGTTGGACTGTATATACCATGATGTTATTTTCCTACTTCCTATATAGGACTAAACTAGTATATCACAATCTTGAATCAGAAACATATTGGGAATACTCTTAAATGTCGTTCTTGTTTTCTTCTGTATGATAATATACCGTTTAGATCACAGGGTAACAAGGAAATTCAGCTGAAAAAAATGCACAAATTTTGAGTATAAGCACAAGTGCTAGAAACATAAATCATACTTGTGGATCATGATGAATTTCCATTTACTTAATGCTGTCTCAAATCTTTCTAACATACTGCTGAAAAGCCTGTTTACTGAACATACTATATTGATATACTCTTGCATATATCAATTTATTTTAGATACCTTCTTTGTGGACCATACTTGTGGAACATACTATATTGATATACTCGTACAAGTGCTAGAAACATAAATCATACTTGTGGACCATGATGAATTTCCATTTACTTAATGCTGTCTCAAATCTTTCTAACATACTGCTGAAAAGCCTGTTTACTGAACATACTATATTGATATACTCTTGCATATATCAATTTATTTTAGATACCTTCTTTGTCACTGTTCATTCTTTTCTTATTTCGTTTTTAATGTTCTATCATGTCTTTTGAAACTTCTAACTGAAACAATTTGCATCCAATGTGCCATATAGCAGGGTGCTTATGTGTTGGATTAGGAAGCAAGCTCTGACTACAATATTTGATTTGATTCTTTCTTCTATAAGTACTTTTTCGTGGTTTTTTATGCTTTTAGTCATATTGCTATATTTTTGCTAATTATCTACTCTCTTTAACCCGGAACTATGCAATCTTTCTTGCATGACAGTATACACGCATACATTGTCTTTAAAGACGTGCAATATGCTAAGGCTGCATTATCTCTGAATATGACACAAGTAGGTGAAACAATTTGTTTATAAGTTTCACTTCTTTATGTTCTTCTTACTCGTGCTACAATTTGTTGATTTGCAATTATTAGTCTAAGCTTTCCTTTGCATGTTTATTTAGTTTGGAGGAAACCATATTCGTATTGACATAGCATGTCCACCTCGGAAGAAGTTGAAAGGAGAAGGCCCACTTTATGACAGAAAGAGAACCCTTTTTGTGGGAAATCTTCCCTTTGATGTTAGGGTATCGTCTTATTGACTTATTGTTAATGTATTATTATGTAAGAACTTTGGTTGGTAGTAAAGTCATGAAGTTTTTTTAAAATTTTTGTTCCTTATCTCGTTATTGTCTGACTTCTGTTTTTCAGGATGAAGAACTTTATCAGTTGTTTTGCGGGGCCAGTGAATTAGAATCTAATGTGGAAGCCATACGAGTCATTAGGGACTCTCAGACAAGCCTTGGGAGGGGTATTGCTTATGTATTGCTTAAAAATCGGGTATGATTGACTAGATTCGCTCGACTATATTATTTGCACTGGTCTTTTTTCCTTGCTGTTCAAATTGTGTCTAGACCTCCACTTATCTGAGATTTCAGAGCACTAATATTGTTATGTGATAGTGCGTATGAGTTCTTTGGTTTGTTCCATCAATGTTTTGTTTGTTAGAAGTATGCTGTGTCTCCACACATCAACTAATGAAGTACCTAACTTCTTTCTATATTCCTCGCAAGTTTCTGTGTATTATCAATTTGATGTCGCTTGTACCTTCAGTGTTACGATCAGTACTGCATGAAGCCTAAATTAGATGTGAATATACCTTTATAAGATACTTTAGCTATTTATTGGTTTCATAATGAATTTCTTGCTCTTAAACAGTATCTCTAATCTGTTCTTCAGTAACAATGTTTCCAAGTGAGCATCATATGATTCATAAGTCTCTCCTTGTGCTCTCTAAATTATTGCTAGATGAAGAATCGCAGATTACCACATCATCCTACAGCATGGATTTGTGGGTGTGTTGCATAAACAAAAAATAAATTATATATCTCTGTTTAGTGCACGTCTGATGATTCTTCAACCTGTGTGATATGGCTTATGTTAAATATATTGATGGAGTGCATTCACTTCATTTTTATTTACTCTCCTCCGTTTCTTTGAATAATTGATTGCTTCTTGATATAGATGTTGGATAAATGATCCATCTTTTGTCGAACATGTCATGAATTGGGGCATAGAGTATGCATACGCTCTGCTTCTGGCCTCTTTCCGGTCTTGATGATACCTTCTGTCTTTCTGATAGCGGACTTATAAGTTAACATACCTCATTTTGGGATATTTTAAGAAATGTAATTTAATGTTATTATGAGCCGTTCAAACAGTGTCTTACTATAGGCGCCTAAGAAAAATAAAACACTCTTACCAGGTCCATGTTTGGTCATGATCATGTTTCGAGTGCTTGAGTTCCTGTGTTGCAATGCGATTTCTTTGCTGGTGGTAGGTATATCAAGTGTCTGATTGTCTAGGAGAAAGCTATGAATCTGCATTTGCACCTTCCAACCTACTGTCTGGAGAGATTGGATGATGGCCAGTACTTCAGATCTTTCAGTTCAAACTTTTTACAACCCCTTTTTTTTTCCAAGTTTTAAAGCACTACTAGGCCATGCAATTTCTCTTAGATATTGCAAGATCTCGTGTTGTCTTTCTGTTCATTTTGATTCTCAAGGACGTTTCAGATACACTCTTCGTGGATGCAGGAAGCTGCGAACTCCATGGTAAGAAAAAGGGACTGGGAAATCAGGGATCGCATTCTCAGAGTTTGCCATGCAAGGTCGACTGATGGTGCACCATCAATTACACCAACAAAGAGGAAGAACGAAAGTCGGAGGGAATTCCCACAAAAGAAGCCTGTTGTTACCAGTGAGAAAGCAAAGGCAAAGGGACCTACTCCGTCATACCAAGGCCTCAGATCTAACAAGTCTGGTGCGCTAAAGAAGTCAAACTTGCAGAGAAAACCCACTGCTCAAGTGAACCACAAAGGCAAGAGGAGGGGGCTCGGGGAGAGTGGTTCAGACTTCAAGGCGACTAAAGCTAAACGGCCGGCAGTCGCAGCCAGGAAGGCAAAACAACTTCTGATGAAACGCAAACAGGAGGGTGGCACCCCAGGAGATCGCATGCATAAGAAAGGAAGAAAAAGCTAGGAAAGGGTTTTGGACCTAAATCACCTGGATCAGTCGTCTTATCATTAAGGTACTGAGGAACTTTTTGGTTTATTTAGTTAATTAATGATAACTGGAGTTAACTTAAGCCTTATCTTGTTTGTAGCATTGTAAGTTAATTATAAGAACGCGCGTCTGGGAAGATGTGTACTAAAGCTGCTAGTTTGAAATGTTTCAAGGAGCATCAAGGATGCATTTTTTTTTTCTATGCCTGCTGAATTTAAGCAAAAAAGAGAAATTTTGTTCCTCTCTTTCCTCGCAATCGAAATCCTTCGTTCCTGAACAATCTCGAGTAAATGAGTAATGCTTTTTTAGAGATCACCTAACTGAAATGAGCAATGAGTAGGGAAACATTCTCTCGTTTTATAAAATTTTGTTCTTTCTTTTCTCCCCATGCCGCAGTTCTATATCCTCAATTAGTGAGATCAACTCCGTCTAGCCGCAATTGGTATTTCCGCAGGTTTTAGTAACATCCACCGTAGTATCCCTCTATTCCATATAAACTAAATATTCTTCTAATACCTCTGTAACCTATTTATACACTGCCGTCTCTTTGTACCTCATCGAAATAACACCTCCAGTGTCATGCCCCGGCCTAACGGTAGTCCTACGGCATACCAGACCAGGGGCATGAAACCCTAGGATTTCCGGGCGTAATTTTACCCCAAATAGAAAACCCTAATTCTCCGTCCAAAATTTCTCCCCAAATCGAAAACACGAGCGGAAAACCCTAATCCTAAATTAGATATTACCTCTTGTCAACATTAATTTTGACCAAGTCAACTGCCAAATCGTTGTCAACGCCCCAATTTTGCTGCCGCTTGATTAATTCCGCTTACTGACGTCAGCCTAACGTCAGTCACCGATCTTTGCCGCGCGCGTGAACTTTTCGAATTGCCGACGTCACGCCGACATTAGCCCGAATTCGAAAATCCCGCTTCGATTTTGGCCGTTGACTCCTCGATTCGTTGACTCTGCCTTGCGTCCTTGAATCGAGCTCCCGAAACCCGCCGCCTTCGTCTTCAACCTCACGCACTCGACACTGCCTGCGTCTGAGCGCCTTCCGCCACCGTGTCCTTCACACCGAGCGCCGCCTGCGCTTGAGGACTCGCCGGAGAAGACCGCCGACAGGGAAGGGTGTCGCCTTCCACCCGTCGGTCGCCGAAACCTGTCGTCGCCGCGGAAAAACCTCGAAACAGGGGAGGGTGATTGAAGAAGAAGAACCTCGGTTTTATTTCCAGAAAAGCTAGTTACAAAATCTCTCAGGGCCGACGACCCCCGTCGTCCGCCCCTCTCCCACTCGCACCTCTCGCCGATGGCTCACTAGCTGTTGGTTACAATCCCTCTGTTTTCCCACAAGATCTCTCTCTCCGCTGCCCCCTGGCGCCGGATTCTTCGCCGTTGGCGGCATCAGAGCCCCGCTCTGGAAGGGGCGACAGCGCTCGCTATCACCGGTGGTGGTGCTCCCCAGCGCTCGCCCATGGCTGAAGATTTCGAAGAAAAGTGTAGCGTCGATCTGTCTCTGACATGTCCGTTATCTCTAACATGAGTGTTGAATAAGTGCGGGCATACTCCTGGATTGGGCCCGTATGCTTCAACTGATTTAATGCGTCTCATCCTTATTCCTCCGAATTCCCGAGAAGGAACTACTACCACAGTTCTTCTCGGAACACCCACATGTCCAGTCAGCTACTCCTGATGTCGACTCAACTTTGTTCCTCCACCAAAGTTTTGCATCGCCGGAGAGATATATTGTACACACCTTCACCTTTTCTTGGTCTAAAATATGGTTAGTAGTAAAATATTGTTCCATATCTCAAAGAAAGTTATCTAACTCTTTGGATGATTGGGCTCCTCTGAATATTGCAGACTCTGGGATGCGAACCTTCCCTCTGGCAGCTCCATACTCCACCATGGCCGTTGCAGGGGCATCGCCTGGTGCCTGCGCCAATGCCATGCGCATCACCGTGAGATCTGCCAGTACTTATTGTTATGCTGCAGCAGAGTTGGTTACTTGTGCCTTCCAAGTTGCTATCTGTTCTTGCAAGACCACTACTTTCTCCTGTAGCGCTGTCATCCCTTCAAATTTGTGCTGAGCCTCAACTACTCCAGCCAAAGTTTGTTAAAGGGTAAGGATCTGCAACCTTTGTTGTTTCAATGTGCGTTGCAAATCCTCCACTTGAGGAACAATCGCATTGTCACTGTTCTCCGTCAGACCCATCATTTGCTCCAATCGTGCGATGCGATCTTTTTGATTCACCATCTTGATTGGATTTTTGGCTCTGATACCAATTGTCAAGCCCCGGCCTAAAGGTAGTCCGTCAGATCTCTAGATCGGCGTGAAATCCCTAGTGCCCCGGCCTAACAATAGTCCGACGGAACACCAGACTAGGCGTGAAACCCTAGGGATTTCACGCCGATCTAGAGGTCCGTTGGACTACCTTTAGGCTGGGGCGTGACACCCAGTACCCTAATGTCGAAACTCTCTCTACGGACAAGATGTCATGGCTTCTAAGATCAATTCTGAGAGATTAACCTGGATGCAATGACCTGAATGTTTACTTATTTTGATTCAACAAGTTGATTGAGGTTGCAAGTTAGAAGAAGAGATAAATAGGAAATTTTCCTTTATTAGGCTATGTTTCCTAAGAGGGATAGAAAACGGGAGAGAAAAGAAAATTAGAGGGTAAAAGAAAACGGAGAGAAAATAAAATCCAGAGACACGTGAGAACCATGTGCGTTGCTTCACACGCGAGACTCACTGCACGCGAGTTCTCTCGCGTTGCTTGTGTCGCCTGTACGCATGCTCGTCGTCACTTGTTGGATCAGCGCCCGCGACCGATTGCTGTCTGCTTGATCTCACCGGATGCAGCCGGACTGTTCGAACTCTAGCCGCCGCCGATCAGGAAGCTCCTGAGTCGTCTCAAGGTCGAAACCCTAGATTCGAGCCCGCCGCTTCGATCGTCGTCGCCTGTCATCACCTCGCATCGGGAAGAACGAGCAACGCCTTGGAGGAGTCGCAAGGCCGCCGGACGCCGATGCTGAGCCACCTGGGAGTGTCCGTCGGTGAGAACGAGGTCGCAGATGCCAAGAGCGAGCTGCCTGCTCGTTTGACGTCGCCGGTTCACACAGACACACTTGGACGCCGTGAACGACGCCGAGCTTGTGCCGTACGCTACCTGATCTCACCACCGGCCACCTGGACGCCACCTGAGGAAGGGACGACGCCTCCCGAAGGAAGGAGACGCCAGAGGAGGTCACTTGCTGCCCTCACTCGTCAGCGGCGAGTGGGCGATTTGCCTATTGAGGGAGCAGCGAGTGGGTGATCGTGGAAGAAAAGGTAGGGCACGGGAGAGAGCGGCTACGAGCGCGGGAAAAAAAGGCAGGGCGCGGGAGGAGGGATACTTTTTGGCTTTTCCCCCGTTTTGGAAGGATTAAAATGGGTGGATTCCAAAACGGACGAAAAATTTTTAAATTTTTTTTTCTATTTTTCTTTTTAAAATTTTCTCTTTAGGAAACATAAAAATTTAGCGGAAATATACTTTTTCTTTCCTTTCACTTCGTTTTTCCCTGAAACACAATATTAGAGTCCAATGTATCTCTCGACTTGTCATGATAACGTAATGATCAAAACAAATTGATACGAAGAGGGGAAAAAAAGTCAATGCAGTGGTGTCACATAATGACAACGGATGATGAATATTCAAAAGTCAAAGAGGTCAGTCTTCAACGCTCAGTCCTCTTCGTCTTCTTCTTCTTCACGGAAGCGGAGGTGCTTCCCCTCTGGCGCCGGCGAGCCCTTTAGCACCAACACGCCCGGTTGATCAGGAATTCCCGAGGGCTGATGGGCTCCACCTGTTTGGGAAGAATCTGCGTGAACAGAGGCGTAAAAAGCTTTAATTTCTTTTCATGAAGAATCCTGATTTACTCAGAACAAGCAATGGCAGCATACCGTTTTAAGGTCATTGTTCTCGGGGCCGTCTAGTTGAGTTCTTGCAAGGCCAATGAGCGCATGGCGCGTTGAAGAACTAGGGGATGCGAGCTCGGGTTCGTCTTCCTCGACTTTCTGCAGCAGCGTGCGCACCTGTCCTCGAAGCACCTCCTCGCCGGAACCGTATGTCGTCGACGTTGTTCGGACGCGGCCCTTGGACACCGACACAAGACCCTTCACTGGAGGAAGGGAGCCGAAGGCAAGCCCGACGATAGGGGAGTCATTGGTGATGTCGAGGAGCGCCGCGCGAGCGTGCTTGTGATCGCGGAAGTCAGCGGCGGCGGCGTGAGGTCCGTCGAAGCTCCTTGTGGAGGAGGGGGCTTCCATTGCGATTAGCACAGAAAATGGCGGCACAGAAGGAGAGAGAAGTGGAGGGAGTAGCAGAGGTCGGAGAGGCCTTATAAAATTTAGAAATAGGTAGGGGCAACGGTAATATGACCGTTGCGGTGAGCAAAAGGAGGGACGGATGTGCGCCAGCTGTCCCTTGAATCGAGCAACAAAAAATTACGGATTGCTGACGCAAATATAACTATTTAAAAAAAAACACAAATCTTTATAAATATAACTACAGGGGGCTATTTCACAATTGTGGTAAATTGGAGTGCCTTCATGATAATGCTGGGGTTTTTATTTGTGTAAAAGGACCGGTTTGGTTCAAATCTGTTATTTACCGGTCCAATTTAAGCCTTTTCGAGCATTCTGTAAAAAGAAATTAATATTATACATGTATAAATAAAATGACAAATTAATTATAATGTTCAAGCAATGGCACTCAGCCAGTCAGCCATCTACACTTGTTCGTCTCGTCCTTCTTGTTGCCCTCGACAGCGCTCGGTTTCCTGCTCGGCCGTTTGGAGCTGCGGCGGTGGCGGCACGGAGCTCCTTGGGTGGGAACTGGTTGTCCCCCCACTCGCCGAACCTAGTGTGCTCCGGCGAGGCGTAGTCGCAGTCCGGGAAGGTGACGTTGCCGTAGCGGTGCTGATCGTAGCAGAAGGAGTAGATCATGAAGCGCTCTCGGAAGCGGCGCATGGCGGCGCGCCTGGACGGGGTGAGCGGGGCGGCGTAGTCGGTGGACATGAAGTCCTCGAGTGCGTCGGCGCAGCGGTCTGCGGCGTCGACGTGCTGCTGGATGGGGTCGACGCGGCAGCCGCGGAGGACGAGGCGGGAGAAGTCCGCCGCGTAGGGGGCGTACGAGTAGTTGAGCTTGATGCGGCCGTAGGCGGTGGCCCAGGACGAGCCATCCCAGATGGTGGCGTACACCGACATGGGCTTCGACGGGAACTCGGCGCCCAGCTCGTCGGTGCGCACCAACTCCCTGATCGGCACGTCGTCGATGTAAAATCTACACCAAAATCGATTCAATTAATCGGACATCGTCGAATCACATCGTTTTGTTTGCACCAAATTTATTTTTCTGAAGATATAGTTCAAGTAAACGCACATGATGTAGTCAGGTGTCCACAAGATGGAGTAGCGGTGGGCCTCTTCGGTGGGGTCAAAGGGGACGAGGTAGCGCTCCTCCCTGCCCCGCCTGGTACTGCCGTTGCCGTAGATGTTGGTTTGTATTCTCCAGTCTTTCTCTCTCACGTTGCCCAAGAACTCGAAGTCCAGCTCATCATGCCTCGTCGGAAATATATCCCCGTTCGAAGTCTGAACACCCCAAATCCAAACTCCATTAATTCATTAATTAATCAATCAGACGTTTCAGTTGACCATCTAATTAAAAAGCGCCATTGATTCAGTCACGATTAAGCTATCAACCATGTGACATTCATCATCTCGATCGACTAGCTAAGCTAAGATAAGCTCCGGCCACCTTTTTGAGCCCTAAATTATTGTGCAAGGAACTGATTCTGTATACGTGATTGATTAATCAAATATGAATAGTGATCGGAAATAAATCCAATATGATGATCGGAAAGCGCAATTTAACTCACGTAGAAGGCGACGACGACGCCGGCGGTGTAATCCTTGGGCAGCTTAATGGCGGCGCTGAAGAATCCGTGGTTATAAAGGTCCGTCGAGATGAATCCCGATCCTGTCGATTAATCACACACATCGCTTCACTCGCTTTTTTAATCAATCCCGATCGGCACACACAAAAAGCAATCAATTTATCGATCACGGAGGGTTAATTGATAGCCGGTTACCGGAATAGCGGTTTAGGTTAAGGCGCACGCTCCGGTCATCGTCGTAGCGGACGAGATTGTCGTTGCCGAAGAGATGGCAGAACCCCTCGCTAAAGCTTATCGCCGGCACGTCGAAGGCCGCAATCGCCGCCGTAAAGTGAAAGAACACAACGAACCCCGCTGCCAGCGCCGCCGCCATGAGGTCAATCGATTCCCTCTTCTCTCTTTCTCCGCCCTCCGCTCCGCCGCGCTTTGTATTATATATGCGACGGGGTTTCGCTCCTTTTACAAAAACAATGACGAGCTCGCTCTGGTTAGAAGATTAAAGTATCATTTTTTATTTTTTATTTCACTAAAATTCCCGTCCATCTGCAACACAACAGAGAAAAAAAAATTAGTAAATTTTTTAAATAACACCTTGAAAGAGAGTTTTTTACAAAAAGATACTATAGTAGCCACCTAACAGTGATGCTGCTGCAGTTGGGGTTGGTTGGACCTCTTCATTTTACAGAGTCTAGAAATTGGAATCACTAGAATAACGTGGAACTTTTGGTACAAAAACAAATTACTTTATCAGAAGGTCGCCGGTTCACGCGTAAGGAAAGAGACCTCAACCTACTCCAATTTGCTCCGGCCACCGCGAGCTGGCTCAACCAATTCATCACGCCACCACCACCACCGTCACCACCGCCGCCTCGCGTCTAATCAGACTACGTTTGGCGTAGATACGAAAATTACAGATCGAGGCGGCTTCAAATTGATTGCCTCCTCCTTTTCCAAGTAAACGCGCATTGATTTAAATTAGGAGACAATTAATTACATGTGTAGATATGGATGGGCCACCTTCTAGTTTAGTGGCTCATCGTTTTCACGGCAGTTGTTACGTTTATTTTTATTTGGCCAACTTTTCATTGGAATTAGAAGCGTGAGCAAGTGATGAAAAAGATGTAAACGATTTAGAAAAAGGGGCAGGAACGGAGGTTCCAACACTTTCTAATTTATTATTATTAAATTAATTAAAAATAAAAAGTCAATTGCTTGAGAATTAGAATTGCATATTCTTATTCATATGAAATATGATTTCACTCGAATTGAGTCTCGTCTTTATCAATTATTTATGATCATAAAAATATATTCAAATTCTAATACGTATATATAGGACAAAAAAAAGCTCTAGAGAAGTCCATTTTATAATCATTGGAGAGAAAGAATATAGAATATTTATTTATGTTATTATTATTATTATTTTTTGTTGGCTTTCGGTGGAAAATTAGAAGCGTAGGCATACGGGCGGGATACATAATGCAAATTGCGAGAGGATAAGCACGCAGAGAGGGTTAGCGTTGCACGCATAGCTAGCTGTTCCAACTTGATCCCGAGCGTTGTCTTGTACTCGCGAAAGGAGGGCCCTCCGGTTGCTCTTTGTGGCGGCCACTTGGGGTTGCCCTCACCGCGGCCAGCTGCGGCTTTCTTAATCAGCGGGGATAGGGTGGCGTGGGGGCGGATTGGGCTGCGCCTGAATAATGTTGGCGCACTAGACGAGTCCCTTTCGGAGGATGCACGCAAAGGTGACGGATGGGGTGCTTCGAGATGGTGATAGGCTCGGCCCTCGTGTAGTCATGTGAGTACGAATCTTGGAAATTGCCTCGGCGCTCGATGCTCTTCTAGGGTTTTTTGCGATTGCTGGATGCGGTTGCTGGGTTTTTGGCGTGTAGTCGTGTGGATATGAATCTTCTAGGGTTTTTGGCGAATTAGTGTTTCGTTGTCCTACCTCGTGTTCTTCTTCGACGTCTGGTGCTCGGGCGCGTGTTCCGTTTGTGGTATGTGGATAAGGTTTGTAAGTGCACACATTCTTGAACCTGCAACAGATTTTCAAGATTTTTTGAATTCTTTAACCTGCATTCTAATGCTATGTTATTCGATTTTTCTTAAATGATTTACGACTGCCGAAAGATAAATCCGCTTAACTTAAGAAAGCTTCAAGAACCAATAGTTGTGCTAGATGGTCGAGTACCCTAACATTTGTGTCTTCTAGTAGATCAGTTATATGCTTTCTTTAGGTCATTGACATTCTTTTCAGATGTTATGCTAACTCAATTCCAAGAAAGTATCCAGAATGCCCCAAATCATCAATGGCAGACAACTTTCTCCAAACATTTATTGATTTTGAAAATTGCATCTCTAGTTATACTAGTCGGTGAGATGTTTTCATAAATAATGATCAACTTTGCTAGATGTTAGCCTCATGTCTCATGTCTCGTGTTATGAAAGAATAGTGATTCCAACCTCTGGTACTTGTTTTAACTCTGGTTGAGCAAATATTTCTTCGATATGTCTGGGGAATGGAAAATAAGAAAGAGGATATTTTAATGACATGTAATCAAAGTGGGAAAAGAAGTCAAAAGATATTGAATATGATGTTCAAGGACAAGTAGTAAGAATTGGATTTGCCAATGTTATTTTTAGAACACATATCTGAAAAAGAAGTGAACATGAATATTATTTTATTAACCGTGTAAGCATGTTTCAATCTGTACTAGGTGACAGGTGAAATTTATCAGTTCGCGGAGTGATTGACACACAACGCAATTGTGTTTTAATGATGCAGGAGATAGCGGAAGCCAGTGTTGTTAAATAGCCGCAATAGCGGCGCTATAGCGTTTTTCCATAGCGGTTTTTGAGCAATCCGCTATGAAACGCTATAGCACCGCTATAGCGGATAGGACCACATTATAATATTTTTAAATTTTAGAAATTAAAATTATAACTTGAATTGAGTTGGTACTATGTGATCTTTCTTTATATAATTTATTTTATTTTTATGCAGCTTAATTTATTAGGTATATAACATATATTTTAAACGTTATACTTAATTTTTTATGTATATAATATATATTTTAAACGTTATGTGACGTCCGCTATTTGCCCGCAACGCAATCCGCTATATCATATTGCGGATTTTTAGTTTTCCGCTATTTTCCGCGATACGCTATTGATAACACTGGCGGAAGCAGGGTGGGTGTGCTAGAGCAAGAATAATAGAAGGGAGATGCAAAGCCTGAGAGGGAGGGGAGGGGAGTGGGATTGCACCAATCGCTGTTGCCTATTTCTGGGCATCAAGTTTGATCCATTTCCTGGCCTACCTTCATGTTAATCTGGACAGAAGAACTCATCTCATTGTCTCTAATGCTAAATAGTATCCACAGTTTCTTCTTGTTCAAACCTGGACAATAACTCATCTGAACTTATACCTAAATAAAGAAGACAAAGTTCTTCAAAATTTGTGATTTCGTAGTTACTTATAAATCGTCCAAAATTTTCAATTAAAACATGTCATGCTTCTTATTTAGCTGTCAAAAAGACTCTTTGGCAAGCTGGGAATAGGGATTTTAGCTTGTTATTTAAGTGTTCTTTTCTTTACTTTAATTGTTGAAAAATGTCATGGCTACAAGTTTTTTTTAGCATGGAGAAGTTAAGATTCCTGTTTGTTCCTTTCTTGGCTGACTAATTTGAGTTATTGATTTGCTGATCTTGTTAGCTCTTCGTTTCAAGCTTGTATAGATTTTTATCGGATTCTAGCTTTTTGTTTAAGTGCTTTTTGTTGATTTCATTACTGAAAATATTATGTTTGCAGGTTTTGAGTGATCAAACTTATTGTTTGTTTTTGGCATGGTAATTTAACTTAAATTCTTAATTAGTTGATCTTGTTGGTTCTTATTTTCAAACTTGTAGAGTTTTCACATCCAATTTTTTTTCTCAAATTTGTAGGATAATAAGTTTGAAATGTCAACTAGCTTAATGAAACCGGTTTGAAGTTGGCTAGTGTTCGGAAGGATGCTTTTCACTGTGTTTATTTCTAGTAATTATTATTTTATGATGCAACTCGAGGGACTTTAGTTCATGTCCATTTGCGATGCGGACTCGAAGTTTTATGAATAAGCAAATCATTTGCTATTTGCTTAAGGCTTGCCTAATTGTTATGCTACACGTTATTTTATATCTTTAGTAGTTCATTGTTTATAATATTTTCCAAGTCATTTATTTTCAGTTTGATGGACTGGCTATTTGCTTATCCTATTTTTTTGAACAAATTGTTCCGACGAATTAATTTGGCCACTGGATACAAGTTATGTAGTCGTATGTTAACATTCTACAGAGTTCGGTAGAGCACAAATTTTCTACAATCATGCATTTGTTTTGCACTTAGAGGTGCATTTTTGATGACATTGGTTAAGAGCAAGTCTACCTAAGTTTCAATTGCCTATTGGCGGAGATAAGCCTACAATATTGCTTTTGTATCGTTGTAATGGGTCGACAAAAATAGTGAAAACCCACACATAGAAGTGGCGGTTAGTTGAGCCTAATGCACACAATGGAAACAGATCTAGCTCAACCATTATCTACTCTTTTCCATTTACTTCCATCGACGAATACGTTTTTGATCACATACGAGCGAACACGAGGACAGTACAACTCAAGACAAAAGAGAAAAAATTTTCTAAGCAAGAGACCTACCGAGGTATCTTCGGCAAAGTCCCCTAGGATTTGAGAGTTGCGCAGATTTTGCAAATCTCAAAGCTCGGCCGGCCCTATTAATGCGCCGTTACTCGGCACTACAGTTAACCTTGATTGGTTTTCAGAATTCTATTAACTCGCGCACGGGAGAAAGACTCTCGAGCTTGCTCACTCCCTCGACTCTCACCAAACCTACGAAGAAACTTTCTTGCCGACGCCGACCTCTCGTCAAAAACCCTAAGCTTGGTGCTTTTTCCTTCCATAGGGTTGCATTTTTCTCTGTCCCATCATAGTAGGTAATAGGTTGAATCGACAAATTTATATGTTTTTGTTAGTTGCTTACAGAAAGTTAACCATGTCTCCTCCCCGCTCTGTAGTTGAATTTAAGATTGACCACGACCTTATTTGGATATTAAGTAAAGTTGAGTTAAACTATAATCATATAATGATAAGTCCAAATAAGGTTTACATGCTTAGATTTTATAGAAAAATTTTACCATTTCAACGAGCTCTTATTAATCAAATGACAAATGCTGAGATGAAATATATAGTATTTATGATTATTTTTAATTAAGGGTAAGTAATAATAAAGTAGGTATCATAAGAGATGATATCATTAACTATATTAAAAAATATAAAAGATATATTGGATGATAAAGAAGCTCGGGGTATCATGAAGTACTTGCAAGACAAGCGATTTGTTGCTTTATCTTTTTTTATGTGATCGAAGTTTAGAAAACGAGAGAAATAGCTAATTTTTTTGGGTAGATGATAAAATTATTACAAATTATGCGTATTTCGAGGATGATATTATTTTGATACCATCTTCCAAACAAACGAATATGACATACCCTTTGCTCTCATTATTAGGCTGAATCACCACAAGCAAACTATTATTTTTAGTTTTGCACTATTATATAACGAGTCAATCAAATCATTTATTTGGTTATTTTTAACCCTTTTATAAGTAATGTCTGGAAAGCGGTCTGTAATTAATTTTACAGTTTAGTCGACTACTATTGCCAAAGCCATACAAGTTATTCTGCCAAGTAGCACACATCGTTTCTATTTATGGCATATTTTTCAGATTTTCG
Source organism: Costus lasius (assembly GCA_027563935.2). Classification (NCBI taxonomy): domain Eukaryota; kingdom Viridiplantae; phylum Streptophyta; class Magnoliopsida; order Zingiberales; family Costaceae; genus Costus; species Costus lasius. The sequence goes on along the minus strand of CM050447.1, from coordinate 142,907,948 downwards.
CCACAAATCTATCAAAATCCTTTATACTTTTTTAGTATTTGTCAACGATTTTAGGCTTTGATTATATGAGTGGTGTAGTGTGAAAACTTTTGAAGTGTTATGATAGGACTTATTGAATAAATATGAATTGTATGAAATTCTTATATGGTAAACTTCTATAGATTGTGTTCTAAATAGACTGTCTATTTTCGAACTGAGACTTTTTGTGTAGATATGACAACAACACAAAGAAGTGAAAGTATGAATTATCACTTAAAATTTTTTTTTTTAAAAAATTGTCTTATGTTTAATTTTTTGAAACAATATAATAAAGCCACCAATTTCTTTCATGAGAAAGAGATAAAAATAAATTTTAAGTCTAGGAACAGTTTTCCAACTCTATAATATAATAATTTTCATATGCTGAAACATGCAAGCGGAAAATACACGACAATCACATATAAAGAGTTTGAAATAGAGTTTATAGGCTTATTAGATTATTGTATTATCCTAAAGTATTTTGATGGTACAATTATGACATATATGATAAGTCCAGTTGGAGGTAGAGACGAATTAGTCACATATAATCTATTAAGTGCAATTGTTGTACCTATAAAAGTTTGAATATAGTGGAATTCTATGAATGCATTCTTTGATAGAGCTCGTGGTCTACAATATAATAAAAAATTTAGATGAATATTTATTAAAAATGTGGATCAAATATGCGCGGAAGAATATTATTCAAATATTTGTCTGACCAGTATAAGTGCAGATGGAGAAGAAAGTTTGGTATAGATATAGACTCGTATATGTCAAAAGACTTTAAGCATTGAAAATAAGAGTTTGTTCTTCAGAAATGGATTTGAAAAGATAAAAAATTTGTTAGATGGACTCATTTTAGAAGTTGATAATATATTATGCAATGAAAAGATAGGTGAAGAGGGCAAAGATGATAGTAACGATGTAAACCCTCTACAAAATATTACCATTAAAAACCTAGTGTTTAAGGAAGGGCCAAAAGAGAACAGAAAAAAAATGTGTTAGAAAGACGAACTAAAAGAAAAAAATTCAACCACTACTATTCCTACACTTGTTGTTCCGTCTATGCCTAAACAGGTGATAACATTTATATAATATGTATTTTATTTACACTCTTAATGGCCGTCATCCATATCTTTGTCGGCTTTGCTTGCAGTAGTGCTATCATTAAGAGTCTAAATGAAATATATATCATGAAAATACTATCACCTATATAGGTATGGACATAGAACAACAAGACCAGGAGTAGTAGTTGCATTTTTTTCTTTTAGTTCGTCTTTCTAACACACTTTTCTTTCTTCTCTTTTAGCCTATTCTTAGACACTGGGTTTTTAATGATAATATTTTGTGGAGGGGTTAGATTGTTGCTATCATCTTTGTCCTCCTCACCTTGCTCTTCATTGTGCAATATCTTATCAACTTCAAACGTGAGTCCAATTAACACCTTTTGAATCTTTTCAAATCTAATTTTGGAGAATAAACTTTTATTTTTAATGTTTGAAATCTTATGATAGATACGAGTTTATATCAATCTCAAGCTTTTCTCTCCATATGAACCCCTGTATTAGCCGAGCAAATATTTGAACCATATTCTTCTCGTGCATATTTGGTCCATCTTTTTAATAAATATTCATTCGGAATTTTCATCACATTGTGGGCCACAAATACATTCAATATATATATATATATATATATATATCTATATATCTATATATATCTATATATCTATATATATATAATTTCATTACATTTAAACTTTTTGCATGTACAAGTAACAATTGCAATTGATGGGTTGTATATAACTAATTTGTCTTTACCTTTAGCTAGACTTATCATGTATGTCATAATCATATCATCAGAATTGTTTAGAACAATACAAAAATCTAATTAATCCATAAATGCTTTCTCATACTCTCTGTATATATTTGTCATGTGTTGTCTACTTATATGTTTCAGTAAACAAAAATTGCTATATTGTAGAGTAGGAGAACTATTCTTAAACTTAAAATTTGTCTTTTCTCTTTCTCACGGAAAAAGTTGGTGGCTTTATCATATTATTTCAAAAAATCAAACATAGATAATTTTCTTTTAAAACATTTTTTTGAAGTGATAATTTATGCTTTCACTTCTTTGTGTCGTTGTCATATATGCACAAAAAGTTTCGGTTCGATAACAGACATCCCATTTAGAATATAATATGTAAAAATTTATCAATGTTTATGCAATTAATACTTATTTAATAAGTTATGCTATAACCATTTAAAAGTTTTAATACTGCACCGCTTATATATACAATGTCTAAAATTGCGGGCAAATACTGAGAAATTATAAAGGACTTGAGATAGATTTGTGGTGGCATTTTAAAAACTATGCCGCAAATAGAGACGATGTTCACTACTTGAAAGAATAATTTGTATGACTTTAGCAATAATAGCCATCAGATCTGTAAAAATAGTTATAAGGTGATTTTCAGACATTGCTTATAAAAATGTTGAAAATAATCAAATAAATAATTCTGTTGACTTGTCATACAATAATACAACCCTAAAAATAATAGTTTGTGGTGATTCAGTCTAACAATGAAAGGAAAAAATATCATACTCATTTGTTTGGAAGGTAGTATCAAAACAAATAATATTTCCAAAATAAGCATAATCTATAATAGCTTTATCATCTGTAAAAAAAAAGTTAGCTATTTCTCTCGTTTCCTGATTTTCGATCGCATAATAAAAAGGATGGATCAATAGATCGCTTGTCCTGCAAGTACTTCATGATACCCCGAGCTTTTTTACTGTTTAATATTTTTTTTTTACGTTTCTTAATATATTTAATGCTATTATCTTTTATGAAACCTATTTCATTATTACTTATCCCTAACTAAAAATAATTATAAATATTATATGCTTTCATCCTAGCATCTATTATTTAGTCAATAAGAGCTTGGTAAAATTTTTTTGTGAAATCTAAGTATGTGGATCTTATTTGGACTTGTCATTTGATGAATATAGTTTAACTCAACTCTACTTAATGTCCAAATAAGACTAAGATCAATATTAAATTTCACTCAGGCCATGCAGTTTGTTCTTGTCACCGGTTGTGGTTTCTTTATAATATGAGTTCCATGAACCTGTCTTAATCCTTGCTATAAGTAAAATTTTTTATTTTCAAACTATCATCTTTTCTACTCTTAACATAAAACTTCTTTACACTAAGGGCTTGTTTCTTTGGAGAGTATCCACATGGGGGAGAAGAAAAAAATACAATAAATTTAGTAGCTTTTGTATCTAGATTCATTGTAGTTTTTTTTCTCCTCCATATGGATTTTCTCCAAAGAAACAAGCCATAAAACTCACCCTGTCTTAATCCTTTTCCTTTTCCACATTCACATAATTTGGGTCAAACTCTGGTTTAAGTTCTTTATTGGTAGCCCATTGCATCATTGCATGTCAACCCGGCTTTTGCTTTGTCTATAACGTTAAAGTAGTTTTTTTTTTAAAATATGAGTTTTATAAATATAAGAAAAATTTAGTACTATCCACAATAAAAGATATGCTATCAACGTTAAATGAAAACTATAGTAGATAGAAGAGACTCCATTCACGATAAAGTAGAGCTAATATATAGTAGGTTAGACTCTATTTCATCTAAAATAGAGTTTATCCACGATATGATAACTTTATCTACTATGAAATAAACTCTATCCACTATAGCATAAGCTCTATTTATGATAAAGTAGAGCCCATCCATGGTAGGATATACTCTATCTACTGTAAAATAGAGTCTATCTACCATAAAAGAGGCTTCATCCACGATAAGATAGACTCTATCTCATATAAAATACACTGTTAGAGTCTATTCATTGTGAAATAGAGTCTGTCCACCATAGCAGAGACTCTATCTACGATAAAGTAAAACTCATTCATGGTAGGATAGACTCTATCTTATGTAAAATAGAGCCTATCCATCATAAAAATATTACAGCACTATATGGGTTTAGACATACCACTATATGATTTCTTAGAAGACTTTCCTAGATACGCACTGCATCCTCTGGCTTCAACTGCAAAGCGGAATGGAGACATGGTTAACTTTCTATAAGCAACTAATGAAAATATGTAAATTTGCCAATTCAACCTGTTAGCTGCTATGATGCCACAAAGAAGAATGCGACTTTGCGAAAGGAAAAAAATATGAAGCTTAGGGTTTCCGGCGAGAGGTTAGGGTTGCTGGGAAAGTTTTTTCGCAGGTTTGGTGAGAATCAAGAGAGTCAAGAGAGTGAGCAAGCTCGAGAGTCGTATGGGAGACTGAGAGCACGCATGAGTTAATGGAATTTTAAAAACTAACTAGGGTTAGCTATAGCATCGAGTAACGGGGCATTACCGAGCTTTGAGATTCGTGAAATTTGGACAGTTTTAAGATTCAATTCTCGAATCCTAGGGACAATACCTTGGTAGGGCCCTTGTCTAGGAAATTTTTTCCCAAAACGCCAAAGACATCATCTGCTCAAGTACCGGTTTTGTCTAGGAAATCTTTTCCCAAAACACCAAAGACATCGACTGTTCAAGTACCGGTTTTGGCTCTTGTGCAAATTTGTTAAGTTGGATTGTTTGGCATTCTAGTCTAAATCTAGCATGAAAATGTTGAATCAATTCAAGCTATTGTTCTGATTTTTCCTTGACCAGGAACAACCAGCAGCCACAAGCTTCAGCACCACTGCAACAATTTACCTTGACTGGTCCGGGTTTTAGGTGATGGTTGAAGCTTTTTTGTCTCATTGAATTGTGGCATATTTAAGCTTCTACAAGAAATCATGTGCATGCGTGAACAATCTTGTCTTATCATCTTGTACTCTTTCACCTAACTTGAATAGGGATACCCATCAATTCCTCCACCTAGCTTCTTTAATTCTCATGTGGCGTCAAGTTCTCAGCCTCATCCTTGTGTGTGGGGACCTCAGGTGATTTTTTATTTTGTTTGAAAAAAAGTGCTGCCATTTTCCTTCTAAATTTTCACATGCATTTGCTTAATTGGATATGCTTTGTCTCCAAGTTTATGGTGTTCAGATTTGTGTGTGTAAGGAGAGGGGGGTCGATAGTATAGTTCTCGGGAAGTGGACAGCTTTGAATCACTACAAATTTGCATTCAAGCTTCCTTTGTTGTTGAAAGATATAGAAGGCTTCAAATACGAGAAGAATATAATAGTTTATTTATCATTACAATTATTATCATTCATTTCTACTACTATATATGTCATGGTACTATAACTTTTACATATAGAGATACAATGTAAGCATCATAAAAACAGTACAATTTCACCTCTTTTGTTTTCAACTAAGAGTAAGATTGAAGAGTTCCTTTTGAGCCATCATGGATCACATTGCTAATTGTGGTGGTGGCTTGAAGATTTTTCTTGCTCCCTCTCTTTGTGCCGAGTGACTCTATGACTTACCTCCCTACAACCTTTAAAACACCATGCTTTCACTATGCTTTCATTGTCATTGTCATCTTCCTTAAACTCTAGTGGTTGGTATAGTAACTGTTGTCCTTACAATAGGCATTGTAACTAGTTCCTAACATGCACTACAATCAATTATGGTATTGTAATCACTCCTATCTTAGTCATCATTGAATGCGTTTATTGCCAACAATAACACTTTTTCTTTCCTTCTCTATTGTCATACTCATTCATGTAGTGCCACAGCCTGATGCCTACTATAGTCTTATTAGCAACTCCTTTCTCATTTGTTGCCATCTTTGCCGATGATCTGCGCACAAGCTTTCTCACTGATTCCAATGCAATAATTGACACCTAGTTTTTTTTGCAGATACTTAAGTGTACTAAGCAGTAAGCACCGCATCTGCATGTTTCCCTCTTTGCATAAACAACTCTTACTATTGCATATAGATTGATATTGTGTTACGGGCCCAATTACCATTAGCTGTTATAGGCCCATTATCTCTAGAGGGTTTGTGGGAAAGAGTGTAAGGGTGAAAGGGTGTGAAGGAAAAGGGTGCGAAGGGAAAGGGTGTGAGGGGAAAGGGTGTGAGGAAGGAGAGGATTATAAATAAGGGTCTAGGGCTTAGTTTGAGGGATCATTATCAAGTGTTTTGTAGTTTATCATTTTATCAATTGGTATGACCCCTCAGCTCTCAAACTAAGCCCTAGACCCTTATTTATAATCCTCTCCTTCCTCACACCCTTTCCCCTCACACCCTTTCCCTCCGCACCCTTTTCCCTCACACCCTTTCACCCTTACACCCTTTCCCACAAACCCTCACACCCTTACACCCTTTCCCACAAACCCTCTAGAGATAATGGGCCTATAACAGCTAATGGTAATTGGGCCCGTAACATATTGACTATTGCATATTCATTGACATGCAGCTTTCATCTAGATACATGTCTCTTCACTTTTTCACACAACACAAACGAGCTATTTTCTTACTGTCTCATGTAAATTGTTGCTAACTTTTTGTTGCTTGTGCATGCACAAGTGACTCTCAGATACTTTCATGCTACCTACTCTCTCATACATGGAAATGAGATTTTTTCTCCTTGCAATAAGTAACATTCTCTTAGCAACTTTTGTGATAAACTCAAGGTTGCTTCTTTGCCTCCTTGAATTTATGAAGGCGTTGAAAGATATTGAGGTGGCCAAACATGAGAAGACGCCTTTGTGGAAACATACCCTATATGGCAACATTACATCATCCTGTCTTTTGTTATGAATTTATGATATTATATTAACCCCCATACATATTGTTCCCATATTATTTATATCCAACACTATGTATGTCACTATCATAGTAGGTAGTTTTTTATTGCACATTACCATCATGATTGTACTTAAGCCTCTATATATAGAAGGACCTTGTAACCATCATATAAGAAATACTAGTTTCTCTATTTTTATTTTAAACTGTTCTAATTAACTCCACAATATGGAAGGAATTGTTGTAGTGGCATAACATGAATGTTTTAGTGTTAACTGTTTTTATGTTGGATGGTACTAAGAATGGTTACTCATGGGTCATGATTATGTATACACGCAGCAATTTACTTTTACATTCGTTCCTCTCCATTGATGTTACTTCTCTATTAAATAGTGGTTCTTTGTTGTGTAACTTGTGTTGGTTTGTATTTCATGCTAGCCTGTGGATAGTCCAAGTGTAAATTGTATTAAGCACCTCAAAATGATGGAATGCAAAGGAAGAATTATGATGATTTTGTATGGAATTTCAGTTGAGTTTCATGGTAATGCATCACAATTGTTAAACTTGTAAAGCGTATTGATTTTTTTTTTTTTGTGCATCTCATGCCATCTTATGGGACATCACCGGCTCCATATATGATGTATCCTCATGGAATATATCCACTTCCATCCATGCCATAGTACGTCTTTCTGGATTCTGATAAAGAAGTCATTGTTTTTGACACTGACTTTTTTGCACAATTAATCTTAAAATTCAACAAATTTCTTCTTCCATCCTGCAATCTTTGATAGGGCTCATACACGTTTAGCCCTTTTGGTATAACTTCTCCAAATGGCAATGCTGAAGTTTGTGAGTTCCCTCAAGACAAACTATCTAATTTATTTCAGCCAAAAGTTGGTGGAAGGTTGGGCCATTGTGCTATCATGGGTCACATACTTATTGTATCTCACAGGTGAGCGTGCCATCAAACACCAGGAGATGCAAAAGCATCTGAAGGTGAGGAAAGGAATCCAATTCAAAGGTCTAAGGGAAGTCTTGGAAGTTTGAACATGATAACAGGGAAAAGCAACTATGAGACGGATAGGACATCAGGAGCAGCTAATGAGGTGTTCTCTCATAGGTATGGTAGTTTGGGCTCCTTTTTATTATTAGTTTGGGTCATGGTACTGTACTTTCATCAGTTAGTTTTGCCTTTCTTTTTGGTTTTGCATATTATTACATCTGATCTGGTGTCTGTTATTTCTAGTGGTGATAGTGGAAGTGAAGATTCAAGTGAGGGAACTGGTGCCAACTCTTAGCGTGAGTCATTCTTCCTTTAGTAGTTATTACTGATGTTTATAGAAATGGTTTAGTTCTTCATATCAGAGTATTAACTCATTAACACTTTGTAAAGTTCAAAATTTGTTTTCACCTACCTTCCCAAGCAAATCCGTGGCTATCCCTTAGTCTACCTGTCTGACAGTCTACAGTAATTGCATTATTCTAGAATTTTTGTTTCTAGGATTTGAGGTTGCGGGAAGAGTAAAACTTTTAAGCGCCCCATGCACTTAAAAGTTTTTAAGCACCCAAGCTTAAATTTATTATTTAGAAGTTTTTTTTTATTATTATTTTTTTAGAAATGATATACACCTTGTAAGCTATCCAATAGTATCAATATTGAGGTATTTTAGATCATGTATAGGTGAAAAATACCCTAACCAATATCACATATAAGATAAAAATACTATTCATCTTATAAAAAAATCTAACATTGGTTAGGGTATTCCCTACATATACGTGATCTAAAATACCTCAATATTGATACTATTGGATAGCTTACAAGGTATACATCATTTCTAAAAAAAAAAAAAAAAAAAAACTTCTAAATAAAAAAATTAAAATTAAGCAGGAGCGCTTAAAACTTTTAAGCGCATGGTGCGCTTAGAAGTTTTATCCTTGCGGGAAGGTAGGGATTTCATATCCCTTGTTTTGGAGGCCAACGGAAGGTGAGAATCCTTTATCCTTCACTCCACTTTTCCTCTCCCTCCTCAGTTGGTATCCAAACAAGGTCTAACTTCCTTTCAGTGATAGCTAACTTCATTACCCTCAATATAAAAAATTATAAAACTACCTTAGGTCAACAATGTTATTCTTCCTAAATATACAGTTATTGTCAAATTTACTTATTGGGGCACTGTAGTCTTCACATCATTACACTATACATAATGGAAGTTTGAATTCCAAAATGCTGAATCTTAGAATAATTACGACTTACAAGTTCAAGAAACAACAAAAATTGCCTTACAAAGGGAATTTTGAGCTCTTTTTAGTAGTGAGATTAAGTATTTTCATAAGTGCTAGCAAGGGGCCAAGACCCTATTGCTTGAGGTGCTAAGCTCTTCCAGAGTAAAACAAGGTTCTTACCTCTAGAAAAATATGAAAAAATTTGGGTTAAAGTTAATAAATAAAACAATACATGATAAGAACATGAGTTCCATACCATTATCTATGACTACAAAGAATTATTCTAAATTACCGAGATGATAATATAATTAGTTCATATTGAAATTCTGAAATAAAAAAGCAAATATATATGGCATCCATCTGTTTCTTCCTTTATCATTGTAATTGTCACTACTCATATTTTTGCCGTATGCTAAATCTAATATATTAGTGTTATGAGACATATTTGACACTTTCTTTGAATATTATGTTAATAAGTCACTTACTTTGTATACTATAGAGGAAAGATCACGTAAGTTACCCTGTTCTTGGCATGCCTAGCTGAAACCCTGAAACCATCTCACATGCAGAACATGGGAGCACTTCAGTAGTCCTCTGAGTAGCCTTAGCACTCAAATATGTAAAAGTTGAGTCACTTCTCGTTTGTAGAATCTTATAAGGTCACAATTCAAATAATGGAAACTGGGAATAAAATCTCACTACTTGATGTTATCTTTTCACAAGGTAGGAGAATACGACCCATGGAAGGTAACCCATCATTGTGGTGATAGTTGTTTATTGCTAGATTTTGTTAGTTTTACCAATAATTAATTATATGTAATTCTTGTTTATTTCGTACACGGGGTATTGAGTTCTCAGCTATGCCCAAAACTATAACGTTAGTTGTTAAATGCTCTCTCTTTCTCTGTAATAGGCTTGTTAAAAAATATGGAAGGTGGTAAATCAGGATGCCACTTCCATTTTGATCCTAATTTGAGTAGCCTTTGGATTCCATTTAATAGTAGTAATTCTAATTGAAGCTTGTGTATATATATTTTATCAAATCATCTTGTCCTCCCCTATTCTAAGTGAGTCTTTTTTAATGTTATGCTCTGACTAATAAAGAAAATGTTTAAGCTCAAGTTAATAGTAATAAGCTCATTAGAGCTTATATACCATTGCAATTTTTCTCCCATTTCCTATATGGGGATTGAATTGGGGTATAATAATCTCTTCTATGTAAGACTTGATGTCATTGCCAAGCCCAAGACCTAAATTAAATCCTAGAACCATCCCTTTGGTAGTGTGAGAGGGCAATCCAGTGATGGCTTCATCATCACAACAATCTTTTATTGAATTCTCACTATATTTAAGACTATGCTACTATTTATTACAACCTACATAAAAAGGAAACTAACTCATGAGCTTGAACAACATAACTTAATTTAAAATACTTAAGCCTAAGTTAATAGTAAGAAGCTTAGCCTTATGTACTATAATAATTTTTCTCACTTCTTGGGACTAAATCAAGGTATCACACCAAGGTAGCATCGTTGTTTCTTCTCTTGCATTTGTAATGAACCTCTCTTAGCGAGCGTTATTGTTTCATTATTGCTCTCATATCTACAGTGAGCCGCTTATCTAGCATTGCTTCCTCGTTGTTGCTCTCTTAGTGAGCCTCTTTTGGTGAGTGCTATTGTCTTCATCATTGCTCCCTTATCTTTTATCAAGTTGGACATGATTGACGTATATTCTTAAGCGTGAGGGGATGTGCTGCTTGGAAAATGTAGAGGGGAGCAAATTAAATTAGTGACTTCTCAACACTTCCTTATTTGGTGTGCACGTAGGATTATGGAAGAGTAAATGATGAGAAACTAATATTTAGCATTGCATTTTAAGTTGGAACATACATATCAAACATGTACAACTTGTGAAAAAAAAATGAAATCAATTTGATGAAAGTGTTATGGTAAGCATATGCAAGTTCTCAAACATTTTGTATGATCAAATTTGTTTTAGCATAATCTTATAAAGAAAAAATGACACTCAACTTTAACATGCTTTTTCCTCTCTAGAAAAACAGAATTGTTATCAATGTTAATAGCAAACAGATTACTACATTACTTATCTATAGCCATAAAACAAATGGGGATGAATCCTGGTGTATTTACGAGCTGAGAATCTGCATGACGAGAGTTCTTATTGCTGCCCTGTTCTTGGACTGAATTGCTTGAATTGTATCTATACGTGGCTGCTACTTCTTGTTGGATTTGTTCTGGTCAACAAATATTGAAAAGATCAACAAATCAAAGCAAAATATCATAAGTAAAAAAATTTATTTTTAATATTCGGTAATTTATCGAATAAAAAATTTGGTAAATTCGGCTCGGTATAGGTTCGGTAATTTATTTAATCGGTTTGGTATCGGTTTCTAAAAAATTGGTAAATTTTTAATCGGTAAATCTTAATTGGTATATTCGGTTTCGGTAAAAACTGATTGCCCACCCCTACTATTTAACATGCATTTGCATATCATAGTTCTTACATGGTTTTAGGTAAGGTTTAGAGCATCACCTTGAGCTTGTGATTTGGTGTTGGGTATGTACCAACACTATGGTATTGACCATACTTGTCAGTGCTAGTGCTGGTATATATTTTATACATATAAATATATAAATCGTATATAATAATTTAGTAATATCGGTCTAACACTATCATGTCAGACCAGTATGGACGTGGTTTCCTCAGCTAGAGTCAAGAGGAACACGTGGTTGCCTGAGCACATGGGAGCTAACTAACCTTCTACTTGCAGCAATCAAGAGACTATTTGGCTTAGGCTATAATAAGTATATTGAGGAATGGATTGTACGACCACCATAACCTCCAAAGAATAGAGCAGGAAATGTAGAAGCATTAGGCATCACATGAGCAGGAACAACACTGTGGAAGTAGGAGAACAAGCAGTAAAAATTTTATATATCCTTTGAAGGCTTAGAAATATAATCGTGGAAGCAGTGTTGGTTCCACACTAAGAAAACACAGAAGAACCGCATATTAGCACACTTTCATTAAGGATAAGTGGAATCTCTAAGTTAGATTTTAAATTCGGCTCTTCAATAGCATGATCTAATTTAATTTGTGGTTTCAGGAATATTGTTGTTTTTCTGTTGTTGGTTTTCATCTTATTTGATGAAGTTGTGAAGAGAAATTTTGTGTCCTGCCCCTTGGTTTTTTAACCTCTTGTTGAGGGGTTTTTTCCCACATTGAATATTACTTGCGACGATGTTCTTTGCAATTTGGTTGATTCATTTGCATATGTATAATGTTGTTGATTGTATAAGTGAAATTTAATGATTATGCAAGAAGTCTCAATAGCGAGGTTGTTGTATGGGTGACCAAAAGAGAGAAGGGTGGAGAGGGAACATAAAAGGGTGGCATATAAAAAGGGTGGGATGATGGAAGCAATGAAGAGTTTTTTAGATGGAAAGAAGAAAAGAGAAGGGGGAGGGGAGGAGAGAGAGAGAGGTACTCTAACTAAGTTGAAAGTGGGTATACCAAATTCTAAGCGCCAAGTGTAGAAACATAAAAGTAATATGAAACCAACATTTGTCCGTGTTCATACGTTGTTGTGCATAAATGAACTTTTTGGTAGAACAAGTATTAATTCTTTGATAAAATTGTGTAGGACTCTGAACCTAAGACAAGTATTAATTCTTTGATAAAATTGTATAGGACTCTGAACCTAAGACAAGTAGCAGACAGGAGCATCGAGATGGTAGGCATTACAAATTTTATGCCTTGCTAATTGATGCAGATAATGTCTGAGATTTGTATTTGTGGTATGTTAGAGACATCCAAGAATGGCACAAGTGGCTCAGGACCAACATGGGCAACATCACATCGGATAATCCCATTAATGCCCATAATAGCTGGAATACCTGGAGTAGTTGCACGTCCCACTACAAACTTGAATATAAGAATGGACTACGAAAAAAAAGCCTAAGTTGGGCACCCAGGTGAGAATTTCTAGCCTGGGTATCTTAATCAGCCGCCCACAAATCTCAAAGCCAGCTGGCATTGTGCGTATCCTGATACTCAAAGTTGCTATTTAGACATTGTGAACCCATCTGTTACCTTCGCCATCCACCTCCCGTAACCAGCTATTACCGTTACCCATCACCCCCTCGTTATCTCTCTCCCTTTAACCCTGGTTAACACGTTAGGGTAAAAATCACTTTCAAAACCAAAAACCCGTCGTTGCGTGTTCTAAAACATCCCAAGGCCGTGGAACCCGCACCTTTTATTTTCGTGCCATAGCTCCAGCGATTCTTTGTCTCCGTATGGCTAAGACTCCCCTGTTCGTGCCCCATTCTCTCTGACGAGCTCTCCTCAAACCTCCCAACTCTCGTCCGACCTGCAAGGCTTTGGTTTGTCCTTAGGTATATTTTATTCATCATTTCTTCTTCTCTCCTTCCATTCTAAGTACTATCGTGTGTAGCTAAGATTTTTCGTTACTGATAACTATCATCATATATCTAGAACTCGTGTCGTTTCGTCTTCGTGCCCTAGCTCCGACAATTCTTCTCACTGACCTTGTCTACTAGGGCTAAGTCTCCCCCGTTCATGCTTTATTCTCTATAGTGAATGCTCTTCGAATCTGCCTACGCATGTCTGACCTACAAGGCTTGCTTGTTCTAATTACCTCTATAGGTATATTCTATTCATCATTTCTTCTTCTCTTTATATTTATAGTTGACATACGACCTCTTACGGTTGATATAGGGTTTTTTATAGTTGATAATGATATCAACCATATTATTCAGAAAATATCAATCATCTCAGGTTTGCCAGACGACCTACTATAATCGATATAGGATTTTTACAGCTGATATGAACCCTATTTGATATCAACTATATAGTTGCCAGACGACCATAGCCATATAGGTTTTTTTATATTTGATATGAACTGTAAAAACCCTAGATCGAATGTAAAAGGTCGTCGGGTAACTATGATATGGTTTATGGTTGATATCAATCACATCATATTTACCCGATGGCCTTTTACATTCGATGACCATAGCCATATAGATTTTTTATAGTTGATATGAACCATAATATGGTTGATATCAACTATAAAAATCCTATATCGACGGTAAATTATGTTATGCTTGATATCAACCATATTAAAGTTAATATTAACTATATAGTTGCCAGACGACCATTGCCATATAAGTTTTTTATAGTTGATATCAACCATATCATGTTTGCCAAACGACCTACTACAGTCGATATAGAGTTTTTATAGTTGATATCAATCATAATATAGTTTATATCAACTATATAGTTGTCAGACGACTTTTTACAGGCAATTTGGGTTTTTTATAATTGATGTCAACTATAATATGGTTGATATCAATCGTATTATAGTTTATTCTCATTTTCTCCTATTTTTTGACAGACCTGTCATCATTGAAGAATTGAAAAAAAATGAGCTGTTTAGTTTAGCCAATAATGTTAAATTTATCTTAGAGCCGCACATCTCGACAAAAGGGAAGAAGAAGGTAAAAGAAAGCAAGCGGCCAAATTTTAATAGGTGCTCCATGTTAAAACTCCAAAGCTACATGAAAGAAATATCAGAGGGCAATAATTTGATTGAGATGTTGGCCTGGACCCTCTTTGGCCATTCTTTATAAGGCCTGACCATAGCTTTGGATATGTTAGGCATCGAGTATTTGAGAAATAATTAGGATGAGCAAAGGAAAAGATTCCTCATTAATGAAATATTCTTAGAATTTACCGTTGAGAATGTGGCAGTCATCCTAGGGCTATCCAATGTTGGAGAGCTTGTAAAATTTGATAAGAAAATGCATGGTTCAACATTTTACAACGAGGAATTCAAGGGCTTATTAATAACATGAATTGACGCTTTAGGGATTGAGAGGGGAGAGCGGTGAAATTTTGGATGAAGAGAAAATTCTAAAACATAGTATTTTGTATATATTTTGCACATTCTTATTCTGTGGTGTTACCTATACCCTAAATTCTTTATTTGTTAATTATGTGAAAGACTTGATAAAGTTCCACACATACAATTAGGGAGGCTGTACCTAGATACCTTATAGAAGATCTGTCAAAAAGTCTGAAGAAGAAAAAGTCTGTGCAATTTTCAGGTTATGGCATCCTGCTTAATGTAAATATTTCTTTGACCCTACTATGTCTAATGAATGTCATAATATCTATGTAGCTGATAACTTATTTATTTGCAGGTGTGGCTATATGAGCACTGTCAATTATTTACCAATGTGAAAATTGAAGGTGCTCATCCTCATCTAATTTGGTGGGCCAATATGATGTTTAAAAGAAGAAACATATTTTTTAATTTATTTAAAGATATGAATAACCAAATGGTATATACCGTAGCTTGTGTCCTTCTTACAAAGACCCTTATTTAAATGTTCAATTAAGGTTCAATATCGTGTGTGCAGATTATTTGTGAGATTGATTCAGAAGCTAATGAGCAAGAATCATTAGGTAATAAGTTGTTATACAAAGAAGAAGATATAACAAATATAGATAAAGTACCAACTGGACCAATTATAGATACGCAGCTAGTTGAAGCCAATGTAGATATACAGCTAGTTAGACCAAATGTAGACACACAACAGGTGGATAGACTGTAATATATACGTACATTTATAGAAAATGATAGATAATTGGCAGTGAATGATGAGAAGCAAGGGCTCATTGCAGCCTCAGAAACTCAATGCCAAGAGTATGAAGACAAATTTAAGAACTGAGAGCTGAATACGAAAAGAAGTTGTAGGATCTTACAGCTTCACATGATAGGCAGAAAAAAGAATAGTAGAAACGATAATCCAAAAGAAGAAGAAGATGATGATGATGCTGAAGATGCTGTTGCTGCTGAAGGAGCAGAACTCCTAAAAGTTGAGTCCAAGGGGAAAGGGAAGAGGCGACGATTTAAGTCGTGTGTACTTGCCTCACCTTATTCCCAAGTGCCTAAAAGGAAGAAGCTTGGACATCCTACATAGGCTATTGTAATTGATGAAAAAGCCCCGGATAAACCTTATGTAAATAAAGTATTACTCGATAATAGTCATTATTTTTAGTATGTCAGCTATTTCATTAACAATGATTTATTTTTTGTAGTATATGGGTAGAATTGATTATTGTGGATATGATAAAATATGCGATGACAAACGTAGCTTAATAAGGGGCTATATGGAAGTCCTAATAGAAGACTTCCATTTGGGCAAGGCCTTCGGCATAAAAAAATCACATATATATGATCTATTATTTGGTAAGCGAGTAGGAGAAGATGTAAGTATTACATAGGAATAAATTCTTAATATTTTATAACTTATAATTGTCTCATATGCTTATTTTCTTTTGCAGGCTCTTTATGTTTATGCCGCCCTTCTCGCAGATAGAAGTAAAAATAACCAAAGGAAAGAAGAGTATATAAATATCACTTACATTTTCTTTTTTTTTTTCTTTGTATGAAACCGGGCAATTTGAGACCGCTTGTAAGTACGTGGAACATATAAATAAGTATTCTCTGAAGACCATGTATAGAATTATGGTCCTAGTGTGCAACAGTGACCATTAGTGGCTCATGTATATATAAACAGATACGAAGACAACAAACTTTTATAATTCTTTACGAACCTCGAGGAGAATAGACACATCTGTGAGTGGTAAGTTATTCATTGAATGAGTTTATTTCGATGGACCCTTATTTTTTTATTGTCTAATTATTTGTTGATGCAGATTGATTTATTGAATTCACATATTCTATGCTAGACATGACGTGAGAAGTGTTTTCCAGTCTGGGATTTGTTAAAATACAAAACAACATGGGCTCCAGACTGCCCTGCACAGTATAATTTTATTGATTGTGTGTTTTTGTAATGAAATATATGGATTGTTTAACTTGTAATAAGCCAATGGATTTTAGTCAAAATAATATATCATATTACCGGACTATCATAGGTCTTGATTTGTTTATAGGCCAGTTAGAAAGTGAGTGAGTTCATGCATTCATATTTAATTCATTAATGTATTTATTTCTATAATTTTACTCTCACGTGGTAATGTATAGTTCACAGACGGTAATAATGCATTCATATTTGTATTCATTAATGTATTCGTTTATGTAATTTTACTATTTTATAGTTGATATCAACGGTTGATATCAACTATATAGTTGTCAGTCGACGATTCTTTTAGTTTTATAGTTGTGTTTTTTATAGTTGATATATGGTTAACATCAATCATAGTATCACTGATATCAACTATATAGTTGCCTGACCTTTTACTGTCTTGTATTTTAGTCATATTTATGGTTGATATCAACTACATTGTGCCAAACGAGATCTTACAATCGATTTCAAGAGCCAAGTGCATGGTATTTCTCAAATTTATCAACATTTTAATGTTATTTTTTAAAATAATTGATACATCAAAGATTCACGAACTCTACTGTAAAAAGCATGCTTCGACTCTTTTGCAAGCTCATCGCCCATGGATTGAAAATATAGTCCCAGAAAAACCTCCCTTAGATTCAAAGTCTCTCATTATGAGACTGTGAGACTGCCCTCAGGGTGCGTAGATTTTGTCCACAAGCACAATATTATAAGCTTGTCATAGCCCGTCCCTTTTTGCAAAACTTGCCTGTACACCCAACTATATGCCATAATGATCCCACTAAAAGCCTTCGCGGGTTTGGCGCCAGAGCCTTCACTTCACTTCATCGAGTGTCCTTCAATGGCTATCAATGATAGGGGCAGAGTTTCACTGGAGATTGATTTATCTCTCTAGTCTCGGACCTTTAGCAAGTGTAGGGTACGAATGAGAAGCGTACTTAGTCGGGTTTTATGATGATGCATCGGAGGCAAACCCGTGAATTTTTATAGGCATGTCAGCCGCGTGGTATAGGTGCTCGTCTAGTCAATTTTATCCCAAGTAGTGAGCATACAGGAGAGATTGTATGGATAAGAGTAATTCGGCTATATCTCATTGCATGCAAATAGACAATGATTTATAGTCGTGTTTTTTATAGTTGTGGTTGATATCAGCCATAGTATTGCTGATATTAACTATATAGTTGTTTTACTTTTTAAAGTCGATATAGGGTGTTTTATAATTGATATCAACTATATAGTTGCCAGACGATCATTTAGACAAATCATTGTCTAAATCAACCACAACTATATGGTTGATATCAACTCTAATATGCTTGATATCAGCTAAATCATCGTCTGACAACTTTATAGCTGACATCAACTATAAAACACCCTATATTGACTGTAAAAGGTCAAACAACTATATAATTGATATCAACTAGAGTTATAAAAAACATGATTGTAAATCATTGTCTATTTGCATGCAATGAGATACAGCCGAATTATTCTTATCCATACCATCTCTGCTATATGCTCACGGGTTGGGATGGAATTGACCAGATGAGCACCTATACCATGCGGTTGACATGCCTATAAAAATTCACGGGTTTGCCTCCGATGCACCACTATAAAACCCAACCTCGTGCGCTTCTCATTCGTAACCTTCACTCGCTGAAGGTCCGAGACTAGAGAGATAAATCAATTTTCGGTGAAACTCCGCCCTTATCGTTGATAGCCTTTGAAGGACACTCGATGAAGTGAAGTGAAGGTTCCAGCGCCAAACCCGTGAAGGATTTTATTGGGATAATTCCACTAAAAGTCTATGCATTATGACATATGGTTGGGTATACAAGCAAGTTCTTGAGAAAAGGGATAGGTTTATAATATTGTGCTTGTGAACAAAAAGTCTACGCACCCGGGGGCAGTCTTCTCATAATGAGATAATTTAAATCTAAGGGAGGTTTTTGTGGAATCACATTTTCAATTCGTGGGCACAGAGCTTGCAAAAGGGTTGAAGCATGCCTTTTATAATAGAGTTTATGAATCTTTGATGTATCAACTATTTTGAAAAATAACATTAGAATGTTGATAAATTTGAGAAATACCATGCACTTGGCTCTTGAAATCGACGGTAAGATCTCGTTTAGCACAATATAGTTGATACCAAATATCAGCTATAAAAACGACTACATCCAACTATAAAGGGTCAGCTAAAAACTGAATAATATGGTTGATATCAATTATAAAAATAACTATATCAACTATAAAAAACATTAATGTAAAAGGTTTGGCAACTACATAGTTGATATGAATCATAGTATCACTGATATTAGCATTACTATGGTTGATATTGATATCAATTATAAAAAACATAGACGGTAAAACTAGAAGGGTCGTTTGACAACTATATAGTTGATATTAACCATATGGTTGATATCAACTATAAATAGTAAAATTATAGAAATGAATACATTAATGAATACAAATGTGAATGCACTACTACTGTATGTGAACTATACATTACCACGTGAGAGTAAAATTATATAAATAAATACATTAATGAATACAAATATGAATGCATAAAATTACTCACTTTCTAACCGGTCTATAAATAAGTTAAGACCTATGATAACCTGAAAATATGATATATCATTTTGATTAAAATTTATGTTTATTACATGTTAGACAATCCATATATTTCATTACAAGAACGTCACAATCAATAGAATCATGCTGTGCAGGGCAATCTGGAACCCATGTTGTTTTGTATTTTGACAAATCTTAGACTGGAGAACACTTCTCACATCTTATCTGGCGCAGTATATGTGAATTCAATAAATCAATCTGCATCAATAAATAATTAGACAATAAAAAAACAAGGGTCTATCGAAATAAACTCATTCAATGAATAACTTACCACACTCTGTAGGACAGATGTGTCAATTCTCCTCGAGGTTCGTAAAGAATTATAAAGAGTTATTGTTTTCGTATTTCTTTGTATATACATGAGCCACTAATGGTCACTGTTGCACAGAGACCATAATTCTGTACATGGTCTTCAGAGAATGCTTATTTATATGTTTCGCTTACTTATAGGTGGTCCCAAATTGCCCGGTTTTATACAAAGAAAAAAAGAAAAGGAAGAAATGTAAGTGATATCTACACTCTTCTTTCTTTTGGTTATTTTTACTTCTGCAGAAGGGTGACATAAGCGTCAAGAGCCTGCAATAGAAAATAAGTTTATAGGTAACACTTACATCTTCTCCTATTCGCTCACCAAATAATACATCATATATATGTGATTTCTTTACGCCGAAGACCTCGCCTGGATGGAAGTCTTTTATTGAGACCTCCATATAGCCTCTTATTAGGTTGCATTTGTTATCACTTATTTTATTATATCCACAATAATCAATTCTGCCTATATACTAAAAAAAATAAATCATTGTTAATGAAATAGCTGACATATTGAGAATGATGGTTATATTATCAAGTAATATCTTATCTAAATAGGGTTTATCCTGAGCTTTTTCATCAATTACAATAGCCTCCGTGGGTTGTACAAGCTTCTTCCTTTTAGGCACTTAAGGAATAAGGTGAGACGAGTGCCCACGACTTGAATCGTCGCCTCTTCCCTTTCCCTTTGGACTCAACCTTTGGGGGTTCTGCTCATTCAGTAGTAGCATTATTAGCATTATCATCATCATCATCATCTTCTTCTTTTGGATTATCAGTTGAAGCTTTCTCCGGTTCTTTTTTCAGTCTATCATATGTAGGTGTAAGATCCTGCAACTTTTTTTCATATTCAGTTCTTAATTTCTTAATTCTTGAATTTTGTCTTCATACTCTTTGACATTGGGTTTCTGAGGCTACAATGAGCCCTTGCTTCTCATCATTCAGAGCCTTTATTGCAGACTCAAATTCAGAAGACTAAGCTTCAAAAGCTTGTTGCATATCCTTGTTCTTTTTAATAAGTCTGTTTATTTTGCTGACGGAATCATCCGGCACAGCTTTAAGCTGGTTAATCTCTTAGAGACAAATTAATATTAAAGCATCACCTCATCTCTCTTTATAGTTACCATGGTTAAATTATATTTCAGTCTATCATTTTCTATAAATGTATGTATATATTATAGTCTATCTATAGTTGTGTATCTACATTTGGTCCAACTAGCTGTGTATCTACATTTGCTTCAACTAGTTATCTATCTATAATTGGTCTACCTAACAGTTTATCTACATTTGGTATATCTTTTTCTTTGTATAACAATTTATTGCTTGATGATTTTTGCTTTCAGCTTCTGAATCAATCTCATAAATAATCTGCACACATGATATTGAACTTTAATTAGACATTTGAATAAGGGTCTTAGTGAGAAGGGCACAAGCTACGGTATATACCATTTGGTTATTCACATCTTTGAATAAATAAAAAAATATATTTCTTCTTCTAAACTTTAGATTGGCCCACCGAAATAGGTGAGGGTGAGCACTTTCATTCCTCACATTAGTAAATAATTGGCAGTGCTCTTATAGCCACACTAGCAAATAAACAAGTTATCAACTAGATAGATATTATGACATTAATTAGACATAGTAGGATCAAAGAGATACTTATATTAACGAGGAGGACACAACTTAAAAATTGCACAGACTTTTTCTTCTTTAGGCTTATTGACAGATCTTCTATAAGGTATTTATGTACAGCCTCAGCCCAATTGTATGTGTGGAACTTTGTCAATTCTTCCACATAATTAACAAATAAAGAATTTAGGGTGTAGGTAACACCATAGTATAAGAATGTGCAAAATATATACAAAATACTATGTTTCATAATTTTCTCCTCATCTAAAATTTTACTGTTCTCCCCTCTCAAGCCCTTAAACTTCAATTCAAGTGCTCTTATTATTATTAATAAGTATTTGAATTCCTTGTAGAATGTTGTATCGGGCATTTTTTTTATTAAATTTAACATGCTCTCCAACATTGGATAGCCCTAGGATGATTGCCACATCCTTAACGGTGAATTCTAAATATTTCATTAATGAGGAATCTTTTCTTTTGCTCATCCCAATTATTTCTCAAATACTCGATGTCTAACATATCCAAAGCCATCATCTGGCCTTATAAAAAATGGCCAAAGGGGGTCCGGGCCAACATCTCAATCAAATTATTGCCCTCCGATATTTCTTTCATGTAACTTTAGAGTCTTGACATGGAGCACCTATTAAAGTTTGGTCGTTTGCATTCCTTTATCATCTTCTTTCCTTTTGTCAGGATGCGCAGCTCTAAAATAAATTTATCATTATTGGCTGAACTAGAGTAGCTGATTTTTCCAATTCTTTATGATGGCAGGTAAAAAAAATAGGAGAATATGAGAACAAACTATGATACGGTTGTTATCAACAATATTGTAGTTGATATCAACTATAAAAAACTGAAATGGCCTGTAAAAGGTCGTCTAATAATTATATGGTTGATATCGCTTGTAGTAGGTCGTCTGGCAAACATGATATAGTTGATATCAACTATAAAAGAACCTATATGGCTATGGTCGTCTGATAACTATATAGTTGATACCAACCATATACCATATTTATCCGACAACCTTTTGCAGTCGATATAGGGTTTTTATAGTTGATATCAACTATATTATGATTCATATCAACTATAAAAAGCCTTTATGGCTATGATTGTCTGACAACTATATAGTTGATATCATTTATATTATGGTTGATATCAAGCATATTATAATTACCCGATGACCTTTTACAATCGATATAATATTTTTACAGTTGATATCAACTATATTATGGCTCATATTAACTATAAAAAATCTATGACTATGATCGTCTGACAACTATATAGTTTATATCAACTATAATTGATATCAACTGTAAAAATCCTATATCGATTATAGTACGTCGTCCGGCAAACATGAGATGGTTGATATTTTCTTAATAATATGTTGATATCAACTATAAAAAACCCTGTATCGACTGTAAGAGATCGTATGTCAACTATAAATGTAAAAAAAAGAAATGTTGAATCAAATATACCTGTTGTTGCTGTAGAAATAATCGGAATAAGCAAGCCTTGCATGTCAGACGTAGGTAGGTTTGAGGAGCGTTCACTATAGAGAATAAAGCACGAACAAGGGAGACTTAGCCTAGTAGATAAAGTCATTGAGAAGAATTGTCGGAGCTAGGACACGAAGACGAAACATCACGAGCACTTGATACACCACGGTAGTTGTCAGTAATGAAAAATTTGAGCTACACTCGATAGTATTTAGAATGGAAGGAGAGAAGAATAAATAATGAATAAAGTATACCTAATATGGATGGACAAAAGTCTTGCAGGTCGGACGAGAGTTGGGTAGGAGCGCTCTTCGGAAAGAATGGGGCACAAATGAGGGAGACTTGGCCGTGCAGAGACAAAGAATCGCCGGAGCTAGGGCACGAAGACGAAAGGTGCGGGTTCTGCAGGCTCGGGATGTTTTGGAAGACACAACGATGAGTTTTTGGTTTCGAAAGTGGTTTTTACCCTAACGCATTAACTAGGGTTAAGGGGAGAGAGATAATGGGAGGTGACAGGCGACCGTAACAGCTAGTCACGGGAGGTGGATGGTGACGGTAACAGCTGGGCGCACAGTGTCGAAATGGCAGCTTCGGGTATCGGGATATGCGCAGCACCAGTTGGCTTTGAGATTCATGGGCTGCCGATTAAGGCACTCAGGTTAGAAATTCTCGCATGGGTGCTCAGCCTAGGCTTTTTTTGGGACTACTGGGCTGCGCCAACAATTCCAGCCATCCCTCCACTGTCAAAGGATCCTGCTGCAGCTACAGACGCAAAAGATCTTGGTGCACATGCTGGAGCCAACGAAAAGGTTCCTTCAGAGATTTTGCTGGAGGTTTTATTTATTATCATTCTTTGAATTTACTTTAAATTAATTGTTCAAGTTGTTTTCCTCATTATGAAGATTATAATCTATTTATTCTGAGTTCAGTTAAACTAACTTCTGATGGTTATGGAATTTCTGCCATGAGTGTTCACAGGCGGAATGCCCCATTTCATTGTTTGGAATCTCACAAGTAGTTCATTCTTGTTAGAGAAAGATTTGTTGTTTTCGTTCTGTTGGATACTAGCATTAATATCTTGGTTTTTGAAAAGTATTAAGAAAAGAATCGGTTACCTAGTGGATACTTGATTTTGTGATTTTCTTTAACTTCTAAACCAGTTAAAAAGCTCGGTGTGTATTGATTTGAGGAAGAATTGGTAACCTGGAGCACTAGTCTTAGTACATTGGTATATGTCGTTTCTTTGGATATAATGTTTTGTTACACTAGTATGTACTAGTTTCACAAGAAATCGAGATGTAACTCTTGCTTGCATGTTGAGCTGAGAAAAGTTGACCTTTTGGACGATAGGCATCAAAATTGATTGCTGGACTTTGCCAACTAGTTTGGTGTGCTAGTGTTACTATTATTCTTATTCTGATGCTTGCGTGCCTACATGTCCAGAGATGTCTGAGACTCTGATGTCAAAAGTAAACACTACAATGAATTTTCACTGGGCATCCTTGCCATAATATATCCTACTTGTTCAATAATTATAGTAAGATTGACAATCAGCAATGATCCATATATCCATTTTCACAGATAATTTATTTCTTCCTTCTGCTTAAACGCTCTTTCAGGAATTGACTACCTACACTTAGGTTTGTCTCTTGTTCTGGTGTTTGAAATTTAGTGATGATTGTAGGTTATCTTATTTATTATGCTTTGTCCAACCAACATACTTGAAAAATCCGTTTTACTGGAATGCGCTTGAATGAAGATTTAGCTAATTTGTTCTTCAGAGTTTTGGGTTTTTTTTTTATTTTTATTATTATATCAAAGACTCGAAGTAAATGGTAATATAAATGAAGCCGTATTCCATTGCTTAGCATACTAAAGAAGTTGCTTCTTTTGCTACTTATTTTGTTGCCTGGTCATACTAGAGTTAAGCCCCACCAATCAAGACCAAAACGAGATATAAGTTGATTTAAGCACCATCTAGAACTCTCTCTAATCTCTTTATTAGGTGCAAGGTTTTGAAAACTGGTCTAACAGGCCAATTTTCTCGTATCGGTCCAACTAGGGACTGATACTAGTAGAACCGAGTAGGAGTAGTGGAAGAGAAAGGAGAATGAGAAAAAGAAGTGAAAGCGAGCAAGTTGTGGATGCAGGCAGACATGAGCAGCGGAGGTAGAGGCAGACATGAGCGATACCACTGCTTCTCTTGAGCGATACCACCGCTTCTCTTTTTTTTTTTTTCTTTTTCCTCTTATGTTGCTCTGCTGGTTCCATCGGTACATACCAGCTGTTCAAACCTTCCATACCTTGCATGCTTTTACTCTTCTTTGAACCTCGTGGTGAATCCAATTAATTGAACATCTCCATTCTTTTCCTTGTATATTTGTACACCTTTTCTGCATCACTTCTCTCCATGTTATTTAGGTGACTTTTTTCAACAACGGTAAATGCTTGGTTTTGATGGATTCAGGATGAAACAGAACACAATAGGCAGAGAATGAAGCAGTCAAACCAGGAATCTGCACGTCGAGGTTGCGTACAGGTATTGGAGAATAGATCATTTGAAAGTAAATTTTGCTGTAGTTTTCATCGGTTTTGAGTGGGTATTTCCAGGCGGAGTATGAAGAATTGGCTCAGCGCGTTGAGGTTCTCAAAGAGGAGAACGATGCCCTTAGAGTAGAACTAGACATGATCGAAAGGAGCACGATAAACTTCTTTCTCAAAATGACTCCCTTAAGGTGATTAGCTTGATCTTCATTTACTTGCCACAGCATGTTCTATGCAGCTGCAAGAAATAATATTTGTCTTTGCAGGCGAGAGTTGAGGGAAAAACAACAGAAGAATTCTTTGCTATGGAGGACAGCAGCCAACATGCCAGTGACAACTGCCAGATGAACTTGAATTCTGGCCCCACAAGCAGGACAGTCAGATACTAACAACTAAGCTTACAACTTCTTTATATAAATCTCCTCAACCCTAACGCTAGCTAAACATGAAAGTTCCTCCAATACTTGATGGAGAGACATTAAATTGATATAGTTGCCTGTTCTTGAGTGCCCCGGTATCAATACTCGGCATGATTTGACTTGACTATCTTTTAGCAGTCAAGCCAAAGCATTGCAGGAATCAGTTTGGCTAGTGATCAAAAGTCATATGCGTCGTTCCTTATTGAATGAGATGGTAATTACTGATATAGTTGGATTATATATAGTTAGAAATGTTTTTCTTATATCAGGCATATAACGTGAATCCAATTATGATCAACTTATTTTATGTATTATCCCTGCTGGATATAACTATGAAGGTGATGTGTAAGCTTTCCTCAAAGTAATGAACTTTGCAAAATGGTTCAATAACATCTCGTCTCGTGTCTTTATATGTGAAAAGTTAACTTTTGTTTTGGTGGAAGCTGGGCCAGGATCAGAGAGGCAGTCAATGTACATTCACTTCTCAGATGGCCTGCTTATTTAGGAATACTAAATTCTGTGAGTTTAACCGTCAGACTAATAAATTAAAGAATGGCAGTGTTGCGTTTGCTCGACTAATCTGGGGCCCGCAGTTTCACCCTCCGATTGGTTGGTTTTCAATCCTTCAGAGAGATGCGCACTGATACAATACCCTTGAATTGTGCATTTGCTCATATCATGCTCCTGAAAGTTCAAACATGAATGGCCTACTCGATAAAGGATTTTTTTTTTTTACCTCTTTGAGAAATACTGCATTTAAGAATAATTTTATTGCATTTTCAATTTACGATTGTACCATGTTTTGGAACCTTTTGGGTGAATAAATCAACCAAGAAAAGATCCAGTTGTTTCCCTGCAAAATGAAATCATCCAGTTATGCAACTAATGAAAAGCTGGAAGTGTGACGAGTCATGATTAGAAAAAAATGAGGGAATTTCTAGAAATGAGGGCAAATTCACTGGATACGCATATCATATTCTTATAGTAAAATTGGATGAAAATACCTACAACCAAATCGCATTCGCCATCTAGGAGCTGGCCAAGGATGATGTTGCACTGTCCTGGGAAAAAGAGAAACAAGATCAACTGAGAAATCTATTCATCTTTTCAGAAGATTTCTTAGCACTGGCATCTTCCAGTCTTATACATTGGTGCACACTTATCTTCTTTGCAGATGATCAGGATCTTTATGCCATATTCCATCTTTACAATAAAAGAGAGGCTATAAAGCCTATTTTAAAGTCTGTGCCGCACTGCCTAACCCACACTCACTCCAGGGCCTGTGATCATTTTCCCCCTCAAATCTGATAAAATACCTAATTTGAAAAATGCACAAGCAACTCGCTAAGGACTGTTCAAATTATATGCCTACTTTTTTAGGAAAAGACCACGACTAAAAGAAACACTATACTAATAAAGGCTACGAGACTTGTGAATATAAGCATCCAAAATGTCATTGTATGAGGTCACAGTCCCGGAAAAAATTTATAAGCGGGCTCTGTTTAACTCGTTAAGCGGTGTTTCATAATAGAGTAGAATTTTTTTTGTAAGGTATAATTTTTTTTACTATAGCACTCAAAAGTTCTACCTTATTATGAGAGGTGCCGCTTAACTCACTCAGGAGCTCTTAGATTTGCTGAAAGCTCAGGAGCCATCTTATCAAAGCA
Organism: Costus lasius; assembly: GCA_027563935.2. Taxonomy (NCBI): domain Eukaryota; kingdom Viridiplantae; phylum Streptophyta; class Magnoliopsida; order Zingiberales; family Costaceae; genus Costus; species Costus lasius. Next base: position 142,880,382 of record CM050447.1, on the reverse strand, counting down.
CAGGGGAATCATCGATGCAAAGTCACCATAACTTTAGCACTATTTCGCAACACTTAGTATTTTTGTAAGGAGTGCCTTACCTTGTCTCTTGCCTCATCTAAAGGCCATGTCATTTACTCACTTTAAGCAATACTTTCCGGCCACACTTTTATTGTATGCCCCTAGGCAGAAAATACTCTCGTTGAGCCCTAGTGTAGCCTAACATAAGCAATCAAGTCTTAGATTATGGCCACATCATTGCTTCCATAAGCTCTTAAGCTATGCATAGGAGCCACACCTTTATTATGCACTCTTCAAATTTGATCTTGCAAAGCCCTAGCTCAACCCAACATAAGTTAGAAAGTGTTGCCTCAGGGCCACATTATTATTCTGCTAATCCATTGATCCACACCTTGGGGCTGCACCATTAGTATGCACACTTAGGCAGAACTTGCTTGCCTGTAGGCCTAGCATGACCTTGAACCTTTATTAGACACCATAATGCAGAAAATACTCTCACTAAGTTCTTGCACAATCTGACACAAGCTCTCAATTATTATATTAAGACTGCATCAATACTAATGTAAGACTCGAGCTATGCCTTGTGGCCACATCTTATGCATATACTTCCCAAGTTTGTCTTACTTTGAACATTCCAAATTGAGAATATTATAAAATTTTCCATAACATTTATCGTTTTTAGGTAAAACACTTATGTGTCATTCCAAAGCCATCATAGAATTTCCATAGTAGATTCCACATAGAGGCCATTGATATGGCTAAAATTGAATGTAGTATAAATAGGCTCTACATCCATTGAAGATTCAAGATAATGATGCTAGACCCAAACCAATGATCTCAAGATTTAGACTAGTTGTTTAGGGCTAAGACACTTACTTATATTGAACATATTGAGACCCTACCGAAGACCACCCAAAGACACTTAGGCTGTGTTTCCTTGAATGAAAAACTGGGAGAAAAAAATAAAAAACACATTGAAATATCAAATCAAAGATGATTGTGCTATCATCTAGTTCACTGGTACATAAAACAATGTTAATGTCATAGCAATTTTGGCCAGTTTTTCATCCTTAAAGAAATCTATATGTGATTTTTTAGATTGCTTCAAGTGAATGTAACTGAAGTTGGCTGATTTTGGCCAATCCAGAATATAAGGGGTAAAAGAGAATACATATGAAGAGAAATTAGGCAGAAAGAAAGGAATATATGAAAAATACCTGAACCCAATGCCTCATCGTTTAGGACTTAGATTCTAGCTAATTTCAGCCGGGAGTATCTTGTTTGATACTAAATAAGAGAAACAAAGACAGAGGAAGCCTTGAAAAAAAAAAGGAAAACAAAGAGCAAGAAAGGAGGCTTAGAGGAACAAAGAGAGGATGAAAGCCACTAAAGAGGGGATGCTATGAGACATATAATGTGATACCCCGATTTAGTTATAAATGAGAAGTAAAAGAAAAGATGATATGGTGTATCAAACTTAGTAAGCTTATTACTATTGGTTTAGGCTTAAATATTTTAAATTAGACTATATTACTTTAGATTTATTAAGTTAATGAGCCAGTTTACTTATAAAATCACATAAATACAACATCCTCTAACTTTTTCCTTAAGATTTCTCTACAAGCTGATCATTTGCACACATGTGTTACTCTTTTATACACTCTAAGGAACACCTAATTCTCCTATTGCCTAACCTCTAACTGTCTAATTGGATATACATTATTTGCATCTAAGACATTTAGATATATAATTGATGCACTATTTCTCTATCCAATAAAAAAAGTATCAAAATAGTCAGTAATGCAGATTGTACAAGACACTAAGTTGAAATGAAACAAGAAGAAAACAAGTGATATCTTATTTCAGGAACTTTTAACCATTCATTGTAGAAAAAAATTCATAATGTGAATTCGTTGAGTAGTTAGACAAACAAACATCATAACCATTCATCGATTGATTGATGAAGCATCTATGCAGCACTTATGTGAATGATAATAAAAGAGTCCTAACAATTGAGATATGATTTTAAACATGAAAGGTGGTGTGCTTTTAGATTTACAATATGAGAATACAAGTTATGCTAAGATTATTGTTCTAACACTGCCTCAATAACAATCATAAACTACTATGAACTATACCAAGGAAACAAAGAGAGAAATGGTGTAGGATTACTTTGGCATTTTATATGTGAGCTTCAACTTTCAAAATAGTGGCGAGGGCCTTACTATTGAGTTATTACAATGCAAAAGGACTAGAGGAGCTACAAGTCAAGTTACCCCTTCATACACAAACAAAAAAGAATGAAGATTCGTAACTCAAAAAGCTATGACTATTACAATACTAACTAGATGTACGACTATGGATTTCATAAGTGACAGGAAGTTTGAAGAAGAGATTCTTGTGTTGCTTGAGATTTTGAGAGAGTGAGAAACAACACATTCATGGACATCACTTGAGGGGAGAAAGGGTTGAACCTTTATGTTAGGTGAAAAGAGGAGCCTTGAACCTTCATTTGATCAATGAAGAAGAAATGGGTGCAACCAAGAAATCACATTTTTTTTAAAAAAAAGAAAAAAGAAAAGGCAAGCAAAAATGTCTTTTCATTTATTGTCTTATTGTCCCATTCATTACCATTATATTCTTATTATGATTTAAATGTCTTAAGTGGCTTCAAAACTTTTGAATGTTGAGAATATCTTATTTGTAACACAATTTAAGAAATGTTCTCCTTTGAAACCCTATGTTGTTGTTATTTGCTCCATTAAACATTGGCCTATGTTGTTGTTATAGATTTTTTTTTTCCTTGTGTTTACTTAGAATGAAGGAAAGAAAGTTTAAAGAATTAATATATACACCCCAATTTTTATTTTTGACTCATATTACATGAATACTATTAATATCATATAATTATTAAATATTAAAAATTAAATACGAGCAACGGAGGCAAGGACAAGTAGCAGCAGCGAGAACGAGCAATGACGGCAAGCTACGATAAAGACGAGTAATCGAGAAAATCTCGTAATGAGTGAGGACGAGTAGCGGTTCTATGAAAAAGCAAGGTATGAAATTAGTGAAGTTAGAGAATAGTTTCATCTTTCCGCCTGATTCGGACGGAAAGCAAATTGAGAGATTAATGTCTAAGTTTCCTTCTTGCTTTCTCGCCTAAACTATCCATTCGCCCAAGTAAACAAGCTTATATTTTTTTCATTCCTACTTTCTCTCTCTTTTTTTTTTCTAACTTCTCCCAAGTAAACAAGCCCTCAAGGACAAGAGGAAGCATATTTGAAGGTAAACTATGCTCAACATAGTTCATGGGATCAATGTGGCAAAGTATAGTATTAAGTATGACAACTCATAAGATCAACATAATACAATACAATATGAGGTACAACATAACACTTGTCTCACAATGTAATACTAGTAGTTTTTAAAAATCTAAATTTTAAATCTATAAAATATAAAATATTAATTTTTAAATATTATTTTTGGGCAATTTTAAAAATAACTCATGAGCTTGAGGTATGGAGTTCCTCTAAGCCACACAAGCCATTTGGAACATGTGAGCCCTTCATGCCATAGGTAGCAATAGCATAGCTTCCTTAAGTAATAGACTAGGCAAGCTAAATATATTTTTATTGTGTCATATTTAATCTTGCCAATTGATACTATATCATGCCAAATATAACTTATGGCTTGACTAGTAAAGATAAGAATGAAATTCCTAGACATGACCTGTGTTCTAGTGTCCTATTATATAATCCAAATCCCATCCATTGATTTAAATAGATACTATGGTTATCCTATCCAATCAATCAAAACCTTTTGTATATTTTTATCTTAAATTATTAAATATAAATTTATAAATTATAATAATATCTCATTTTCGAGAATAATCATTTTTAGCATTAATTGATTAAGGAGTTGATCGATCATGTTCTAAACTAATTAAACTACTTCATAGATGAACATGGGCAATACGTGTTGTTTTAATGCTTATTGAGCACTAATCCACGAGGTAGAAAACCCTAGCCTCCGTCTCATCATGTGTAGTGCATTAATTCCTCTAACATTTCTAGGATCTGATCGAGTTCTTTTCTTTGGTGTACAGATCCAGAGCGAGCGAGCTACAGGCTGCTCAGTTCCCCAGTCAAGGCTCTAATATTGTTGTCCTTCATTAATTAGTCGTCTTCTTCCTGACACACTCACCATTTGCTACACGCACACATGGAGGAATCAATCACACAGTTGATTGCTTTCAGAAATCAATGCATCGTTTGCAGGCTTCAAGCTTCTGATGATCAATTGCCACCGATCATCATGACATCATTAGCTAAAAGACAAGGGATTTGGGAAGCCGTGTGCAGTGCGCCACAGTGAGGCAAACAATCGGCAGCTGACTTTCTTAAAAGTTTGCCATCCCCAAATCTTGAGATCAGAGAGTGAAGAGAAGAAGGAGGTCTCATGAGATAAGGAGATTCTGAAAAAGTCCCATCAACAAAGAAAATGAAGCTTGGCACCTAACTCAATGCACAGTAATGGATATGGGATGGCAGTATTATATATTATTGCATCGGAAGAGGTCTTCTGATTAGGTAGATCATAATCTTTTTCATTAAAAAGTTTTAAATTAGCTCATTTTCCACTGTAACAAGCATAAATATACATCTGATTACTTCTTTTCAATTTCTTTTGGGGAAAAGGATTATGAGACAAAGAAGAATGGATGCAGAGGCACAAGATGCCACATGCAAAGGTCAGAAGTAGCTCCATATAAGGAACCAAAGAGCAATAGCTCTCACAAACAAAAGCAAGTAAACAAGTAAATAAGTAATTAAGAACAAGTCAAGCTGATTTCTATCACCAAATCAGAGAGCAATCAACTGAGCTCTGAATAGCTTCAGCATCAATTGCAGTAGCTCTATAAGGCTTGAATCTCAAGCTTCTACTTCCCCATTTTGGGCTTTTGCATCTATCTCATGCTCATTGCTCCAAGGTGAGTCAACCATCAAGGGTATGCAAATGGTAGTTGAGAGGTATCATTGTAGTGTTATATTGAGCTTTCTATATACATAAGCCACAACTAAAATCCCAAGAGGGAGTATTTTGGGCTTGAAAATATATAGAGTTCTAACTCAAATATTGAAAGTAATTTAATTTTTTCACAGATTTTATCCCTATCATATATAATTTTCTTTTCTAATTATAAAGTAATTTATATAACGAATAGATTACGATGATAATACCATTCAAATTTACATTAAGTATTACAAATTAGATGTATATTTTAAATAATGATGTAAATGAGATGTAATATACATAAAAATCTTCCAAAAGATCAATCAATGTATGCCAATTTATATAAGCTTAAGACAAATTATTTAAAGGATTGAACTGAGATGCAATTAGTGTAGATGACATGGTCTAAGTTATAATAGAAAGATTAGACCTAAATCGTGTAGATGAGAATGGTGATCTCTAATGAAAATTTATTCTAAGTTTAATAAATATAGACCTTCACATGTATCATCACTACCACTCTGTGGAACCCTAATGACTGCAAAACTAATCTCTAGACAGATAATCAAAAGCTCGAGCTCACGCATGCAAGGCCTGACGCACAGTGACCAAAATTAAGGAGAGAATTCGAGCATAACTACAGAGTCTTCTAGGGCAATTAATCGATTATTTAATTAATTCTAAGCTTGCCGAGCTCAAGACAAAAGCTAAAAGCTAAGCCTCACATGAGATACATACATCCGCCAGGTGCATAGATTTTTGGAACCCCATGATCAAAAGAAACATGATTGTTAATCCACCATCTCCTTCCAATATATTCTCTCTCGATCGCCCCCTTGTTTGTTGCTGCGTTTACAGAACCCTCGCCACTCGAAAAGTCAGCTTCTTCTACATATAATATATATACCCTTTCCCCATCTCCCCTCTCTCTCTCCTCTCCAGTATCCTGAAGAAACTATTCCTTCCTTTCTTAGGGTTAAAGATGAGCTTACATGCTCCTTTCTCTCTCTGAGGAAGCTCTCTTGATTCTCTCCTCCTTTAGAGCAAGAAGAAGAGGCGGAGTATACCACTTAAAGCGACAAGAAGAAGCTCTCTCTCTCTCTCTCTCTCTCTCTCTCTCTCTTGTTCTGTATATAGATAGAGAGAGAACATGTGTGACTACTGGCAAAGGATGGAGAACAGTCGCGGAGACCTCGCCGACATAGTCCGATCAGGCAGCCGAGCCGGGCAGTCAACTCCGGCGGAATTCGCTCCAGCGCTCCTCCCGTGGCCGCCGCTTCCTTGTTCGGATCTCGTGCCGGGAGCTCAAAACCCTAGCGAATATAGCTTTATCGACCCTTTGCTGGAGTTCTTTGACGCCCCTCTTGCCCCCAAAAATGCACTAATCAGCGAGCAGGAGACGATGAAGAGCCCACCTTACAGCGATGACTTGCTGAGGGTTCTCCAGATCTCGCCGCCGCCGCCAGCTAAGCCTTCCTCGCTCTCGCCGGTGAACGGTAGCGCACTGGTCGACCTAAATCACGGAGGAGCGCAGATCTTGTCTCCCTTGCCTGCAGGAACCAAACGAAGGTTCGAGGTTTTGTTGCTCATTAATTGCCTCTTTGAATTCGCATAGGAAAGGTCTGGTTTCCGAAATTTGAGGTGTCTAGATAAGATCCATTAAGCGGAATCTAGAGAGGGCTTTAAGGATCGCTAGCTAATCTGTGTTGAAGTTAGAGCCGCCATGTGAGCATCTGTTGCGAGCACTGATAGCTAGGTAGTCAGATCCTTTCCATGGGAATGCAAGTAAAAGACTCCATGGAAGATATCTCATAAGGATTTGGGTCAGCAAAAGTATGTGCTTCTTTTCTCTTTTCTGAAATCAACCATAGGAGTTGTGTTTTCAACTGGTGGGTACAGCGCAAGATATGTAGCCAAAAAAAAAAGATCAGCTCACAATGACAGACGCACAGATTTGATCATGTTCCAGGATTCATCATAGCACGCCAGCACGCAAGCTTTCCCCTTCTTCCAGAAATCTTGAATTTGCTGCAAAAGCATCGAAAGATCATAGCTTCACCTGAACATATATAATGCCTTAATCAAAATTTCTAATTGATCATCTCTCCAAGTAGCTAGCTAAAGCTTGCCAGTTCTTGATTGTGGACAGGAAAAGCCAGGCAAAGAAGGTGGTGTGCATTCCTGCACCAATAGCGGCCAACAGCAAGACAAGTACTGTTGAAGTTGTTCCATCTGATCTGTGGGCTTGGAGGAAGTATGGCCAGAAGCCAATCAAGGGTTCTCCTTATCCAAGGTAAACCTAATTTCCTTTTCCCTGTATCATATTCACTGGCCTACAGCATGCCACAATTATTAAACTTAGCTTCCCCTTATTCTACATTCTCTTTTATTGTTGGGAAGGCACATCATTTCTCACTCAATAATCAGATTCTTGAATAACTAGTAAGTAATTTCGCTTCTCGTTCAGTCACTTATTGTTTTGTATGAAAAATATATGAATCAACAATAATAGAGTTCTTGAATCAATTTCGTGCTCTTCTCTCAACTAATATATATATATATATATAGGCTGCAATCTCTCTTTCCTCTTTTTCTTTTCCCCAAGGTAAGAAAGGCTGCACAGGATGCGTTCGTATCCTACACCCACTGAATTCATGACTAGGTTTGAAAGCATTTATTTCTTGAAACTACGAGCTTCATTAATGATCATTAAGTGCACAAATTTAATGCTTGACCCTCTGGATCAAAGGGACATGCAGTACTACGAGGTTATTCTTATTTGTTTTCTAGCTTGTGATCGCTGAAAACATTACTGAATGAACTGGTGCTTTGCCTGTGCAAGTGCAGTTTTGCAAACTCCAAATAACTAATGCCATTAAGTTACTTAATTTCATATACAATAAGTAATTTATATATCCTTGCTAATAGAATTAATTGATTTGACGGTGAATTAATTAATTAATTTCCTGTTCATGATCTACCAGGGGCTACTACAGATGCAGCAGCTCCAAGGGATGTTCCGCGAGGAAGCAAGTAGAACGCAGCCGAACCGACCCCAACATGTTGGTCATCACCTACACCTCCGAGCACAACCACCCGTGGCCAACCCAGCGCAATGCCCTTGCCGGATCAACGCGATACAGAAACGCCTCCAAGAGCTCTCCTGCTCACGCCCCGTGCCCGACTTTGAAGGAAGAGAGAACTGATGCTCACCGCCTTGCGGAAGAAGAGGATGAAGAAGCGGCTGCGGCGCACAAGGCAGCGATCAGTGAACTAGTTTCAGAAGAAGATGATGAGTTTGACCAAATGGTCCACCGGCGTTACAAGCCGACGATCCAGCCCGACGAGTTCTTTGCCGGCTTGGCGGAGCTGGAGGCGGATCCGGTGAGGCTCATCTTCTCCAAGGGGTCGACAGCAGCGAAGCCAGAGGAAGAGAATGCCTCACTGGATTCCTTCGACATGTTTTACTGGGGAGGAAGCTCCTGAATTAACAAATATGTATCAGTAACAAGTCACTGGGACATCCATTAGCTGATTATGTATTGACCTCAGTAGAGGAAATTATATATTGAAAGATAAGTTTAGGAAGTTGACGTCGATTGCCCAAATTAAGGCGAAGATCGAAGTAGGGTTTTAGTCTTGTGAAAGTAGTGAGGGTTAAAGAAAAAATTAAGTGGAAGATCCACAAGCTTGGAATCTTGGAGGACGCGACAGAAAGCTGAGGAACAGAAGCTGGAAACAGTTTAGCACAAGTACGTGCGTGTTTGGGATGAGACTGGGAGAAAAAGCCTTCACATGGATGTTTACAGGTTCATGATACGATGAGGTATTCTTTTTCTCTCTCAGATACTACTGTTACTACTTCTCCAACTTTCTCCCTTCCAGTCCCGCCATCTTTTTCACGGTGGGGGCAAGAGAAGTAGCTCATAGGCTATGCCCGAGGTAAGATGAAATGGCTCAAGAGGTAGCTAGGAATCCAATAATATTTTATGAAAGCTTGAATCAAGATCATCAAATTTGTCCAAGCGTGACTAGGGTTGTTCGGTCAAGGGAACAAAAAAGATAACTTTTTTATCTATTCTATTTTGATTGAATAGTTTATCTGTTGGTCAATAGCTGAGCTGCCTCTTCAGAAGTATCATGCTTCTGGCTTCTAAGTTGAAAAGTAAATTTAGTCAATAATTAACACAAATTATATATATATTCGCATGCATACGTACACATGGCTCGATCTAAAAAAGAAAATAAGGGCCTGTTTTGATGGAGAGAATCTATATAGGGAAAAAGAAAAAATACAATGTGACAACTTTTGCATTCATATTCAATATAATTTTTCTTCTCTCCTATGTGGATTCTTTCCATCGAAACAAGCCTTAAATGACAGAAATACGAGACATGCTACAGTATTACCATGAATTCAGTTTGACTATAGTGCAACTTTACCCAACGCATACTTGAAGTCCAGTATCCAACCTTGGCCTTCCAACTGTACAACATGGAACAAATTAAGAGACGAAGCTCCTGCATCAACAAGCATTCAAGGATAAAAAGTTTTAACTGTACTAAATACTAATGTGATAGTTATTCATTGTTCATAGGCACTTGCGCTAGAATCCATTATTCATTGCTAGGCTCATCCAGTGGCACTGTTGTTTGATTGATGGGAAGTAAGAGCACTAGAAAGCATAGAGCAAACTGTAGCCATTTATACCTGTTGGGTTGCAATGGGTTCATGGAGCTTGAACTGTCACCAAAGCAAAAAAGAAGGCTCCTAGCTTTTAATCAATTGTCATTTCACGATCATCAAATTCGAAGCCACGCAAAGAACGACAATTCAACACAAAATAAAGGAAAAAGACGAACAAGGTTTCCATTTCCCAAATTGACTTCTCATTGCAACTACTTATTATCAGGCCACATAAAAAGAAGCATATCAGTACAAGCCATAGAGCCCACCTCCATGATCTCCATTGGACGGCAGCTCTTGAGAGCTAAAGAATCTTAGCAAGAGGCCAACCGAAAGGATATGCCAATCATGTGCCCAGAATCATCAACGGGGAGAGTGATGTTAAGGATAGAGATTTCACAGGATCGTCTTCACAACCAAATTACAACATAATCCAGTCTCCAGCTGCGCATAAAAGTTTACAGAACGACCAGATGATGCTAGTCATGTGGCATGTAGATGTAAGCTGAATAACCTACTGTGAAGTACAATAAGAGATGATGCTAATCAAAATTTTACAAAGGGAGAGAGGAAAGAAATGAGGCCAGCGAGTGGAAGAGAGAAATTTTTGTTTGAAAATCATTTTAAGAAAAAAAACAATTATTTTTTCAAGTTTTATCAGTCAAAATTACCTCATTAGAATAAAAAAAATAGAAGTTTGGACTTCAAACTTATGTTAAAAATAAATATATATAAGAAAAATGAGTGTAAAATTTGAGAATAATTTTGTAAACCTTATACAAAACTGCTATTAAACCCATGAAATGTGACAATATGGAACAATGCAGACTTGATATGAAGTGAGGGCCTCAAACTCTTTCCAAGTTGGATTAGAGTGTGATGCTCGATTAAGCCCCCAATATGAGAGTGATTTAGCAATGGCTCCTAGATGTACATTTGAATACAGAATAGTACTAGTAAGGAGATTTACTAAGATTTAGTTGATCCAAAACGTTAGTATGGTAATATAGATTAATTAATTACAATCTCAGTCCTAAATCTGTCCAAAATCCCAACCATTTTTATTTCTCTTACTCAAGGTTCGAGCTTGTTTCCTTGAAGAGTTCTTGCTGCTTAACACCATAGCCTGGCTCTAACACATGTAGGAGTAGGAAAGAAAAGTAAAAGGAGAACAAAAGGTATGGAAAGAAAATAGCTTGAACGAAATTTAAACCATGTAATGGCAGGTCCTGGTGCAAGAGAGCTCATGATAAAGTGCAGTTCTAAAGCTATATTTTGTTGAATGGAATCTATGGTGGAAAGGATGAAAACAATCTAGAGCCATTGTATTTTTCATCATTTCCACCAAAGATTCTATTTAACAAAACATAGCCTAAAAGTTGCTCAGGAACTATTGCCGATGGAGAATAAATGGGAGTGAGAGTGGATTCATGATCCCTATTTGTTGCAAAGAACTAAGGGTAGAGTGCAGAAGGCAGATAAGGTCGATGGAGGATTGCAGTTAGGAGAGGTAGAGTTGGTGAGGGCGACAGAGCAAGTGATGACCAGTTAGTCCTTAGAGCAAAGGCGGGCGACATGGAGGTGTATCAATAAGGGAGTGAATGGACAAAGACATATGCACGGAGCTAGCGACAAACTAAAGGTGGAGTTGAAAGGGGTGTAATGCATTAGCGACTCATGCTATGCGAAGGAGGATTGAAGCAGGCTTCACGAAGTGAGCATTGGCATCCATCCAAATTAAGCAAAATCAAAATGCTGAAAATAAATAATATTTTTTTACTCATTTTTCTTTCCTTCCCTTCCAATCTACTCAGAAATTTTTTTTAAAAAAATTCTTGTTTCGTATTCTTCCTATTTTCCATTCTAGATATCCAGCCAACAACAAATTAAGTTGTTGGAAAATTTCACTCTGTTTTTATGCCTTCTCTGAACGGTGATCATTTATTCACGCAAAAGAGTAATAACTTTTTGTAGATTTATTTTATAAATTCTGTAGAAAAGTATGTCTAGGTTTAATCTTCTACTTTAGCTTTCAGAATAGAAGATGTTTTCGACTTTTTTTCTCCTAAGAAATAGATTCATATTGATGCTAGTAATCTCCAAAACAATTATATAATTTTTAAGGTTGAGCAGCAAAGTAGCATGTAATCACAAAGTAAAGTTACCAGCTTGTAGTCCCCGATACTGAGTTCCAAATCGTAATCTTACTGCTTCAACAAAATGCTAGTTTACCAAAAGAAAAAGGACATTCCATTTCCACATCCAATACACCAAAGGGTAACCTATACATCTAGCTTGCCACATCCGCCTAAAGAAACCTAGACCATTTGCTGCTCGAGAAACTAATTGAAGACAGTGACTTTGGACAAAAAGAAATGAAGTGACTTAGACATATCTTGTTTGTCGATAACCTCAGACAAATCAATTGAATATTGATTAATACGTAACCACTCGAACACTACTTGAAAATGGTTCTTCTGTTCAGAAACGAAATGCTCCAAATGTTCCTAGAAATCCTTGCTCCCATTAGACTATTTGTTTTTGTATCTACCATAAGGCTTTAGCAACAAAATCTACAAATGCTTGGAAAAGATCTAGTTATTGTAGGATCAGAATATCCCAAAGAGTAAACTTGCTTACTCACATTCTAGATGACATCACAAACAATCTTCATGTAATAAGATCAGAAACAAGAAGAATATCTATGCTTGCAGTAGAAAACATGCTGAAACTGTCACGAAACAATTAGAAACTAACCACTAAATTGAATCTGAATCCGTCAATGAAGATTGAGCTTACCAAAACATATCTGATTCTTTTTTATAACCATGCATAAGCTGTGTGCACAACCCCAGGCCTAGTAACTCTCTGTTTTCCCTTCTTTGACTGAAAGAATCATCATTCCAGTTAGGTAGAAACGACAGACAGTTTTATTTAAGAAAAGAGAACATATAGCACAAAAAAATTTAAATAGTTAACATATTTAGAATTAACAAATATGTAAGTCAATGCAGATTAATTTTACATTTTTCCAAAGAGATAAACATTAAACAATCACATGGGACAATATTCTTCCACTTTCCCTTCTCTAGACTCTAAAGATTGTCAAGGCTTAATACTATATTCAGCAAATGGTTGCATATTCTGCGGTTGCAGGATAACATTCGATCATTGCCTACAGTGAGCCTATGAAATGAATGTTATTAAACAGAAACCAGTTCTTATTTTCCACACTAAGATTGCACAAGTTAAATACTTAAATGGTAGAGATGCATCATACTTTGAGATTAAAGTCAAAGGATTGAAGGGTAGTTTGTTTGGTATAAATGTCAGAACAGAATTAATTGAAAATTGAGGAACTCTTACCACAGGATCACTAGGAAGAACAAGACTGCGTTTGCTGAGAACAAAGTTCAGACGGGATGAGTACCATTCCTACTTATTTCAACTCAATTTTCTTAATCCAGGTCTTCACTACCATCAACTTGTTCTTAAGGAGAAAGTAATACAACCTCTTGTACAAAAGAAAAATATATTAGAAACAAATTGAGATATGTGCCAATACAACTCTAGGCAGTATTATTGTATGACACATTTCCTTCCAGAACTGCCAACTTCGTTCTATCATTAATTTAACTCAATGGTACCATCTGTTGTATTCAGTTACCACATGTAATATGATTCATTCTATTCAGTTGAAGTGAGAGTCAATATCTTAAAAAAATCCTATTTAAAGTTTGGAAAATTAAAAATCGCAGGACATTTGGGATCAACCTCCTCATTTCATGTACTTTATACATAAAACTAGTTAAGAGTTTCAGGTCCTTCTATCAAATGTAGCCTACACTGTTTTTAATTAATGTAGGAAATGATTCATCATGTTTGTCTTTTAGACAACTCAAAAAGTTCTACTGAACATGATATATTGCAAACTTTATAACAATAGTTGGAATATTATTGGATGATGGTTTTATCATACACTTCATTATGTTTGCATTTATATTTTAATAAAGGCATTATCCTTGTTATATTTACTTAATCTGTGTATGTAATTATACTAATGTCCTCAAAATAATATAATTCTTCTTAAATATTTCGAGTCAAGTATTATTGTAAAAGTATTATTGTAAATGGGGACAACAATAATATATCTATAGTGATTAATGACAAGGAGTTATCATGATATCGGATATGAAGTCGAGCACATAGGTACATGTTAGAGAGAACATGGATTGTTATATGTGTGTTATAAGCATTCTCATAATAGTATATATGATCTTTGACTTAAGGTCATCATAGATTCTTATATGAATAGTCATATACTTTGATAAAGCCAAAAGTTATTCATAACTGGAGATCATAAAAGTTATAATTGGATATATGCCACAAATCATAGATAGAAATATAAACGATCAAGATAAGATTTGTCCCTATACAATTGAGAGTGTTTATATAAATCGACATAAGATATCGATTGTATTTGTTATATTAATCTATTAAAGAATTGAGAAACATAATAATTGAACTGTACAAATAAAACATGCTTCTATAGCCTATATTCAATCTAGATACTAAGGAAAAAGAATTAACTACATGGAACATTGTCACACAAAGATTATGTCGGAACTATATCACTCACTATTTATAACATTATAATATATTACTACTAATATCATATGAACCTAATAGGCCACACATTAAGATCGAATTAGAATCTCATTTTGACAAATTTGTTAAAGGACATGATAGCAACAATAAGTCTTGGTATGAAAATCATATTTTTTTTTATTTTGCATATTTGATTTAAAGAGTTTAGTTGAATTTTAAAAGGGGGTTAGCATGCCACACATATAGACATGGAACATGGCCTAGGTGCACGAGGAAGAAAAGATTAGCCCTTGAGGCCTAGCCCTAGTGCCACTAAAATTATAGGCATCACTCCTACACATTAAATGGGGGTGTAGAGACATAATTTTGATCCTACTTGAAAATGCTAAAGTGACACTTTCCTTCTCTTCTAGTTGCACCACCACCATGCTTTTGTCGATGTTGACAAGTAGAAGAAAGTCTCCACCTCTCGACACTGGCATTTGAGAGTAGACAAAGATGTTTTATCTGATCTTGTGTGGATATCATAGAGGCAGGATGTCTGTGTACCCTTTCCTACAAGGATTCAATCTTTTAATGCTCAAAATATGATTTTGAATAACTAATTAGTTTTTCTAATGCATAGATCCTTGGTGGGGAACAAAATTTGTGTTTTGTGCTGTATTGTATGATACATATTCCCCAAGTTCGATTTAGTTTGGAATTTCAAGGTTTTTTTTTAAAAAAAAATGTTGTGCAAAAAGTCCAAACTTAGACTCTATAACCTAAAACGATTTGAATGGATTTAAGTTTCTACACCCTTTTTAATTTTTTATTCTATTTGAATTGAGTTTATTTTATTTTATTTTATTTTATTTGTTTACTATTTAATCTTATTTATCATAGAAATTGTTTTCTTAAAGTTTTGTACAAGATTTTTAAGTTTCTAAATTAGCTTTCAATTTTTTGTAAGATGAGGATTTAAGTTTTATTTTTTTTAATGTGGTTTTAGGTTTTTCATAAAGGTTGCATATTCCGGTTCAAGGCTAGTTTTAGAATCCCTATATCAACCCTAATCCCACCATATGGAACTCGAGTTCTACACAAACCCAACTAAAACCTAGTCAAATTAGGTTTTCCCATTAGGGTTGGGTCAGGTCATGTCAAATATATATGTATAGTTGCTAACTCAAAAGTGTGATTTTGTGATTTTTAATCTGTCTTTACTTATATACATGTCATCATGGACTAGTACGTCATATACTAGGTGTCACACTCCGGTCGGATCGGTCTAAAATTGGCATTTATCTACTTCTTAGAGCCGTTCGGCGGAACACCAGAGCGTGAACTTCCGCTCAAATCAGGATTAGGATTCCCCCAAATTACAGTTCGCTCAGAAACCCTAACCCTAGCCGTCTAAAATGGATCCCCGAATTAAGAAAGCAATCGGAAACCCTAAATCCAAATATTACCTCGGTCAAAATAATCAACGCCGAATTAATTTTGCTCGGCTGACGTCCGCCTGACGTCAGCGTGCAAATTTCGTCGATCCGAAATCACCGCTTCGATTCCAATTTTTGGCGCCTACGTCAGCGTTGCCTAGCAGACGTCACCCTCACAATTTCGCTTCCTACGAAATCACGCGACGTCGCCCCGATTTTGACCTGGTCAAAATCGGAATGACTGCCTTCGTCATCTTCCTCGCCGAGCCTTCGAACGCTATCGGCGTTTGTCCCGCGGCACCACTGCTGTGCCGGAAGAGGAGCCGCTCGCTTCCTTCCACTCCTCCCGTTGTCGATCACCCGATAGCCGCCCGCCGCCGGTAAACACGTAGAGAGGCCGCCGCCGCGTTAAAGCTTGAAGAACCAGAGAAGAGAACAGGGAGAGGAAAAAGAGTTTGTGGAAGAACCTTTATCACTTAAAGAACTTACAGAACTCCTCGGCGTCGGTCCCCTGACCGTCGCCCCCATCCCTCCCTTGCCGGTCGCCTCCTCAGGCGCCGGTTACAGTTCTCTCCTTCACTCGCGTCGCTCATTGCTCTCCAAGCTCGCCGCCCATGGTTCGCTTCTCTCTAGCTTTCTCTCCTGATCCATCCCCCCTGCTCTGACCTTCGATGCAGCTTTATAGGGCAGCCGCTGCCTCAAGCTTCATCATCTCCGATCTTCACGTGTCAACCGGGTCTTCCGCTCGACTCGCTCCTCTCAGCCCTGCTCCATCACCTTTATCCGCATGCCTCAATGACAAAGACGCCGTCGTGTGAGGAGAGCGCGTCGCCGAGCTTGCTGAAGCCGTCATCGCATCCGAGTTGCCAGCGTCGTCCGCACCTGCCGGTAAGCTCTTCACCTTACATCTCATTTCCACATCCGAGCTGCGCGGAGCAGAAGACGAAGACGCCGCAAAATCCCTTCCTCCTGATTTGGGGTCAACACCTGATGTTGACCGAGAGATTTCCTTTTGTGGACGGGCCCTGCGCTGCCACTTCGCGTGTGGGCTTGGGTTTGGGCCTGGGCTAGACCGGGCTAACCCAGGCCTGACAATTCTCCCCCGCCTAACTTGGACATCGCTCTCGATGTCTGCAACGGGTGGATCTTGCACAACCATGGATGCGATCCTCAAAACACCGATCCTCGCCTCTTCGAAGTGATCTTCAGCCTCCTTAGCTGGTTCTTGTACCAACGTAGCAATCCGTCCTCGTGCTGGGCATTCATACATCCGATGAGGACCGCTGCACAAAAAGCAATTCATCGGCCTTGGTCAATCCTGCACTCTCTCTGCAGGTCGATTCTGCTCATGTCGTGCCGGCGGACCTCTGCCTTGCCGGTGAAAGGTCCTACCCCTTCCTGGAACCCTATCCTCCGGTGGGGTCCGTGGAGAACCATGCTTCGGTGGGGAGCCGCGCTTCGGTGGAGTCCTTCATTTTCTTGATGGTCCTGTTCTGAACCTCTAACTATCCACCAAGGACTCGGCGATAGTCGCGGTCATCCTCCAGTCTGGTGGCGCCTGTCGTCGGACTTCAGCCTCCGCCCAAGGTTGGAGATTTCGAAGGAAGAAGTACCTCCGGTCTCCCTCCGCCATCTCTGGTAGCTCCAACATTAGGGCAGAGAATGCTCTGACGTACTCCTAGATCGACCCGGTGTGCTTCAGTCGAACCACCGCGTCTCGTGCCTGATCCACCGAGTTCCCGGGAAGGAACTGCCATCGCAGCTCTTCTCGGAACACTTCCCATGTCGAATCAGCCGCTTCTGCTGTTGAATCAACTTTGGTCCTCCACCAAAGTTTTGCATCGTGTGAGAGATATGTCGTACACATCCTCACTTTTCCTTGATCTGCAACATGGTTAGCCATAAAGTATTGTTCCATATCCCAAAGAAAATTACCCAACTATTTGGATGATCGGGCTCCTCTGAACATCGCCGGCTCTGGGCGCGAGCCCTCCCTCTAGTAGCTCCGTACTCTATCATGGCTACTGCAGGCACACCTCCTTGTGCCTGTGCCAATGCCATCCGCGTCACCGCGAGATCTGCCAACACCTACT
Source organism: Costus lasius (assembly GCA_027563935.2). Classification (NCBI taxonomy): domain Eukaryota; kingdom Viridiplantae; phylum Streptophyta; class Magnoliopsida; order Zingiberales; family Costaceae; genus Costus; species Costus lasius. The sequence continues at coordinate 142,862,557 of CM050447.1, read as the reverse complement.
GCTGAGTGGCAGTAGCGTTGGTAACTTGTGCCGTTAGGGTTGCCACCTGTGCTTGCAAGTTTGCTACTTGCTCCTGAAGCACTGCCGTCTCTTCAACGTTCTGCTGGGCCTCCACCACTCCAGCCAGAGTTTGTTGAAGAGCAAAGATTTGCAACCTCTGTTCTTCTATCGTGCGATGGAGGTCCTCCACCTGAGGAACCATCGCATCTTTGCTGTTCCCCGTCAAACCGAGCACCTGCTCGATCCGTGCAATGCGATCGCCTTGATTCACCATGCTGCTGGATCTCTTTAGCCTCTGATACCTTTGTCACGCCCCGGTCAGATCGGTCTAAAATTGGTGCTTATCCACTTCTTAGAGCCGTCCGGCGGAACACCAGATAGAGGTGGCCATGGGCCGTGTGTTAGGGAATGCCGGGTGTAATTTAAAATTTTGCAGTCCCAGGACGCAGCGGAAGAAGCATTACACCCGAAACACATTCTGGTCCCAAGGATCCATGCGAGAAAGAAGACACAAGGATGTGTTAGAGATGTACCTCTTTTGCTTGTCTAGATGTCGAAGCCATGTTGAAGGCACCCAAGTGTTCACCCTCTACAAGTATCCACGCGTCGACTCTTTGATCGTTGCTCCCTTCCACGCTTGGTGCTAGCCTCAGGCAGAGAATCGAGCCTTAGGGTATCTTTACTTCTCTTGCGCCACCTCCAAGATGAAAGCGCCAAGAGGAGATGAGGAGGAAGATGATGCCGCCAAGTTGCTTCCTTTCTTCTTCTTTGCTTGCGCCACCTTCAAGCAAGGTGCGCCTATGGCCAAGGAAGGGAGAGAGCTTGTGGCAAGGAGATGCCACCAAGCACTAAGAGTCCTTGCGCCAAGAAGAGAGGGAGAGGAAGAAATTGCGGCTCCAAGGAAGAAGTTTGCGCCAAGCTTTGATGTTGTCGCCCTTTGCCCTTGCTTTCGCCCCTCTATGTGTGTTCACGTCTCCAAGAATTCATCATCTAGAGAGGGCGACAATGGGTCCTATAAATAGGACTAGAGGCGGTTTGAGCAAGGGCTAGGATCATGCCAAGTGTATGGCTAGGATGAGGTGTCTTGAAGTAAGGAAAGTCTCCGAGACTTTACCATAAACCTCATTCAACCTATCCATAAAAGTCTAAACACTATATCAGCCTAAGACATGCCTCAAATGCATTCTTACCATCAAAGGCTAAGTGGCTAGGCGCAACATGCATGAGGAGTTTCGGCTAGGGTAAGGGTTTTGGGAGAAACTAGGGTTTGAGGTAAGGTAAGTCTCCAAGACATTACCATATACCTCTTCCCTATGTCCATATGCGCCTAGAAACTTCCCATAAAAGTTCTCAAGCCATATCAGCCCCAAGACTTACCTTAGAGGCAACTATTCCATCCAAGGAAGAAGGGCTAGGCGCCCTTTACTTCCATAATGAAGCAAAGGCGCCTCCCTCACCCCATTATGCCCTTAGGCGCCAATGGGGTGAGATTTCTCCCCATTATACCCTTTTAAGCTAATTCCTCTTCATGACAACTAATTATTGGGCCTCATTGGATAATGAGCTAGCCCAAACTTCATGGCATGGGTTGATTAAGCCATTGGATCTAATCCAATGCAACCCTAATCCAAATGTGACCAATCTAGGTCAATTTCGGGTCAACCTGCCAAAAATGAAGTTTGGCTCCAATAACTTTCTTCCAACTCATCAGGCCCATTGGCGCTGATGAAATCTTCCAAATTGATCCAAGTTATCCAATAACTTGATCCTAAGGCTTCTGAATAAAGCAACGTCAAGAGTCTATTGCGTGTGACCCCGTAGGATCCATATGACGATGGCAATGATGTAAACATTATAAATAGTGAGGGGTATCTAGCAACACATCACTACTACCCATGTCATAGGACTTAAGTCATTATGATAACAACTCCTAACAAGCAACGAGGATTCCTATTGCATTACAGATCCCTTTGCCTAAGCTGATATCCTGCCATTGGATTAGTCTCAAGTTTATTATCCAATGCATTGGTCATGATTCAACAAGTGTGGCCACACTTTCCTGTCATGCACCAATAAGGTGGGGCGCCCCGAGTGGATATCATGCTTCCAATAAGGAAGGGGCAAATCCTACTATTGGTCATTCATGTCTCTACATGACTTATGACATGCCCAATGACAGTCGTTTTGATCTCTCAGTTACGGAGAGACGTAAGACTGTATTAAAGCATACCCATCATCAAATCTAGACATGAATACCTCAAGTCTAAGGATCAATGCAAACCTCTTGCATGTGAGATTGACTTGTTGACTAGACAAGTCAATCCTCACAGTGGATCACTCCAGTGCATCCAATGCATCTGTATGTCTGCGTTACTGTGCCCCGAACCTAACCAGCCCATACACCAGTCTCACATGTACCAAAGCTGTCCCATATCTGCTAAGGTACCTTGTCTGGAGATAGCTTATGAGAATGGATCCAATCCAAACTCCTGGGACATTATTTATGCAACTCAATACATCAACGCAGGTAGAGAAGTCTGCATAATAACGACCATGCCTATATAAAGAGTAATAGTTCTATCAAAGTACATTCAACCAATGCCTGACCATGTCTATACATTGGTCTTTAGGGCATATACACCAACACCGTGCCCGGGCCGGCCCGGTTCCTGCCGTGCCGTGCCTAGCACGGCCCGTTTCAAATCGTGTCGTGCCTGCACGGCACGGCAAGAAAAACGCTGGGCCCAGCACGGCCCGCGGCCCGATTATGCGTGTCGGCCCAGGCACGGTTCCGTCGGAGAGTGAGCACGGATCCGGCGCGCGGGCCAGATCTGGCCCGCGGGCCAGGCACGGCCCGCGGGCTTACTTCGGCAAGCGGGCCGAATACGGCCCAACGGGCCAAATGAGGGACGCGGGCCGTGTTTGGCCCGGCCCGATTGTGGCCCATGGGCCAAAGTTGGCCTGGCCCGCGTGCCAAATTTAAAAAAAATAAATTAATTTAATAAGTAAATTATTACTTAATTAAAATATATAAAATATGAAAAAATAAAAAAAATTGAGAAATTGAGAATGTATATTGCACAAATTTTTGAAAAAATGTTAAAATTTTATATATTTTAGACCGGACCCATTACAGGCTGCCTACGTACCCCACTCAAAGGAGGAATCAGGTCTACGTAGTTATCTTTTTACAACTCTTTTTACAACTCTTTTACAATTTTTTTTATAATTATTTATTACAACGTTTATCCATTGTTGCTTCCGCTTGCACTTCCAAGACTTTGTTCATCATCATCCGATGAAGTTGAATGACCACCTTTATCTTGAAGACGATCCTCAGCATCTAGCCAATCTTTAAAACAAATACACATTTCCACGCTTTCTTCGTTCATTCAGCTTCGCTTCTCGTCCAGCACCCTGCCGCTTGCACTAAAACAAGACTCCGATGCTACAGTAGACACCGGAGGAGTTAGTAGATCACGTGTCATGGCAGAAACCACAGGATATGATTTTCCTTGTGATCTCCACCATGATAAAATATCAAAATTATCTATTTGTTCTTCTGTGAGTAAAGATGTATGAATTTTTTCTAAAAAAAATGTTAATTCATTAAAATTACTAGATCGACTTGTTGATGTTCCTTTTCTATTTAAAATTGAGCGTATTCTTTCTGTAATATTTTTACTACTAGTAGATACATTAGTTTGAGAGGATGTTGGATTCATTGTATTTCCAAATTTTAAATTATAAACATTATACATTTCATTTAATAAGGTAGAAACTTCATTTTTTTTCTCATCTACTCCTTCAAATTCCATATTTTTATAATATTCATCTAATAAAATATGAACACCTTCTAATTTTAATCTAGGATCCATAATTGAAGCTAAACAATATAAAAGAGATATATTTTTCTAATATTTTTTAAATTTTGTTTCCATTTTAAAAATTACTTGAAAAATATTTTCATCATGTCTATATTGAGAAAAAATTTCACTAATTAAAACTAAATGTTCTAAAATTAAACATGATGTAGGATAATAAACACCAGATAAATGAGTGCTAGCATTATAAAAAATTTCTAAAATATTATGTAATAACTTTGCTTTATCCCAATCATTTTCTTCGATATTTCCATCAGGCATTCTTTCATTATAAAATAATGTAAGAGGATCCTTAAATGGAAAACATGTTGTTAACATATCATAAGTAGAATTCCATCGTGTTTTAATATCAAGTTTAAATTTTTTATATGACAAACCATAAGATTTACATATTTGTCTAAAATCTTGATTTCTAGAAGTAGAAGAAGTAACAAATCTAACAGCATTTCTTAATTTAGTTACATGTTCATCTACTTCTTTTATTCCATCTTGAACACATAAGTTTAGAATATGGCATGCACATCGTATATGAAAAAAAGCACCATTAAATATTGGATTTAACAATCTTTTTAATTTATCAATTGCACTATCATTATTACTTGCATTATCAAACTTAATTGAAAAAATTTTATTAATTATATTATATGAATGTAAAATGCTATGAAATTGTCTAACTATAGCATTTGCAATATGAGGATATTCAAAAATTTTAAATGCAATAATTCTTTTTTGTATAAAAAATTCACTATCTATCCAATGTGCCGTAATACACATGTATGACTAATCAGAATGATTACTGGTCCAAATATCAGATGCTAAAGAAATACAAGAAGTTAATGTAATTAAAACTTGTAAAAGATTAGTTTTATATTCAGAAAAAAATTTTATAGCATCCCTACGCATGGTTTGTCTACTTACTTTTTTATATTTAGGTTGTAGTGATTTATGTATAAATTTTTCAAATTTATAATTTTCTGCTAAAGAAAATGGTTGTTCATCCCAAACAATAAATTTAGCTAATTTTTTTCTAAGAACTTCAGTAGAATAATTAAAAACTTCAAAAGAACTAGAGGAAAGATTGAGAGTAGCCTGTGCACGATCGATTTGAGTTTGATGGCTTTTGATGTGGCGAGACAAATGACCAGTTCCACCTGATGATTTGCAAGTCATGACTTTTTTGCACTTCTTGCAGCTGGCTCTTTCTTCGCCGTTAATCATCACCACATCGAAGCTTTTTCAAACGTCGCTCATGCGTTTTCTGGAGCCCGACACAGTAGACTCGTGAGGGTTTCCACTGCATCCCTCCTCTCCCTGCATAGTGTTAGTAGGCTCAAATTCAACATGATCTTGCTGTTGTTGATTTGGGTCGTAAGGCGGAGGGTTGGCATCTTGATCGGGTGGCATAACGGGGTCAGTTGTCCCCATTAGCTCCTGCTCTAATGCCTCAAGCTCCCATGTATTGTTAAATCCTACCATTAATTCTACATATAATATTAAAAGTTAGCCACAAAAATTTATAAAATAAGATTAAATACTTACTAATAATAAATTGTACATTAAAAAATTACCTTATCACGTGTTTGAAGATCGCTTATTAAGAACTAAGAAGTTGAGGTTTCAGCCTTCAACAACCTTAATTTAAACATAATTATGAAAAAAATTTATATTAGAATAATTGACTATACCGAGGGAGCTTTGAAATCTTGATGGCTAATTGAAACTCAAGACTTAGAAAAGAGATTAAGAAAGTATTAAGAGAGAATGAGAAATTAATCCAAAGTTAATTGGAAACTTGTGTGAAGAAATGAGAGGGTTGGGAGGGGTCAATTTATAGGGATGAATTGGGTGTAAATTTACATATTTATCCCCTATTTTTAATTATTAAAAGGGGCTAAAATGGTAATTTTATAACATAAAGACAATTATATCCCTAACTTTTAAATTTTTAAACCGTTATAGGGCTATTTGGGTAAAAACGCATGCTCAATTCGAAAATTCCGACCGTTACCGCCCAAATACACGTGCCATGCCCGTGCCGGCCCACGTGCCGTGCCTGGCACGGCCCACGGGCCGAGAGGCCTCGGCCCAGCCCGACCCGAGTCGGGCCACGGGCCGCCCGCGGCACGTTGACTTGGTCAACGTGGCGGGCCGTGCCCGGCTCGCGTCATGCCGGGCCGTGCGGGCCGCGGGCCGGCCCGGCCCGTTGGCCACCTCTAACACCAGAGCGTGAACTTCCGCTCAAATCAGGATTAGGATTCCCCCAAATTACAGTTTGCTCAGAAACTCTAACCCTAGCCAAAACAATCGGAAACCTAAATCCAAATATTACCTCGGTCAAAATAATCAACGCCGAATTAATTTTGCTCTGTTGACGTCCGCCTGACGTCAGCGTGCAAATTTCGTAGATCTGAAATCACCGCTTCGATTCCAATTTTCGCCACCTACGTCAGCGTTGCCTGGCTGACGTCACCCTCACAATTTCGCCTCCTGCGAAATCACGCGACGTCGCCCCGATTTTGACCTGGTCAAAATCGACGACTACCTTCGTCGTCTTCCTCGCCGAGCCTTCGAACGCTACTGGCGTTTGTCCCGCGGCACCGCTGCTGTGCCGGAAGAGGAGCCGCTCGCTTCCTTCCACTCCTCCCGTCGCCGATCACCCGATAGCCGCCCACCGCCGATAAACACGTAGAGAGGCCGCCGCCGCGTTAAAGCTCGAAGAACCAGAGCAGAGAACAGGGAGAGGGAAAAGAGTTTGTGGAAGAACCTTTATTGCTTAAAGAACTTACAGAACTCCTCGGCATCGGTCCCCTGACCGTCGCCCCCGTCCCTCCCTCGCCGGTCGCCTCCTCAGGTGCCGGTTACAGTTCTCTCCTTCACTCGCGTCGCTCGTTGCTCTGCAAGCTCGCCGCCCGTGGTTCGCTTCTCTCAAGCTTTCTCTCCTGATCCATCCCCCCTGCTCTCACCTTCGATGCTACTTTATAGGGCAGCGGCCGCCTCAAGCTTCATCATCTCCGATCTTCACGCGTCGACCGGGTCTTCCACTCGACTCGCTCCTCTCAGCCCTGCTCCATCACCTTTATCCGCACGCCTCGGTGACAAAGACGCCGTCGCGTGAAGAGAGCGCGTCACCGAGCTTGCTGAAGCCGTCATCGCATCCGAGTTGCCAGCGTCGTCCGCGTCTGCCGGTAAGCTCTTCACCTTACATCTCGTTTCCACGTCTGAGCCGCGCGAAGCAGAAGACGAAGACGTCGCAAAATCCCTTCCTCCTGATTTGGGGTCAACACCTGATGTTGATCGAGAGATTTCCTTTTGTGGACGGGCCCTGTGCTGCCACTTCGCGTGTGGGCTTGGGTTTGGGCCTGGGCTAGACCGGGCTAACCCAGGCCAGACACTAGGTATACTTAGTCCCTCAATTGTTTTAAAGCTTGGTATGTATTGTGCTTATTATCTGGCGATGACTGAGATTAAAAGTTATGCTCAGAACCATATCAACCAAAAACAAACCTAAACTTTTGAGTCAAGTATCAGAGAAAATTTTCTAGGCAGGTCTGGGCAGGTCCCCTGCTTACCGTTGGATATGTTAAAAACATGAAACTTAAAGCAAAGTCTTTTTAGTACTGCTTTTAAGATCTTTATTTTTAACCGATGGACCTGGCCTATGATTTCTGGGGCCTAAAGGCCTAGAAAAGTTGCTTTATTTTTTGGCTGATTATTCAATTCTTTATAATTTAAACAAATAAATAATTTATATTGAAGATCTAATGTTGCATGATACAAGATTAAAAATCTCAATCAAAGCATCGACCTTAAAATGTTGTCAGATCGATACACCTTTGCAGTTCCGGAACAACTGCGAGCTAACCAATAAATTGAGTCTCAACTCAGCATACACGGAGCATTGATTGTGCAAGGAAACAACCAGATAAATTTCAGCAGAAAACTTGAAACGAATTCTGCAAAACTGTAAGAGAAGAGCTTAAAGTTATGTTATCAATGGATGTCAAAAAAAAAAAACGTTTTCCTCAAGTCTGCATTATGTCGTCTCTCCGCCCCACCACCATCTCCGTCCTTGTCCACTGTACATGGTCCAGAAGAATCGAACTTGAAAAACCTAAAAGTAAATGAGCAAACCAAAAAGGATCTTTTTTAACATAAAAAAGAGGATCTTTTCTCATATGATAAGCATAAAAAAGAAGGTTGAAGCACAAATTAAACCTTCCAGTAAGTCTTCAACGTAGGCTTGACCGGCGTCAGCGACAGCAACCGCTAAAATCAGAAAAAAGAAGGGGCCAGAGTTGAATGAGATTTAAATCAAATTTGGGTAGAGCCAACTGCCAAGTCACTTTCAAATTCAAAGCTATGTGAGTTGATATCTAATTAAAAAATTTGTGAGTTTATAATTGTATCAAAAAATTAGTTATTTATTCTTAAAAATTATATAAATATATAAAATCATTTTTAGTTTTTAAAAATATATTTTATAAGAAAAATAAAAGTGTAGTTAACTGAGACAAGCTTTTTAAAGCTTACACTAGTGTGATGTTGATTGGCACTTAGGCGCCGAATTTTTTCCAAAGAATAGCTGGGTACCCAGCTCAGGACATTTCTTCGAGGTGCAGACGAAGCCATAGGCATTCTGAAGTTCTGGGGATGGCGCAGCACTCGGACTTGATGGCGTTGGTGAAAGTAACGGCGTTGGTGGCGCTGTCCATCTTCTACGCCCGCTTCGCTGCCTGCGTCACCGAGCCCGGCATACGCCGCTTCCTGTCTCTCTTGCCCGTGCTCTGCCTCCTCCCCTGCCTCCCCTTACTCTTCTCCTCCATCCACCTCCGCGGCATTTCCGCCTTCTTTCTTGCCTGGCTCGCCGTCTTCAAGCTCCTCCTCCTCTCCGCCGGCGTCGGCCCTCTCTCCGCCGACATCCCCCTCTTCCCTTTCCTCGCCTCCGCTACCCTCCCCGTCAAACTGCTCCAAACAAAAAACCCACCATCTATTTCCTCTCTTCTCCTGACCTCTGCCACCAGAGCCGCCCTCCTCTCCGCCCTCATCCCGATCTACCGGTTCAAGGACGCGATCCACCCATACCTACTGCTTACCATCTACTGGATCCATTTGTACCTCGCCCTCGAGCTTGTCCTTGCCTTCGCCGGAGTCGTCGCCTCGCTTCTCCTAGCCAAGGGCCTCCAGCTCGAGCGGCAGTCCGACGCTCCCTATCGCTCCACCTCCCTCCTGGACTTCTGGGGCTGCCGTTGGAACATCATGGTCTCGGCCATCCTCCGCCCCTCTGCCTACCTCCCCGTCCGCGTCCGCTTCGGCCGCGCTGCCGGTGTCCTTGCGGCCTTTCTCGTCTCCGGCCTGATGCACGAGATCATTTTCTGGTACCTCACCTTTGCAATTCCCACCGGGGAGGCCACGGCCTTCTTCGTGCTCCACGGAGCGTGCGTGGTGGTCGAGGGGGCCGCACGGCGGTCGGGATGGTGGCGTCCGCCGGCGCTGGTGGCGACGCCATTGACTCTAGGGTTCGTCGCGGGCACTGGATTCTGGCTCCTTTTTACGCCGGTCGTGAGGAACGGCGCGGACGACGTCCTTCTGGCGGAGTGCGCGGCGGCAATGAGTTTCTTGGAGGCCGCCGGCCGGAAAGTTCTGGATTGTATCGGTTAGTTCTAGGTTTCCGACGATTGGATGGGCGTTCGGATTTAACTCGGATCCGAACCCTTGCTATCGCAATCGTGAGCCAATCACTGGTTCGAACATTGCGCGTTTCTTTGATAACGAATTTTCCTTGTATCGCAATTGAACATTAAAATCCCGCACTCATTATTTGCCTATGTCAAAAAAAAAAAAAAAAAATCCCTCTATTGCAATTGAACATCAAAATTTTGTTAATGCATACGAGAAAAATTCCTAGCAAGAGTCGCACTTACTCATCAATATCTTCAAAACAATTAAAATTAAAACAAAATCATATCTGTGTTATTTTAAAATTCAAACATAATAGACGATTAAAATATAACCCTACCTTCAAATAAGTTCTTATGGGTTATTGAAGTTAAAAAAAAAAAATCATACTTTAATAGAGATTTTTTTTTATCTTTATTTGTTCTATTGATTTGATTATTTTAATTCATAAATTTGATATTATTTTTGGGTATGAACTTTTTTTTTCACAATATACATTTATATTATTTATAAGGTTCTTTTATGAAGACTCAAGTTTGAGCCAACCCCTTGTGTCACGCCCCGGTCGGAACGGTCTAAAAATCGCGCTTATCCGCTTCCTAGAGCCGTCCGGCGGAACACCAGAACGTGATCGAGCTAGGATTTCGGACCGAATCTCGTCCCCAAATTCGAAACCCTAGTTCCCCGCTCAACTTTTCCCCCAAATTACAATTCGCTCGACAAAACCCTAACCCTAATTTCAGGAAATTCAAAAGGTCCGGAAAACCCTAAATTAGAATTACCTCTGGTCAACGGTCAACGACCCAAATCACTGCAAAATCGAAAACCCACCTGGCTGGCGTCACGCCGACGTCAGCCGCCAATTCGCTTCGACCGATCGAATTCGAAATCGATCGAATTCGCTCTCCAACGTCACGTCGACGTCACCATTTAATCGAAGCGCCGAATCGATTTGTTGACTGCTCCGATTGTTGACTTGCCTCGTTTCGAACGCCCGACGCGTTCGAAGCCGTCTACGTTGCTTCGTCTTCAACCTTCGTCTAGCGTCGACGCCGCCGTGCCGCTTTGTCTGCCGAACAACGCTGTGCTCGCGAGCTCGCCGCGCCGGCAGTGGAGGTTCGCGCCTCGTCCCTTTCGGCCGTCGTCCGTCACTCGACGACTACGGTCGTCACCCGACCACGCCGCCAAACTTCGCTGCCGCCGCGTGGAGGAAACCAGAAACAGGGGAAGCGGTTTGAAGAAAGGAAAGCTTTATTATTCCGATAGAAGCTACAAAACCTTTCTCCGACGACCCTCATCGCCGTCGCCTACTCTGCTCCCTCGCCGGTTATCAACTCCGGCTACACTCTCTCTCAACTCGCAGTGCTCACCGGTGAAGTAGATGTCACTCCTCGCTGATCTGGAACTTCCTCCCTTGGATTCTCTTCTCGGTCTCTGGAGCTCCTCTCCCAGGTTCTCTCTTCTCGAACCTCTCAGGTTCCCTCGTAGGACAATTTAAAGGGACGCCACGCCGAAGTCACCCGGCGTCCGGATCTCCTGCACCAGCCTTCTGCTTCACGCGCGTGGACCGAGTCCCATGCTGCCGTCTGCAGACTTCGTCGAGGAAGGCAAAGCCTTCCGCTTCGTCCGCACCTTTCACGACTCCGCCTGCCGCTGGAGACGAGCATGCGTCTGATGAAGCCTCTGCTTCGTCCGCACCGAGAGAGTCGCTCCTCTCTTCGCTCAAGCATCCCAAAGTTCCGCCCTAAGTCCGCGTCTTCCGGACCAGGCGCCCCGAGCTCCGAAGATGGCGGAATCGCCTCTTACGATCTCCGCGTCCGCCGCTGAAGGAGACGGCTGATGAAGACGAGGCCAGCGACCTCGTCCGCCGCCTCTCGCTCGCGAGTCCCGGTCTCTGCCTTCTACGCGTCCTGCTGAGCCGCTCGACCGCGTCTGGGAGCTCCACCAACGAGCTCGCGTCCGAACCCTTTGGTGAAGACGCCGTCGCAACGCGTGAGGAGGACACATGCGTGGACGCCGTGCTCACGCGTTTGGGGTCAACGCCCCAATTTTGACCTCGCATTCCCTGTTCTCTTTGTGGTCTTGGGACTCCGTTTCCCTTCTTCTGGTATGGGCTTAGGCTTGGGCCGAACCGGCTAGACCGGGGCCTGACACCTTGTGTTAGGGCCCGGTTCAGGCGGTCCGGCCCAGGCCCAAACACAGGCCCAAGCCCAGGCGACACAAATCGGCTCGTGCCCAGCGTGCGAACGCGTCGTCGTCTTCGCCGAACGCTTCGGCGGGGGCGTTGTCTTCGTGAGCGGGGCGGAAGACGCGTAGCGGGGCATCGAACGAGGAAGGGACGCAGTCGAAAGCTCTGGCGTCATCTCCTCCATCAACCGGATCTGATGCGGAGGACTCGGGTGAGGACGCGGCGGCGTCTAGATCTGGCGGAAGACACAGAGTTGCAGTCGTCCGAGGAAAACTCGCACGCGGAGCTCGCGGAGGCGAGATCTGCAAGCGACATGGTCCACGCGACCAGATGAAGCAGAGGCGGCGAAGCTTCCCTATAAAGACTCGACGAGGCGGGCAAGCTCGGGGTGCGCAGAGGGCGACACCACATGAGGAGGAGCGCGCGACGGAAAGCGGCTCCTCCCGGCGGGTCGGGGAGGACGCCCCTCCAGGGCGAGAGCCGTTTACCAAGCGGTGAGCTAAAGAGAGAGCCGGCGACGATGAGCGTCGAGGCGAGAAGATTGTGAGTGGTATGTAGCCGGCGATGACCGGTGAGGGAGGGGAAGAGGGCGCCGACGAGGTCGGTTCGGAGGTTGTAAGCTTTCACCGGAATAAAGCTCCTTTCTTCTACGCATTCCTCTTCCCTATTTCGGAACTCCAGCAGCGGTGGTTTCCGGCGAGGTCGTAGGCGCGGTGGTGCCTGGCGGCTGAGGCGAACGCAGGCGGCTTTCGGCGTCGTTCTTGCGTGCGAACGACGACGCGAGGAAGACGAACGACGGGCGTTCGCTTCGAGGCAGCGACGTGGATTTTGACCGGGTCAAAATCCAAACGGAGATTTGAGCGAAATCGCAAATCCGATTTCGAATTGGAGATGATGTCACGCTGACGCCAGCAGACAAAAATCGACGCGGTGATTTCGATTTGGAGCGCTGACGTCATGCTGACGCCAGCAACGGAGGTTTACGCGCGCGGCGAGATTTCGATGAGGGCTGACGTCACGCCGACGTCAGCAAGGAGATGATTTTGACTTGGGTCAAAATTAGAGGGAAAAGGTATTTCCTAAATTAGGGTTGGGATTTGAGCGACCTTGTAATTTGGGGATAAAAATTAATCGGGGTAATTAGGGTTTCTAATTTGGAAACCCTAGGGCGAGTTGCGTTCCGGTGTTCCGCTGGACGGCCCTGAGACAGCGTTTAAGGGCTATTTTCAGATCGATCCGACCGGGGCGTGACAACAGGTATCAGAGCTAAAAGATTCAGCCATGATGGTGAATCAGAAAGATCCGAGAAGCAGCAACATCACTACCGGCGACAAGGAGTGTCGTTCTTCCAGGGCAGGGGTCTTGATGCCAACACTAGGGTGTGTTGATGCCAATGTCTAAGAGCATTGATGCCGATGTCAGGGACGTCGATGCCGATGTCAGGGGATATCGAGGGAGAACTCTATAAGAGCTCAGTGATTGCAAGATCACTTCCCGGAGCAGGGGCTCCGATGCCATCACTAGGAGGGTGATGAAGAGGGGTCAGCGGATCCTTTTCCAAAGCAGGGGGCTTTGATGCCAACACCAGGGAGTGTTGATGCCAACACCAGGGCGTGTTGATGCCAATGCATAGCATTGATGCCAACACCAGGGGGCGTTGATGCCGGCGCCAGGGGCGTCGATGCCGGTGTCAGGAGACATCGAGTTTCAGCTGAGTTCAGCAATATGGTGGAGCAAGATTATTGTGGGCCCATGACCCACAGGTCCGAAATTATCCTTGACAAGTTGTTGATGCAGGTTGCTATAAGCATGGTGCAGCAAACATTCATCATCAAACTGGAGGTAGAAGATGGAGGACTTTGAATATTGGAGGGCCAGTGTTCAACTTGCATGGAACATCGAGGGCGATGTTCAAATCAGGTGGGGGAGAATTGTTAGGGCCCGGTTCAGGCGGTCCAGCCCAGGCCCAAACACAGGCCCAGGCCCAAGCCCAGGCGACACAAATCGGCTCGTGCCCAGCGTGCGAACGCGTCGTCGTCTTCGCCGAACGCTTCGGCGCGGGCGTTGTCTTCGCGAGCGGGGCGGAAGACGTGTAGCGGGGCATCGAACGAGGAAGGGACGCAGTCGAAAGCTCTGGCGTCATCTCCTCCATCAACTGGATCTGATCCGGAGGACTCGGGCGAGGACGCGGCGGCATCCGAATCTGGCGGAAGACACAGAGTTGCAGTCGTCCGAGGAAAACTCGCACGTGGAGCTCGCGGAGGCGAGATCTGCGGGCGACATGGTCCACGCGACCAGATGAAGCAGAGGCGGCGAAGCTTCCCTATAAAGACTCGACGAGGCGGGCAAGCTCGGGGTGCGCAGAGGGCGACACCACAGGAGGAGGAGCGCGCGACGGAAAGCGGCTCCTCCCGGCGGGTCGGGGAGGACGCCCCTCCAGGGCGAGAGCCCTTTACCAAGCGGTGAGCTAAAGAGAGAGCCGGCGACGATGAGCGTCGAGGCGAGAAGATTGTGAGTGGTATGTAGCCGGCGATGACCGGTGAGGGAGGGGAAGAGGGCGCCGACGAGGTCGGTTCGGAAGTTGTAAGCTTTCACCGGAATAAAGCTCCTTTCTTCTACGCATTCCTCTTCCCTATTTCGGAACTCCAGCAGCGGCGGTTTCCGGCGAGGTCGTAGGCGCGGCGGCGCCTGGCGGCTGAGGCGAACGCAGGCGGCGTTCGGCGTCATTCTTGCATGCGAACGACGACGCGAGGAAGACGAACGACAAGCGTTCGCTTCGAGGCAGCGACGTGGATTTTGACCGGGTCAAAATCCAAACGGAGATTCGAGCGAAATCGCGAATCCGATTTCGAATTGGAGATGACGTCACGCTGACGCCAGCAGACAAAAATCAACACGGTGATTTCGATTTGGAGCGCTGACGTCATGCTGACGCCAGCAACGGAGGTTTACGCGCGCGGCGAGATTTTGATGAGGGCTGACGTCACGCCGACGTCAGCAAGGAGATGATTTTGACTTGGGTCAAAATCAGAGGGAAAAGGTATTTCCTAAATTAGGGTTGGGATTTGAGCGACCTTGTAATTTGGGGATAAAAATTAATCGGGGTAATTAGGGTTTCTAATTTGGAAACCCTAGGGCGAGTTGCGTTCCGGTGTTCCGCCGGACGGTCCTGAGACAGCGTTTAAGGGCTGTTTTCAGATCGATCCGACCGGGGCGTGACACCTTGGGTGCTTTGCCACTTTGACCGTCTACCCCGCACGTGTGTGTATATATATACACCAATACAACTTCCAGTAGTGCTTCCTCGACCATCGCGGCATCGCCTCCTCGGTGCCACATGAAGAAGACCACAGACCCAATCCTAGGAGGAAAAGAGAGAGAAAAAGCGAGTGCACAGGTCATGGACATCTACGGATTGTCCCGGAGAGAGCTTCAAGCCCTCTGCAAGAAGAATCACCTCCCCGCCAATAAGAGCAACGCCGACATGGCCTCCGCTCTCCACGAGCTCTACGCCGTAAACTCTCCTTCCAAATGTCATCTTCTTCGTTCTATTTACCTTTTTTTTGTATATCGTATGTTCAACGCACCACCTCCGATTCATTAGGCCGGTGCGCTCGAATTCAACGAAGCGTTACCGTCCTTGTCCCCCAAGAAAGCGGAGGCCATGGCGGCGTCCCACCCAGGGAGGACCCCCGCTCGGCGGGCGGCTATGCTTCCCTCCGTCGGCTCCAGCGAGAAGCCGATGAGCCCCCGACGCCGCACTTTACTCATAAACGCCTCGTCCTACCCGAGATCTGTCACCGGAGGCAAATGCGATGACGAGAAAGCAGCCACATCGAAGGCCACGCCCGTGCCCCCGTCTGCTCCAAGCGTCTCGAATCTGCAAGAGTCCGCGACGAGAAGGATCGAACGGAGGAGTGCGTGCAAGAAAGAGGACGACTGCGATGACGGCGGCCTCGCCGAACCATCCAAGACTCCGGCGACCCGAAATGCACGGAGATCGGCGGTTGGGAAGGGAGTGTCCGAGCCCCTGGCGGTGGTGGAAGAAAAGAAAGACATGGTTGCTCCTTCGGAGGTTTTCAGTCGCAGAAAAGGGAAATCGACGGCTGATGCACTCAGGGCATCGGCCTCGAGGGCCGCTGCAATGATGATGAAAACCCTAGCAGAAGAAGAAGCACATGCGAAAAAAGTTCAAGAAGGTGAGCGAAACGATGCATTCATCATAAAATTTGGTCCTTTTACCCTTCTTCCTTTTCTCTTCTTCCAATTGAAGTTCCCCCATAGGAATTGAAACCAAGCATTCGCCGAGGAGGAATTTAGTTGCCGAGCATAACTCAGTTGTTGAAGCCAAAACGTCTGATGTTGCAAGCGACAGAAAAACTCTGGTTCAAGAACGAAGAGTGAAGAAAGGTGATGACGATCAAATGCTGTGTGATGACTCTTCTAATCCTTCTACCTTGCTAATTTCAGTATCTAACTAGTGATGATCTTTGTCAATTGACACCGATAAATCGATTTTGAATGTTGCAGCAGACGTCTCCAATCGTTTGCCCTCGAATTTACGATTCACAATTGTAGATGGAACTGATGACCAATATCCCCGGACCGAAACTTTTCAGGAACACTGCAGTGCGCAAATCGAGAAACTTATTCTCTGGCGCCAGCAGACCATAGGCAACAAAGAACATGGAAGAGTCCAAGAAGCAGCAAGGCTAAATGCTGACTGCAGCAGTCATGGAGGAAAAGAGGCCGGACAAGTGGAGGATGTGTTGCAATCAGGACTGGAGGAGAAGAGCAGCCATGGAGGAAAAGAACTCAACCAAATGGAGGATCCGTTGTCTGGGCTGCAGGGATCTCCTGTTATAGGTCTTGTATCTTCATCAGAGAAACCAGAGCCTGCCAAGGACGACATGATTGAGCAAAAACTGAAGGTTGAAGCTTCCGGGGAGGATGAAGTAGTAGGAAGCGGAGATATAAAAGGTGGAAAATGAAGCAGAACCGAGCTTGCTTGCAGATTTCGAGTACTTTGAACTTGAAAGCTTTGTTTGTATATAATGAAATTCTTTTGGCTTCAAAATTACGTTTCCATTGTTGATCAGATGAAAGGAGGGGGGAGACCGGGGACTAGCTCCTTGATTATGGGGAAAGGTGTTCATGCAGAAGGTACAAGGAGTTCGAAGCGCGAGAACATTGGCTCGCATATCAGTTAAAGAATAAAATGAAAATTTGCATTTTGTTTGGATTCGATGAATATGTGAGTTACATCAGCCACGCTTTAAGATTCCCACTTTCGCGGAATTTAGCCACCTTGGCATTGACATGGCCAGGAGTTTGTTTGGGTCTTAGGATATCGAACCAAACAATTGTCAGACAGGATAGCGGGCTTATAAACTGCATCGGTGTTATCGATTGGGATATGGGTCGGGTAGACATGCAATGAATGGTTAGTTAACGGGTCGGAGCTTATAAGCCAACAACGGCGATATGATGGATTGTAAATATCATTGAAAAGCTAGTAACTATATTATATATACAACTTTTTGTTTAGGAGAATACGACTCAAAGCTAAATAGAGAACACCAATGCAGATGTTGAAGTCACGGATTGTGTATCTACCACTTCCAGGATCCGCTTCGCTATCGCACCTGCGTACGCCGAAGACCCTTCGCATATCTGCATAAATATCATATACGGCCACAATTACGACAGAATCATTTTAGTTATGTATGCGGGTACGTACATACGGACGCACCTTCGCATTGAGCATGAAGACATAGTGGACTCCGATGCTTCCGCCGGCGGCATGCACGACGTCGAGCTGCAGCTCGTCGAGCACCCGCGCCACGCGGAGCAAGCAGTCCGCCTTCTTCCTCGCCGTGAGCTTAATGTTCACGTCGTCGTCGACGATCCGCACGTCGACCGCGCTCTCCTTGGACCGCCTCTGCAGCCAGGAGCTCCTGAGCGCGCCGCTCATCGGTGGACCGACGTCGAGATCGACGTCGGTCACCTTGCTGGGCGGCCTCATTGACGAGCTCTCCGCCGCCGCCGACGCTGCCGTCTCGTCTTCCAGTCTCAGCATCTTCCGCCGCTCCCTGCCGTGCCGCTTCTTCTCCACCAGTAGCTTTAGCTCTTCCACTGTCCTCAGCAGTTCCCTGATGTACTCGATCGCGTCTCCCACAATGGAGGCCCTGTCGTTCTAGAGATCAAGCAAATGTAATCAATCGTGCTTGCGATTCGGTGGAGTGGAAAAAAAATTTAATTTTTACCTTCGTTGGGTTTGGGATCAGCAGCCTCAGAGCCTTGTATTTCTCATTGAGCTGTTCTCTCCTCTGCCTCTCAGTTGCGAAATTAGTCTTCCCCTCGCCTCTCCTGAACCCCAATCCCATCTCCTGGAAAACATTTGTCCCCGCCACCGCCTCCCTCTCCTCCGTCCCACAGAAGACGCCGTAGGTCGGCGGCAGCGAACGGTACAAATCCTTCAACAGATGCGACTGAGAAGCAGCCGGAGGAGGAGGAAATCCTATCTGCTGCGCCGAGTCATACGGAGACGGATCGGCAGCGTACACGCCGAACGAGATCGACGTCGCCGGAGGGAACATCGCCGCCGCTCCGCCGCACGGGATCTGGATCATGCTCCCGAAAATCTCCCCCGGTCCAATCCCGCACGGGACGGCGGTGGGGTCGTAATTACAGAGGTGATCCCCGGGCGCCGGGTCTGCCGCAGCGCTGTACTGCTGCATCAGCGGCCCGACGTCGTGGGCCATGTGGCTTTGCAGCTCTTGCTCGAGGTCGAAGATGGACGGGTGATGGAGATGGTCGAGGGCGAGCTCCGGAGCGGCGTCCTCGGACGAGATAAGGAGGTCGGCGTGGTTGGGGAGGTCGTCGAGGGTGAAGGCGGACAGGTTGATGGTGGTAAGCGAGCCATTGCCGTGATCGACGTTGTATGTGGCGGACTGGTTCGGGCTGTCACCCATAGACGCCTGCATGGCGTTGCAGCCATGGACGGGGTCGTAGTAGCCGTTCTCTTCCATCACGGAGCTCTCTGCTTTCTGCTGCACGACAGTACTGTAATCTGCATTAATTTAGATCAATGTTAAGAACTAGATGCTAACCTAAACAGAAACAGAACAGAATGAAATATGAATTGCAGTCTTGCAGAGATTGAACTGAAAAGTTTGTTCGATGATTCTAATTTTATAAGAAGAGGTAATCAGAAACCTTGACGAGAGCAAACACTCAACAGTTTCGTCTCTCCTCCGTCAGTGGAGGATTTTAATGGTGAGTTTGGCAGGAGTTGCCATTTGGTTCTTGCTGTGTATATAAAACTCATTTAACTTATAATCTAATCACCCGAGAGAACCGACCTTGTCGCTCTCTAGTCACCAACAAATTGACCCTCATCAAATTCCAATTCAGTAATTAGAGAGAAATTTCGATCCACTTTTCACATACCTTGGCAAACTTCCATTTGCGCTTCAAAATCCGAGGTTAATTGGGCAATTATGTATTGTTAAGAGTGGATTTTTAAGATGAAGGTTGTCATATTTGAGCGATCCGGAAGAATCAGAGAACATACTGAACTAGGTTGGAGGTGTGTATTAGAGTCTTGCAATTTGGATCTATCAATCAATCACATAAAGTTTATGACAGAGAGAATGTATTATTGTAGCACATAAAATTCTATGATTTCTTAATACATAATTGGGGGACTGACTCATTCATTTATCATTTAAATTGGAGCCATAACGAGGGGAATATTATGATTATTAGGAATCACGCATTGAAAAGTAGCTCAAGCCCACGCTCTTTTCACCATGGGCATCTTTCATGAGAGTATTTTTTTGCATTGGGAAGTTGGGAAACGCATGCCATGCCTGTCACTACTCTATTCATTTTTTTTTCTGAAGAGTTCTCTTTGCAATTCTTGTACAGATTACATGATATGTTAATCAAAATTCTACTTTGTGTAAATTTTACTCATAATGAAGGAATATGAAGTTTGAAGAATATTAATGATATTGCAGAAGCAAGCAAACTGATGGCGTATACGGAAACATCTTACCAGTATGATTTCGTGGTGGCACATTAGCTAAGCTCAAATGTGCGTGTTCTGTATGCTTGCTGCTGGACGATGTAGTTTGGGGTCGGGGCTCATCTGGGAAACATGTAGCTTTCTTGTTAATAAGGAAGATATGGTTTATCATTTCCAAACTCATGCATTTTTTAGATTATTTTATTCGGTATTGGGAGGTTTGAGTTCTTTCAATTAGATGAGACCAATGGGCATCTGTTATCCAGATATGCTGTTTGTGACAGTGTAAGGTAGGAGAAGTTGTAACTATTAGTTCATGTAATAATAAGCTAAAGAATTGATTCAAGAAACGTGAAAAAAAAAAAAACACAAATTTTGGTCATTTAATTGGACGCTCAAGAACTTAAACCATCTAATTAAATGTTTAAAACTGAATAATCAAAAACCAAATCCAAGACATTGAAATGGTATAATGAGAATGGAAACATACAATGGTCCAGAAATACATGTCAATGAAATGTTAGATGAGGGGAACAAGGCATTGTCCACATATATATGACAAATAAAATGCAAAATGCAGGTAAAGAAGAGAATGGTAAAAACATATCAGATCTTAAAATTTTAGTTTTAAATTAGAAAACTATGACTGTTCCAGATGTTTAGTTGATATAGGTGGGAAACAAAGTCAAACATGTGGTTTAAGACGAAATGGCAATACTCTCAGAAGTCAAAGCAACGCTTGACGAAGGAAAAAGGCTTTCAAATGCTGGAAAAGAATAATAAAAAAAAAGTTTGCCGCACAAGTACAGTCGCAAGTCCTGTTTAAAACTAGTCTAAATATTGTCATATTATTTGGAAATTCACATGCTAAAATCCAGAACCCCATGTTGATATAAACCAACAATTCCAGAAAACAACTCCCGCAAAGTGTAAAGCTTGATTTGTCATACCACATGCACCGTAACTATCTGGCTGCCAATGATGCAACGCAAGCTAAAAGGAAACATAACTGCAATCCAGAACTGAGTAGATGAGTTCGGCTTTCTATTACTAAGCTTCAGTACTTGCTCGGGGGTGTTAAGAGTCTTGTGCACAAATATTTCTGCTGTTCAAAAGCTGTGTTTTGTTGAAATGATAGAAACATCCCTAAATTTTCATCAGAAGCTCAAAATGTGCAAACCTGTAAGCTTTACCCAAAACATGTAGCAAGATCACCTCCTCAGCTACTGAATTTGAAGCAATCGCAATTTAAGTAATAAAATGGAACTGGTTCAGACAATGCATATCATTTTTTCAATGGATTCATTCTATCCCTGAGGTAATAAAGCTTTGCCCTGCGAACTTTCTTCTTGTCCAGAACTTTTATTTCCTTTATGTTTGGTGAATATCTGTATAAAGCAAAGAAAATGATCAAGGAGCAAACAAGAAGCTAAGGAGAAAAACAAAAACAAAAAAAGCAAAAAAGACATCTGAAAGGAAAATAGGGGTTTCCTCATAAAGCAAATTAATCAAGTGGTACGTAAAGTTTGTCAAAATTTTCATTTTAATAGACAAGCTCTATTTTGCTTCAATTGGATAACAAATTCTAGCAAGTATTCCAGCCTAGCGCAATCATTATAAATTAATTGATTGTTAGTTAAACATTACAAGATATATAAATTTTATATTAACCAAATCAACATCTTGGCAATCACACAACAGTTCATAAAAAAATCTCCCGTTCATATATTTAATCATAGTTAGTACAGGTACAACAAAATTAAAGATGCCAAACAAAATAAGTCCGTAAACTTTTATTTTGAACCATTCATGTAGATTACCCTTTCTTCCTGCTCGACGGATGAAAGGATGCATAATGAACATCTAGCATGTCAATCACAAATCCGTACGAGTTATGAAGTATTAACCGAGGATGAAAATTTTTAAGCTGGTTATTATATCAAAAGAAGAGGTGTTGCCTGTTGCATCAGACACAATTAAGTTAAGATGTGATGGAATTAAATGCAGGTGTCAAGTATAAAGCATATGAGGTCACACCAGACATGAGGATTTGCCAATTGGAATCTACTATAGAACTGATGTTTTCACATTATGCCGCAAAAGCTTGAGAAGGTTTTCTCTGCTTGTGGCACTGTCATCGTGATATAAAGTCACCACTTGAAAAGCAAATGGATTTGTTAATGTAAGGCAATGGAAATAATTATCAACTAAACATCAAAAATTACAGTATCGGCATTTAAACTCAAAATGTTAGTAGAGTTTCTAAGTCTAATAGTAGCATAACAAGAAACTAATAGACCTCCCATTAGTGCTCCAAAGACCTTGAGACTTCTGTAAAAGAAGGTAGATTAGTCTTACTGATATATTAAATTATTAATAGTCATTGCATAAGTTACTTACAGTCGGTAAACCAGTACTCATCACTTTAAAATTCCATTTCAAAGATTTTCTTTCCTATATGGGTGTTGGATACATTAAATGAGGCCTCCTCTCCTATTCAGAAAAGTAAGAATAATTAAATGAACATGACTACATGGCTTAAGTTCTGGCTACTTACACCCAATGATTATCTTGAGAACATATCTTCCATTTGGTTAGTCCAGAAAAATACATAGGAGAAGAAATACAAATAGAACTGTAGAAGATACTATTGTGGCCTCTTAGATCACTCATCCCTACCAACAACATAGAAAAGCCTCTTCTATAAAAAATCAACTTACAAATGGAAAACAGATTCGACCCCAACATTAGATACCATTCTTCTCAATCTGAATGTGGTATTGAGACCTGCATTCCGTCTAGCTATAACAATGCCTTTTAGAGTTGAGGTTCTACGCTTGTTCTCAGGCACCTCCTGTGGTTATCATGAATTTAAAAAAAGAAACAAAGGAGAATAAACCAATGTAAAGGTTATACCACTTTTAGTTGGATAATATATCCAGGTCTTATATCAGGAATCTGTCTATCAGATCGCACTTTGTCCACTTCTTCTTTATCTAAAATCTGCACGCATCAGAAGTATTTACCGTACGCACAAAGAACAACTATTATCAGTCAAGAATCAAAATATGCATTCCATTCAGAACATAAGGACCAACATAGGACGGTAGTACCAGAGATATTAGAAGTGGTTATAGGGATCCTTACTAAAACACAAGGGATATCATGGTTTGGGAGTACACTTACATTCATTATGTGCTTGGCAGTTTTGTCAAGCCTTTTAAATTTCACACGCTGAGGCATCTCTATTTCAGGGGAAGCAACAGTGCTCTCTTGAGCAGAAGATACCTCAGATTGGCCTGCTGTTGTCATGCACCTCAAGAAAGATCTGTGGCCTACGATCCAAGGCTTGAATATCCCATTAGGAGATGACATCAGCTCATTGTGCAGCTGCGACTTGTTTACCTATATAAAAAGCGTTAAGATACAAGTTCTGAATTTTAAAATACCGTGATAATGGTAAAAAACAGTGAAAATAAACATGAAAGGGCCTTATGTCTTCTAGTAGATAATTACTTTACAACAGTATATGCAAAATCCTTTCCTTAAGACAAAAAAGAGAGCTCAGAACACCATTTTCCCATTGGAATGCTACAGTGCAAAAGAAAACAGCAGAAGTCAAGTACATTACTGGCAAGTCAATTTAAGATACTATTGGGTGGTTTGAAAGGTACACTGCATGATTTCAAGTTCAAATTCCTCTGCAGTTTTTTTTCTTCTGTTATACCTCTTTTATGTGCAAAGAGATTCTCCATTGACCATTCCAATTTACTTGATTCCAAATGAAGAATTCCCTATAAAGCCTTGGGGCCTTCCTTTTTTTTTTCCTCCAAGGATCTCTTTTTTGTCTTTAAAAGCTGGCTAATGCATTTTTGTTTATCTTTGATGTAATACAACTCATTTCTTCTCTCAATTTATCTATGTATTGCAGAATACCTCGCAGTTCTATAGAAAATGTGTCATCAAGCTTGCAACTTTCTTAATAGAAACGAAACTTGATTTCTACTTCATAATTTTTGGATAAATTACAAACAAACCACTCTTGGTTTAGCCAATTTTTAACTTTCCACATGTGGTTTCAAAAAGATAACTTTGCTCTCCTTTTATTTACTCTGTAAGCAAAGTACTCAGGCTCTGCCCCAAATGATGATTGTGGACATTAATCTTATGCCAAAATAACCCTCGTCTTATATATATTACATATAACCCAAGAGCATTACTATCATTTCAACTTTTAATACCCTTCCCTAGTTTGACAAAAACTGCATGTGAGTAGTAAAGATGGGCAATTCGCATAAGAGCAAACCTTATGTAGACAAAGTAAAACTTTTTAAACCTCACGTCGGCAGTCTAAAATACCAGGGATATTAGAAGTGGTTATAGAGATCCTTACTAAAATACAAGGGATATCATGGTTTGGGAGTACACTTACATTCATTATGTGCTTGGCAGTTTTGTCAAGCCTTTTAAATTTCACATGCTGAGGCATCTCTATTTCAGGGGAAGCAACAGTGCTCTCTTGGGCAGAAGATACCTCAGATTGGCCTGCTGTTGTCATGCACCTTAAGAAAGATCTATGGCCTACGATCCAAGGCTTGAATATCCCATTATGAGATGGCATCAGCTCATTGTGGAGCTGCAACTTGTTTACCTATATAAAAAGCGTGAGGATACAAGTTCGGAATTTTAAAATACCGTGATAATGTTAAAAAACGGTGAAAATAAACATGAAAGGGCCTTATGTCTTCTAGTAGATAATTACTTTACAACAGTATATGCAAAATCCATTCCTTAAGACAAAAAAGAGGGCTCAGAACACCATTTTCCCATTGGAATACTACAGTGCAAAAGAAAACAGCAGAAGTCAGGTACATTACTGGCAAGTCAATTTAAGATACTATTGGGTGGTTAGAAAGATACACTGCATGATTTCAAGTTCAAATTCCTCTGCAGTTTTTTTTCTTCTGCTATACCTCTTTTATGTGCAAAGAGATTCTTCATTGACCATTCCAAATTTACTTGATTCCAAATAAAGAATTCCCTATAAAGCGTTGGGGCCTTCTATTTTTTTTCTTCCAAGGATCTCTTTTTTGTCTTTAAAAGCTGGCTAACGCATTTTTGTTTATCTTTGATGTAATACAACTCATTTCTTCTCTTAATTTATCTATGTATTACAGAATACCTCACAGCTCTATAGAAAATGTGTCATCAAGCTTGCAACTTTCTTAATAGAAACGAAACTTGATTTCTACTTTATAATTTTTGGATAAATTACAAAAAACCACCCTTGGTTTAGCCAATTTTTAACTTCCACATGTGGTTTCAAAAAGATAACTTTGCTCTCCTTTTATTTACTCTGAAAGCAAAGTACTCAGGCTCTGCCCCAAATGATGATTGTGGACATTAATCTTATGCCAAAATAACCCTCGTCTTATATATATTACATATAACCCAAGAGCATTACTATCATTTCAACTTTTAATACCCTTACGTAGTTTGACAAAAACTGCATGTGAGTAGTAAAGATG
Organism: Costus lasius; assembly: GCA_027563935.2. Lineage (NCBI taxonomy): Eukaryota > Viridiplantae > Streptophyta > Magnoliopsida > Zingiberales > Costaceae > Costus > Costus lasius. Next base: position 142,837,249 of record CM050447.1, on the reverse strand, counting down.
GGCAATTCGCATAAGAGCAAACCTTATGTAGACAAAGTAAAACTTTTTAAACCTCACGTCGGCAGTCTAAAAATTCTCTAAACTACACATGGATTATTTATAATTTGCATCTACTTATCAAATGCGGTCTTCAAGCTAGATATATTTGCATCTACTTATCAAATTCTCTAAACTATTACCGTACGGGAGCAAACAAATGGAGGAGGGTAAAATGGCCTTACTGATGAAGGTGGAACGAAGGCCGGTGAGCGAGGGCAGGAAGTGGTGGAGATGCAGGGCTTCGCGAGAGCCTGGCCATGGCGGAGGCCAGCGGATCGCATCGCGGAAGCGATCAACCGCCCGGAAACGCCACCCAGCATCTTTCAAACTCCTGTTCTGGCGAGATGCTGCCGATGGGATGGGGAAGGAAAGGCCGCCGGGGGAAAAACAAATGGCCGAATGTTATCTGGTCCAGGATCAATGCAAAATCAGAATGAATGCTGAAGAAATAATCAACCGGAAGGAGAGGAGTAAAACTACGATACCTGTTAAAAATGATCCAACTTTTTCAGATTAGTGGATGAGAGGAGGAGAAGACGAAGAACAGCAGGCTTCAGGCAAGCGGCGACAGCCGAGGGCGAGCAGCGAGCGAATGATGAGGTCGGGCGGCGATATTAGGGCAAGAGGGAGAGCGCTGAGAAGGCGGAGAGATTCGAAGAGGCGAGAGGGTCGGGCGAGCCGGCAACGAGGGGGCGGCGAGATCGGGCGAGAAGGCGGCGAGGGGGCGGCGAGATTCGAAGGAACAGATTTTACGCGGACACGTGCGAATCGGGCGAGCGAAGGTTTTTGGAGAGAACTATTTAAGGAACGGAAAGAAATATTTTGATTCTCGAGGGATATTAAATTCTATTTTCTCCTTAAATACAGTATTAGCCTATTAGGGTTTTCGTGGCTTTGGGTCATCGGTGTGGGTGGAGGACACATGGCTGTAATATATCATCCCGGAGTACAAACCCACATCCCCACCGACGAAAATATTTTACGATCATGAAAAAATTTCACGATGTAGTCCACGATAAGAGCTATCCATGGACACCAAGATCATGGAATTTGGATGTATCCACGATGAGATATCGTGGATACAAATATAGTGGATTTTTGGCCCATTTACTGTAGCAAAAATCCACGATATTTGTATCCACGATATCTCATCGTGGATACATCCAAATTCCACGATCTTGGTGTCCATAGATAGTTCTCATCGTGAATTACATCGTGAAATTTTTTCAAAATATTTTCATGATCATAGAATATTTTATGGGGGGTTGCTCAACTTTTCCTCAGTAGCCTCCCTTCTCAGAAAATTTTCTCTCCACCGACCGCCGTCGCCTGAGTGTGAAAGCATTATGAAATTTACTTTTTTTATTTTTAAATGGGCTTTGTCGTATTGGGCTGCTTGTGTTGAATATGAAATGACTGGATCCGGCCCGCATCCCTCCACCGAGTCGCATATTTATCTTTTGCATTTAATATATTAATTTAATTTTCCCCACTTAGCTGAGTTAATCAACCCTGACTTAATTTATTAAAATATTTAAACTAAAAATAATAACAATAAGTCTATTAAACCTTATATATTATATTATTTTTTTCACTTTTAATATTGGACTAAACCGTATAAAAATATGTAGTTAAATATATTTTAATTATATAATAGGGTCAAATTAAGGCATAATTATCTACTGATTTTCATCTTTTATTATAAATAATTAATATTTTTTCGAGTATTTTATTGGGTTATTATTAATAAGTAATAAAAATTAAAGAGGATCGAATTTGGATAGGGATTTTTAAAAATAATCAGATATATAATTTGTGTCGTAAATGATGAAGTCTAATTTATGATTTGGATAGGCTGGATTTACGGGTGGTGCCATCCTTATAAATACTCGATATCAACCCCTCCAATATTTCTTCCTACTCGTGAAGTTTCATGAACAACTCAATTTCATGCTCCATTCATTCCACGATTGGCACTTACCCACCTTCGCTCCCCGGTGCCAATTTCGTGTTCCGCAGGCATAACTTTAGACCCCACCCTCATGCTACGTTAAGTCGTTAACCGACCAAATCAATCCCACCATCCATCACTACCGTCCATTTTATTCGCATTAATATTTTCACAACAGGTGTTCGTTAACTTAACTCATTGGCAGGGTACATCGAATGCGTACTCGGGCGACCGGTTACGATTTGGGATTGGGGGGAGCTTCCGAGGGAAAAAACTCAAATACGGGAAAATGCCTTAGGCACGGGCTCCATGCCTAGTTTTTACGCACGGTTACTAATCTATCGTTCATAAAGTTTAAAAAGAGTGTATCTCAAAAAAAAAAACGAAAGTAAACGAAAGCATTATGCTCAATATACAAGGAGCCCAAAAAAAGTTATTGTCACAACTGTTTCAAACATAACATGGTAGAAATTTATTATAATATGGTAAAAAAATTTTATAACATGGTAGAAAATCCTATAACATAGTAAAAATTTATTATAATATGGTAGAAAATTTCTATAACATGGTATTAGTAAAAAAAATCCTATAACAGGGAATTAAAGATTAAAAATATATATATATTAAGTACTATTATATCCAAGTCAATGTCCATTCATTATCCATAGGTTTGGATCAAGTTGGGTCAAATTTGGGTCAAGTTTAAGTCAAGTTCGACGAAATGAGTAGAAATTCGACGATATATATAGCAAGTTCGACAATAATTGTCGAACTTGTACATCTATTGTTGAACTGGTTCAAACATAACCAAGTTCGAAGATATATATAGCAAGTTCGACAATAAATTATTGTCGAATTTGCTATATATATCGTCGAACTAGGTTATGTTTGAACCAGTTCAACAATAGATGTACAAATTCGACAATAATTATTATCGAACTTGCTATATATATCGTCGAACTTGGTTATGTTTGAACCAGTTCAATAATAGATATACAAGTTCGACAATAATTATTATCGAACTTGCTATATATATCGTCGAACTTGGTTATGTTTAAACCAGTTCAACAAATGTACAAGTTCGACAATAATTATTATCGAACTTGCTATACATATCGTCGAACTTGACTCAAACTTGACCCAAACTTGATCCAACTTGACCCAAACCTAGGGATAATGAATGGACATTGACTTGGATACAATAGTATTTAATTTATATATATATATTAATCTTTAATTCCCTGTTATAGGATTTTTCTACCATGTTATAATAATTTTCTACCATGTTATAACATAGTAAAAATTTATTATAATATGGTAGAAAATTTCTATAACATGGTAGAAAATTATTATAACATAGTAAAAAAAATCTTATAACAGGGAATTAAAGATTAAAATATATATATAAATTAAGTACTATTATATCCAAGTCAATGTCCATTCATTATCCATAGGTTTGGGTCAAGTTGGGTCAAATTTGGGTCAAGTTTGAGTCAAGTTCGACGAAATGAGTAGAAATTCGACGATATATATAGCAAGTTCGACAATAATTGTCGAACTTGTACATCTATTGTTGAACTGGTTCAAACATAACCAAGTTCGAAGATATATATAGCAAGTTCGACAATAAATTATTGTCGAATTTGCTATATATATCGTCGAACTAGGTTATGTTTGAACCAGTTCAACAATAGATGTACAAATTCGACAATAATTATTATCGAACTTGCTATATATATCGTCGAACTTGGTTATGTTTGAACCAGTTCAATAATAGATATACAAGTTCGACAATAATTATTATCGAACTTGCTATATATATCGTCGAACTTGGTTATGTTTAAACCAGTTCAACAAATGTACAAGTTCGACAATAATTATTATCGAACTTGCTATACATATCGTTGAACTTGACTCAAACTTGACCCAAACTTGATCCAACTTGACCCAAACCTAGGGATAATGAATGGACATTGAATGGATACAATAGTATTTAATTTATATATATATATTAATCTTTAATTCCCTGTTATAGGATTTTTCTACCATGTTATAATAATTTTCTACCATGTTATAACATAGTAAAAATTTATTATAATATGGTAGAAAATTTCTATAACATGGTAGAAAATTATTATAACATAGTAAAAAAAAATCTTATAACAGGGAATTAAAGATTAAAATATATATATAAATTAAGTACTATTATATCCAAATCAATGTCCATTCATTATCCATAGGTTTGGGTCAAGTTGGGTCAAATTTGGGTCAAGTTTGAGTCAAGTTCGACGAAATGAGTAGAAATTCGACGATATATATAGCAAGTTCGACAATAATTGTCGAACTTGTACATCTATTGTTGAACTGGTTCAAACATAACCAAGTTCGAAGATATATATAGCAAGTTCGACAATAAATTATTGTCGAATTTGCTATATATATCGTCGAACTAGGTTATGTTTGAACCAGTTCAACATAGATGTACAAATTCGACAATAATTATTATCGAACTTGCTATATATATTGTCGAACTTGGTTATGTTTGAACCAGTTCAATAATAGATATACAAGTTCGACAATAATTATTTTCGAACTTGCTATATATATCGTCGAACTTGGTTATGTTTAAACCAGTTCAACAAATGTACAAGTTCGACAATAATTATTATCGAACTTGCTATACATATCGTCGAACTTGACTCAAACTTGACCCAAACTTGATCCAACTTGACCCAAACCTAGGGATAATGAATGGACATTGACTTGGATACAATAGTATTTAATTTATATATATATTTTAATCTTTAATTCCCTGTTATAGGATTTTTCTACCATGTTATAATAATTTTCTACCATGTTATAACATAGTAAAAATTTATTATAATATGGTAGAAAATTTCTATAACATGGTAGAAAATTATTATAACATAGTAAAAAAAATCTTATAACAGGGAATTAAAGATTAAAATATATATATAAATTAAGTACTATTATATCCAAGTCAATGTCCATTCATTATCCATAGGTTTGGGTCAAGTTGGGTCAAATTTGGGTCAAGTTTGAGTCAAGTTCGACGAAATGAGTAGAAATTCGACGATATATATAGCAAGTTCGACAATAATTGTCGAACTTGTACATCTATTGTTGAACTGGTTCAAACATAACCAAGTTCGAAGATATATATAGCAAGTTCGACAATAAATTATTGTCGAATTTGCTATATATATCGTCGAACTAGGTTATGTTTGAACCAGTTCAACAATAGATGTACAAATTTGACAATAATTATTATCGAACTTGCTATTTATATCGTCGAACTTAGTTATGTTTGAACCAGTTCAATAATAGATATACAAGTTCGACAATAATTATTATCGAACTTGCTATATATATCGTCGAACTTGGTTATGTTTAAACCAGTTCAACAAATGTACAAGTTCGACAATAATTATTATCGAACTTGCTATACATATCGTCGAATTTGACTCAAACTTGACCCAAACTTGATCCAACTTGGACCAAACCTAGGGATAATGAATGGACATTGACTTGGATACAATAGTATTTAATATATATATATATATATATATATATTTTAATCTTTAATTCCCTGTTATAGGATTTTTCTACCATGTTATAATAATTTTCTACCATATTATAATAAATTATACTATGTTATAGAAATTTCTACCATATTATAGAAATTTTTTTACCATATTATAATAAATTTCTACTATGTTATGCTTGAACCAATTCTGACAATAATTTTTTTTTGGGCTCTATGAATATTGAGCATAACTCTTCCGTTTGCTTCTGTTTTCTTTTTTGAGATACGTGCTTTTTAAACTTTATGAATGGTGGATTAGTAATCGTGGGCTTTGTGCCCAGGACATTTTCCCTCAAATACGGGGACATCGCAGTCTCCCCCCAATCCATAAGAGGAAAAGCAGATCATCAAAGCGAAAAGCTTCGAACCTTGATGTCGCTTCTGATTCCCTTTTCGGTCGATCCATGAGTTCCGTTTGTTTCCCCGCCTGAATGATTGCCGATTTGCAGGGCTGATCCAAGACCTTGTTCACGGGGGATGGAGTTCGTGGGGAGGTCGGTGCGGAAGAAATTTCCGGGGTTTGGGGTATTCTCCGGCGTGGTGGTGTCGTACGATCCGTCCGTGGGCTACTTCAATTGGCGTACGAGGATGGGGACTCTGAGGAGTTGGACTACGGGGAGATCGCTTCGATGCTGATGGAAGCCGCCAGCAAGGAGGCCGCCCCACCGAAGGTGGAGGTTAAGAGGACGAGAGGTAGGCCGCCGAAGAAGCGTATGAGGACGAGCTGGATCTTGCTGGTGGCGAGGACACCGACCTTGGGAGCGGTAGGGTTGTAGCTGCGGGTTTAATTCGGGATGATGGAAGATTGATGGAACCGAACGGAGCTTTGGAGGTAAATGGCGGCAGTTTTAGCCCTTCAGATTGCAACGGTCGTGTCCTCGATGGTGCTTCCCTGGAAAATGGTTGTGCTTTGAGAGTTAGCGGAGAAGATCATGGGAATGATGGATGCTCAAAACAGGAAACCGCTTGGAATCATTTCCCTGGGGAATTTGCAGGAACCTCTCCGACAATGAATCTGGACGGTCTTCATGATCCCGACAATGGTTTACAATTTGGGAGATTATTAGAGCATGCCATGGAAGATGTCCATGGAAAAGGTAGCGAACGGAAACGTACAATAACAGAAACACTTGAGTCTGAAAATTCCAATCTGGATGGCACATATATGTCCAATGAAGGCTATGACCATTCATATTCTGTCAAAAACAATGAGGACGTTACTAAGAAGAGGCAAAAACTAAATGGAAAAATCTACTCTCAGCAAGATATGCCTTTGCGAAGGAGTGCACGTAGAGCAAGTGCTGCAACCTTATCACCTTCAGATCATTTTGATCGCCAGATGAGTGAATTACCACCTCCGAGTTGCATGTTGGATGAGCAAGATTATAACTTGGTTCCTGATGATTGCAAGCCAGAGCTGCCACCATCTTCTTGTGATTTGGATTTGCATGGGCTGCCCATTCTCAATTTCTTTTCTGTCTATACTTTCTTGAGGTCATTCAGCAGGGAATCATTCTTGAGTCCGTTCACTCTGGATATGTTTTTGGCAAGTTTAAGGTCTAACCCTTTGATTGATCACATTCATTTTTCAATCTTACAAACCTTGAAACAACATCTCGAATTCCTTTCTGAAGAGGGTTCACAACTAGCGGCCAGTTGCCTTAGGTAATTCTTATGCTTTCATTTGAACTTACTACCTTTTGAATGTTCCACTTGACTTTTTAATCTTCTTAACATTGTTTTGTGCTTTATATAGTGGCCTATCCCTGCTTTCTTTTCAGGGCACTTAATTGGGATCTATTGGATTTAGTTACCTGGCCTGTATATCTTGCTGGTTATTTACTAATTCAATGTTCGATAATGAAATCCCCGTTCAAGCCTACATATGCAACTGTCATGAACACAGAGTATTATGAACATCCAGCTTCTGTAAAGCTTGAGATACTTCGTTGCTTGTCTGATGATGTTATGGAAGTAGAACACATGAGATCAGAAATTAATGTAAGAGTGAATGAATTCAAAGTTAACATAGATGGTTATAACAATGATTTCAGAAATAGGAATGACCATAAAATAAGTGGCTTTGCGGAAGGGTCATCGGTTCAGGATATGACTGAAGATAATGATGATAGAAACAGTGATGACTGTTGCCTCTGTAGGATGGATGGTAGCTCGATATGCTGTGATGGTTGTCCTGCTGCATTTCATTCTAGATGTGTAGGAGTTGCTAAAGATCTTTTGCCAGAAGGTGACTGGTATTGTCCAGAGTGTTTGATAGGAAAATATGATGGATTGGCAAAGTTGTCAAAGTCTTCACGAGGGGCTGAAGCCTTGGGTATTGATCCGCATGGACGCATATATTTTCGCTCTTGTGGCTATCTTCTGGTGTATGTTTCGTCAGAACTTCCTTGCCCATATTTTGTTCTCCTAATGCATTTCTTTACTTTTTCATTTACTTCTTTTCAAGAAGGTGCATCTAATATGATTTGATTCAGTTATTCCAGACACTTTGGATGAATTTTATGCTGTGGACTCAGTTGTAATATATTATGTTTGATGCTATGCTAGAAGATCTACTCTCAGATTAGAAAACGGTTTAGCTTACTAGTTTTGTGTCATGAGGAATACTATTGACTACACAATCGGGAGGATCATAGATCTTTGTAGTTTGGTGTTAATGAAATAAAAATGAAGCTAACTTTCCGGTAGAATTGAGCTGTTAAATTTCCTTATGTCTTCTGGTAGATAATTACTTTACAACAGTATATACAAAATCCTTTTTATAAGACAAAAAAGAGGGCTCAGAACACCATTTTCCCATTGGAATGCTACAGTGCAAAAGAAAACAGCCGAAGTCGGGTACATTACTGCAAGTCAATTTAAGATACTGTTGGGTGGTTTGAAAGATATACTGCATGATTTCAAGTTCAAATTCCTCTGCAGTTTTTTTTTCTTCTGCTATACCTCTTTTACGTGCAAAGAGATTCTTCATTGAGTATTCCAAATTTACTTGATTCCAAATAAAGAATTCCCTATAAAGCGTTGGGGCCTTCTATTTTTTTTCCTCCAAGGATCTCTTTTTGTCTTTAAAAGCTGGCTAATGCAATTTTGTTTATCTTTGATGTAATACAACTCATTTCTTTTCTCAATTTATCTATGTATTGCAGAATAACAGCTCTATAGAAAATGTGTCATCAAGCTTGCAACTTTCTTAATAGAAACGAAACTTGATTTCTACTTCATACTTTTGAATAAATTACAAACAAACCACCCTTTGGTTTAGCCAATTTTTAACTTTCCACATGTTGTTTCAAAAAGGTAACTTTGCTCTCCTTTTATTTACTCTGTAAGCAAAGTACTCAGGCTCTGCCCCAAATGATGATTGTGGACATTAATGTTATGCCAAAGTAACCCTCGTCTTATATATATTACATATAACCCAAGAGCATTACTTTCATTTCAACTTTTAATACCCTTACCTGGTTTGACAAAAACTGTATGTGAGTAATAAAGGTGGGCAATTCGCATATGAGCAAACTTATGTAGATAAAGTAAAACTTTTTAAACCTCACGTCGGCAGTCTAAAAATTCTCTAAACTACACATAGATTATTTATAGTTTGCATCTACTTATCAAATGCGGTCTAATTGTTTCCTGCGCCTAGAGGTGGCCAACGGGCCGGGCCGGCCCGCGGCCCGCACGGCCCGGCACGACACGGGCCGGCCCGGGCACGGCCCGTTGACCAAGTCAACGGGCCGCGGGCCTCCCGCGGCCCGGCTCGGGTCGTGCTGGGCCGAAGGTCCGCGGCCCACGGGCCGGGCCGGGCCAGGCACGACACGGGCCCGTGCCGGGCACGGCCGGGCCAGGCACGGGCACGGCACGGCTGGAATGGGCGGCAACGTTCGAAAATTTGATTTGGGCATGCGTTTTTACCAAAATAGCCCTATAACGGTTTGAAAAAATTTAAAAGTTAGGGATATAATTGTCTTTATGTTATAAAATTACCATTTTAGCCCCTTTTAATAATTAAAAATAGGGGATAAATATGTAAATTTACACCCAATTCATCCCTATAAATTGACCCCCCAACCCTCTCATTTCTTCACACAAGTTTCCAATTAACTTTGGATTACTTTCTCATTCTCTCTTAATACTTTCCTAATCTCTTTTCTAAGTCTTGAGTTTCAATTAGCCATCAAGATTTCAAAGCTCCCTCAGTCCCTCGGTCTAGTCACGTGGAGAAGATCAAGTAAGTAGTAAATTAATTTACTTTTAGTCTTTTATAATATAATTGTACTTAAATTTAAATTATTCTAATATAATTTTTTTTCATAATTATGATTAAATTAAGGTTGTTGAAGGCTGAAAGTGAAACCTCAACTTCTTAGTTCTTACTTACTAAGCGATCTTCAAACACGTGATAAGGTAATTTTTTAATGTATAATTTATTATTAGTAAGTATTTAATCTTATTTTTTAAATTTTTTTGGCTAACTTTTAATATTATATGTAGAATTAATGGCAGGATTGAACAATACATGGGATCTTTTGCCATGGGAGATTGAGGCATTCGAGCAAGAGCTAATGGGGACAAGTACTAACCCCGTTATGCCACCCGATCAAGATCAAGATGCCAACCCTCCGCCTTACGACCCAAATCAACAACAGCAAGATCATGTTGAATTTGAGCCTACTAACACTATGCAGGGAGAGGAGGGATGCAGTGCAAACCCTCACGAGTCTACTGTGTCAGGCTCAAGAAAACGCACGAGCGACGTTTGGAAGAGCTTCGATGTGGTGATGATTAACGGCGAAGAAAGAGCCAGCTGCAAAAAGTGCAAAAAAGTCTTGACTTGCAAATCATCGGGTGGAACTGGTCATTTGACTCGCCACATCAGAAGCCATCAAACTCAAATCGATCGTGCACAGGCTACTCTAAATCTTTCCTCTAGTTCTTTTGAAATTTTTAATTATTCTACTGAAGTTCTTAGAAAAGAATTAGCTAAATTTATTGTTTGGGATGAACAACCATTTTCTTTAGCAGAAAATTATAAATTTGAAAAATTTATACATAAATCACTACAACCTAAATATAAAAAAGTAAGTAGACAAACCATGCGTAGGGATGCTATAAAAATTTTTTCTGAATATAAAACTAATCTTTTACAAGTTTTAATTACATTAACTTCTTGTATTTCTTTAACATCTGATATTTGGACCAGTAATCATTCTGATCAGTCATACATGTGTATTACGGCACATTGGATAGATAGTGAATTTTTTTTACAAAAAAGAATTATTGCATTTAAAATTTTTGAATATCCTCATACTGCAAATGCTATAGTTAGACAATTTCATAGCATTTTACATTCATATAATATAATTAATAAAATTTTTTCAATTAGTTTTGATAATGCAAGTAATAATGATAGTGCAATTGATAAATTAAAAAGATTGTTAAATCCAATATTTAATGGTGCTTTTTTTCATATACGATGTGCATGCCATATTCTAAACTTATGTGTTCAAGATGGAATAAGAGAAGTAGATGAACATGTAACTAAATTAAGAAATGCTGTTAGATTTGTTACTTCTTCTACTTCTAGAAATCAAGATTTTAGACAAACATGTAAATCTTATGGTTTGTCATATAAAAAATTTAAACTTGATATTAAAACACGATGGAATTCTACTTATGATATGCTAACAACATGTTTTCCATTTAAGGATCCTCTTACATTATTTTATAATGAAAGAATGCCTGATGGAAACATTGAAGAAAATGATTGGGATAAAGCAAAATTATTACATAATATTTTAGAAATTTTTTATAATGCTAGCACTCATTTATCTGGTGTTTATTATCCTACATCATGTTTAATTTTAGAACATTTAGTTTTAATTAGTGAAATGTTTTCTCAATATAGACATGATGAAAATGTTTTTCAAGTAATTTTTAAAATGGAAACAAAATTTAAAAAATATTGGAAAAATATATCTCCTTTATATTGTTTAGCTTCAATTATGGATCCTAGATTAAAATTAGAAGGTGTTCATATTTTATTAGATGAATATTATAGAAATATGGAACTTGAAGGAGTAGATGAGAAAAAAAATGAAGTTTCTACCTTATTAGATGAAATGTATAATGTTTATAATTTAAAATTTGGACATACAATGAATCCAACATCCTCTCAAACCAATGTATCTACTAGTAGTAAAAATATTACAGGAAGAATACGCTCAATTTTAAAATGAAAAGGAACATCAACAAGTAGATCTAGTAATTTTAATGAATTAACATTTTTTTTAGAAAATAATCATACATCTTTACTCACAGAAGAACAAATAGATAATTTTGATATTTTATCATGGTGGAGATCATAAGGAAAATCATATCCTGTGATTTCTGTCATGGCACGTGATCTACTAACTCCTCCGGTGTCTACTGTAGCATCGGAGTCTTGTTTTAGTGCCGGCGGCAGGGTGCTGGACGAGAAGCGAAGCCGAATGAACGAAGAAAGCATGGAAATGTGTATTTGTCTTAAAGATTGGCTAGATGCTGAAGATCGTCTTCAAGATAAAGGTGGTCATTCAACTTCATCGGATGATGATGAACAAAGTCTTGGAAGTGCAAGCGGAAGCACCAATGGATAAACGTTGTAATAAATAATTATAAAAAAAGTTGTAAAAAAGTTGTAGAAAGAGTTGTAGAAAGAGTTGTAAAAAGAGTTGTAAAAAGAATTGTAAAAAGAGTTGTAAAAAGAGTTGTAAAAAGAGAACTACGTAGACCTGATTCCTCCTTTGAGTGGGGTACGTAGGCAGCCTGTAATGGGTCTGGTCTAAAATATATAAAAGTTTAACATTTTTTCAAAAATTTGTGTAATATACATTCTCAATTTTTTTTTATTTTTTCACATTTTATATATTTTAATTAAGTAATTTACTTATTAAAATATTTTTTTTTAAATTCGGCCCACGGGCCAAAACCGAGCCGGGCCCAACACGGCCCGCGTGCCTAATTGGGCCGTATTTGACCCACGTGCCGCCGTTAGCCCGCGGGTCGTGCCAGGCCCGCGTGCCGGATCTGGCCCGCGGGCCGGATTCGTGCCCACGGCCCGGCGGAGCCGTGCCGGCGACGGCACGCCTAATCGTGCCGCGTGCCGTGCCGGGCCGAAGGAAATTTCAGCCGTGCCGTGCCCGGCACGGCACGATTACAATCGGGCCGTGCCTGGCACGGCCCGATTTCTGGCGGGCCGAGGCGGGCCCGGGCACGGCCCATGGCCACCTCTACCTGTAATGGGTCCGGTCTAAAATATATAAAAGTTTAACATTTTATCAAAAATTTGTGTAATATACATTCTCAATTTTTTTTTATTTTTTCACATTTTATATATTTTAATTAAGTAATTTACTTATTAAATTTTTTTTTTTAAATTCGGCCCACGGGCCAAAACCGGGCCGGGCCCAACACGGCCCGCGTGCCTAATTGGGCCGTATTTGACCCACGTGCCGCCGTTAGCCCGCGGGCCGGATTCGTGCCCACGGCCCGGCGGAGCCGTGCCGGCGACGGCACGCCTAATCGTGCCGCGTGCCGTGCCGGGCAGAAGGAAATTTCAGCCGTGCCGTGCCCGGCACGGCACGATTACAATCGGGCCGTGCCTGGCACGGCCCGATTTCTGGCGGGCCGAGGCGGGCCCGGGCCCGGGCCGGCCCGGGCACGGCCCATGGCCACCTCTACCTGCGCCTAATGGATAAAATTATACAGCTTTTGTTCTATTATCCAAGGCTATCCTAGTTAACATCCCCATTGCAATAAGTAACTATCTAGCATTATTGCTCCTCCGAACTTTTGTACGAATTCTTCTAAGTAAATTAGACAATTCACGATCCCAAGTAAAAACAACAGTTGGACACAAAAGATTTTACGTCATCGATCCTAGAGATATATACCACTAGACAATTCACGGTCTAATTGTCTACTTATTTGATGTTGAAAGTGTCTATCAAATTTTAAAAGATATTAGATTCAGTAAGGAACTTGCAAAGAAGGGGGTGCTAGTTGAAAGTGATTGGGATTATACTCGTGACTTGTTATTTTTCCTAAAAAATTTTTATGAAGGTACTTTAAGATTATCTGGTTCACTTTACAACACTAGTAATATGTATGGATTGATTATTCCTACATATTGCAACTCTGATAATACCAGCTTACAATTAATGTTTATAAACATGAAAGTTAAATTTGACAAATATTAGGCCAATATTGACAAGATCAATGAGATGATATTTATTACTGTAATTTTTGATCCAAGATGTAAATGAGATTATGTATATTAGATTATTAATGACTCATATTCAAAGGTAGATGCTACTTTACTACTAAATAAAGTGAAAGCAACTCTAACCTATATGTATGAGTTTTATGTCTCAAGCTATCAACTTACAAACTTTGAAAATAGCACTGTCGAAAAAAGGAGTGAAATGGAGATTGATTATGTAATATTTTGTAGTAATTTACAAGAAGAATGTGAAGATGACAATTGTATATTCTTTGATGTTTTAAGCTGGAGGAAAGTAAATGTACCAAGGTATGTTATATTGTCCTGTATGGTTAAAGATGTGTTAGTTATTCCAATTTCCAGAGTTACTTATGAGTCAGCTTTCAGTGCTAGTAGTCATGTATTTGATTGATTTCATTGCTCTCTCTCTCTCCAAAAATAATGGAAGCTCTTACTTGGGGACAAGATTGGCTTCGTACTTCACATGGCCTTATTTGTATTGAAGAGTCTCTAGATGATATTGAAAAGATATAATCAAGTAAATTTTTCTTTATTTTAAATTCGGTACTTTTTATGAACTTTTATTTATAAACTATTTTTTGTATAAAAGTGACACTTATTTATTTGGTTTTTATTGCATAGTTATCAAGTGTTCTCTAAGAGCATATCGTTGATATGACCGATGACTAAAGACTTAATGGATTAAGATTGAAGACATGAAGATGAAGTTGAAACTTTTTTGGTTATCTATGATGATTGAAGATTGACATGATGTTTGAGTAATGATCGTATTTGGTTTTGTGTTAAATAATGATTATTGTAAGTTCTAACTTCATTGATTACTATATTTAGTGTTGATTGTTATAAGTTGTAACTTAACTTGATTGCACTATTTAGTATTTTGGTACTCCTAATGAGTATATTTTGAGTTTGGTTCTTAAATTCTATGTTTTATGTTTATTGTTGTAAGTCATAACTTGAAAGAAGAAAAAAGATTCATTGTATTTTTTTCTTCTCCTCATGTGGATTCTCCCTTCTTATTTCCCTTCTATCATTATTTCTTTTCTTTTGTGATTTCTATCCCTCCACTTAAACCTGGCAAAAACTGACTCAACCTGACCTGTAACTTTGACCTGACACAAAGTTAAACGAGTTCGGGTCAGCCATAATCATGTTCAGGTCATAAACAAATTACCTCATTTATGACCTGAAAATAATCTGATCGTGTCGGATTATAAACGGGTTGACCTGCTTAACCCGATTAAATTATAAATTATATATATTTTCTTTAATTTTTAAAGCCTACCCACTCTAACTATAAGAATTGTCTATCTTTGTTTAAATGAAAAAAAAATTCAAAAGATTATAAAATTTTTAACTGTTTTTTATAACATCACTTGTCTTTTCTAGAGTTAAATATCCAATTGCAAATTTATTTTTTCCATCTATTTATACTTATGTGTAACAGAACATATAGATGATACAAATGATTATTTAAAAAAAATGATTCTCCCAATGTTTGAAAAATTTGATATATATTGACATCAAATTAATATAATATTAGCTATAGCTGTCATATTACATCCTCGATATAAAATCCAATTTGTTAATTGGGCTTATAAGAAACTTTATAGATACAATTCAATTAAATTTGGTGAAATTCGAGATTCAAACTTATGAATATTATGAGGACAATTCAACCACTTCAATCATGTCCGCCATATCGCACCTGCATCCAATGCTGTGGAAGAAAAATCATCAAATAAAAATAATAATTTACTACATGAAATAGATAAATATTATTTCATACACACCTGCCCGCATATTACAAGGAAACACCCCACCGCCGCCACAACCTACAAGACATTCATCCACGCCGCCCCTTCCCACCTGATTTTACAGGCAACCCCCGTCCTTTTTGTCGCTTTAGCCTCTCCCTTCCCTTTCTGCCCCGCATCAGCCATTCACACTGGCCGAAATCGAGCCCTCCGTTGCCAATCACTACAAGGAACCTATACCAATAACCTGCTGAAAGTCGAGGCATGCTAACAAAGCCATAACTTTTAAAGTAAATATCAAACATCGAACTTGTTGCCAACGTATCTTGAATGTTTGAATAGTGTAAGATTCAGGAACAACTCATTTGAGAATGGAAACCAAATCATTCAAATGTTGATGAGTCACTAAAAATACATAGATCGCCAAAATGTTCAGTCAAGCGCAAACCGTAAGATGCTAGAGACCTCAGAAACTTGAAAGCTCAAAATCCGAGTGCACCTTCTATCTAAAACAATGAGATTGATGAGTCGCGTTACTTCTTCTTATCGCTAACCCCAGCAGACCTGCAAGTCATAGAGAACCATGAATTAACTACAGGTGATATGAAACTCACAACAGGAGGTTATGTATCTATGACGCTTCCAGGATCAAATGGCATGCAATTAAGCAACTAATCAAGGCAACCACATAAACAAACAAATTACATCAAGAGGATTATCTATCCAGTATTGTAATGGACCATAAAAAATAGCAAACAACCAAATTAACATCAAACACTTGATTGTTCACTGGAGCAAAAAATATAGAAATACCTGGACTAGTTGAATGATTGAGACAAAGCAACATCTAAAATTCGACGCAGATAAGCAATTCAGTATACCCAGTATAATAAGAGCACAAATTCGAGACAGCGATCCCTTTAAGTTCTCAGCGAATATACCTCTCAACAAAATACTAAAGACAAGGAAAAAACACTGACCTCATCTTCCTGAGAACATTGGCCATCTCCTCCCGCTTCTTCTTGGCCCTCTTGTGAGTACCCAACTTTCGCTTTGCAACTTTTAGTGCCCGCTTGTCCTTTCCAACTTTAAGAAGCTCTGTGATCCTTTTCTCATAAGGTGCAAATCCAGCAACCTCCCTGATTAAATTTCGAACAAAATGCACTCTTTTACTTGTCTTCTGCAAAGAATCAAAATTTTACGGCATATGATGAGTCACAGCATCCTACCACAAATTGCCTCTGGATCCCCATCAAAGAATGAAATTTCAAACATACATGCATTGAAAACACAATAATTTAGGAATTTCTATGTCTTTGAGTTTCTTTAAATAGAGATAAAATGATAATGGAATCCGAGATAATAAAATTTAGCCCTTAAACTTCATAAAGCTCAATTAGCATTTGAAGCCTTGAATTCATTTCAATTTGTTCTTTACCCTAATCAATTGAATGCCTCCATAAACATGGGGATTGACCAAACAACTTTTGGTGGATGCACAGTAATCAATTTTGAACTTCAAATGCAGTGTTATAGTCCATAAAATTACAAAAAAAAATGGATCGATTAGGAGCCCTCCTCTAGCAAGGCCAAATTGCAAACAAAACCACAGTCCTTTCAGATTTGAGGAGAGATCCATTCAGCTTATCATTTTTTGAAACGCTTTTTTAAAAGCTGTTTCAACATTTGGTTAATCCTATCATTTCTCCTTTTTTTTTTCTTGACTTACAGATAAGGATTCTAGACTTATTAAATAAATTTATTATTTTTTGCAATACATTTATTAAACTTTTTATATCAATTTAAGTCTGAAATTCCAGATGACATAGACCACCAAATATCAAAAAAAATTGTAACCATCAATATTTTCACAAGTCACTTAGACTACAGATGTACTTGCAAAACTTCGAAAGTTCGAGGGATCTCAGTGCAAGTAGACCTTACTTGAAAGGCCTTCCAACAAATAATTCTAAAAAGAAAAGACATATGTTATAATTTTTTTTTAAAAAAAAAGTGACTAATTTTCACTCAGCGGAACCAGTTTTAACTATAAACACTCACATAAGATTTCCACACCTAAACAATTTATATCACAATTTCTGTTGCAAAATTAAGCGAAATGTATATCAACTCATGTACGTACTCCTTTCCTGCTGGATGGGCGAGGAGGCAACTCCCTCTTAGTGACGATGTGACCTTTGTTCAACCCAACAAAGAGACCGGTATTTGGCTGTGAAGGAGCCATCACTTCCCTCTGCTAAGAAGAACAATGTCGTAGAAAAGTGAAATATATGAAATTTTCGACAACAAAAAGCAAAATAATAGATTAGCAATTAATTGGTCATCAACTAATAATCGATTCCGAGCTCATCTCATGGAAAACCCAAACAATTTTCCTAAATAAATAAATCGAATTAAGGATCGTTACCAAAAAACAAATGGTGGGAGAAAAAAAAAATCAAATCGCTTCAGGATCCTCAAACACCGAAAAGGAATCCAGAAGAGAAGAAATCTTACCTATGAACCGAAGAAGCCGTAGCGGCGGCCGAAGAACCCTAACTGTAGAAGGGTGCGCCTTTTAAACGCGGGACTTTGCAACTATCAAGAGGACCAAAATAGTGCCGAAAGTTTCATTATTTACTGAAACACCACTTTGACTCAGTTCATTTTTTTTATTTACTGTCACTTCCCAATTTTAAACTCCAGAGAAACTTCTAGAGTGATATTACTATTATATTGTTGTTATTAGTATTTTATATTTTAAAAATTCTAATTAAAATGATAACAACTATTTAAATAAAATAATCTAAATATATAATAATAAAAGTCCTTCATACATATTTTTATAATTAAATAAAATACATAATTACAATTATCTCTAACATTCTTTCAGAATTAAGTAATCAATATCGATATCTTAGAACAAAAGGCGGGTGAAAGGTGCTCCTTGCTTGATAATAAACTTAGAGGCTTTCTTTGCACTCGTATTGAAAATCACCTCAACTGATAATGATACATTTTTTCATCAACGCTAAGCAATGGCCATTTTCAACGCCTGTGGCTCCACGAGCAATAATACCATCACGGCAAAATCCTTCCTCTGGCTTTGACTTTTGCTTCCTAACATGGGCATCACAAATCACAGTCCTGCTCTGCTCATTGCCCGGAGGAGGAAGAATGATGCCATTGTTTGAGAAGAGAGAGTTTGGATCTGCTGCAGATTGGTTTTGAGAGAACCTGTGGAGTTCATACGTGATGGAAACATCATAGTTCCTCCCCTCCTGCACGTTACTAGCCCTCCTCTCCTCCTTTAGAAAGTGGCCAAGAGAGGGGCCAGCGTTGACCACTTTGCCACTGAGCTGAGCTTTTGAGCAGAGGGAGAGCCAAGCTTTAGCCTTGTGATTCTTCTTCCTCGGCACTTTGGAATTCTCCGGCTGCCTGCTCCTCCAAGTCGGCCGGTTGGATAGGTCGAGAATGCCGATAAGGCTACCAAGAGTAATGATGCTACTATCTTGCAGGAAAGATCCAGTCGACTGAGATAGAAACAACGTTAAAACGTAAGATCGCAAATGTATAGTTTTTGAGAAAGATCAAAAATATTTTGGCACTGTTAACTAATTAAAAAAGCGTTCCTCTCCAAATCAATGAGGAGGCGTGCCTGATGGCTGAAAAGTTTTCACTAAAGAAACCAGGTGACAGAGTAGAACACTTTATTTATCACTAAAAAGCAATAACTCATCAATTATTCAATGCCAGAGTAAAAAAACTTTTCCCTGTAGCGATGCAGTCGATCACAAGCATTCATTTCATTTTTGCTACAAAAGAAAAGGATAATGAAAGAGAAGAATGAATGATCAGTTTTGACCTCTGAATCTTGGTCCGAAGAGCAAGAGAAAGAGGAAGAAGAGGAAGGAGAGGCAGTGATGAGAGTAGTGGTGAAGGAAACAGAGCCAGAATAGTCAACGTTTCTGACCAAACCGATCCTCGCATTCAGTGGCTGCAATCCGAGAGGCCAACCTCCTTCCTGCCATTGATTGATCAGCAAAGACAACGTTCAAAGAGTATCATCAAATCGAGCAGGAAAGAAAGCAAAGGAAGATTGAATGCCTGCACTGGTCGAGCCACCTGGTTGAAGGCTTCATCAAGACTGAAGCCGCGATGCATTCTGAAACAACAGATTGGGATGCCAGAAGGAGGGCATAAATAGAACAAGAATATGCCGGTCTGCTACTATTTCTCTACAGTGAGAGATAGAAAAGGCAGCAAAAGTAAGCAGCGGTAGGGCCATGAATGTGCTGCTGTAGATCATCATCATCATCCATTGCTGTACTTAAATAAAAGATGGATGTCTGATGATGGCTCTGCAGAGTGCAGACATTAGCTTTCAGGAGTAGCTGAAAGGGAAATGAATATGTTGACTTTGACCGCATTGCTATTTTGAGACGGATTGAAGTCACGGAGGCTTCTAAGGCTGACACACTCAAATGTGGGACAAATTACCTGTCAAGGTGGATGACTTCCAGCCATGTTAAATCATCATAGTTGACAGAAGATTTCTTTTTCATGCTTGACTCACCCAGCAACTCTAGAAAACATTTTTACTATGACGATTTCCCTAAACAGATTGTTAAGAGACTGCTCCCTCTAACCATTGGCTGAGGTGTCCTTAAAATTTGATCTGGCATAGTGCCGATAAAACTTATAAGCGCCGGGGCGTTGAAAACACACAAAACGGGGAGATCTCTCCCCTTTAAAATACATAGGAATGTGTGCACTATATCTAGGGATTCATGCTATATAAATTTTATTAGTTTTTAAAATCAGCACCCCGAGCGTTTATAAATTTTATCCGCATAGTGCATAAGATGATATCATACATCGCCTACCTGTTTTGATCCAATTATTCAACTATTTAAGTTGTATTTCATAAAATTTTTAGGAAGATAAATTCCCTATAAAATTCTACTCGTCAACTCACTCATTCCTAGGAATGGCAGCGGACAGGATACCTACCACTTTTACCCTAATTATACTCGAATCCGATTAATTACTTCACTAATTGTACTTAATTAACTACTCAAAAAAAATTTAAAACCCTTATCCAAACTTAATCCTACTTAAATTTTTATGACCCAATAAAAACCCGAACTCAACAAATATTGTACCCACTCCTTTCCTAACCCTACTTCGCTCATGCCCTAACTCGCCTCAGCACCCACCCCCTCATCGCCTACTCCCTACTCCTCTAACATTGCCCTCTTTCCCCATGAGTCCTCTCACCGCCTCACTTCTCTGATGCCACCCCTCCTCCCCAACAATGACAACGACAATGAGTTGATGGGACAAGTAGATGGTGGTGATGATGACGAGTCGTTGGTGGCGACGATAATGACAAGTCTGCAACAAGCTTGTGATGGCCATAGCGAGCAAGCGATGGCTAGTGACAAAAGATTTAGAGATTTGTTACGGTAGTAATGATTTGGGAGTATATATATCCAGGTTCAAGTAATGGATATCCAATGTATAGTGCTGGAACTTGACTCGGATAGTATGTATGATATTCATACCCGAACCAAAGCTATTTAATAGGTACCATTTACTTAATAAACAGGTGAGTAGGTCGAGTACCCACAAACTCCCTATCCAATTGTTATCCCTGCTCCTTTCTAAAATACAATGATTAAGTGTCAACCAATCAAAATAATAATAATTAAAAAAAATAATTCAAAATATCTAGTATTCACAATTATTAAATTATCTACAAACAATTTTCATAAGAACCACTACCATTATGAATATCAACATACATATTAATATTCAGCAATAACAAAAATGCAATTCAAATTATATTTAGACCATTGATATGATCCAAATTATATAATGACCACAATCCATACATGTTTTGAATAATACATAAATACCATTAACATTACAACATTGAACAAGTGTTATCGTGAGTCAAAATAATTCAACTTCATCATTGTTCATTTGAAATTCATAATATCACAATTGAATATGAAATTTGCTAATATATCTCAAGTCATTTTTGAAAAAAAAGTTGTAAAAGAATATTGATCAATAAATTAGCACATCTAATTCTGATTTGCAAACTCCTCACTTTTAAACAAAACAAACTACTCGAGGATATCAAAAAAATAGTTCATTCATAGAAAAATAACTTAATGACACTTATAAGAATATTGCATATAAAGTCATTGTCTCTATTTGATTATTCGTGTACCAAAGTAGTTGGAGTAAAAGCTTTCGCTCTAAACATAAATAAACTACTTAAATTATTCTCAAAATATTCACCATAAAGCTTAAACAAATTATCTCCAACCTCATCAAACTCAATGGAGTTGTATCTATAAAACTTCTTATAAGTCCAATCAATAAATTGAATTTTATTTTTGAGGATCTAATATCATGACTATATCTAAGTAAACTAATTTGCGACCAATACTTATCACATTTTTCAAATGTTTGTAGAGCCATATTTTTTGAATAATCATCTTCTCCGCCTATATGTTCTTTTGATGTTATGCATAGTTTAAAAATAAATAAAAATAAGTTTGTAGTTTGATACTTTGCCTTAGAAAAGCATAAGTGATATCATAAAAAGTAGACAAAAACTTTATGATCTTTTCAATCTTTTCCTAATTAAATATTGTTGGGCAATCTTTGTAGTTCAAATTACATAACTTCAAATAACATAATGCACCTCTATAATATTTACCACTTTCAATCATAAAATATGTAGAATTTCATCTAGTAGATGCATTTTGTCTTAATCTTTTTTTTTTTCATCCATATTTAGAATTTAACCTAGTAATTGCTTATATAAAACCATTCATTGTCCATAAATCAAATATATAACAAATTCTATTATGTACTTCCTAAAATTAGCATTCCAATAGCATGTTCTTTCTTATGTATCTTATATAAATTCATTTTGATAGTGTTTATAGTAGTGCAATTCTCATATAAATATGCAAATAATGCTCTAATCCCAAGCTACCAACTCACAAAAAAGCATAGGATCAAACATTGATTTTCTCATGGCTAAACAAATGACCAAAAATCACTTGACCAATATCTCATAATTTTTTTCTATTAGACAAGTTTCGATATATCTCTTTAGATGGTCAACCCCATATTTACTATCAAATAAGAAAAAAAAAACATTTTTTAAACTTACAATGTGATTTGTCATCGATTGTTTTATTTAAAAGTTCATAATGTCTGTCACATAATTGAGATATTTTCTCTAATACTTTTCCTTTGCATTAGCATCCTTTTTTAACTTCTTAAAAAATGATATTCTATAACTCATTAATTTGGACACTATTCATCTTTACCCTATGAAAAATATAAATAAATTTAAAGTTATGGAGTATAAAATATTTTTAATTTCACTAATAGCAAATAAAATATTGAATAAGAAAATCAATTATTTAGAAATGCTTCATGTAAAATAATTTATTTTATCACAAGTAACTAATGTACGAAGAAAAATATATAAGATTAGTTCAAGACATGAGATGTGTTCTCAATATATGAAATTAATATAGGTTCTCTATTATTCAAACATAACACCTCCTGAAATTCACAATAAGATAAAATTTATTATCACCAACTAAGATTTTCTATCAATTAATTTAACTAGCACCTTCAAGAATTGTCTATTTTGTAACATTATTAATTTATAATTGTAACTGATCTAGTTATAATTGATTACACACAATCCAAACTCGCACTTCATAGTAAAGTTTAGGAGAATAAATACAGCAGTTATTCAATTTTCATTTTTTTTTTTTTTTGGTTTACACGAGGTGAGTTCAAGAAGGCAAAAGTAGCCTATGCACGTTGAATAAAAAGTTTAAGTGTTTCATCGACCAAATTGTGCACTAGCATACTGGTCAATCATTGATTGAGTCAACGAGGGTTTAATAGAATCTCTTGCGGTCAGGAAATGCCGGTTGCATACACACTCAGCTGATAAGCGTTCTCTCAGAGCCACCATCCCTGCCTCATTACAAAGCCATTCTAGGTCAGCCCCAGTAAAAAAGTCGGTGCATTTTGCTATCTCTCGGAGATCAACATCTTCCCCCAGGCTCATTTTTCTTGTCTGGACACGTAATATATCATACCGGTCTTCAGCATCAGGTGGTGGTACATACAACACCTAAAGCAGAACAGGAAGACATGTTAGTCCAGTACATATCTTAGCTACTGTGCATCTAATTAAGGAATGCTTCAAATTTACACAATATCTGAAGCATTCGATTTTGGAAGAAATGAAATAAGCTAATTGCTTAAAGTGGAAGAAGTTGCCCCAACTTACAGAATACAAGCCACACGTATCAGAGTAAACATTAGCACATCAAAAAGATTATCAGTGGTCATTTAGGTGATCAGTAAGAACAATCCTTTCACCCTTTCGTGTTCCATCCACGTTTTAAAATTTTCCAACGTACTATTCATTTTTACTTACATTTTTTTTCTACAAACAAAACTATACTTGAGCGCCAAAGTTCATCCTCTATTCCAAGAACATGCGACACTATATTGACATAATATAAAATGCATATTATATACACATACCAAATCAAACCTCCCTGGACGTAGAAGAGCTGCATCTATTGCATGGGGACGATTTGTAGCAGCCAATACAATTATTCCCTGGAAGTGGGAAAACATAATCAGACAAAACGAGATGTAGAGGGAAATCTCCTTCGTTGAAGACACATCAAGGAATCGAGAATTACCGTGGCTAGTTCTAAACCATCCATTTCGGTCAATAAGGTAGATAGAAGCCTTTCTCCAACAGCGGAATTGCCTTCGGTACTGCAAAATCATCTGGTTTATTCAGAGATGAAAGATTGGAAAATGAGTTAAACCTACAAAGTATGTGATACGAATCTGTCCCTCAAGCCACAGACGGCGAGTTACAAAACTTCAAAATAAGATAAAACCTAGCTATCTCCCCCTCATCCTACTCCCTTAATCTAATCTCCCCTTACTTCATTGGATTGAGCTTGGGCTCCTTGCTTTGGGGCCCTCCTGGTGTAGACCTTCCATGTGGGTTTCTCCCCTTGGGCCATAACAGATGCCCCCTCCTCAAGAGAAGTCTTGTCCTCAAGACTTTGAACAAATGCTGGAAATTGCCCACGAATCATCTCCTCTTCCTCTCAAGTTGCATCCTCCGGCGATTTGTCAACTCACTGAATCAACCATTGGTTGGTCAGCCGTCCATAGCTCCCCACCTGCCGCCGCGCCAAAAGAGCGGCCGGATTAGTCATCGGCGACATTTCCCCCACCAAATCGGCGGAGAAGTCCGAAGTTACATCCTGAGCGCCCACCGCACGTTTAAGCTGAGATGCGTGAAACACGGGGTGAACTCTCGAGCCCACTGGCAGCTCCAATCGATAGGCCACTTCTCCAACCCATTGCAATATCTTGAAGGGGCCGAAATAACGCACAGCTAACTTGGCATTCACCCGCCTGGTGATCGTCTGTTGGCAATGCGGTAGCAACTTAACCAAGACCATATCTCCAACCTCAAAAGCAACATCCTTGCGCTTGGAGTTTGCATATTTACTCATCCGTTGTTGGGCTCTGGTCAAGTTGTATTTCAATTGCCTTAGGATCTCATCCCTGTTTAACAAGTCACAGGCGACTGCATCAACTAAGGATTCTCCCGGCACAAATCTTACCAAGGTCGGGGGAGGGCGTCCATATACGATTTCAAATGGTGTCTGCTTTGCTGCGGTATGATAACTGGTGTTGTACCAATATTCTGCCCATGGTAACCATCGTGCCCAGGATTGGGGCTGCTCGGATGCAAAACATCGTAGATATGTTCCCAAGCATCGGTTAAGCACTTCCGTTTGCCCATCAGTCTCCAGGTGGTATGATGAGCTCATCTCCAAAGTCGTTCCTTGCACCCGAAATAGCTCTCTCCAAAAATGGCTTATAAATAAGGGATCTCTATCGCTGACTATGGAGGTAGCCCATGTAGGCGGACCACCTTACGCATAAAAACCTCGGCAATGGACCTGGCTGAGTAGGGGTGGCGAGTAAGTATGAAATGCGCGATTGGCTGGGATGACCAACCTCCCTTGGTGTCACGCCCCGGTCGGATCGGTCTAGAATTAGCGCTTATCCGCTTCCTAGAGCCGTCCGGCGGAATACCAGAACGCAACTCTCTCTAGGGTTTCCGACCCGAAATTAGAAACCCTAATCTCCCCGGATAATTTTTATCTCCAAAATACAATTCGCACGGAGAAACCCTAACCCTAATTTAAAATACCTCAAATCACCTCTCTGAATTTTGACCGAAGTCAAGATTATGCCTTTGCTTGCGTCAGCAATCCGTCGCTGACGTCACCTTGCTAAATTTCGTCCGCCGCGGATTTGATTTCGGTCGCTGACGTCGTGCTCGCGTCAGCCGCCGATTTCGATTTCAATTTCGAAATCAAAACTCTTTTCACCGTTGACCGCTGCTGTGTTGACTCGCCTCGAAGCGCGGGTCATCGTCTTCCTCGCGACGCACGAACACAGGAACGCCGCCGCGTTCCCTTGCGTCGCTCGTCGGAGCGGAGAGCTGTCTGCTCTCCTCAGCTCCTCGCTGTAGTCCGGCAGCTGCCCGCCGCCCGAAGCTGTCGCCGGAGACACCAAAACAGGGCAAGAGATAGGAAGAGGGAAAGCTCCGTTTTATTCCTCGAAAACGTTACAAAACTCCTCTTTACGCCGACGACCACCGTCGCCGGTGCCCCCATCCCTCCCTCGCCGGTCATCTCCGGTTACAAGCCATTATTCCTCGCTCTGTTTTTCTCTCTCTCTCGTCGGCACCTCCGCGCCGACCTTCGCCCCTTGGCGGCATCAGAACTCTCGCTCTGGAAGGGACGACGGCGCCCTCGCCGTCGCCGGTAGTGCACCCGCCTGGTGCCCTCTGGTGGTGTCGCTCCTCGCGCACACCCTGCTTCGTCCGCCTCTCGGACGTTTATAGGAAGAGCCGCCCCGTTTTTCTCGTTCGCGTGGACCACGCCCTTGCGTCGACGACCACTGATGCTGCCGAGTCCGCCGTCCGCGCCTGTCGCCGAAGGACCTGCTCATCGCTTTGTTCGCGCTCGCCTGCGCGATGCACTTTGCCAAAGTCTGCTTCTTCCGTCCGAACTCTTCGTTGCGACTGCGTCTTCCGCGCGCGTCCGATCTGTGCGCTGGAGACGAGCTCGCGTCTCCGTTGCTCTCCATTCCCACCGGAATCGGTCGCCGCCTTCAACGCCTCCGCTCGACGCCGCCCGCGCCGCTCGCGTCCGCTTCCATCGCACGCGATGGCGAGCTCGCATGGCTCGCGTGGCTCGCGTCCGAGCTTCGCGTGGAAAGGAGACGACGCCGCGTCCGCCTTCTGTCGTTTGCTTCCCCTAAATCGGGTGTTGACCCGATTTTGACCCAGAATTGGGTCACTGTGTGGGCTTGGGCTTGGGTTGGGCCGAACCGGCCTGACCCAGGCCTGACACTTGGTATAGTAGGCAATCTTTCTCCCACTTAAAATACGGGTGTGATTGGGGGTCAACAGCGATTTCTTGGATGATCTGGAGCAAATCTGGGTCGATCGCACCTCCTGTTGTAGTTCATACACACCCGGCCACCCTGCACCAGAGAAAGCTCCAACTGTCGGCTCTCGCAGCATCCGCGAGAGTGCATCAGCTGCCTGATTCGTGTTTCCTGCCTTGTAATTTACCTCGAAGTCATACCCTAGCAGCTTGGCTAACCAATTTTGCTGATCAGGGGTGGTGATCCTCTGCTTCAGGAGGTGTCGCGGCGCCTTCTGGTCCGTGAGGACCTGAAAATGCCGACCTAAAAGATACGGCCTCCAATGCTGCACTGCGAGAACCAGTGCCATGAGTTCCTTTTCATTGGTGGACTTTGCTAGATTCTTGTCAGAAAGGGACTTACTGAAATAAGCCACCGACCGCCCTTCTTGCATCAACACGGCCCCAATTCCTTTCCCCGAACCGTCACACTCTACCGTGAATGGTTTGTGAAAATCAGGAAGCACTAAGACCGGAGCCGTGGTCATGATTACTTTTAACTGATCAAAGGCTAGTTGAGCCTCCTGCCCCCAGTGAAATCTCTCCTTCTTCAGCAGATCGGTCAAAGCCCTTGCGACCTTGCCATAGTCCTTAACAAAATGGCGGTAATACCCTATCAAACCCAAGAAACCCCTTACTTCCTTCACAGTGCGTGGGGGTGGCCAACGGTGGATGGCTGCCACCTTCTCCGGATCCATAGCTACTCTGCCTGGTTGGATTACGTGCCCCCAAGTACTCCACCTTAGTTTGACCAAAGTGACACTTTCTTTGGTTGGCTACCAACTGTTGCTCTTTAAGGATGTACAAGACCATCTTTAAATGCTTGAGATGCGCCTCCCACGTGACACTGTACACCAGAATGTCATAAAAAAAAACTAACACAAACTTACGAAGATGGGGCCGGAAAGCATCGTTCATGGTGGCCTGGAAGGTCGATGGAGCATTCCTTAATCCAAATGGCATCACTAAAAATTCATAGTGCCCTGCATGTGTTCGAAAAGCGGTCTTCGGAATATCTTCGTCTCGGACCCGGATTTGGTGATACCCCGCACGCAAGTCTATCTTTGAAAAATAACAGGCTCCATGTAGCTCATCTAGCAATTCTTCAATCACAGGAATAGGGTACTTATCGGGTATCGTTATCTCGTTCAAGGCGCGGTAATCCACACAAAAGCGCCAACTGCCGTCCTTCTTCCGCACCAGGATCACCGGGCTGGAGTATGGGCTTGAACTTGGCTGAATGACCCTAGCCGCTAGCATTTCCTCAACAAGTCTCTCTATCTCATCCTTCTGACTATGCGGGTATCAATAAGAGCGTACACGAATGGGGCCCTCTCCTCCCTTGGTCACAATGGCGTGATCAGTAGGTCTCGTGGGGGGTAGGCCCCTTGGTTCAGCGAACACGCTGGCAAACTCCTCCAACAGCTGTTGCAGCCCCTCCTGTTGGGTAATTGTGAGCTCAGGGTTGGGTACATGACCTTCCTCTTTGTGTATTGCCCTAAACTCCACCTCAATTATCTTGGAAATCTCCTTGAAGGTGGCTGGTGATCTAACCAAGGACGGGTTACCCCTCAATGTGACCTCCTTTCCATCGCGTTGGAACTTTAAGTACATGTGATCCCAATTGGCCCGAACTTCCCCAAGCGTTCTCAGACAGGCCACTCCCAAAATGATGTCCACTCCCCCTAGTTCAAAAAGGTATGCATCAATTGATTCACAATGCTCACTCAGCGACAATTGCAGTTGTGCGCAACACCCCTTGTCTCCACCTTGCCCCCATCCCCCAACAGCACCTTGAAGGAGGGGGTCTGCTCAACGGTCAACCCCAACTCCTCTACTACATGCGCCGATATGAAGTTGTGAGTAGCCCCACTGTCAATCATCACTATGATCTCCACTCCTTTCAGCAAGCCCAGCAGTTTCAAAGTTTGAGGTCCTGAAATACCGCCAATAGATTGTAAGGATACTTCCATGTTAGCACTCGGCTCCTTACCTCCCCCTTCTCCATCTACGGTGTTATGAGTCATCGCATCCCCTTGCTCCTCGTCTTCCTCATCCTCTGCCAGTATCATAAGCCGTAAGTTCTTATTGGCGCAGCGATGCAAGGGTTGGTCACATCTGAAACAAAGCCCCTTTTCCTGTTTCGCCTTGAAATCCCGACAAGAAAGAAATCGAACCCCCCCCGATTCCGATTAGTTGTCTCGTTCCCCTCCAGGCCCTTGCGATCTGTATTTATCTCGCTCTGCATTTTAGGGTGGTTAATGGATGATCCACTGGCTACAGATGCTGCTAGTCTCCCGGCTCTACTATCTGCGGTCCCCTTGAGCCCCGAGTGGCTCCAAATGGTGCGAGTAACGGCTTGTGGGTTGGACGACCCCGTCACCGCCGTGGAAAAACTCGTCCTCCCTATGGAAGTGATTTTGCTAGCGCGGTGACTACCCTCCTTACCTATCAATACCCCCTCAAAGCTCCGTGCAAGTTGGATAGCCTTCCGGATTGTAGTGGGTACCATAGTACGTACCCACTTCCTGATGTCTTCATGTAAGCCACTAAGGAAGTAGCCCATGTACTGCGAAGGAGGTAGTCGGGGAAGCCTGGCCACCAAGGTTTCAAAGTCTTCCACGTAATCATCCACTAATTTGGAGCCTTGCTCCAAAGATGCCAACATTTCATAAGGGTTCGACATGTTCCCCTCCCCAAAGCGTTCCATCAACTCCTCCTTCAACATCTCCCAGATGAGATTAGGCTCCATCTTCCTTACCCAACTAAACCAATGCACCACCGCCCCCTCCATGCTGACAAAAGCCCACGGAACACGCTGAGCATAGGGGGTACCTTGCATATTGAAATATTGCTCTGCTCAGAGGATCCACCCCATGGGATCCGTGCCATCAAAAGAAGGCAGCTCTATTTTCCGGCACATCAGCCGTCTCTCCTCGGGTGGTTGCATTCCCCAATCCTCACCGCCCACCAGGCCATCGTCATCATTCTGCCTTCGGTCAGGTTCGCCCCCATAATTGGGAGCCCTCGGTCTTCCCATCCGCATGCCGGCATTCCCCTGCGGCCGGTTCACATCTTCCTCCAAGTCTTGGACGAGTTCGTCCTACCAATCACTAGCCCGTGCCGCTGCCCGCCCATGCTCGCGGGGCAACCGAATAGGCTCGCTGCTCCCTTCGTTATTCTTCCCCTTCAGAACAACCGTGAACATTTCCTTAAGCTCCTGCATATCCTCTCTCAAACGTCGCATGTCTTCCTCCGCGACTCGCGCCCTCTCTTCGTTGGCAGCAAGTTCCGCCCGTCGCCGCTCTTCCCCGGACAAGAGCTCCACCAGAGATTTTTCCAGGGCCTCAAAACGCGCATCGGATCGCGTTGAGGCCATTCGCCCGATCGAACTCTGCCAGTCACCGAACGCGCCGAAGCTTCCGCTCACTTGCCGCCTCTCACTGAGACCTCCGTCGTTGACGCCTTCGCACGCCCGCTTGCCGCTCCGCACCACAGCTTCTGTTGAGGACGCCGCCAAACGTCGCCGAACCCCTCACGCCTGTTGTCGCACGTGACTCATCAGCCGAAGGCGTCGCTTGACATCGCCGAAACACCTCACGCACACAGTCGCGCGTGACCCTTCCACCGAAGGTGTCGCCTAACGCCTCCCGCCGATTCCGAGGTGTCCTGTTCCGATTGAAGAAGCACCTTCAGAAGATCCGACAGGTCGGACCACTGATACGATTCGCAGATCGAATCGTCCCTCAAGCCACAGACTGCGAGTTACAAAACTTCAAAACAAGATAAAACCTAGCTATCTCCCCCTCATCCTACTCCCTTAATCTAATCTCCCCTTACTTCATTGGATTGGGCTTGGGCTCCTTGCTTTGGGGCCCTCCTGGTGTAGACCTTCCATGTGGGTTTCTCCCCTTGGGCCATAACAGTATGTTCCTATTTATGGATCTATATGTGAAACTAAACGAACCCAAGAATAAGTTGAAGCTGGACTAGATATTATTATCAATTAAAAGAGCTCTCATGCATCCATCTCATGGATCCCAGTAATCAGCACAAAATAATGGTGAAAAACTCGTGGTTGTGTTCCACACTACCATTAAAATGTGTGTGAATAGAGAGGTGTTTTTTTTTTTGCAAGTAAAAATAAGTTAGATGGTTTGCTACTTAAAACTACGTGAAGTTTACTATTACAAAGGTTGCCTAGGCTTCCAGGATTGTTTACATAAATACATAAAATAGTATTCACATGTTGCTCTCTATTTCAATTTAGTTAAATATCATAACAAAAAAATTTACGGTCTAGATTTTTGCAAGAGAAAGAAAACAACTCTTCCTGGAACATAGCACACCCAAAAGAAGTATACTGGATTTAGGTCAGAACTCAGTAGTACACTATGCTTCAACAAATTTGATACCTAAATTTCACTTTGCTTCAATTTGGCAACCAAACCATCAAAAGCATTTCAACTAAATCCATTCATCAATTTTCAGAAATAAAAACAATTGCATGACCAATAAATAATATGCTCGAAATGCTATGACAATGACTACATTATATTTTAAAAAAATCTCACCCTTCTCTCTCCTATTATTCTTTTCTCCTCTCTCCGAGGGAAGAATTCTCCACCCACATAATGTGATAGAACCCCTCAGCCATAACCGGCAAGAAATCGTGCAAAGCATGCCTAATACGAGAATAAAAAAAAATACTTCGACACTCAACTCTAAACCCCAGGCCCTTATTTATAACTCTTTACTACTTAGCGAATCGGGTATAACATACTAACCCGGATCCGTTTTATTAATAACCTACTAATGATACTAGGCCCATAACAATTGCCCCCTTTTCTAACAAGCCTTGTCCTCAAAACTGTAAACTTCATCTTGTGCTTTCTCCAAAGTCCCAAGTCACTCGATCTTTTCTCTCCATATCTTCATCTTCGAATAGTAGCATCAACTGGAATTGCTTGTTTTCACATCGCATTGGATGATATGGTTGATCACAATGGAAGCATAACTCTTTTTCTCTTTTATTGACATATTCAGACATAGCTCGACTCCTCTTAACGCAGTCATAAGTACTTGAAGATGTATGTTGACCTCCCACCTCATTGGAGCCATTATGGGATGGTCCACCTTCTCTCCCCTCGGCATGCAATGTAGTGCTAGAGTTGATACTAATACTTCTTCTTAGCTGTTGGACACTATAAGTTAAAACAGCTTTGGAAGATAAATCTAGTAAAACTGAATTAGAAGGAAGGCTACCTCCTCAAGAATAGTTTCCATTACCCGATTGACTTTTGTTCAGCCTATGTCTATCCTTTCAATGTTAATGCTCCTATTAGCTCCCACTCAATGACTCAAGAAAATGTCATAGCTCGCATAACGTTAGTGGGTAAGAAAGCTCGCACCTTTTCTCTAATGTTGTTATTTAAACTTCTCAGAAAGAAACCTACGTACTGTTCCTCATAAAGATGAAGTATTTGTGAAACTATCTCCTCAAAAACCTCTATATGCTCTGTCACCGTTAGAAGACCTTGCTCTAAGGCCGCCAAACGCTCATATGCAGAAGTGGCTGAAAATTCACTTTAGCGTTGTATCATCTCTTCTTTTAGCCTGACCTGCTAAATCTTTCATACTCACGAAAGTCATCAGAACTTTATATTCACCAGTCGTCCTCCGGATATCAAAGTATTGTTCTGCCCATGCAAACCATCCTACTAGATCGGTCCCATCAAATCCTAGAAGCTCTATACGTCTATGGATCCACCGTATGTCCTCCCCTGAAGTTATCCCCTTAACTGGGTCTCCTCCTAAGTGTACTCCACCTCCCTGTCTGTCTTCATTACTAATTTCTATTCTGTTTGGTCTTATACTTGCCTCTGGTGGAGACCAATGCTCACGTGTTGTTGGTGGTCGGTACAGCTTCTTACCTTGACGACGGTTAAGGCCTGTTGGAAGTTCCCTTTGTTCGTCTCTCTTTTCTTTCATAATCTTTATCAAGTTTTTCATCTCGTTCTTTAGTTCATCTATAACATCAAAGTGTCGACCCATCTAGCCTGACGCCTATTAATTTCAGCTATTTCTTCTCGATGTAGACGCCGCTCTTCTGCTGCCGCCATAGTTTCAATTCTCCTTTCTTCCCCTGCAGATTGGAGCTCCGCCTGTACTATTGCAATAGAACTTTGCACTTCTATCACTATCTTCTCCAGGGCCTCTAATCGAGACTCACTTATCATCACCATCTCCCCTTAGGCATTTTTTTAATTTATTTTTTATAACTACCAATCTCTCTAGTTTTTTTTGCAACGCTAATATACATATACCGCATGTACACCGTAGGCAAAATGCCGCATATCTTTCCTCTTCCTCTCTAGGTCGTTGCAATGCCTACCACACTACAATACTTTGCTACAATATCATCGTACAGTACCGCTGCACAGTGTTTTGCTACAGTACCTTTGTGCAGTGTCATCGCTGAAGATGCCACTGTCGGAATCAAAGTCGTCATGCATCCCAAACCTTTGCAATGGTCGACCTACGTTCACCTCCTCCCTAGGGTTTCTTTGTCGGCTTAATCAACAATAATAGATTCGTCGTTCAGATCTACTACTGAGAACGGAATCTCTTCCGCCTTTATCTGTCGTTGGACCACCGATTTTCTAGCAATCGATCCGATAAGTCAGACTAATTGATAGAACCTCTCAACCGTAACCGGCGAGAAAACATGTAAAGCATATCTAATACGAGAATAACAAAATACTTCAATACTCAACTCTACACCCTAGGCCCTTATTTAGAACTCTTTCCTACTTAGCGAACCGGGTATGACATACCAACCCGAATCCACTTTATTAATAACCTACTAATGATACTAAGTCTGTAACATAATGCCACCTCTCTTTTCTGGGGGCACCACATTGTAGACAACCTTTCCCCCACCTAACTCCCCCGCACTCCACCACAAGTAATGTTGGCAAAAAAAATCTATGAGAATTATCCCTCCTACAAACTCTCAAGCGAGAGCACCATAGGCAAGGGGAATTCTTTTCTACCCACCAGCACTTCATCCTTGATAAGATTTACTTTTTTTTTCTTTACTTTCGTAACATTATTCTCATAAACCTCTGTTAGCTAGGTAAATTCTTTTTTTAAAAATCAAAAGGCAGACTCAATTGAAGAAATTGAGAAAAATAGAGAACAAACCAATATGAAGAACAAAATCTGAATGCATGTAATTTACCTGTGATTGTTTCCAAAGGAGCATATATATTGTGAATCTTGTCTGATTTACATTAAAAACACTAGGTCTCATTAGTCCCAAGTAGAAAGGTTTTCTTACCGTTTTGGAGCAATAGCATCAGCTTCGTCGAAGAATATGATGCTAGGTGCAGCAAGACGTGCCTTCTGGAATGTTCTTCGCAACAATGCTTCCCCTTCCCCAACATACTTGGAGTAAAGGTCTGCACCACTGCATCACCGTTAAACATTAGCATCAAAAAAACCAGTCAACATTCATAGTAAAATCATGACCTTATAATTAACATCAATTTCAAAGAGTTTAAAGTATGCATCAATCACACAATTTTCATGTAATAGCAAGCAATTCACGTCAGCATTCTCCTAGCTTAGTGGAAAAAATATATAAATTATGAATTGACCAAGATGACTATTAATACACAGGAAAGAGATGTTTAAATCATTACTCATTTAAAGGAACATTACAAAGAAAATATATCTGCAAAAAAGCATCATTTCAACACTAGCTTGATAATTCTTTAAATCATTTAAACTAACATAAGGTAATCTGCTATCCTTGTTAATCTTTGTAGCTGGTTACCGTTACGGCTGCTTTAACACTAAAAAAACCTATGGCACTGCTGAGCATGTCCCTTTGCTTGGAGAATTACCGCATTTGGACTAGTTACTGTACGTCTAGGGTTCGTTTCCAACTAGTGGGGCCTTATGCGTGTTATTGTCCTTGTAACCATTAATATATAATAGTTCAAAAAAGAAATAATGGAACAGCAAACAATAATTATCTTCTGAACAAATTGCCAATCAGCATGATTTTGCATTCATTGGGAAAAATAACCTCAAGGAAAAGAAAGAAGCTTGGGCAGCATTAGCAGCAGCTAGGGCAAGCTGAGTTTTGGAGCACCCAGGTGGACCATGCAGTAGAACTCCTCTCACTGGTGATATTCCTAGTCTTGCGAATGAACCTGCATGCTTAGTAGGCCATTCGACTGCCTGCTGGAGCTTTTTCTGTTAAAGACAGGCAATTTACCAATCCAAAAAGATCAGTTAACGTATGAGAGTAGATAGAACATGGAAGGATCTAACCTTCAAAAGGTTTAATCCTCCAATATCATCCCATGACACCTTTGAGACCTCCTTGCTAATGCCTCTTGTGATACTTGGACTGACCTCCTTTCTAGCATGCTCCCAATCTTCCATTTTTAAGATGAATTTACCAGTGTCTAAAAACCTGCGATGAGCAAACATAGCTGCCTCTCGGCAAAGGGCTTTTAAATCAGCACCAACATGGCCATTACATGATGCAGCAATTCCTTGCAGATCAACATTGTCATCTAGTTGATGGTTCTTGGAGTAGAGCTGAAATTAAATCATGTTTCACTAAGTCTATGGATAAGTTTTGTCAATTTAAAATCTACATGGTGAACTGGAAAATAAACCATATGCGTAGTGACAAAGCTATTAAAGAATGCTAAAAAGTCAGAAGTGGTAATGAAATGCAATAACAAGCAAAACCTCAAGAATCTGCAACCGTTCCTCTATTGTAGGAACTGCAACTTCAATCTCAAAATCAAAACGCCCATACCTCCGCAAGGCAGGATCAATTGCATCCACCCTATCAAGACAAATAACAGCTTCAGCAAAAAGGAAACATTTAAAGCCTTGGCTAAAAGCAAAATAAATAACACCAAAACTAAACTAACATTAAATACCATGTTTAGCTCCCCCAAGCCTAACCTGTTTGTTGATGCTACCACAACAACATGTGGAAGAGATTTCGATGAAGACTTATTTCCATCCATCAAGGTAAGAAGCTGGGCTACTATACGAGATCCTTGCTGTCTCCTGGACAGCAAATTATAAAAACCCATATCTGAAAAGAGAAGGGTCAAAGCACACAAATACATACCTAGAACAGCGCCGAGGACAAATTGCATCAATTTCATCAATGAAAATGACAGATGGTTTCCCTGATGATGCATGTGAATATGCTTCTGCAAATGCCTCTCGTAGATAGTTTTCGCTTTCTCCAGCATATGGTCTATGAACGGAATCAGGACTGCAGGGACAAACACAAAGCAAAAAATGGAACAACTAAAATAGATGCAAGAAAGTGTAGAATATAGTAGATACGAAGATAGTATCAATCTAAAATTTGTAACTATTTCTTGATCATAATCAGATATGAACCACAAACATAGTAACAATACATGGGGAACAATATCTGACTAACCAACTTCAAGATACAAAATAGCGGCAATGCCTCATAATACTTAATCTTAAAAGTAAAGATAAAGATAAGTTCCAATCACCACAAGGGGCTGTGTAAGCAAGTAAGTCAACAAAAATATAAGATAAGAAAGTACACCCACTATCTAGGCTTCCAAACTAATATGTTCAAACACCAACTATATACTTGAGAATGTTACAAAGATTTCCAAAATAGTTCCTACAACACCAAGCACCCGCAATTTGCAATTCTATAAGCTAGACTTGAAAAGTCAAGGATTTGGCAGAGTATTTCTAAGACAATTACAAAAGGACCAAAAAATAAACAACTAAAAATGGGAAAAGAAACAATTAAAACACAATGTAGGAGAGAGATTGGAACGCTTATTCCATAAAGCTTGAGGTCCCCTTGATTATTCAAAGCTCATGAAATCCTTCCAACAAGATTGTTACAAGATTGTTAGGATCAAGATCCTACCCAAGAACGATATAGGCTTTATAGGATTGGAACTAGGATCGGATGCATCATAAGATCACAAGATCCTATCAAATCACCTTTTATATATATATATATAATATTCATCTAATTAGATTTAAGAGTAAGATAAATATTCTAATAAGTAATAAGTAATAAAAAATTACTATATATCTATATAGTATCATGTATTAAGATTAAAAAATATATATATATATTTAACATTTTATACTATTATTAAAATGTATTAGTTGTATAGTGTAAAACTATAAAATTAAATATTTGTGAGGTGAAGATGATAGAGGTAAGCTAATAGTAGATGAACACAATAAACGTGCACAATGAAACTAAAAACAACAAAGACATATAGTTAAATGAAAATAACAAGACAAAAGCATAGAAAATGATGAAGATAAAGGTATACATGATAATGACAACAAAAATAATAATGACAAAGATTACAAAATAGTTGAAGTACACAAATATAGTTGTACATGATAATGAGCTTAAGTTGATAAATGCATATCAAAGAAAGAGCAAAGAATGACAATTAAAAATAAGAGATTACATCACATATCAATTTAAGGCTTTTGACATAATAGATCATTAATTGCTAGTATAATAGAAATCAAATTTGAACTCAATTTACCTATTAACTTACAATCGAGTAGGATCAGTGGGATCGTAATATCTTACCAATCATAAGATCCTATCAATCCTAAGACCTAGATGGTGGAATCATAAGATCCTACCATATTTCAGATCTTACATTCGTTCCTAAACGATTTGCTTAATTTGAGTTGTAGGATCAAAAGATCCTGAAACTCGGAATGCATGTTTTGACAACCTTGCCTTCCAAGATGATAGATTAATGCAAGAATTTCGTAATGATTTCAAAGGAAGATGTCTTAATAAGGTTCAATCACAAGTGAAATTGATTTTGGAATAACTTTCTTTTTTGCTCTATAGTCTTTTATAGTTTAGATAGATTTGCAAGGTTCTTATGAGAAAAACCAAATTTTGTTATATTTTTTGCCAAATTGAACCATGCTTAGAAATTCCAAGCCAGTGCCTCAATCTTGGCTTGGACCAGCATGGTCCAATATGCCGTAACAATTTGTAGTCCAGTATACTACTCTTAAATCTTATATAAGGTTTAAAATACTATTGTGCCAATAAAAGGCCCATATATCAACACATTTTTGGACGAGTACATAACAAAAATATCAGCTAGCTCCAACTGGTATTAAAAATATGAGTTTGAATATAATAATTTTAAAAATTATTTGGCTTGTTTGGGATCAACTAAATATTGAATTGAATTTATTTGAAGAGTTGAGAAGCTTAGGAAACCTACTTTCTAGCAATACTAATATCATGATTTGAAGTACATATGTATGTTGATGTACCAATCAAGCTTGGACATGCACATACTAGGACCAGTGAAAGCAGCTCATAAGCATGATTTTGAACCAAACCAATCTCTACTTCAATCTCACACATGCTGAAAATCTTCAAAAAAAATTAAAATTACTTAGTTTTGAGATGTTTATATATTAAAGTTAAATGCAATCAAACTTATATCTAAGAAAACCTAGAAATTTAGTTGAACTAGAATATCTTACCTTGTTGCTAGGAGCTTATCTTCCTACATCCAAATGTGTGGCAACTCTATAAATGGTAGATTGTTCAC
Source organism: Costus lasius (assembly GCA_027563935.2). NCBI lineage: Eukaryota > Viridiplantae > Streptophyta > Magnoliopsida > Zingiberales > Costaceae > Costus > Costus lasius. The sequence goes on along the minus strand of CM050447.1, from coordinate 142,798,342 downwards.
ACTCAATTGAAGTTAAGGTCATGGTTCTGCAATACCCACATTTGAAAGTCATCCCACAACATATGGTACTAATATGTTAAAGTCTACATACTTAATTAACTTGTGTGGTCTAATATTTATGAGACTAGACAACTAAAATGCACAGAGTATGGATAAGAATAGATGTAAGAACTTTTATCATTCATCATTTTGCTAAGATCACGATGATCCACTCACAAACTCTAATGGTATAGTGGAGCTCATCTTCTCTTAGTTTTTAAAGACATTTGTTTATTGCTTTGCTATAGTTGATCTCGCCTCTCCTATGATATTGGTACATGGCATCTCCTCTTAGTCTACTTGGAAATCCATCATGGTCTTCATCCTATGTAGTATGTGTAAATGTGGTTATGCAAGTCCAAGGCACATTATTGTGTCAACAAAATATAAGTCAAGCCGACACTACCTGCTTCTCCTTTGACTCCATTGTTCATGTTTGCACTATAATGTCACTTGAATCATACTTCATAGTATAAAAGTGTATCAAAGGAAAAGGAGATCTCTAATTCCAGGTGTTGGTCCTTGTTAAAGCAAATTAAGGAATCTAGTCATTTGGTAAAAAAGAATCACACAACTAGTTTTCTAGTAGTTGGTCAATAATACCAAGTACATACTAGGTACATGAGACACTGTATACACAGTAGTCAATACCAATATCACCTAATATTCATTGAAGCTAGGTATAAAGGACATTTATGTATCACTTTATGCTCAGTTTAGTACTTTAAATAATGACCAACACACTAAGGCATTTAAGCAAACATAGGTAAAATTTTAAGAGCAGATATTTCAAAAAATCAAAAGAATAAAATATATGATTTTGGCTTGATTGGTTTATGACTCAGTGATAAGTTTCAGGACAATGTTAAAGAAAAATTATAGTGTGACAAGAATACCAAAATCCATTATAATAACAACATCCATTATAATGATCGATCTGAAAGTACGCTGTTGCTCGAGTCTTCTCTGATTTCTATCTTTCGTTAAATAATTCTATTAGCAATTCTTAAGGTTTAAAATGGTTTCAACATTGATACATGGACAATTTACAAAAGTAAATCGTAATAGTTTGTATTATTTAAACACTTGGGCTAATAACAATCTTTAAATACTTATCCTAGCACAAGTATTAGCATAGTAATCTTTATAGTATATTTATAAAGATAACAAACTTGGTTACTCAAATCCAATATGTTTGAAACCTTGTGCAAAGTCTCAACCCTCATAGAAAAAGGAATAAAGAATAACAAGATCAATGTATCAAGAGCAAAGACAAAACATTTTACGTACAAAATATCACAATATGTACAAATGGGTCTTCAAGAAAGGATAACTAAGAGCCACTATATATTTGCACAACAAGAAACTAACACGTACTTGTGCAAGCATATAATGTTTAACAGAGTTGGGATTGTAGCAAATAGACATACAAGACCAAAATAAACCGCAAATATACATGTAAGAGTATGTAGAATATGATGGATTAGTGGCTGGCATCTCCAAAAAGGATTTCAACTCTTACTTGATCATAGTCAAATGTGCATCACACTCTCCAACAACTGCTTGGACCAAGCTAGTCTGGAACACAGTAACATCGACTATAAATAAAGTGACTCATTGCACCAACGAGCTACCACAGCTACAAAAAAAAAGCCTCCAGAAAACTGCATGATGTGTTCTGCATGTGATAATAAATATACAGAAATAGGATTAACATTTTCTAGTCCTGAATAAGTATTTTTCCGTGACCATATGACTAGCCTGCAATAGCATTTCTTCTAAGAGAATTAATGATCGCCCCTCTTTTGGCCACATTGGATAACCAAATTCATTCTCGAGAAAAAAATTTAAAACAATTTCTTTGTATCCAAAATCGAATATTTCAATGGGGAAACTTTCACATGCGACACATAGGAAACTAAAAACTATTTTCAGAATAACTAACTAGTTTGGTTGTAGAAACAAAGTGTACCTTTCCGGTGCCCGGAGGACCATGGAGAAGAATCCCTCTAGGCCACTGGAGGATTATACCAAACAAGCCAAAATGATTACAGAAGTACGAAAAGGAAGGAAAGTAGTGGGCTTCCATCAGAGATTACAAAAAAGAAATACTAATAAAAGGAAAGATGGGAGAAAGATTATACCTTGAGGCCGAGCATCCGTGCCTCCTTAGCATACCGAAAAGGATATATGATGAGTTCTCTAAGAGCTTCAATGGCTTTACTACTGCCTGCAATAGAATCCTCTACCCTTTTCCATTGTTCCTTCATGCTGCCACGTCCTTTCATGCGAAACAAATAGCAAAAGTAAATTGAAAGTAGAGGGACAAGGGAAGCAAACCCTAGTAACTCAAAGGGATGGCAAAAACCCGAATCCCAAACTTGGTACCCGCCCTGAACCTCACCCCACCGGGTTTGACAAAACTCATCCCAAACCCAACCTCGCCGAGAAAAACTACAGCGGCGGCGGGAGCGTGCGAAGGCAACAGCAGAGGTGGGAGCGAGGGGCGATGGCGGTGGCAGCAACGGCGGGATGAGTGGCGAGAGAGAGTAGCGGCGAGAACGAGCAGAAGCTGGTAAAAGCAGTCGATAGTTGCGGCGGCTGCAGCGGGAGGGAGACTGCGATTTTTTATGGGGTATTTGATAATTTTATTATATGAGCGGGTTCGCGGGTTCTAAATTTCTCAGCTCCGTTCCCGGGTTTCACATGTCAGATCAGTTGAGAGTTGGTCAAGTCGGTGATGTAGAGCAATTATGGAAGGTGATATAATTTCTTATACTAGGGTGTATAGTTAGGCTTCATTATTGATTTCAGGCACTTTAATTAAATCTTAGGAAGCAATATAGTAAAATTACAATGCAAACAACTAAATAGATATGCTCTCAATTAAATATGCTTACAATTTTAGGTAGAAATTATATCAAGTGTGCATGCATTAAAATATAGAGCAGATACGATAACAATAATAAGTAAAGTTACCTTGAACAATTTGGGCTCTTCACGCGTGCACGAACAGGGAAGCAGGCGTCGAATCTGACGAAGCAAGAGGCGGGTAGCGTAGGCGTTCGATCAGGCTGTTGGTGGCACTGGTGACGCCTATAGCTACTGGTGACGGAGAAGCAATAAATAGGAGGTGGCGTCGCCAGCGTTGAGCAATGACGGCGACTAGAACGTCGGAGGGCAGGCGTCTGGTGGGAGGAAATTCAGCGCTGGATTTTTTTTTCAGAGCGCTGTGATGTTGGATGGCTGCTATCGTGGAGAGGATTTGAGAGTTCCGTCGACGGGTGGAAAACTGGCGTTGTTGATGCCGGATTAGACTGGACGTGTGATGAATTAGGCTGCAGCTTTGCTTGCAGGTCTATGTCGTCCGACGAGAAGCTGCGGTTGTGTAGGGTCGACGAGGAACTTGTCGACAAGAGGAGGTACTTGATCGGTGAGCGTGGCAGGGGAAGTCATTGCCGAGAGGTGGTGGAGTTGGGACTTGGCGAAGTTTGGTGGTTGAGCCGTGAGCGAATCGGGGAGAACAAGGGGGTGGCGGATCTCTGCCAAGAAGGAGATGGTGGACAACGATAGTGGTGGAGACGAAAGCAACAGTGGATGTGATGGGCGTGCGATGACGGTGGCAAGGATGAAAGCGGGGAGGGGAAGAGGGGCGGCGGAGTCGACGGCGTGGAAAAGGGGCTTAGGGTTTTCTGGTATTTGGCGGAATTTGTGGAGGGCAGCAGATGGACATGATGGATGAGCGGCTGAAGACGGCAATAGACTCGGCGGTGTCGACTTTTGTGAATAAATAAGGCCGGCAACAGAGAAGTGTAAGGACTTGGGCGGCTGGTAATCTGGACGGAGAAGAGATTACAGTGAAGCTGAGTTTCGGCGAGGAGAGGTGAGTTGCAGTGGAAAAGTAACACAATTGGAAAATTTTATTCAGCAGAAAATTAATTATTCTCTTTAGGGATTGCAATCATTAAATAGATGGGAGAAAGATTGTACCTTAAAGCCGAGCATCCGTGCCTCCTTGGCATAGAGAAAAGGATATTTGATGAGTTTTCTAAGAGCTTCAATGGCTTTACTACTGAGAAAAGGATATTTGATGAGTTTTCTAAGAGCTTCAATGGCTTTACTACTGCCTGCAATAGAATCCTCTGCCCTTTTTCATCATTGTTCCTTCATGCTGCCACGTCCTTCCATGCTAAACAAACAGCAAAAATAAATTGAAAGCATAGGGACAAGGGAAGCAAATCCTAGTAACTCAAAGGGATGGCGAAAACCCGAACCCCAAACTTGGTACCCGACCCAAACCTCACCCCACCGGGTTTGACAAAACCTATCCCAAACCCAACCTCGCCGAGAAAAACTGAAGCGGTGGCGGGAGCGTGCGAAGGCAGCCGCAGAGGTGGGAGAGAGGGGCGACGGCGGTGGCAACAGCGGTGGGATGAGTGGCGAGAGAGAGTAGCGGTGAGAACAAGCGGAAGCTGGCGGAAGCAATCGATAGTTGTGGCGGCGGCGGCAGCTGCAACGGGCGGGAGACTGCGATTTTTTAAGGGGTATTTGACAATTTTATTATATGAGTGGGTTCACGGATTCTAAATTTCTCAGCTCCATTCCTGGGTTTCATATCAATATCAGGTCAGATCAGTTGAGAGTTGGTCAAGTCGGCCCTCATATTTTTTTAGAAAAACTAACTAGTTTGGTTGTAGAAACAAAGTGTACCTTTCCGATGCCCGGAGGACCATGGAGAAGAATCCCTCTAGGCCACTGGAGATTATGCCAAACAAGCCAAAATAATTACAGAAGCACGAGAAAGAAGGAAAGTAGTAGGCTTCCAACAGAGATTACAAAAAGGAAATATTAATAAAAGGAAAGATGGGAGAAAGATTGTACCATGAGGCCGAGCATCCGTGCCTCCTTGGCATAGCGAGAAGGATATATGATGAGTTCTCTAAGAGCTTCAATAGCTTTACTACTGCCTGCAATGGAATCCTCTGCCCTTTTCCATTGTTCCTTCATGCTTCCAATCCTTCCATGCGAAACAAACAGCAAAAGTAAATTGAAAGCTGAGGGACAAGGGAAGCAAACCCTAGTAACTCAAAGGGATGGCGAAAACCCGAACCCCAATCTTGGTACCCGACCCGAACCTCACCCCACCGGGTTTGGCAAAACCCATCCCAAACCCAACCTCGCCGAGAAAAACTACAGCGGCGGTGGGAGCGTGCGAAGGCAGCAGAGGTGGGAGGGAGGGGCGACGGCAGTGGCAGTAGCGGCGGGATGAGTGGCGAGAGAGAGTACCGGCGAGAACGAGCGGAAGCTGGCAGAAACTGGCGGAAGCAGTCGATAGTTGCGGCGGCGGCGGCGGCTGCAGTGGGAGGGAGACTGTGATTTTTTAAGGGGTATTTGACAATTTTATTTTATGAGCAGGTTCGTGGGTTCTAAATTTCTCAGCTCCGTTCCCGAGTTTCACATCAATATCAGGTCAGATCAGTTGAGAGTTAGTCAAGTCGGCCCTCATGTTTTTTTTAGCAAGTGTCACGCTTAGAGTCAACCTGACTTTGACTCGACCTAATTTGACACAAAGTTAGACAGGTTTGAATCATGTATAATCGTATTTGGGTCATAAATAGATCAATCTATTTATGACATAAAAATAATCAGGTCATGTCGGGTTATAAACTAGTTGACTCGTTTAACTTGATTTCATTATCATACCTGAAAATATGGATATAATATGCTACTATTGTGTATCTTATGAGGGACAACTGAACCATCAGGTTGTATGATGAATTGCTCATGTAAGCTAATAATAGCTTTTAACACTTCGTGAAAGTGGTAGCTAATAGTTTGAATACCACGATGAAAGAAAAAACATAGTTGTCGATACTTGACATTATGGGACACCAAATATAAAAACCTTCCACTTTTTCCTCAACGGTACAATTTTTAGTGCCTTTCACTCAGCCTGTACTTTGTAGTAAATCACACAATTGTATGAAAGCACATGCTTTCATTCTTAAGATATTATGGCAAATTTGATCGGAAGAAGTTAAATTTTTTAAAATTTCTCTACGTTTGCCCTCTTTACTCTCATTACTCTCTTTTAATGGTTTATCCACATAGGAGGAGTCAAAAATTTCATTCAATTGTTGTATGAGGTAACATACAGCTGCACATACATCTTGCATATTTCTACGGTGATGGTTGTGCACTATCGCAAGTCTTTTGTCTTTGTTACTTAATGGAGCCATTAAGATAAGACCTATAAATAAAATTATATTGTGTAAAACAATCAATTTATACAAGATATGAGCTAAAAGTATGACTAAAACAAAAGGATAAGCTTATAGATAGATATCAGGATACATGACTAAAACAAAAATTTTATTGCATTGATAGAACTAGTTGAATAAAAAGTGGGATCCAACTACCAAAGGAGATCTATATCGATAATAAAAAGTGGGATCCAACTACCAAAGGAGTAACAGCTTCCGTGGGAAAGAAATTTCTTACGTTAATGGCCGTGAAGGAGAAAACCTTCTATGGGAAAATGTGAGGGGGAGGCAAGAGGGAAAAAAAATGAAAGTAGGAAGGAGATAAAGCACGGTAACTTCTTCAAAGGAGAAAGGGAGAAAAGTTTTTGCAAGGTTCATGAGAACACTGAGATGGGAATCATGTGGTTTTGGACCCTTTGGTACCTTTGGACTTCCTTGTACTAGTTCAAATCAACTGCACCATAACTATAGGAATGGGTAAAAAGTTATAGGTGTGTGAAATTTGATAGATCAATCTGTTTCGGTTCTAGAAACATTTATACTAGTCTGAATTTGGCTCTATAAAAGGCAATTGAGCTAACTTTTCTATGCTCCTATCTGCATTTTGAGCAAGTAAAATCTGATCTTCTGTTTCTTAACTATGTAGATGACAGAGTGCGCCCAGTTGTAGAAAAGAGAGAGATGCACAAGGTGATATTTTACTAGAACCAAGAATCTGAGATAATTTAATAAAAAAGCAATTGATAAAGTGGCAGAAGCATATACTGGCAAATATATAATTCAAACAAGATATGCACGAGATTCTGGTATTCAAAAGGTGTACATTGGCCCAACCCTACACTCTCACAAAGAAGTAATTCAGGGCAAGATCAGAGGGATATCTGCAGCAGTCTTGAAGAAATATTACAGTGAGAGGGCCACCATAAGCAAGGAATCTGAGATTACCTAAATGCAATTGTAAAGCAATTAAAGAAGTCCAGCAATTTCAGCAAAACTAAAAAACCATCAAATTTCTCATAGGCTTAATGATGTATATACAAGTATAAGAGAATAAATACTCCTCATGCACCCTCTTCTTATATTTTATAAATTTTATTCACTCCTCCTTCCAGAAGAAAGACAACGTGGAGTTTCTAGCAGTAATTGTTTGGGAACTGGATCACACACTGAAACAATTGTGTTTGCTGCGAGTAACAATCCTAGGTTTGAAAATAATTACACACCCAGAAATCCTCATTTAAAATGTGAAAAATGTGACAAGATCAGTCACACTACTAAGATATGTCGTGTGCACCTCAAATGTGAATATTATGGTTTGCAATGTCACATAATTGAGGAATAAAAAAAGCTCCAAAAGAACAATCCTACAAGTAGCCAACTTGACAAAACAGAGCACAAGAATTTTGCCACAAAATCCAACCAAGCAGAATATTTTATCAATGTAAGAGATATGAAAAACTCAATTAACTGAGTAATATGAAAAATTCTCACTACTGAGCAAGCAAACTGGATGCTCTCCAACAATATGACAGGAAGCACATTGAAATAAATGGAGATAATAACACAGAATAACACAAAATACCAATTTCAATGTATTCGCATTGAAATAAACACAGAATAACATGTAAATGCGAAGAGGGCGACTGGAAGAAAGCTTCAGGAGAAAAGTAACAACCGGCAATGGAAGAGGCGAAATAGGCGATGGCATACTTCAAAATAACAAAGAAAAAAGCAGTGGCATACTTCTGCGGTGATGGACAGAAGAAAGCTTCGACCGGCGATGGAAGATTTGAAGCGGCTGGAAGAGGCGGAATAGCTTTGCTTCGATCGGCAACTAGAAGGAGTGATGGCGAGGGTGACGGCTTCAGAAGGAGCGATGGCGAGAGGGAGCCTCGGGTTTTTCCAAAACTTGACCTAGACACTGGATGCATGAGATGCGTGAGATTAGTTTGCTCCCCGATTTGGGGTGAAAACTTTCCCCTTTTCTTATCATTTTTTTTTCTTCAAATCAGCCGTTCTAATAAAACAAAAAAAAAACTAATTTCTTTAATTTCTTTTTAATTTTCTCCTCATTAAAACATACCTTTAATGTCGGCTTATAAACCCAAATCTCTTATAATCATCTTCTAATTCAAATTTTAGCCCAAATCTTCTATAAATCGGCTCTAATTTTTTTTTGTGGGAAGCCTAATATAAATGTTTACTAATAATTTGAGAAAAAAAAACCTACAATTTAATAGTTGTAGAAAGAGAATAAATAATTTGTTTATATCAATTTAGTTTGTCTAGAATAAATTAGAAATTAAAGATAAGCTGAATTTACTTAAAAATAAACTAATAGTTTAAATTATACTTCTTTTACTTTGATTAAAATTCAAGTAAAATAAACTAAATATAAATAAATTGATTTTTTTTATTTGATATAATTCTAATATAAATAAATTATACTTTTAGCATGAATCAAAAGTTGTATTTGAAATAAAATTATTTAAAGGTGAGTTCCTATTCAAAGTCGAATAAAGCAACCCAATTTGATCACGTTCAAAGGATATATATATATATAGGGTGCGATCTAAAATAAATTTTTAATAAAAATTCTAATATTTGAGATTATTTTATGACATTTTTTCCCTCATATGTGTGGGCTATCATAAATGTAGAGGCTAGTAGAGGAACACAACTTATGCAGGGCGTCTAGGCTAATATGAACATATTATTCTAAGATATTTGTTGCATTATAATTTTTATGTAAGATACATGTATTACTTCTTTCCTTAACCTAACCATGGACCTTCTTCTACTCGTGGGTGTTCTTGTCGGGCATCTTCCACCATCTCTACAACCAGTCGTCTTACCAGGCGCTCGACCAGATCAGTCCCTTGACCTTCTCGGTAGGCAACACCATGAAGCGAGTAGTAGTCATCGTGGCCTCCGTCTTGGTGTTTCGAAATCCCGTGCGGCCTTTGAACGCCCTCGGCTCTGCCATCGCCATCTTCGGAACCGTCTTGTATTCGCAGGCTACCTCAAGGGGAAGCAAGAAAAACATCCCTGAGAAGAAGAGCAGTAACTAAGTGATCTCCTTTTGCTTTGTTTTTGTATGATCATTTAGAGCAGAGCTCGAACGATAAGCTGCATTTTGGAATGGAGACTACGCTTCGATTCTCGGCAGTTCTCTTTGTTCCCTTTCCATCGATTTCTTTGTTCTACAAATTGTTGCAAACAATAATATGATTTTGATGGTCTGAAATCAGTTTTCTATGCAAGTTTCTCCTAGTTTTCATTAAAAGAAACCAACAGCTTATTAAAAGAATCTATAATTTTGCAATATGAATGATAATTTAGTTGTGATATTTCGCAATACTAATTATAATTTTATGACTAATATAAGTAATTTTATCTGGTATCATATTCCTAATTTGAACCCGTCCCAATCCCATTTAGCTAATTAGATTCTTAAACCTGTGATAAATGGGTCCGGTCGAGTACGGGTCGGGTAATTACATGCCTTTTCTAGGATGAGATGCTTTATCTGTTCAGGATATACAAATTTGTATGTTTTATCGTTTTGTTTTTACGTACAAGGATAATTGTTTGTAATATGCATTAATTATATCAAAAATAATACTCTATACCAAAGGCCTCGGTGAAAGGGTCAAAGAAGTTACTATGAAGGATGCTTTTATAAAAACTATAAATAGATACACAATAAATTCTCAAAAATAGATAATTTTAATCAAGCTCATTTATCTCTTATACTAGATGAAAAAAATTCTCATAAGTTAACAATTTTATATTAATTAAATAGACTAATATCCACTTGACACTATTAACATAGAGTTCATCTCTTGGGCTAATCCTTAATATCACAAGCCCATTTGGTATATATGACTTAGGTTAATAATAATAATAAAAAAGAGAATAAGGACCTGTTTAGCTTTAATTGCTTCACAATTGTGCTAAATTATGTTTTACTATATTGTATTATGCTGTTAAAATTTATAAGATATTTAGTAAATAACTTTTTTATTATTATCAAATATTAAAATAATAAATAATATATATTATTTTAAATTATTTAAAATAATAATATATTTTTATTATTAAAATTATAAATTATTTAAAATAATAATACTCAAATGCAACTTATTTTTTTTAGAAACAAAAGTAAAAAAAAATATTAAATCATAACTTTTCTAACTTCTATTTTTTTTTAAAGTGATTTTTTTTATTTTATTTTTTTATCAAATATCTTTTTAACTATTTTCTACTCGAAAATGGCTTTAAAACAAGACCAAACAACCCTAGGTTCATTTGGTACACGAATGTCCTTAAACAGGGATAGACGTTACTCCCTTAATATTGTTACTCAGTCAACACTATCCCACAACACGATAAAACTCAACATGTTTGATTATACTTTGTAGGTCAATAATATTTGAGCTGTAAATTATATTGAAAGCATTGTCCGCACTTCACAAATTGATTCGCATTATATAAAGACTTTCTTACTACGTTTTTCTTAACCCAAATCTATAGTATGTTCGTACTCTTGTATTCTTGGTTGGTCGATTATTAAATTGCAATACTTAATCATTGCGTTTGGCACCAAGAGTCAGAAGGTGCATTAACCGGTAAATTATACGAGAGGCATGCTTTTTAAACTCGTTTTAATAGACCAAAACGCTAGGTTACTTTCATTTGACGCCCTTTACGAAAATTTTTCCTTAAGCGGGTCCCACCTAAGGATCTTCAACCGAAGGGATTCTCATCGTTAATTTTACTTTAAAATTCATATAATACCAACTCATCCTATGATATAGGGTATAAGATATACACAAATTATAAAGCAATATTTACGAAAAAAGTTTTATCCGCCTTTGAATAGTAGGCGGAGACACGCCTAGAAAATTTTCTCGCCCTCTAAGGCTTTACCCGAGCAAGTACGTTCTCTTTCAGAAACAAGCTACCCAAAGGGTCACAGTTATGAACAAAATGAAGAGCGGTATTCATCTAGAGGAAAATTTGTAAATGTCACTAAAAATCCAATATACACAAAAACTTTTACACAGATGGGCAGTTACGGCTACCAATAATCCAACAGGGAAGTGAATATATCGTGTATACAGCTGCATAGATGCCAACTCGCCGATTCCCTATCTATAAAGCTCACCCATTGAAGAAGGCAAAATGCGCCATGTGAGAGTACATATAGAAAACTATGATCCGTCCCAGATGGTGAAGAATGCTATATATATTGGATAGATCTATAATACTAGCAAGCAATATCTCGAAAACATCTCTGTAATCTACTCATCATAGCAGCCGCGGGAAGCTTACAACAGAGTATGCAGGCGTCTCTCGTCATGGCGTCGCCATGTTGGCTGCGTTCTGCTTCGGGGGCTGATGCAGTGGCATATCCGGTTGCACAAACAAAAAACCAAACTAAAGTATAACTGTATCAATAATAATCACGGCAAAAGGGGAATGAGCTGCATACGAAAGAGATCACCAAGGGCACCTCGAACGTCCATCTAATGTAAAACAGATCATAACAAACATTAATAATTTCTGTGGAGTAATGACTAAACAAATTGATTGATGAATAATTTATAGAAGACGACTAACACGAGCACATGAACCAAATGCATGCGTGTGCATGTGCACTCTTAAGCACGAACAACACGCGTACGTGGCATTAGCACCATGCAATATGGACGATAACAGCGTACACAAACTACAAGCAACTGGCATTTTTAACGAACAGTGTGAGCTTAAAGCTCTAGCTTAATAGGCATTATCCATATAAATTCTATAACGTACCTGATCACAGCAGACAAGTTTGGTGATAAGTGGAAAGAACTCTCTTAGATGCTTTCTGAATATAAGGCTATCCATAGAGCACATTCCTTTGAGTACCTGAAAAGTCAACCAGAAATGCAACGTTTGAGGTCCAGGAAGTCAAAACTAGAACAAAGAGGAACAAACTGTGGCATTCTCGTTGTGTAAATAATACATCAATGTTGTGCATGAAGAGAGTGGAGGGAAAAGGTTGAATGTCTTTTTCTTATTGCTTAATAGGAGAAAATGGAACACCTATCAGTCATGTTACTACCTTTAAAATCTAAACATATCAGGAGAGAGAAGATACATTATTTACCAAAAAAAATAAATATAAAAATAATACGAATATCTAGAGTTTGAGGAAAGGGATATACTGTGTTCTGGGTATAAGGTGTGCATCCTTATGTTTCCTTTCCTTTAAGCAAGCAAAGCAGAGAAATAATTTAAAGTTAGTTGTTTATCCTCTAAATGCATCCACCTCTCCTTATTAATTCCCATATAGCAAGTACGTGGGAACAACTAAAGTATTAAAAAATCAAGCCAAGCACTTATCTTAACCTTATATGGTATTATTACAGACATGTACCAAACCATCAAACTAAACCTCATCTGGTACTTACCCATAACGCTTTTTAACATATAAAAATATAAATATTTTGTTAATTTTACTACCATTAAGGGTGAAATAAGATTAATAATAGACTTAAAAATGGTCCTCACAAAATATGATTCCTCTAATTGCCATAAAAGTATCACACAAATTGGTAAAGTATAACTACAAATTAAATACACAAATCTTACTAATCATGTGAATTTATTAGCCTATTTATGCACCTCATCTATTAGGGATGTTACCAACATATCATTTGTAATTCTAAAGCAAGTTTATCTTAAGCAAGACAATCATGATGTCTTTATCAGCTTTTTGAATTGCATTGTACACTCCTTTCATCATTGTTTCTTCTCCTTATTTACCTTGCATAAGACAAGGTACAAGGGTTCGATGAAGAGTATGATTCTTGCTTGTCTCTCAAAATTGACTATTTAGGACAGTCTTCTTTTATCTCCTTCCCATCCCTTGAAGATGCATATCATAAGCCACACTAATTTGGCTAATAAATAGTCTAAAATTGGGAACTTGTAGACATGTGATGTAGTATTTCTTCCTCTAGAAAACTCTGCTGTATGTGTGTACCCAATAATGGTTATAGATAAATACCTAACCATGATTGGTGTTTCAATGTCTTGTATCATCAAATTAATACAATATATGGCAGTTCAAAATAAGTAGGGACAATCAAATAGAATGAGCTTTCTAGATCTCTTTAAGTTGGCACCATTGTCCATCATGATTTGAACAACATGATAGGGTCAATATCTAATACCACCTCCAATAGGGCTGTCCAAACCGAATCGTTTTGGTTCAACCCGAACCGAACCGATTTGTGATGGTAACAAACCGAACCCGAACCGAATTAGGTAAAAACCGAATCAAAACCGAACCGAATCTACCGATTAAACCGAAATTAATTATATAAATATATATTTAATTTGTTTATACTATTATATTATTAACTTTTAATAAAAATAATAATATAATATATTTTATATAATTAAAAATAATAATATAATATATTTTATATAATTAAAAATAATAATATAATATATTTTATATAAAAATATTAATATTATATTTAAATTGGTTTGTTCGGTTCAAACCGAAAACCGAACCGAACCGAATTGCTCAAACCGAAAATCGAATCAAAATTTTTTTAATCGTTTCAAACCGAACCAAAGCGAACCGAATTTGGTTTGAAACCGAACCGAACCGAAAATAGGTTCGGTTCAATTTTTTTATTTAACCCATTTTTTGGACACCCCTAACCTCCATCGTGAGACAACAAATGTATTACCATATCATGGTAGTAAATTGAAGCATTTATTAACTTACAGAAGATGACCTTATAGTTGTACTGGATGAAAAATTGAAGATGCTCATTTGGATTAGTATGAACCATGTGTAAGCTATGCTAGAAGTTCACCCCTTGTCCATTCACTCTATAGATCCATATGTAACATGCTTGTCGTCATCAAGATAACATTGGAAAATTACATAAGGTGTCAAGGCTAGATCTTGAACCAATATTCTTGAATCTTGGACACAACCATGCAATAGGTGTTGTTAGTTGTTACAAGAATATAGTTGAAGTAGTTGAAGTGAAACCATTCAAATATTTCTTAACCAATATCTATATTATTCATTTTATTGTATGAGTCACGATGTTTGCTTGTTCTCAAAAGAGCGATAAACTCTCAAGTCAAGATTGATGACACTAAGTTGCCTAACCTCCACTCAAGTTCAAAGAATCATCATATTTGTTTCATCTGTAGAAAGCATCACTTATTCATTGTGTGCTACCAACAACTATCCAGACAACTCCAAATCCTCAAAGTTGTCCTAGGAGATTTGCAAAGCCATCCCCAGAAACTTAGTCCTTTTGCATGTAGAAGCAAAGTATAGTCAGCGAGCGTGAAGAGTTAAAATGAAGTGCAATAGGGTCTACCTCCTGTGATTAGTATGCACATAGAGATGAAGCTACAAAAAATATTGAAATAGAGGTAGCTATTCGGCTTCAAGGGCTCAATATACCTTCTTAAAGGATACCAAATCTACTTCTATGTGATTAATCAAACAAGCCAATAGTAGTGTGACATAAGTGTGCAAGGATCAATATGCATTAAATAAGCTAAAGTGCAAGTATACATGGAGGCACCACTAGTTGTATAGTCAATATAGTTGAAAAAACATGGCATTGACAACTTTTTTCAGATTGGATCAATGAACTAGCAAACCTACCACCACTAATATTGGTCCCAATGTTTCCCACTGCAAGCAATTAGATTCAAATAGATGATGGCTACACAAAGATTGAAAAAAATTGACATCGACTGACCAATATCAAAATTGATACAAGATATGTATGCTAGCGACAATGACGCACTTGTGAAGAAGGCTACACATGCAATACAAGATGAAGATAATGGCTACTGCTCAAGTAGACCCAAATGCAACATGGGATATCAATATCAGTGAAGCAAGGGTTCTCAAGTAAAGAATTCAAGCATAAAGAAATAAAATTTACTCTACTAATAGAGTCAAAGTGTGACTCATCTTTAGTCCTAGCCGAGTTGTTAAGAATATGGTTTAGAAAGAGTTATATGTAACCATATCCAATCATAATACCCATGTCGTCAACAATAACTATTTCATAGGGGATAGTAACTAATGCGAGTTCAATAAGTGTGGACTTCAGCATAGTAGTACCATGACTTGTGAGGACTTCCAAATGTTTGGCCCTGCAAAATTACTCAATAGATATACAACTAATTATGAATTTAAATAATCGTTATTCCTTCTGCATATAATAGGAGCTCCTTATGCAAGATACGATATTCCATATCAATGTATAAGTATTTTAATCCTAATTTTAATCAAATACATCAAAATAATCATTTATCCTATTGTTTTTCATGTTTCTAGGGCATATAAGAAGGAATTGAGGGGGTGACCCTTTTTGCTAAGAATGCATCATAATTCAAGAATTTTATCTCTTATAAACTTATCATATTCATGCTAATTTCACATTATTTTCCACCTTAAGGACCTAACAATTATTTAAATTTATTTATTCTTGGTAGGTTTAAGCCCTTAAGGAAGCAAGAAATTAAATAGGATGTAAAAAATCCTAAATAGGGAAAAAAAACTCAGTCCAAAATGGATCAAGTTGAATTGGCCATACCGGCACATGCCAGTCCAATCAAGAACAGTATGAACCAGTCTTTTAAATCATGATGCATATGTATACATATATACAAACGCACCATACCTTAACAATAACTGGTGCTCTCAGGTCAAGTACGCGATGAAAGTTTGAACTACCATCCTCCCCGGCATTTGGTTTGAGCTCAGACGCCTCCTTCAGAATCTGACCACAGAAAGAGACTAGTTTCTCTTCAGCTACGCCTTTGAGCTTCTCTTCTGAATCTAAAGATGCACTATGACCTGATTCACTGATTAAAGACACCTGAACTAATTCATTTTCAGAATTTACTCGTCCATGGTTGCTATTATTCTCTATTGCAGTTGACCTGTGCAATATTTCTAAATAAATGGAGGTTCCTATTACTTCCTGTCGAAGAAGATTTGGAGGTAACCTGTGCAACATTAACCATCAAAAGTGAGAACCCAGTAAGCAATAACAAAACAAATTGCAAGAATTTTGTCTTGGCTATACCTTTCGGCAGGCATATATTGCATTCGCAATATTAGGTTTGATGACGAATTATATGTAGCAGCAAACTCTACAAGAGAGAACAAGATGTCCATAACAGCAATTTTATGAGGGGCTTTTAACTTGCACCAGTATTTCTTCTGCAATATTGGAAGCATGTTGTCTATTAGACCAAGCACCCTAGAAGAAGCAAAGCAAAATGAAATCTATTCTTGACATGCATCTTCACCTGTATGCTATCAATAGCACCTAACAATAGCAGCTGAGTAATGCATTTTCCTTTAATACTCTCCATCATCAAGTTTTCTTCATCATCATCATCCTCTGCAATATGTTCTGAAGCTTCAGGAATCTGCAGACATAGCGTGAACAGAATGGATCAGATGACATAACAAAATAGAAAATAAAAAACTTAAAAGAGAAGAACCCATGATAAAGCTAAGAATTGAGACTTGAAATCAGTATCCTTGCACAGTGATGTAAGCATATATTAAATCAACAAATGAAACGAGATCAAACCTCTAATTATTTGCAGTTGGCTAGACAGATCTTATCATGCCAATATCTGTTACTTTGTATCCTTAGGAAAATATCGCTACATGGAGGCATCAAATGTTTTCAATTATCTCTATTGTAATTTCAACATATAATCTCTTCTACAAACAGGTCCGATGAGGTATTGGCCTTAGTGTCAATATATTCAATAGAATACAAATTCTCAGTGCTTAGTTTAAATAGTAATCTATACCGATGTACCAATTCGTATTATTTGGTACCTAACAATACCGACACATAGTACCGGTTGGTATCATTAATTTATATATATAACTATACATTGACCTTATCTTAGAATCACTACAGGGTCACAGTACATACAACCAATACTATGGAAATACCTTGGTTCTAACTAGATATTTTATTCACACAGTCCCTCCATCTTCATGAAAAAAAATAATAAACTGATGATCTGTTTATAATATCTCCTATAAATTTTTTTAAAAAAACTACAGCAATGGAAAAAGACATAATTGATATATTATAGACCTTGGCAGGTGAAGCTGGACCAAGATCGCTTATTCGGCTCTTTGATTTGGAGGTGAGATTTCTAAGGAAGAGGTTGTATACATATGGTACTGACCTTATCTTGGAATCACTACAGGGTCACGGTACATACAACCAGTATTACGGAAATACCTTGGTTCTAACTAGATATTTTATTCACACAGTCCCCTCCGTCTTCATGAAAAAAAATAATAAATTGATGATCTGTTTATAATATCTCCTATAAATTAAAAAGAAATTACAGCAATAAAAAAAGACATAATTGATATATTATAGACCTTGGCAGGTGAAGCTGGACCAAGATCGCTTATTCGGCTCTTTGATTTGGAGGTGAGATTTCTAAGGAAAAGGTTGTCCATAATTCTTTGACCAAATGTTTGACTACGCTGCAGTTCTGCAGCTTCTCCAGACTTCTGAAAGCTACCTGATGGAGATGGAACGCCTACAAGAAAAGGTAAATGGTCAAAAGGAGTAGCTGATGAAGAATAACTGTGACACAAGAAAAAGCAAATTATCAAAGGACCACAATATAGCCCTCAGGTATATTATATTGTCCACAAAATTGAGTAGGCTCATATGCATCTTCTAGATTAATTCAGTGAGGGAACTGCTAAAACAGAAGCATACCATCAGAATCCTCAAAATTGGTTTGGTGATTGCTTTCTTGATACTCATCCCTAGAGTTTGTTGCGCTGATTATTTTTCCAGAGGCTTCACTATGAGCAGGCGAGAGTTCATGATCGTAGACTCCTACCTCCTTCCTAGTTTGATCAATATTATCAGATGGAGTCTCGCCGTGTTTGGCAATTAAATCTTTGGATAAAGCTGTTTGGCCCTTCGAGTTCTCAAATCCCAAAGAATTAAGAAGTTCAAGTGGTTGAGTTGTGTATGCTGCATCTCTGGCATCAAATTGTAAATAAGAACAAAGTATCAGAAGAGAAATGGTATAGAAATTACAGTAAGAAGTTTATCAAAACCGTACCTAATGCTTTTTAATAAAGTATCCCAGTCACCATCACTGAACTGATGGCCCCCAACCTCAATGAGATGTACCAGGGCACCTAGAGAGATGGAAACCACACTCTGATCTGTTTTCTTGGCACAATCAAGAAGAAAACCCAGGAGCGGAGGAAGCATGAAAGACACTTCCTAAACAAAGAACAAAAACGCACAACAAATGGTAATTACTTATTCAGAAGTTCATTCACATGGATCGACTTCACAGACCTAAGAAAGGAAGAAGAGATACCTTATAGAAAGTATTGAAAAGGTTACAGAGTAACTGGAGTGAATGGATGCTAGTTTCCCGAAGCCACTCCTCACCTGAGACAAGACCATCTCTTCCAGCATGTCGTACATGGTCAAATATAGGAAAGAGGACCCTGTGAAAAATGCTCTCCCAGAATGCAGAAGAGAATTTCCGTCCTCTCTCATTCAGCAAATCAAATAGCACCTCCAGGGCACAGTTTCGAACTTCCAATCTAGAGTCCAACGTCAGATCAGATAAACCAGCTAACATAGGGAACCAGTAATGTTCTGTTACATCAAAGTTTGAATCTAGTTCACCATCCACTGGTTTCACAGCTCCACCAGGTATGAAACCCTGAGAAACAAAAGAGCTCAATAGAAAAAAAAAATCAAAAACCAAAAGATACAAACAGAACAATGTCGTAGTAAGCTCGTCATTCTAAAATATACAAGTGGAGACAAAATTAAGTAGAATTTATGTTCTTACTTTTAAAGGAATAAATACAACCAAGATTTTAAATACCGGTGATTTACCGGTTCACTAGTGGTGATATCAACACCAAATGATACAAGAATGTTCTACTGCTTCAACTTATCTGGTCAAATATCGTAATAAGAAAAAAGAAATATCAAGGATAAAATTAGCTAAATATATTATTCATATCTTAGGAACTAAAACCAAGGTTCGAAGTATCGGTCCGACCGATTGTACCAGTTAGCGGTCTGAGAAGAAGAAGAAGAGGAAGGAAGAAAAAGAAGAAGAAGAAGAGGAACACTCGTCTGCCGCTTGGCTGTCATGTTGAGTCCACCGCTCACCCGTCATGCTACATCCGCCGCTTGCCCGCTCGCCGGATGCGGCAAGTGACTTCTTCCTCTCCTTCCTCTATTCTCCTCCTCCTCCTCCTCCTCCTTCTCCCACTTGCTCCGCCCACTGAAACCGTCCCGTTCCTTCATCGGACCATTCTGACAAAAACCGACCAGTTCGGTTCGGACTAGTACTTCAAACCTTGACTGAAACTAAAACCACCTAGTTTTATATGGCCTAAATGACTATTACCTCAGAGGTGCATGTGCAAACATAGTTAAATGCGACAATTTGGCAACCTAAGGGCCTGTTCTTTTTAGAGAGAAAACTGGGAATGAGAAAACCTAAAATCTAGCGCCGTTGCTCACGTAGCGTGCATTGCTCACCTTGTCGCCGTCGCCGCGCCACCCACTTCTCTCGCCGTCGCCGCCCACTTCCCTCCCCATCTCTCTCCCTCCTCCCTCCCCAAAGTCCCCACCCCATCCTCCTGCCTCATGTGACTCCCCGCCACCTCTCCTTCTCCCTGTGCCTCGTTGCCCTCCTCTCGCCTCGTTCCCTTCGCCGCTATCGCGGTCGCCTTCGCCGCGAGCCCCCTTTCACCTCCCTTCGCTACGAGCCCCCTTTCGCCGCTACCTCCTGCGCCCCGCCCCGCCGCTACCCGCCTTCGCCCCGCTATTGATGCTCTGTCCCTCCCTTTGCCGTGAGCCTCCCTTTGCTGCTACCACCTTCGCCTCTCCCTTTGCAGCTACCGCCTTCTCCCGCTGCTGTTGCCTTCGCCTTCGTCGCGAGCGCAAGCGCCGACAGCCGCCTTCGCCACCGTGAGCCCGAGTGCCGACCGCTACATTCGCCTTCGTCTTCGTGAGCACCGGCAGCTGCCTTCTCTTCTCTCAATCGTGGTCACGTGATATTCACGTGAGTAATTTTTTTCTTCCCACTCATTTTTCTTCCTTCCCTCTTTTCTCTTCTCTCTTTTTTTCTTTCCCTCTAAAAAAATACAGCCTTAATTCAGAGGCAGGAAAACAAAAATCTATCCAGGTAAAATTATAAGGAATAGGGTAGAATGATTTTATGAAATTATGCTGTTCTTGCTTACAGAAATCAAGAATCCACTAGAACTAAAGAAACAGAAGCCGCAGGTGCTTCAACAATTCTTCCAAATCACAATTAGTATCACAAAACAAATAGCTCGAATATAGTTGCAAATTCCAGAAACTGATGCGACGAGTTCATCCTTTCCCTTCAACAATAGTGTGTATTCAAAAAATTTGTAAAGGAAAACAAGTTTTTACAACTTATAACAACACAATGAATTGTAAGTGTGCTAATAAGTTGTCCAAAATATAATCAATATGCAAAAGATGTTATTGCAAACCTCTGCAAGACGATCTTCACATATACGAAGGAGAGCAATAGCCTTCAAGCTTATGCGTGGAGAGACTTTGTTATTAGCAAAACGTATGAGGCAATTCACACAATCCATAAAGCAGTCGCCAACAACCTGATCAAAGTGTTCCAAGATGACTGCAAGATGAAGTATTAGATTCAGTCGAAATCAGGAAGAATTCAAACTCAATATGGTGAGGTAAAGTAATCTACTTTACCCTGTTCAACATTTTCAAAAGCACTTTCAACGATTGATTCCAACTCATCATCAGCGGCAGCAGTGAAAATCATGAACACACTCCGCCAACCTGATTTAATGCTACCAACCTTTGATCTTATCATCTGTATTGACATTACCAAAAAATTAAGTCCTGCATAAGCAGCATATAGCAAAACTTCATTGACTTAGAAGAAAAATTACCTGAACAATGCAATCCACAATAAGGCTGCGAATCTTTTCATTTCGGCTATTCCTCATGAGAATTACAAAAGGTTTCAATATATCATTCTGGAAGGTGAAGTTGGTTAATTCAGCACGCTCCAAGTACTTCATGCCAAGTTGTCTTAGCGAATCAATGGCATACATAGCAACTTTTTCCTCGTGATGACTACCGGCAGAAATGAAATGCTGAGCCAAGACAGACCATATTCTAGCCCATACCTGAAAGTATAAGAAAAAATCACAATCAATCTTGCATAATATAATGAATGGCAGAAACCTATAACGAAGATATTGCTCTCCAGGTGCTGATATTTATTTGGATTTTCAATGTGTTATCTATGGTTCAACCATATTAGATTATATATTAGGCGTCAATCATCATTGTAAGCATGGTGAGATTTGAGGAATCTAATGAAAGTAGAGATTATGTATTTCTGTGACCGACAATTCAGAAAGAAAAGCCTAACCATAAGCAACATAAACGTATTACAAGCATCAGGCACATCGTATTTAGGAACTGACATTTTAGTATCTATACATTGTTGGATTGTAAGTCAGCAGTTTTAGTCTGGTTTCTTAACAGGGGTATTTTTTCATATGCACAAGCCTATTCCAACTTTGTTTTCTGGAAAAAATAAATCTCTCATAGATTTTTAACTTCTTAACGCAGCAAACTCTCTCCCTTTCCCTTCTACAATCCTCTCCTCTTTTCTCCGACTGCTGTTCCCATTTATTGGCAGCCGCAGGCCCTAGTTCTGTCGCAGAAGCTTTGCCTCCTACAATCTCAGCTGTAGAACAGCACAGTAAACTAACGTCCACCTTCCACCACTAGGTCCACCATTCCTATGGATCGAACATATTCTCTCTATTGGTGGCCCCTCGCTAGTCTCTTCAATGGTCTACGTATATTCAGTACCACAATCAAACTCAATGGGACATTAGCGTGACCTCTCAACTCCAAGGATGCATTTTATCACTCATGGAAGTATCTTGACTAGGTCATCCTTACGACGCTTCAGCTACATGGAACACAAATTACCTGCATAGTTATATTCCTCAGGATGATTAAAAAAGTCTGAGATGCTCTGGTTTCCACCAACTTTCCAAAATAAAATGTGCAGCATTTATAAGATTCATGAAGATATCTTGTTATACCCGGGTTCTACAACACCCAAACTAGCTTAACATAACCTTAAATTATATCATACACAAAGCTAATACATATTTCAATAATAATTAAACATAAATAAATTGCTTGAAGGTTCAGTTTGTCTATGCTCATGTTAAACTAGAACCATATGTTACATCAATAATTTGAGCTATGAAACCAATTTCTATAATAAAAAAAAAGAAATCTTGAGAAGTACACTACCAAGTAGAATTCTTTGGAAGCAAATAAGATATTATAGAATAGTCATTCATTTATACCATATTATATTGTAATCACATCTCTTTGTCCATAATATACCACACGTGTGAATGCACATTACTAGACACTCCCAGAAGTGATGTCTATAACTATCAGATAGGGCCCAACATGACATGACATAAAATGTATGGTCTAACTTGCACTCATCACTCATGAGTCAATTATGACAATAAGTTACGCATGTGTATCAAATGACAACCCATTTATAAAATGGGTTTGATGAATCATGCCATATTGCCTATTTAAAAAAAGGATCGTGCTTGTATTTTAAATATTGACCCATTTTATACAAAGGGACAATTCGAAACAACCATAATCATGTCATAGGTCAAGTGTGATTCAAATTGTCTTGACTCATAAACACAAATCGTCATCAATTGTCCTTGAGGGGCAGACATAAATTGTTTAAAGAACATTATATATATGAATACACCACAATACTGAAGAATCTTAAAGTGATGTCCACGAATGGTTAGAAACACTTTGAGGCCACCACAATTTACTAGCATATCTAGAGTCACATCTTCAAAAGATCGAATTCTAGTACCAACCATATGTAATACTATGACACAAGTTAC
Organism: Costus lasius; assembly: GCA_027563935.2. Classification (NCBI taxonomy): domain Eukaryota; kingdom Viridiplantae; phylum Streptophyta; class Magnoliopsida; order Zingiberales; family Costaceae; genus Costus; species Costus lasius. The sequence goes on along the minus strand of CM050447.1, from coordinate 142,774,960 downwards.
ACATTCATCAAGTGGGCAGAACACATCATTGGTATAAAAGATCATCATTTAATTGCAAAGTCACAAAAGGTTTACTTAATGGTCAAGATTGAGATAATTAACATTAACTTTTTACACATTCAAAATTCTCAAACGAGGAATCATATACAAAGTGGTCTATACTGATTTCACTTTCTAATGTTTTTTTTTCTTATTTCACTTTCTAATGCTAATAATGACATTATTATAACAGTTCTAAAACTTTAAATTTGAACTATTACTTTTTAAAATAGTTCATTTTATATTAAGAGCATGGTTTAAGATACCTGCTGGTTTGTCCGGTTTGCATCGGTCCCAGTTCAGGCTCAACGGGCTGGTACTAGTATGAACCAGCCGGTATTGTACAAAAAAGGCCGATTTTATTGTTTCAACGGGTGCAAAGATGACAATGACCCCATAATGAAATAGTGGTCAACTCAAGATGATCATGATATGGCCCTCGATGAACCTGGTGATCCACTGCTCTTCTCAATATATTTTTGAGTTAGTTACAAGTGAAGTGGGCAATCAACCTGCACAGACAAGCCTAATTGATTTAGAAGATGAAGATGATGATTGATGTAAGAAGGAGATCGGCCTACGTCCACGCAGATCGTACCCACAACTAGCATTTGAGGAACTGGTCTTGTGCCGGCCGATTCCTCCGGTTGGTACCAATCTGACGAGGGACAGGCACCGGAACGCAAGTCGGAGCAACGGACGGTGGCGAGGCGGCAGCAGGCGGCAAAAGCTTCGAAGCTTCCAACGGCAATGGAAGCTTCGTTTGAAGCTTTCGACGCCACTCTTCCGCTGCTACCACTCTTCCGCTCGGTTCGCTAGCAGTTCACCGGTACCGTACCAGTCCGGCGGCTTGCTGGACCAATTCCTCGAACCTTGTGGCGACAGTCTTCTCAATCACAGTCTAGTGCATCTAGAAGGAAGATAGTAATGAAGAAGGCTGCAACTGCAACACTTCAAAGAGACCTCCAAAAGGATAAAAGGCACAGTAGACTTGTTATATACTATTAATGATCAAGAAGATGACGAGTCAAAAGAGAGTCAAAAGACAATGGATAGCAATGCAAGTACAGATAACGGTGGTAGTGACTCAAGTTATGCGTCAGCTACACAACAAGAAGCATAGCTATGGACGGTTGAGGCAGGGTATACTCATTCAATTCAAGATAATGATCATGATCGTCCTAGAACTCAACAGTTACAATATCAAAGGCGAGGTAAAGGCTCAACTCCAAGTTAATATCAAGCATTACAAGACTATGACAAGATGAGGTCCACGTTACCTTCTGAGATAGAGTGAATTTTATATGGTCATAACCATGGATACGGATCTGACCAATCTAATATGTATCTATATCAAGCATCGGTTCTTGTTCCAATTCTAGTGGTAGTGGTTCATACCACTCAAAGCACAACTCGATCAAGCAAATTTGCTAAAAATATATGAAACTCAATATATCAGTACCACATGTTTTGGGCAGAATTCTAAATGTGGGCATTACACAATTATAGGGTGGATCTAAGTCATGAGGGAGTAGGTGACTACATGGATCGAGTCTCATCACTCATTTAGATATAAGTTTATAGTGCTATGTTTCTACATTGTATGTAGAATTTTATATTTGTAATTTATATGTTTGTGCTTTGTACTTATTGTTTAATATTAAATCTTAATTAAAATATTTTTTATATTTAAATATTATTTTTTTAATTAAAAAATTGATATTTTATCAGTTTTCAACTGGTACCGATAAGTACTATCGGTTCGGCGGCCAACTTGATCGAATCGCCAGACCGATATCTTAAACCATGATTAAGAATGTCCTGAGAATTTTTTAGTGTACTAAGACAAAAAAAAAAGATAAACCTTAATTTCCATTGAGAGAAAGAAAATGGAGGGAAGGAAAACCCATCCATTTTCCCTTGAAAATATTTTCATCCACTTTGTTCATAAAATCAAAGGGAAAAAAGCTCACGCTCTACCTACTCTTCTCTCTCTCCCTCCTTGCCCCCACCCCACCTCTCCACCCTCCCTCCTCAACAGCACCACCACCCTCCCCTACGGCCATGAGCTCATCCCGCCTCCTCTGCCATTGTCGTAAGCTCGCCCCTCTTCCTCCATTCCTCCCCTGCCCCCACCCCTCCTTCTCCTTGTCCCACTTCTTCGCCCTCCTCCTTCCCCTTCCCTCCTCCCCTGTGGCCGCAAGCTCGTCCTACCTCCTCTACCGTTGTCGCGAGCTCACCTCTCTTCCTCCCTTCCATCCCCTACCCCTACCTCTTTCCCCTCCCTCCTTGCTGGCACCATCCTCCTCCTCTCCCGCAAGCTCTCCTATGTGCACAAGTTCTCCTCCCTCTTTCTCCAGCTCCTACAATTGCACCGAGCTAAAACGTGACTTTCTTTTCCTTTCTCTCTTTTTTTTCCTTCCTTAGTTTTCTTTCTCCCCAATTTTCCTTCTCTCCAAGGAAACACAATGTAAAAAAGCAAGATTAACAATTCTATAGGAAAATTTATACCAAAAGATACCAATACCATCTTAAGAACATTTAACTAGTTCAAGATACTAGTTAGTACCGGTACATCATATGGAACCAATATCAACGATTGAAATACCGGTCCATACCAAGTGGTACGGCCCATATGCACCGGTCCAATCATGGAACGAAATACGGACCTTAGACAAACTGGTTGAGATTTATGGCGAACGAAAAGCTACTCGTGAATGAAGCTTCGCTTGTGGCAAAAGTGGCAAATTAAGGAAGAGCAAAAGCAATAGACATTGTGCTCTCCGAGCTTGTATCGAAGAGTTTGAACAAGTATTTCAATCCTTAACCAATATGTACAAGGTAACAACACACTCCATGCTGGTATTAATAATAATATTTATATATATATATATATATATATATATATATATATATATATATATAAAGTACCAACCGTGTAAATTGTAGCCCTCCGCTACATTAGAGTGTAGACAAATGCCCCCACTCAAATTTTAAAATCTAATAAACACTATTACAATATATATATATTAATTTGCCTCCACTAAATAGATTATAATCGCCACACTTATTGTGGCGGCACTAGTACTCGATTGGACTAGTAGTACATACTACATACTGCCAGTACTAAGTACTAAGTACTATGCAGTACAAGCCAATTTCTTAAACATTGGTTTAAGGCATATGGACTTGGCGCTTAGTTACTAATTTTGTTGGATAGGAACAAATTGTATATCCTAGAGATTCCACACATAAGATAAGAGATCCAACTAAAGATAGCATCCCCCAAATTGAGAAAAAAAAAATTATGGGAAAGAAATGAAAGCTAGAATAAGTTAATGCAATTTTACTACATTAAAAAATTGAAGTGTCTTTAATAACACCATAATGTAAGTAAATTAAAGTTATATATATAAAGAGATAAAGTAAAAAAAAATCATGTGTTACGTATATTCAACATCAAGCAAAGTGGATGTCCGTGAGAAGTTTGATGAATTGACTAAGTATCATCCCTAATAAGATCCAAGGTTCGAAAAGCTGGTCCATGCTCGTACCAGTACATACCGGTTTATACCGGATGAAAATTGCTAGAATTGAGCAAAGCAATGGAAGAAGAATAAGAAGAGTGGCACCTATGCTCACGACCGCCACTTGTGTCGATCGCATCTACCGCTTCCGCTGATCAAGCTCCTTCTCCTTCTTTCTCTCCTTCTCCTTCTTCTTCTCCTATTTCTTTCTCCCCTTCCTCTCCTCTTCTCCTTCTTCCAGTTGCTCCCGCTTGGTTGCACTGCTCTATCACTTGGTCTGGTCCAGACCTCCGTCAGACTGGTAATAAACCAGCTAGTTCGGACCGGTTTTTAAAATATTGATAAGATTTTAGATTAAGACTTCTTGCTTGTAATTTTGCTCTTGGATTCAATAATGCATATGCTACTGCACATAACTGCTTATCTACTCAAGCATTAGAATGTCTTTTACATGTATCACTCACTTGATTCACATGGAGATCACATAGCCCTTGCGACTTCTAGTGAAAGCAATATCTGTTGCACATCAATTATTAGGGGTCACAGTCCTGGTTACAACTTTCTACTATATATTCAAATATATGTGGTTGTTCCAAGCATCACTTAGAAATGATATTAGTTTGAACATCCTACTCACGCTCAATTGACTTAATCATTGGCATACTCAAAGCCTTCCACCTCTTACAGCTGCTACTATGAATCTCTGACTCACTTAGGCAACAAGGTACGAGCATCTAATTCAATCTACTTCTACTGCATAAGCTTTTTGCCTCAATAATCACTGTCTTTGCACCACACCTTTCAATATAGCATCTTTAGCTTTTGATATGACTTTCTTATTCTTATATATTCAAGAGCCTCTACAACTGCAGCCGGTTTCAGCATCTCACATTTGATATATCGCGTCTCACTTTGTATTGCTGATGGTTTGTGGCTGTGTGCAAGAACACTTGCTCCCAAATACCTATTTCACTAAGAATAGGAAATATCACCCAAATTAGAGTTGGCAAAGCTGACCACTAGCTAGGCATACCATAGGTTAGGCCCAGCTTGCTTGTTGACTGGTCAAGAATTTAAAGAAGTGTTCATAGTTATGGTAAGCCATGTAAAAATGTAAGTTAGATCATAATTCAAAACTACTAGTTTATACCAAGTAGTAATATCTGAGCATAACCCTGCTCGGAACGAGCAATACGTACCAATACAAAGTAAGAACATTACGTACCAATCCAATCAAGTACTAGCACAGGACAAAATTAAAAACCATTTTGTACTGCTCCAAGCAATACATGCTAGCCCAATCTTTCACTGCTATATGAAACAGGGATAATATTAATCTAATATACATGTATATATAGTATGTAGACTATATAGCATATAAAATATTAGTTCAAGCAGTATTGTCCCATACCGTACATACCAATTCAAGCAAATATCAATACATAAGTATGGACCAAAATTAAAACCATGTCGCTATGTATCAAGCTGGACCAATCCAGTCGAATGCCAATACACCGGTATTGGACCATTATTACCTTTAGTTTAAAGATTAAACTATGAGTTTGATATTAAAACTAGATAGCAATCAAATATCAAGTGTGTATATACCTTATAAGTTCATTATTTTACTTTGTGGTGTTCATTATTTTTTCATATTATATTTGTGTATACTTTACCATTGTTTTATGCAATGAAACTTTCCTCCTAAGTTTTCATCCTAAGCCATTTTGTCTCCATTTTGGCAGCCACTATGGAGCTTGAAATACATTATCCCGATAGTGAGGACTATTAAAATTCCACAAGTTAGCCTAAAATGAAGGAATGAAAACTCAATAAAAACCACAAATATTTGAAGATTAAAGGAGTATGGACTACCAGCCTAATACGAGCCATATTGTAGTAGCTTATCTCAACAAGCTTCTGTAAGCTGAAGACACGAGCTGGCGTTTGCTTCAATTCTTCAGCGGAGACACCACAAAGAGCAGTAAAGAACTCGACAACCGAATCACTAGGCAATTTCACACTATTTACAAAGACTTGTTCAGCAGGTTTTCCAGCCAATTCTCTGAGAGACTGAAGAACTGCATCCCTAGATATCTGGTTTGAACCCTGCATCACAGTTGCGGCAATGGATGGGGTGGAAGTGATATATTCTAACCTTGAAACGCATTCCAAGACAGCATTCCAGGTGTCTTGCAGTGAATCTGTCTCCATATCACATAAAACAAGAAGGGTGCGCAATGCTTCCACATTTTTGCTTCGCATCTCTTTTGGAGCATGCAAGAATGTAAATCTGCACACAAATTTGGGAAAGACTGCGTCACAATTTTCTACATAATTCATTCCTAAGACTCAGACAGGAAAAAAATGATACATGTAAAAACACAAATCAGATAAACATACCGAACTAAGGATGTCAGAAAAGCATATCGCATTGTATCCATCCCTAGAACGCGTGTTAGATGAATGCCAGCCCTGAAACCTTCCATGCAGAGAAGAATTCTCGGTTTATTGTCTCCTTCCTCCATTGTGACAGAAAAAGTAGCAAGCAAAGGCCAGCCCACAGCCTCAAGCATTGGTCTAACTAGCTCAACCTGCTGGGCAGTATAGAAGACACCCCTTTTTTCACTCTTGTTTTTGACAAGAGCCTGTATTTGTTTCTTTATTTTCTCACTCTCTGTCTTAGTATCAATCCCTGCCTTCTTTTTAGGAAGAGCTAAATTAAGGATATTAACAAGTCGGCCTCTCTCTTCTGTTTCTGGCCTATACCGACTGCTTTTGGAAGTATCAAGTGCATCATTCTTCATCTTTATCTCTTCTTTAACAATTGAATCATATATCTCCTCTAGGAGCTCCTTTGGAGCACATTCCTCTACATCACTTACAGAATTGATGCGTATGAAATCAGATTTAGACATTTTCGGCCAAACCATTGGATTGTGTGCGTCAGTATTTAACATTATAACAGCATAGGCAAGAATATAGGCAGTTTCTGCATTCTTGAAAAGTCCAGGATTATCAGCGCAGTATCTGCAAAACAAACAGGGGGTAAATAAAATAGTGGAAAACCAGAAACTAACGACAAGGAAGAAGCATTATCAGCCAGTTATTATACCTCTCAGCAAACTTTTCCATGATCCGATCAATTTTCTGTGCTTCTCCAGGAAGTCGAAACCCTTTTAAAAACTCACGAATTGCAATATCAAACTTCAAGCCTGAGAACTTCATGGAATCAACAAAAGCATGCATGACAGCAAGGGGAAGTTCTTCATGCTGCCCCAAGTATTCACCAATCATCGCCTGAAGTGGTTAAGAGATTAGAAATGCATTCCCTACTTAGAACAGAAGCAATAGGCATTGGAGAGCACCTTATCCAAAGTCGGAGTACTCTTCAGGAATTGAGCTATTGCAGAAGCCTTATTCTCAATTAATTTATTAGACAAAAGAAAATCAATCCCTTTTGCTGGTTTTCGATTAAACTAAAAAGAAAGAAAATGGTTAAAATTTTAAGCATAAAACCAGATATTACAATAAGCTTTTTAAAACTAAAACAAAGAAAGTAATTCTAGTTTCTCTTGCATTTAACCACTTTTACAATACATGAACTAGAACTATCCAATTACCTCTAAGATGGCTGCTTCCATTGTGGATTTATGGGCTTTAGCCTTCTCAAATTGGTTTAACGCATCATCATGGTACTTCAGATCATTAACAGTAGCAGATTCTCTAGCCAAAACTTCTTCTTCAAGGGACCGAACAACAGTACCATGTTTATCTGATTCTCTTCTTAGCTTCTCCCAATCAACCAATGACTTCAGAACACTCACCAAGCACTGCATAAAGTACATAAATTGAAATTGTTAAAAAGAGAAATAATCCAACATAGGGATGTGAGTAAACAGAACAACAGTTGTTTTTATCTAGAAAGAAAAGACCTGAAGTGATGAGCCTTTAGCAGAAACAATCTGCATGGAAGAAACTGAATTGGGTTCTGTAGTAACAGTCCCTTGTGCTATCCTTGACAGAGCATTCACCTGTTTAGATAGTGAAAGTGAGTAAATTTTTACAGAAATGGTACACTTCAACTGCAAACCATCAATATAACTTGCTTTCATTTTACCATGCGTTCAAAAATGTTAGGTGCCTGAAGATCACAGTCATAGTTAACAAATATATCAGCAAGCATTTGTGAATCCTTGCACACCTTCTCAAGCATCCTAAAAGAGAACACAAAAATGTCCATCATCAAGCGTTAGTAGAACTACAGAGACGCCATTGGAGAGATGGAACATAATTTCAGGGGAATATGAAAGGAAGGAAACAAATAACCGGAGAACACTTGTTCTTTGGGCAAGGGCACTCTCATTGCTTTCCAATGATTTTAAAATTATCAGAGGAAAGAAGACACCAATTTCTCCCTGAAAAGAACAGCATAATATTTGTATACAATTAACAAGAATAACGGAGGGGTTGTTTTCTCCAAGACAAACATTAAGGAAATACTTATGACCACGTTATAATAAAATACCTTAAAGCTTTCTCGAAAACGGAGCAAAAGAACAGCAAATATTCCAGTTGCATACTGCATAAGATTAAGCAAAAGTCAGTATCTTCTTGGACAAATTAAACAATGTGACTAGTTGCTATACAAAATTACATATACAGTTCTAGTTCGGGCAGCATGCCAAATGTAAAGAAACTGATACAATATTAGTAAAAATATAAGTGTCACAAAATCAATAGCAGGAGAGTTAGTGACAAATAGGATAAGATTAGTAACCTGAAAAACCACTGCAGATGAAGAAACAGAAGCTCTCAATAAAGCATAAGAAAGATACGCCTTAACAGAATCCATAAAATGTAAGTTTGTGGTAAAGGATTGGCTGACTCCCTCCAGTAAACCCTGCAAAGGAAGAGTTATTTAAACAACATTATGAAAAAAAAGTAGTATTCAAGTCAACCGCTTTCTTGCTTCCACAGTCCACAAAAACAAACCTGCAAAAGCTCAAGAGATAAAATTCTTGTTTTGGTAGTAACCTCGTCAACCTCTTCTTTCATCCCCATCTGCAAAATATAGACTTTGACATTGTTAAGACAGACTGATTGATAGACTACATTATGTGAACAGTCTCACAAATTAGACCTTGCATAGTGTTCTAAACAACAACAAGGCATCATGCTGCTCCACACTCATGCTCTTGAGATTGATTCCTCTGAAGTAAGATCAGATGGTATTATTTACAACAATTGAGAGAAAAATAAATGATCCTAGGTTTAGTTTTACACTTAATCACTTGTGTTCATACCGTGAAAATTTGTTCCCATCCTCAAGTTGAACAGCCTTGTCAAAAGCAGCCTCTAAACCCTACAGATCACATGTTTAAATAAGACAGCATACAAGAATCCCTGACATAAAATTCCAACAAATAAATAGAAACAATTTCTAATTGTTCCATTGAATGGACTACCTTAATGTCTGTGCCCCCAGCAAGATTCTGAAGCTCCTCAAAAGAAGGAGATGTTTCATTTTCAAGCTTTGTGGATAATGCATCTGCTACGGTAGTTTTCTTCTCATCTTGTTCATCATTAGATATCTCTATATTATCTGATTTTGCTTCGCTAACTGAAGGAGTATCAGCATGGGCAATACTATGTGATACAGAAACCTAAGCATCCACTCGAAATAGTTACAAGTTCTTCAGCATATCTGCCCTGCTTTAGTAAACAAGTTATAGAGATTAATCAAAATAAAAAATCAAACCTGATCATTCTCCATTCGTCTGAACACAATGCTTATCATTTGGGTCAGCATTGCTTTAGAGGTCGCCTGATTTATTAGGCTTTTACTGTACAAGAAATCAAATATAAGCATTCAATAAGAGTTACGAAATGCCAGTTTAAAAGGGAAGAATTGACTCAAGTACCTATGAAGGGCAATGTTGTAGCATACTCTAATGACTCCCAACAAAGGTTCTCCATGCACTGCGTTTGAAGAAATTTGCATATTTAGCTTAAAAAAGACAAATGCCTAGCTATTGCTGTGCATCACAAACTAAAGACAAAAACCAATCCTGTATACAGCCTATAAAGAAACTTATAAAAACAGCTGGTAGCACACAACTTATGCATGAACTTCCACACAAGATCTAGAAAAGCAAAAAAAAAAAAAAAGAAGCTTATCTATGAAGGTTTAAAAGAAAAACAAACATATAATTTGAATGGAAGACCTCTGAATATCCAGTTACAAAAGTCAGCAATGAGGATATAAAATATTGTATGAGCAAAAACGGATAAACAATATCATCAAGCTCTTTATGTAAAACTTACTCGAAACAATCAACAGCGCCACCAAATGAATAATTTATTCGTGCATATATGTGTGCTGAATAAACTAATTGAATTAAACAATACAATCATATAATAGCACTAAAGTACTAAACACTTGATAGAAGAAGGGATTAAACTTGTTCTGGGCACTTTGATATACAAGTTACTAAAGATCCATGTAATTGATTCCAGTTGTTAAGAATTAGGAAATCACAGATTTTTTTTTTACTTGTACAGCCACATTTTTGTAATATCAGTCCTATATTAGGCCTATCACCAGGGGCGTACCTGTATACATGTGTGTGTGTATATATATATATATACATGTGTGTGTATATATGTGTGTGTGTATATATATATATATATGTGTATATATATAATTGAAACAAATCCATACTGACTAGTGCATACTTGTATCAGTCCACCAGTATGGACGGGTATTCAAAACTATGGTTTGAACATCCTTCAAGAAAAAAAAGAACAGAACAATTAGAAAAAATACCTCTAAACCTTGTTGATGATACAGCTGTGAGAAGCACCTTTAAAACTTGTAATATGGTACTGCAAATTTCCAGGAGTGTCAAACTTAAAAGTGAAAAGAGTTCACGGGAATGATAAATCTAGATAATAGAGAGGTTTCAAATTGTTAAGTACCTGTCCGAAGAAGAGTTATCAACACAGCCACAGACTAAATTGAGAATATCAGTAAATAAGGAAGAATTTTTGCCACCTTCCAGTCCAGGATCACCCTCTAAATGATCATAAGCAATAAGTTTCTGGAAAATAGCAATTTATATAAATAAGATACAGTTTAGGTAAATAAACATCAGACAATTTACTCTGAGCACATGAAAAACTGCAAGAAAAAATATGCAAGCTGAATGTAAAAAATAGAAGGAAAAGCTGCATCAATGTATGCAAAGGTCTGCAAAGTCAAAAATTTAGGATAATAATCCAGCAAAACAAAAGCATAATGCTGATGAAAAGCCAGACATCTAGATAAACTAAAGCATAGATTAGAAGAAATAATGACAAAGAGTCATCTTCCAAAGATGCATTCATGCAGGCCCCAACAAAGATCAAATTGTGGCACAGAAAGAAGGAACCTTAAAACCATAGTGTTTATGCTGAAATGTGTCTCAAAATGGAGCTAGTTTATATTGCTTAGAATGTTTCGTCAAGGAAACGTACACAATTACTCATTTAAAGTTCGAGCAATCTTTTGGGAGTGCAACAAATGTTGCCTGTTATCAGTTCTATTTGTTGTTAAACTTAATCTCCACGTTCATCAGGCATTTTGAACCAATATGGCCATATTAAGATTCCAGTAACTACTTGTTTCATAGAAAAACAAAGAAGAGGAAAAGAAAGAATATGAAAAGAAAAAACATTAACTAATGGAGAGAGAAATTAGAACTGGAAATTCTGAATTGGTATTTTCCAATTCACGGGCTAAGCACATGCAGGTAAAGAAATGGCATATCAGTTGTAAATCAATGGCTATAATTAATGACAGTTAAAGGTACACCTGCACAGTGTGCAGGTTCTTTACAAATTGTTGGTAAATAATAACTACAATTAAGAAGAGATTCAGAGAGGCGATGAGCAATAAAAACTACCAAGAAATAGGGATGTTGTGCTTCAAAAACAATTTTTTTAGTTTAATTTTCCATCACTAATTACTATGTTCCAAAAAATAATAATACAAGTTTTCACCTACATTGTTCTTAATTATGTTAAATTTTTATTCTTTTTGAGTTAAACATCAACACAATGTTAAATATGGTAACTGATCAACACTGTCTCTGCAAAAATCACTATAAAAGAGAATGTAGGTATCCATAGGTAACATCAAACAGTTGGTTTTTAGCTTCAATTGTACAGTTTTTTCATTTTTTTTTTTGCCTTCCAAGAACATAATCACAGAATAGCAGACAACTATGCATGATCCATTCATAATATTGAAAAATAAACACACAATTTGGATAGAAAGAGAGAATATTTAGTTTTTCTAATTTATAGAGATGCTCTGAGAAGGAAAACATTGGTCGTGTTTGTTTATAAAAGTTGCACAAAGCAATTTTTATCAAAAATAATAGGAAACATATCCTAGTAGAAAACATCAAACTTGTCATTCATAGTGTTATGTCGGCATAGGGCAAAATTTATGCACAGTTATGTAACTTAATTCTATTAATTCATTAAATACTTTTAACTCGGTAAAAAAAATTCAAATTTCCCTTGCAAGTATGCAACATTTTGTAAGCTGATATGGATGTGTTGTGATTTCACTGGGGAAGAGTTCCAACTAGTACTTTTGTGTATATAATAGCAGAAATATTACAAACATCCGTGCCACTGTGGTACAATATTGCAAGTTTTGCAGATTATTTACCATAAAGAACCAAAATAAATCTATTCAAGTTCCAGTATAAACTAATCTAGAGCAATCATGAATAAAAGCATTAGAATCTATAACGTGTTGTAGTTCTTACTTATTTCACAAGTTTACTGATCAAATTGGCAACTAAATTACTATGTATTACTAAGAGGCCAATGGAGGAGAAATTGGTGAGGGTGCATACCAAAGTCTCAAATGGTTGATGTATTTCTTACATATTGCATTTACTGGTCGTAATTGGCAATTAAGTCATTCTATTACAAACTAAGAGGCAAATAAAGAAGAATTTGGAGACGGTTCATAACAAGGATTAAAATTTTGGTATGAGACCTAGTACTAGTCCGTACCAAATAGAACTGGACGGAACTAGATGGGAGAAGAGGAAGAGGAGGAAAAGAAGCAAATGCAGCACTCGAGAAGAGGAAGGAACCAACAGCACTCGTGTGACCGCATCCACCGTTGCTCACTGCTCAACATGTAGCAGCAGTCAACAACTCTTCCGCTCTCCTCTTTTTCTTCTTCTTATTCCTTTTTATTTTCCTTCTTTTCTTCCTACTTTCTTCTTCTTTCCTCTCCTGCATAGAGTGGACTTCTTTTCTTTTTCTTCTTCTCCTTCTTTTCTTCCTCTTCTTTCTTCTTCTTTCCTCTTCTGCGGCTCAGATCAAGCTCCACTTACCAGTCCTACTTGGACCGGTACAAATTGTCCATACTGCTCGGTACAAAACAGTTATTAAAACCTTGGTTCATAACAAAGTCGAAATTCCTTATGCTTTTTTCTTTTGCCAAAGGAAAAAAATGCATTAGCAACTCAAAAACTTGAGCAAGGGTAGGAACACAAAAATGCATCAGCAAACTCAGAACATCATTGCTGATGCATTTTTGAAAATGCGTTCCTACTCCTGCTCAAGTTTCTCAACAGAAGAAGCGAAGTGTAGTAATTGGAAGGTTCAATGTACATGAGAAGTGTAGTACACAAAGAATGTGATAGAAGCAGAAATTGAATTAAAAATCAATATAAAGGCACATCCAAAATCTGCTATCAACAGAAGGGATTTCAAGCATCATATTTAAGAGAGAGTAATTTCCTTTTAACTGCAAATTAACTTCTCTTATACGCTTACTGCAGATATTAAGCATGGCACATGTCAAATTACATGAGCCGGAATAGGAATAGCTAGTCAGACCTACACCTTCTAACAACATGGTCACGAATAACATATAACATGAACATGTTACTTATGACATAATAACTGTGATTCCTAAACACATCATAATATCATATATATTTTGATAATCAGAACCCATGGACCAGGCAAGCAGTTTCCCTGTTCAACCCAATCATAAAGACCAGAAGGCATAAAAAGACCATTCAACATAAAATATCAAGATAAGCATCAAGTATTAGTCAAGCAAGAAATCACAAACAGAGACATTAACTGCACCAGAAGAAAACCAAGAATTTTAAGGGAAAAAGTAAAAGACAATAAATAAACAAGCATGCAAATGTGCACTTCTGAAAAATGCTGATCATAATATCATATGCAATTTCTGCTAATTGTAACAGAGTTTTAAGGAAAGAAAAGGTACTGGAATTCTCAAGTCAACCCGAGCAACATACATGAAGACAATCAAGTGCAGGCTCCAAAAGTTTTATATTTTTTGTCTCAAATGCAAGTCTCAGGGGTTTTAAGACGAGCTCAGCTTGGGTCCCCTCTAAGGAGTGGCCAGCGCTTGCTAAAGCTACTATAATAGGCTCACTTCTCTCTTGGGGATTATTGATGGTAGCAACATCCTTGTTGGTATCAGCAACTGGAGCTCCCTCTATTGCAGCAGCACCGTCATTTTTTATGCTATATAACAATAATAGCTGGTTAAAGTCCATAAATTTTCAGTGAAGAAAGGGAAAAAAACATTATGAAACATTTGAAATGAAAAACATGACCCCAAATCACAATACTAATGTGCCAAGATATCAATTTTATGCTAGATCAGCATGAAGTTCCACATCAGAATCAGTAACATATGAAAATATATAATATTTACATGATATTATGTATATATATATATATATATATATATATATATATATATATATATATATCGACACACAAAACAAATGAAAAGCATTTGTATCACCTGTATGTGTTAAAATAAAGTGTAGTAATAAGAAAACAATTAACCTTCCATCCACCACCGGAACTCCTGCATGCCTGGGTTCATCAGAAGTAGCCTCCAGCTTACTTTCCTTCATATTGTCTGAAAGTCAAAAAATATAGAATCAACAAAAGAAAGTCTCTGATTGAGTTACAGTTTGAGAATTAAGATAACATAACTAGCAATCTTATTGGGATAGCAAACGTACACATTCTATCTTAATCATACATTTAAAAATCGGTCCATATCAATCCGACCTTGTACCAGTACCAATACAAGATTGATACCATCTATATGGTCACATATTTATATAGTATAGATTAGTTAAGTGTGGAACAGGTACCGCCAATACTGTATGTTGTTCATTATAGATTTCTTAACTATATTATAGGTGATAACCAAGGTTTAAAATAACATTCGGAACCACTGTACCAGTCCCCGGTTAGACGGGTACATACCGGTTCTGATTCATACCGACACACAGTTATAACTAGAGGTGGCCATGGGCCGTGCCCGGGACGGCCCGGGCCGGCCCGGGCCCGGGCCCGCCTCGGCCCGCCAGAAGTCGGGCCGTGCCAGGCACGGCCCGATTATAATCGTGCCGTGCCGGGCACGGCACGACAGCAAAATGCCTGGGCCTGGCACGGCCCGCGGCACGTTTAACCGTGCCGGCCCAGGCACGGTTAAGTTTGTGGCCGGGCCCGGATCCGGCCCGCGTGCCGGATCCGGCACGCGGGCCAGTTTCGGCCCGCGGGCTATTGTCGGCCCAGCGGGCCGTGCCAAGCACGGCCCGAATGTGGCCCACGGGCCGACTTTGGCCCGAATTATGTATTTTGCATAAATTTTTTAAAAAAAATATTTAATTTTTATTTAATTAATTATTTTATTTTAAACATATATAATTTTAATTTTAATATATTTTATTAAATTAATATTAATTTATTTATTAACAATACTAACAACACATGACTAAAGTTAAAACCAACTCGATTAAATTTTATATTCATAAATTATGCATTTAAGCTTAAATCAATTGCCGACATAATGGGCATACACAATTGACCCGTAGCCAACTACGCAAGCAGCTACTATGGAAGATATGCGAGCATTGTGTTAAGCATACTTGCGCTCCGTACTCCATCTTCTCTATGCATATTGCGCATTCCATGTTTTCAGCTCTACCTCCTTCTTCAATAATAAAAAACTCAAGTGACTCTTGTACTTGGTTTGTTTCGATATATTGCTCCGGCTCATCGTTGATATTATCACTATCCTCCTCACTATCACTTATTTCAAAGTCATCAACCTCTATCTCAATCTCAACCCCAGAAGGAGAGAGAGAAGCCAAAAATTCTTGTCTTGCATGATCAGATAAGTGGATAAAGTGTTCTTCAAATCTGAATACATCAATTCGTATAAGTTGACTAACACGTTCGATAATACTTAAAATAGTGATTCTCCATTGATCAGCATTGAAGAAATTTAAGGTAGATGTAAGGAAGATTGAGCGTTGAGAATTTGGCATAATGATAATTATCTTCACTCTTCTATTATCTGTCATTTTTCTCTATGTCTCGTGCTCGTGCTCACCACGTGATAATTATATTATAAAAGTAAATTAATTTAATACTTACTTGATCTTCTCCACGTCTAGTCACGTGGTGAGCACGAGGCATAGAAAAAAATGACTAGTCTAGACTGAGAGAGCATTGAATTCTTGATGGCTAAAAAGAAACTTAAGTTTGAGTTCAACTAAGAAACTAATTGTAACTCAAGACTTAGAAAAGAGATTAAGAGAATATTAAGAGAGAATGAGAAATTATTCCAAAGATAGTTGGAAACTTGTGTGAAGAAATGAGAGGGTTGGGGGGTCAATTTATAGGGATGAATTGGGTGTATAATTACATATTTATACCCTATTTTTAATTATTAAAAGAGGCTAAAATGGTAATTTTATACCATAAAGATAATTATATCCCTAACTTTTAAAATTTTTATAACTATTATGAGGGCATTTAGGTAAAAATACAATTTTCATGTCGTGCCGTGCCTGGCCCGGCCCGCGTGCCGTGCCTGGCCCGGGTCCGTGCCGTGCCCGGCCCGGCACGCTTGCGGGCCGTGCCCGGCCCGGCCCGCGGGCCGCGAACCCCTGGCCCAGCACGACCCGAGACGGGCCGCGGGCCGCCCGCGGCCCGTTGACTTGGTCAACGGGCCGTGCCGGGCCGTGCGGGCCGCGGGCCGGCCCGGGCCGTGCGGGCCGCGGGCCGGCCCGGCCCGTTGGCCACCTCTAGTTATAACCAAGAGTGAAACTTCCATTTGTAACCTAGGAAATCAATTGAATGAATAATCAAAATTATATCAACAAGATTCAAACTTGACATCATTCCTAACTTAATAAGCTTGGATTTCAATTATCCTAAGTCATATAGTATACATCAAAAAGTGAGTTTTGATTATCTAAGGCTCACACACCTTCAAATTATTTGCTAGAGCACAAACAAGGTCATGCAGTCTAATTGACATTTCAACTCGTCAGCCTCCAACTCACTACATTGCATTAGCATAGAGGGAAAACAACAGCTATTGTATATGCAGCCTTAAACATTGCATTGATTACTCATGCACAAAAACGAACACATTGAGAAACAACAACAACGCAAAAAACATTGAACAAGTGGCTAAGAAATTTTCAAACAACTCTATGAACAAGAATCCACAAGACAAGGAAAGAAAATTAAATATTACACCTTGCCCATTACATGATCACTTAACTGTAATACAATCACTAACTCAACAACCACTAGTCTTCTTCACTCAAACAACATGTTGGACGCCTCATTCCAAGTCCAATGACATATTCAATTCACACAATCATCAACTCTGAATGTTTGAAAAGCCTCCTAGTTACCCATAATCAAACATGTCAACTATAATCAACAGTTAAAAATCCTATCTAATAACTACTTGCAATTGATTCCTATGGTTGGAGCACACCTTCTCCACGTACTCATGCCTCTATGCTTAAGCCTAACATGGACATTTTACTTGGGCATGCCTGTCCAACTACTCAATGTTAGAGTCCTCAATGTGCTTTGCTCAATCTCCTTCTGAGTGCCAACAAACCAACATAGTAAGTGCCAATTCATTTGGGTACAAAGTGCAAACCAACTTCATATTCAGCACAAGTGATCCCTATCATTCAACTAGGTTTCTTAAGTCATCGCCCCGACTTATGATGCCAGATATTTTGTGCCTCTACTTAGGAAATTTGTAGTATTCGATTGGCTTTTGACTTTGACCTTCCAACTTGTAAGTTCGTAACAACTATTTGTTCAAGGATAACGGAGAGTAAAAGTGTTGAAAATAAGATTTGTGGAATGATAGAAAACTAGTTAAAAGAGAAAATGAAGGTTTTTCAGGATTTCTAATGGGAGTGGCAGCAAAACATAGACTAGGAGTTAAAGGGTAAGAGGAAACTAAATGAAACTTGACTTTAAAGAAACAAAAAAATTAAAAACTTTTAGAGTTGCTAAAATAAATGCATAAAAATCATTTATTAGATTATACTAAAGGACTATGACAACTTCACATCCACTTGAAAACTAAAAATGAAGATTAAACACCTTCAAATTATATGAAGAGATGAGATAAAAATAATTGAGCATTGATGTTATAAGCATAACTATAGAAATAACTTAAGAAATTAGTTAGAGATGAAAAGTGCTCAAAAAGATCAATGGATAACTTAACTAACTTTTTGTGAGGCGAAGGTCAAATCATTAACTTCACATAGTGTTGACTATCTCACCATGTGCAAGGACGCCTCATAATAAGTTAGTCAAGTTATCCATTGTTCTTTTTGAATATTTTTTATATCTTCAACTAATTTCTCAAAATATTTTCATAGTTATGTTTATAACATCAATGTTTAATTATTTTTATCTCACCTTATTACCTAGTTTGAAGGTGTTCAATCTCCATCTTTAGTTCCCAAATAGGTGTGAAATTGTTATAATCCTTTAGTATAATCTAACAAATGACTTTTATGTTTTTATTTTCGCAATTCTAAAAGTTCCTAGGTTTGTTGTTTTTTTAAAGTAAAGCTTCATTTAGTTTCTCCCTACCCTTTTAACTTTAGTACTCTACATTTCACTGTCACTCCCATTAGAAATCCTGAAAAATCTTCATCATCCTAGGAGCTCCTTTAACTAGTTTTCTATCATTCCTCATATCTTATTTTTTAACACTTCTACTCTCCGTTATCCTTAAGCAAATAGTTGTTACAAACTTACAAATTTCAACTCCTTCATGTCATCCTGTAAGTTCAGACATAGTTTGTTAGCCTATACTTTCGTCGGTTTCCTTTGTCTCAAACCATCACCATATAAACTATGGTTCTTTTTGAATGCAAATTCAATAGGCATTTCTGCTCCCGCAAAGTGACAGATCCGGCTTATGCGTACCAACTTGAGCGTATTGCAGGGTTACATTTAACTGAAAAGAAAAATAAAACAAAACAAACAGCGAGGAAGAAAGGCAGGAAAAATATTCAGGTCAAATGGGGCCAAAATGGCTAGCGGTACCGACCTAGACAAGCCTGCACGGAGCTCTGCAGGGCGGGGTACTTCTTGCCGGCGCACTCCTTCAGCATGGCCTCGAAGGACCGAGTGATGAACCCCGCAGCTGCGGCGCCCGTCATGGCGAAGAATCTTGCGGAGATCCGCCGCGACGGCTCCCTTCAGGACGCGATCCCGCGAAAGGAGGCCAAGAAATTCCTCGAGATCTATGGATCCCAAGGCAAATCCGGCAGAAGAAGTGGAGGGATCGGGCAACCCAAGAGGAGAATCCGCGCCGGCGTAGTAGAGGAGAATGGGGCGACGTGGGAAGGTGAGGGGAGGAGAAGAGATCTGACTTCCCGCACGAGATTGGCGACCGGGGCGAAGGTCTTCGCGAACGCCCCCTCGGTTCGCTAAGTATAAGAAGGCACCCGAGTCATGTGAGTTATGCAATGCCCGATGTAGGGACCGGGTCTCTGCAAGAAGGCGCAGGAGAGCCGAAACGTGCAATGCACGTGCTGTGGAGCCCACGAATCCCAATCGGCGTTCTCTAGCCTCACCCATGAACGCAACCGAGTTCTCGATTAATCGGTTGGGAAGTCACCTTCTGGATCCGCGGGAAAATTATAGGGTCAATTTGTAAAACAATCTGCACCGTTCCTAAAATGAAAAACATTCATTTGGCTCAAAATAAGCAATAACTGCATATTAATAGCTCAAATTGGAAACTGTCTGCACAAGTGTACGCAATGGTGCGTCCGAAAAGATTTTAAATTTTTTTTACAAGTTCTAGTTGTACAATATGCTAATCGTAATTTGAAATTTTTTTACACTGGATGCTTGTAGTTGTAGCTGTGGATCACTGTGCGTTCACATGCACACCGTGAAAGCATAATTAATACACGAAAGTACTGCTCGGGGTGAGGCTTCAAAATGATAAAAGAGAAATTATTCTAACTAAAATCTTAGTTGAAGTAATATAAAAAATATCCATCATATAGTATGTATGAAATTTAAAGTAATATAAATACGATCCTTATTCTAAGATTCTTAATTTCATATAGTATATGTGAATTTAAAGTAAGATAAATGTGATCCTTATTTGAAGATTTGTAATTTTAAAGTAGGAGAAGTGCCTAATCACAAAATTACTGATTTATACCTTGATAAGTACAAGAAAAATAATTTAAATATACTGACTCGGTATTCATCCATTGCGAATGGTCAATGGCAATGAACACAAAGCATAGATGACTAGGACAGGGTCAAAGTTTGTTTTAAAAAGATTAAACATAGTAGCAAGTGAGGCGTTATGTTAGGCCCAAACGACCCTGCGCCGGCCCGAACAGAATTTGGGCCTGGGCGGAGGCCCAAGGCCCATTCTAAGGTGGATTTCAGGGGGAACCAAGTGGGTGCGAGGAGGCAGACCCGTCAGTGACCGAATCCAACTCGCTTCCGTCGAGCGCGTAGAGGCGCGAAGGGCGGCGTAGATTCCCGAGGGGACATCCCATCGGTGGCAACACCCGTTACGACAAGAGTACAAAGAAAAGGAGAAAATTTTTCCGCGGACGGTCCACTTAAAACGGTAAAAACGGTTGGCTTAAATTTTATGTTAAAAATTATTTTTTTTTATTTTTTTTTTTAGAAATATTCTATTCTTTATAATCTATCCAATGGTATTAAATTTAGGGTATTTTAGATTATATATATGTATGAAATATCCTATGCAAAATTACATATAAGATAAAAAAATATTTTATATATAAATTTATATAGAATTTGCATAGGATATTTTATACATGTATATAATCTAAAATACCCTAAATTTAATACCATTGGATAGATTATAAAAAATAAAATATTTTTAAAAAAAATAATAATAATAATAATTTTTAACATAAAATTTAAGCCAACCGTTTTTCTCGTTTTAAGCGGACCGTCCGCGGAGAAAACGCGCCCAAAGAAAAGGGGAGGGACGCATGAGGCGGATGGCATCTCCCCCATGCGAGCGAGCGGGACGTGACCTCCACCTCATTGACAAGCAGCAGGCAAAGCTCCCCGGCAACTCCATGCGAGCGAGCCTTCCTACACAAGTGGAGCGGCGACGAGGAGCCAGCAGCAACCACGGTGACGATTCCCTTCCCCAAGCAGCGGAAGGTGACGAGCAGCAAAGGCTGCTTTCCTCCACGAGCAACGGACTTCTGTCCGCCGCCTTTTCCTTCCCTTAGGCGGCGACTGTCGGCGACATCCCGGTGAGCACTCCGGCGACGCGAAGTCAGACGAAGAGGAGAGGTTTTGAGCGTATACAGAGAGGAGAGGGAGGGGTTTTAAGTACCTATCTGTAGAGAGAAATAAACAGGGAAACTTTTCCCACATTCCTCTATGTTTTCCGGCGTCCTTCTTGTGTGTTTACGACGAGTCCTCGAACCATCCTCTCCACCTCTTACGACCCATTCCTGGTGACTAGAGGGCCGCCAAAGGAGGTTGAGGGGCGAGGGGTGTGAGTTAAGCCTCTCCCTTGTTGGCAAGCCCGTTCGAGTGACGTCCAAGCCGGCAGCGATGCTCACGTGCGTCGGCTGCGTCGCGCTCTCGACGCCCGCAAGGAAGACGAATGCAGCGGCATTCGATTTGAGGTGCGGGCACGCGGTCAAAGTCAACACCATTGGAGCGAAATTTCGAGATCCGGCGTCGCATTGCTGACGTGGCACGTGATTTCGTTAATTAAGCATGTTTACCTTAATCGGGCCCTGACACGTTATCTAATTTATTCATATAAAGCTTATTAGTATTTGCATTCTTACTTATATAATGCTCATTTTTTTTCTTTTGCTGATGAGCAAATTTAGATTGTCTTACCTTCTAAGATACATGTTTTAGGGTCCGTGTGTCGATTGCTTTTAATCAAAATTTAAATATAAAATAGTTTAAAATTGTTTGATAATAAAAGTCACAGAAAAAAATAATAAAAAATTAAAATTTTAAAAAAAAACTATAATTTGATATTTTAATGCTTTTGTTTTTCTAAAAAAGAAATTAGTATGATTTGATTAAAATTTTAAATATTATTATTTTAAATAATTTAAAATTTTAAAAATAAAAATATTAATATTTTAAAAATAATTTAAAAATAATATATTTATTTATTATTTTAAATTTTAAAAATTAAAAAATTAATTATTAAATATTTTATAATTTTTATAAAATAATATAATACAGTTTTACATAATTATAAAGTAATTAATAGCACGACCAAATTACTTGGTGCAACTGAAAGTCACAAAATGAATTATGATACATATTTTTATTTTGTATAGTAATAACGAGGGAATGATATTCAAGTAGAAGTTGTACATGTATACCATGAGTGCTTAAATGCTCTAAAACATTTGAAATTTATAATTTGAAATTACAATTTGCTTGGTTACTGATTCTTGCTACCAGTTCTTTTGTTATTAACAGATTATTTCCACTTGTAAAGGTTTCATACCCCTTTGTCTGAATAAGCAATTTAATATGCTGGGTGAAATCCTTTATGGACATTAAGAAATCAGGCACAAAATAGATTAACTCTTTATTAGAAGTCATGTCGACTTCTAACGTTCCAATGATGGCTTTTTCAAGATCAGAAAAGCGAGTGTCTACTAGAGTAATTAAACATTTACACCCTATATGCGAGCGGTGCAAGCCATGAATCCCAATCAAACATAATCCTAGATGGATTGTTTTGTACTGTTGAGATAGAAGTTTATGTTTAGAGTCCTCAGAAATAAAAGAAACTTGCACTTGTGACTGACCAGTACAAGTGATCATTGATTCTGAATAGTGCTGATAAACTTTCTGTTTAGTTTCTAGCACTCTGTGTTCATAAAGAGTCTCAGCAGGAACTAAATCTGCTTTCTTAAATCTGCTAATTTGCAATTGGTGATTTGGATCAACTAGTCTTTCTAACACCATCATTTTCTTACTCTGTAATTTTGTTAATAAAGTAGTAAGAGTGTTATATCTCCGAATAACATCAGATGATGTAGAGACAACTTCATTTTCAGCAGACCTAGAACTACTTGCTTCCATAGTGTTCTTTATATTCCTTGACAAGATCTTGAGGATCTGTTTTAACTACAAATCTTCTAGTTGGAGGCTTAATAGGTGCAGAAGATGAAGCAGCAGATAATTGCAAATATTGTAAACTTGTTTGCAATTTCTCTAAGACAGTAGTATTAACTGAAGACGAGTTAAGAGTTGATACAGAATTTAGCAGTAAATTCTGAAACTGAATTAACAACTCGATAATCAGATTATTTTGTGCGATTATGACCTTATCCGCTGCAGTATCATTCGTACTTTCTGGATCAGTGAATCCTCTAGCTGGAGGATAAGTATTAGAGATTGTATCCAAACCTTTCAAATATCTGACATCTTTATCAGTCACAATTGAAGAGGTTTAGTTCCTTATCAGAACAATTGATCAGTTTGATCCAGAAATTAGAAGTACATCTACAAAAGTTGAATGTTTCTATTAGTCAGATTAATGCAAGTTACAAACCCAATCTTCTAACTATTTATTTGATTCCATGCAAGGCTGTAAGATACCCACGACTGATTTGGAAGAAGCAAAATGGAAGATCACTCTGCCATAATTAACTTCACGAGTTCCCTCTAGAATTTCATTTTGGAGGTCTAATTCAACGTCAGTCTTAGCCACTTTCCATAATTATTCTCATCGTCCAGAACCCGCAGATGATTCTGATGTTGTTCTTGTTATGCATTCTGAATCGGATTCTGATGAATCCTTTTTTAATCCATGGGGGGAGCAGAACGACACTGAAAAGAACAACACTGAAAATCATGACCCTATTGAAGGAGTACCCTTAACAGAACATCCTGGCTATTTGGATAAGATTGAATCAGGATGGTACGACGAGGATGATTTTGTACTTCCTGCTGTTATTTATGATGAGGAGCCAATCGAATTAACTGAGCATCCAATGTACAAAGATTTTATAGAAAATACGCTATTGACAGATCAATCTTTCAAAATAGAGACTATTGCTATGGCTGAAGAAGCTAGTAGTAGTATTACGATTCCCCAACATACAACTACTTCACAACCTGGGTTTCGACCAATCGTAACCCCTGATAATTCTTTAAGACAAAGGATTAGAGAAGTGTTTCCTGAAGCAGGAACCTCACAGCCCAGGTATCCCAGACCACAAAAAATTGATGTCCTTCCTACCCTACCTGCTGCAAATGTAAATTCAGGTTCAATGTTACAATTGGGTGAGGATATCAGCCAATGGGAGGAAATAATCAGGAGATGGGAATCAAATACTATCACACACTGTACTCATAAACAGTTTGTAGATAATACTGAAAAGGTAATATATATTGAAAATCTCTTGGGAGAAACTTTGAAATTATACCTTCAAAATTGGAGGATTGCATTTCCTCAAGAATATCAGCAATTGACAATCACAGCTGATGACACATCTAATATCACAACTCAAATTAGGCAAATGATTCTAGGATATGACGAGTATAGAGGATACACAACAATGCAAAATCAAGCTATTTTGGATTTAGAAGCTTTGGTAATTACTTCAATGAGAGACATTGTTCCTTTTTCGAACCAATTTTTGTCCTTAGAGGGAAAAACTGGTGCAGCATTTCTTTCTCCAGAAATGTCAGAAAGATATTTCAGAAAACTACCAGCACCATATAATACCAAAATAGCAGAGTTATGGAAAGAAAAGTATCCAATGATGACTGTAGGCATTTTACCAAGAATCATTTTCACATATAGTGTTCTACAAGAGATATGTAAAACAAACGAGATGAATAGACAAGCTAAAGACTTCTCTTTCTGTCAATCAATTGCTATTCCTGGAGTCTATTCATCAAGCTCTAAACCGAGAAAGTTTTTGAGAAAAGCAACAACATACAAGAGTCATCCTCACAAGAACCATGTGAGAAAACTCAAAACTAAGAAACCTGGAAAGGCTAAGTGTAAGTGTTTCGTATGTGGAGAGCTAGGACACTTTGCTAATGAGTGTCGAAGCAAGAAAGTAAATCGAGAGCGCCTTGCAGTTTATCAACAATTGGAATTACTTCCCGAATGAGATGTAGTTAGTGTCGGAGAAGACGAAGACCCAGAAGATTCAGATCTCTGCTCCTTTTCTGATGACGAAATTGATAATAAGAAGAGACAAAATTTTGTTTTGATGATGACCGGAAAATCATTTGATTGGAATTCGGAAAGAGAAAATTTTAAACTACCTAGAGAACATGAAGATTGTTTACATGATTGGATCATGTATCCAGAGTTATTGCCACACGCAAATAAATGCTTGTTTTGTCCTATTAAAACTGTAAAATGGGCAAGGATGCAGTGTTCGCTTTGTTTCATGATTGTCTGTTCCTTCTGCAGTAAACTCAAATTTGATATAGAAATACCTCTCGGAGATTTGCCACCAAAACATGTCAAAGTTGATTTAAGGAGGTTAACAGAAGAACAAGCAAGTCACATAATAAACTTGGAAGAAGAATTGAGGGTACTAGCCGGAAATAAGAAAAAAAGGGAAAAATATCATAGTCGAAGAAGAGGTCATACTGAAAGCAGAAGAGAGAAAACCAACAAGATTTGCAAGTATCAGCAATAATTTGTTAAGCCTAACAGCTACATTAGAGATCGATGGCGAAAAATACAATGTTCAAGCCATCTTAGATACTGGAGCATCAAAATGCTGTATCACACCAACAGCATTACCAGAGAAATGTTATGAGAACACAGGAGAATACACTATTTATGGCGTCAATAGTGTTCAAGTTACCTCTAAAAGACTGAAGAATGGCTTTTTGATTTTGAACAAAGAAAAGTATTTAATGATGTTCACGTATGCTCTTCCATTATCTATTGAGGATAAAACACAGCTTATCATAGGTATGAACTTTGTTCATAGTTTCAAAGGAGGTTTACGCATTGAACAAGGAACTTTAACTTTCTACAAGAAAGTTGAGGATATACAAACAACTCCTATTAGTTCAAGGATAGCCTTGAATATTTTTCATGAAGAGGAAGAGTTAGACTATATAAGTCATAATGCAGTCTAAGAACTATGTTCTTATGATCTAGGAAAAATGTCTGACTATGAACAACAAATCCTTCCAACTCTGAAGGATTTAGAGGCTTCACAAAATATTGGTTTGGATCCTAAAGCACACTGGGAGGCCGATTCTGTAAAGTGTTTAATTGAAATAATCAATGAAGACTTGATTATTCAAGATAAACCAATTGTCCCAAATCTTGAGATGAATGCAGAATTTAAAAATCATATTCAAGAACTGCTTGAGATGAAGTTGATAAGGCCGTCAAAGTCAAAACACAGAACTGCAGCATTCATAGTCAACAAACATTCTGAAATAGTAAGAGGGAAAACACGGATGGTCTGCAATTACAAACGTCTGAATGACAACACATACAAAGACCCTTATATACTTCCTCATATTGACTTGTTAATCTCTAAGGTGAAAGATAAAAAGGTTTTTAGTAAATTTGATCTTAAGTCAGGGTTTCACCAAGTAGCAATGGCAGAAGACAGTATAAAGTGGACTGCCTTTGTTTGTCCTCAGGGACATTTTGAATGGCTGGTAATGCCTTTTGGACAAAAGAATGCCCCTTCTATTTTCCAAAGAAAGATGGACTAAATATTCGGAGAATATGAAGACTTCATATGTGTATATATTGATGACATACTGATATTTTCTGACAATATAACTCAGCATCTTGGTCATCTTTCTAAGTTTTTTGCCAAAGTTAAAGAAAAGGGTTTCATTCTCAGCAGAACCAAAATGAAACTCGGTGTTTCTATTATTGAATTCTTAGGTCTCGAAATTGGAGAAGGCAAGATCAAACTTCAACCACATATCATTAAAAAATTATTGAAATTTCCAGATCATACCCTTGAAACTCTTAAAGGTTTACAGAGATTTTTGGGAATATTAAACTATGCGAGGAGCTACATTCCTAATCTCAGTAAATATACAGAACCACTTTATAATAAGTGTTCAAAGACGGGGGAAAGGAAATTTAATAAGTATGATTGGGCATCAATCCAGCATATTCGGCAAATTGTGCAGCAATTGCCACCTCCGAATGCTTATCTTATAGTGGAAACAGATGGTTGTTTGACTAGATGGGGAGGAATTTTGAAATGGAAATCCAGTAAGGCAGAATCTCAAAAGAAGGAACAAATTGCTCGGTATTGCAGTGGTAAAAACAAAACTGCAATTTCTACTATAGATGCTGAAATCATGGCTTGCATCTATACACTCGACAAATTTAAGATCTTTTTATTGTCCAAAACAGAATTTACTTTGAGAACTGATTGTCATGCAATAGTTGCTTTTTTCCAGACTGTTACTGCTAGTAAACTAGCAAAGAACCGTTGAGTAAATTTCATAGAATATGTAACAGCTACTGGAGTAAATGTTAAAGTGGAACATATCAAAGGCACGGATAACGTCGGGGCAGATAAATTATCCAGAATCATAGCTACAAATTCAATCTATGTTCTACTTGATAGTCCATGTTTTGAAGTCTTTTCAGCCAAAATGACACTGAGTACTCAATACAGAAGAACTATGCTGCAAAAACTACCTGAATCTGTCAGTAGTTACATTCAAGAGTTGGCTGAAAGAAAGACTTTAGATGCTTTGATTTCTTTACAAGAGGTATTAAAGCACCAGATAGAACCACTTCCTGGAATTTATGTTAGACAACAGTCAGGGAGGTTGTATTTTACAACTCTCATACAGTTTGACGAAGTTAATGAAGAAGATTATCCTTTCGTCCAAAGATTATATGAGCATGGAATGGTTAGACAAATTGAATTTGAATTCATAACTCCAGCTTTTCTCATTCCAAAGTTATTAGAAGTGGTTACTGATGACAATTTCAGAGTTTTAACTATTCATTCTGATTTTCCGCACTTCAAAAATCATCAGTTCAAACCAATTTCAAGACTGATTACTATTCATTATGAAAGGATTTGGTCACAAGATCTTGAAGCTCCGTGGTATTCTCAGATTTATGATGACAGTACATATCAGATTTCTATAGACGAATTACCTCCATCATATTTTGGCATATGGATGTCTACGTATGACCAGGTATTAGATCTACCTTTTTTGCAGGTTTGGTCGCGTGTATCAAGATAGACTTTCACCGTCTATCTATGGGTACGATTCAGAGAATCTTGATGATGACTTCTAAAGCACTTTTCCGTACAAGCACTCACGAATAAAGTTTGAACTTTGGTGCTGGACGATTCGACGAACATGGATGACAGCTTTTCGTACAAGCACTCACTGACAAAGTTTTAACTTTGGTCATTAAAGAGATTCTGAAGGACAGAGTGAAAGAGATTCTGAAGGATAAAGTGAAAGATTTATGCCAGCACTGCCAGCATTCCATGATTCTGATGTCAATAAACTCTCTAATATAGTTTGTTTAGAAGTATTATATAATGGTGTGTCAAGTTTGTGTGTAACATAGCAAGCGTGCCTTAAGTGTTTGCAAGATCGCGCAGTTTGAATTGGTACAGTTTTTGTGGTCTGAATAAGAGGAAAAAAAAAGAGCAGATTATTTATACAAACATCACTCTGTTTCCTAGCAAGGAAGGAAAAAAAGAGGAAAAAAAAAGCAAAAAGGCAAAGGAAATGGGAGGAAGAGAAAAAATTCACATGTATTACACGTGATGCCTCACTCAAGAGCAGATCATGCAAGGGTAGGAGTGCATCCTGCGCGATGCTTGTGGCGGGGAATGAGATCTAATAGTGCGCTAGACCTGGAGTTTCAGGCTGCGATAGTGAGGAGCACAAGTCTTTCGGTGAGCCAGAAAATAGACGCGAGCTGACAGCGGGGTGGGGCGAATGGGAGGCTTCTTTGATGAGCCAGCAGGTGGGTGGGCGAACAGGCTTCATCGAGGTGGCAAGCTGCTGCTTCGACGAGCTGGCGAGTAGCTGCTTTACCAAGTCGACAAGCGGGTGCTTTGGCGAGTCAATGAGCCGACAAACGGCAAGCAAAAAGCATCTTCCCTGTCTTTAGTTGTTGAGCCCCTACAGCATCTTCGATCACTCTGGGACCAGTGGCAACGCAGAGCACCAGAGAGGTGTTTGTGAGTAGTCAAGTGGGGGCGGGCGACAAAAGAGGGAGGGCTAGCAACGTGAGTTTTTCTTTCCATTTATTTTTCACTCAAATTGGGCGGGCTTTTTTTCTTTCTTTTTTTTCCACCCAGAAAATAAGGAAAAATTAATTTTCCTTTCTTTCCACACTTCTGTCCCTTTTAGGAAACAAGATGCTAGTGGGGGTGTGTGAGTATCAGTAATGTAATGCTAATACGTCAAAAGCGTTGATTATAGTGGGTTAAGGAAATGATGTTTTTTATTTTAAGCTTATAAGGTTGAAACACAAGCCTTAGTCCTACCCAATAAGCAAAAAAAAATATGATAACATATAAATTTTATTAAGCTTATTACTATTAACTTAAATTTGAGTATTCCAAAAGCTCCTAATTTTCACTCTAGATGAACTTTGAGCTATTCTAGATGCACACAACGTGCTAGCACAATATAAGAGACGATAAGCTGATTATATCAAATTACCATTGACGTCAAACCTACACCAGATGAACATTGGAGGCTTGCGATCTCGCAAGCCAGGTGGAGATGAAGACTGAAGTTGCCGTATTGGCCAAGAAATAGATCAAACGTGCTTCCCCTGTTGACTTTCTGCTTGGTATCGATTTCAATTCGTTCTCATCCACGAACTGACACCCCAGCCTATACTCGCACACTAATCTAGAGACCGTTGACTTTCTTGGGAAAATAAATGTTTAGACGATGTGCTTAATGGAGCAACCACAGCAGTTTGATGTCCAGGTTTCAAATTGACAACTAATTTGATCAAAAACAACGCGCCAATTCAATCCTATATAATTCCAGAAGCAGTGGAAAAGCTTCACCGCCTACTCAGAAATGGCCGAATTTGGAAACCATTTCCTCCTCCTGTTCACCGGCTCCTTGTTCTTCGTAATCCTGCCGTCATCCCCTGCTGAGGGCTTTCCACCGCCCACCAATGCGTTCGTCGCCCCCATCAACAAAGACGCCGCCACGTCCCTCTACACCTTCCCTATTGCCGCCGACAGTGGCTCCTATGTGATAGACATCACCGGGCCGCTCCCATGGTCAGTCTGCCCGAGGACCCACCCCATCGTACCCTGTAACTCCACCACCTGCGTCGCCGCCCGCTCCTTCCCCCCTCCCAACTGCCGCGCTCCAACCATCCGCCGCCACCCATGCGTGTGCACCGCTTACCCTGTGAATCCAGTCACCGGAAAGTGCGCATCCGGCGACGTCACCCTCACCCACGTCATCATCTCCTCCACCGACGGAAGGAACCCGACCGCCGTCTTCGATGTCGACGGAGTCGCGTCTGCGTGCGCGCCGACGTGGCTCCTCGACGGACTGCCGAAGAGCGCCGTCGGCGTCGCCGGGCTCGCGCGCGCGGGGCGCGCCCTGCAAGCGCAGCTCGCCGCCCGGTTCTACTTCAAGAGGCGGCAGTTCGCGCTCTGCCTCCCGAGCTCGATAAACACCCCGGGGGTGGCGTTCTTTGGCGAGGGGCCCTTCTTCCTCCTCCCGCCGCCGGGGATCGACGTCACCGCCTTGCTCAGCTACACGCCGCTGCTGAAGAGCCCTAGCAGCCCTGCGTACTACATCGACGTGAGGGGACTGGCTGTAAACCAGAAAGCGGTGCGGCTGCCGGTGGGAGCGCTCGCGCTCGACGCGGCGGGCCGCGGCGGCGTAAGGTTCAGCACGGCAGTGCCGTTCACCACTCTGAGGACCGACGTCTACAAGCCTCTGGTCTCGGCCTTCAGCCGTGCCACCAGCGGAATCCCCAGAATGCCGGTGGCGAAGCCGTTCGAGCTGTGCTACAACAGCTCGGCGCTGGGGTCGACGAGGGTCGGCTACGGGGTGCCGCAGATTGATGTTATGCTCGTGGAGGGCAAGAATTGGACGATATTTGGCGCGAATTCGGTGGTGGATGTGGGCCCGACGACGGCGTGCTTCGCGTTCGTGAACGGCGGGCCGAAGTCGGAGCAGGCGGTGGTGGTCGGCGGGTTTCAGATGGAGAACAGTTTGTTCATGTTTGACGAGGGGAAGTCGAGGCTTGGGTATACTTCGACCTTGTTCGGCATAAGGACGACTTGCAGTAACTTTAATTTCACCATGAACGGCCGGAATGGTCCTTGATCGAGGTTTCCGATCATATATGTAAACTGGAAATTGGGCATTTTGTCTGGCTCTTTGGATATCGTGTTCTAAGCTCTATGCTCTCACGTTTATAAAATAAAAAGCAAATTTGCTATTTGCACCCTATGGTTTCCATTTGTAACTCTTGTTTAGTATTATTATAGGTAAAAAAATATACTAACCAGAAATAATTAGCCAATTGAATGAGATTATCTATTTTTTTTGGGTGCTTAATATAAATCTACCGTGACAGAAGACACGTTTCCATCCATATTTTTTTAAATAATCTGTGCAGTGTGCACTCAGAAAAATATTAACAAGGAATTATTGGCAAAGAAAATCGTGATGAAATTTCTTTCCTGCCGTGTGAGGCGGGAGCCTTCCGAACCCGCGAGGATTCTGCGGCGTGAGGGCCAGTCGCCGCCACCTCCTCCCGAATCGAGCCTCCGCCGCTGCCTCCTTCCCCCCGCCCACTTGCCAATTGTAGAATGAAGTGGTGAATGGTGAGAGCTTTTCTAGGATTTGCCTTTCACAAAATACTTAACTTCTGCAGCCTCACTTCATCAATTGCGCCTCGCAATTCCAAAATCTTGTCCCAAAGTCGAAAACCCTATGGCTCAAATCTCCGTTCCTTCTCTACTCGCCACCTATCTGACGAAATGTCCCAAACAACAATGTTCGCCTTTCGCGCTCTCGGTCTCCTTAAAAGCACCTCTGTGGAGTCTGATCTTCTTGCTTCCATCCACTGCCTATCACTTAAAACCAATGCCCTCGTCAACCTTGCCGCCCGCACTTCCCTTCTTGCTGCATATGCAACGGTTCAGGATTTGGATTCTGCTTTGGCCCTTTTTGATGAGTCCACAACTGCGGATGTAATATTATGGAATGCAATCATCAGTGCCTTTATCCACAACAGCCATTTCAGAAGTGCTATTCTGCTCTTCCAAGCAATGGTTGATACATATGGAGAATTCGACTCTACGACTCTACTGATCGTGCTCTCGGCTTTGTCTCGTACACATAAGCTGAAGTGTGGAACAGTTTTGCATGGCACTATAGTTAAAAGAAATTTTGCAGTGGATGGTAATCTCTGCAATGCTTTGATTGATTTGTATGCAAAGTGTGGCGATATGACTTCTTCGGAGCTTGTGTTTGAGGAGATGGAAGTCAAGGACACTGCATCGTGGAACTGCATGATCAGTGGATGCGCATATAATGGTTTGCCTGAAAGATCATTATATTATTTCAGTCAAATGAGATGCTTCAGTGTCACACCAGATTTAGTGACTGTATCTAGTGCGATAGCTGCATGCTCTTTATCTGAGTGCTTGTTGGATCATGGAGAGTCAGTGCATGCCCTCGCAATCAAAATGGGGTATGAAACATGCCCGACCTCTTTATCAAATTGTCTTATTTCATTCTATTGCAGATATGAAAATGTGGAGGCAGCAGAAATGGTGTTTAATAGTATTGTAAATAAGAACGTTGTTACATGGAATTCTATGATTAGTGGTTTCTTGCATGTTGGAAAGTCCGGTGAAGCAATGAGCCATTTTTGTGTAATGATGTCTAAGGCTATGATTCAACCTGATGGTACTACACTAGTAACAGTACTTTCTGCTTGTGCCGAGCTTCACCTACTTTGTCAAGGGAAATCTATACATGGTTTTGCTATCCGAAGGGGAATACACTTCTTGAACTCTTTTGTAGAAAATGCATTGCTTGATATGTACTTGGAGTGTGGTGGCCTAAGATATGCAGAACTTTTATTCAAATATATGCCTGCTAAAGATATTATTTCATGGAACACGATGATATTTCAATTGTCTCAGGATAATTCATTGAAGGAAGAGACACGAGTTTTGTTCCACAGATTGCTTCAAAGTGGTCTGAGATGCGACATAGTTACTTTTTTGGCAATTCTTCCTTCATGCAATTGTCTTGAAGACCTCAGCTTTGGAAAGGCACTTCATGCTTGCCTCATCCGGTATGGATTCTCAAACAGTATTTCAGTTGCGAATGCTCTTATGCTAATGTACATTAATTGTGGAGATCTAAACGTTTCTACCTTTCTATTGGAAAACATCTTATCTGCATCAGATGTTGTCTCATGGAACACAATGGTAGTGGGCTGTGTTCAGAATGGCTATTACAAGGAGGCACTCAAATTTTTTGCTTCCATGCGCTCCTTGATGCTTCTAAAACCTGATTCCATTACTCTGGGTAGTGCTTTATCTGCATGTGGGAATTTAGGATTGTTGTCTTATGGCCAGTCTCTCCATGGGCTAGCTTTGAAGAGTCTTTTGGATTGTGATATTCGCATAAATAATGCATTGCTAACCATGTATTTTCGCTGCAACGATTCTGCTGGTGCAGAAATGCTTTTCAAATTGAATGATGACAGAAATTTATGTTCTTGGAATTGCATGATTTCTGGTTTTGCACAGAACCAGCAAGGTGAAAGATCTTTATGTTTGTTTCAGAATATGAAAGTTCCACCAAATGAATTCACTATTGTTGGTGTCCTCTGTGCTTGTACTCAATTAGGAGATCTCAGACATGGAAAAGAAGTTCATGGCTATGTATTCAGGTTTGACCAGCAAAATAATCCATTTATATTGTCAACACTTGTCGATGTGTACAGCAAGTGTGGAAGAATCGACATTGCTGAGCAAGTTTTCGAAAGCTCCGAGGAGAAATCTATCGCCTCTTGGAACTCCATGATTTCTGCATATGGGATGCATGGGCAAGGAAGAAAATCCATTGAGCTTTTCGCGAGGATGTGCAATTCAGGTGTCGAAGCCACTAAAAGCACATTTGTTGCCCTTTTATCAGCTTGTAACCACTGTGGACTAGTTGATGAAGGATGGAAGTACTACAACATTATGTCGAAGAAATTTGGATTTCAACCCGATGTGGAGCACCATGTTCATATGATTGATATGCTTGGTCGTGCGGGAAAACTTGGAGATGCTCATGAATTCATAATGAAATTATCTGTCAAAGCAGAAGCAGGAGTTTGGGGAGCTCTGTTAAGTGCTTGCCGTGATCATGGAAATCTAGATATAGGCAGAAGAGTGGCAGAGAATCTATTTTGCTCAGAACCAGAAAACACTGGTTATTATGTTACACTTTCTAACTTATTTGCATACTGTGGAATGTGGAATGATGCTGTGAAAACAAGAGGAGTTATTCTTGGTAGAGGATTATCGAAGCCCCCGGGATGCAGTGCTTTTGATGTACTCAACATCTGATCTTTCAACCTCGTACGCACTCATTTTCATATGGTATGATTAATATTATTTTAGAATGAAGTTTCTGTTTCTTCTTTATTTTCTACTTGAATCCGGGGCATCAAGAAGTCTATCTTTATTCTCCTTCTCAAATTAATTAGCAAGTTACGAAGTTTAGAATACATGCACTATTTTTTTTTTCCATTTTTTTTGTTTGTCTCTGTATAAACTCCCTCAAGATCATTAAGATTATATAGTTAAATGGTCAATCATGTTGCCTTCATTTGTATCATAGGTCTATTATATCAACATACATTGAGCTTGTTGGTAAAATTTTCCCGGATTCAATTAAAACCAAATTATTGAAACAAAATAAGGATACAATAAAAAGAAGATAGATGAATAAGAAGCACATGCCAAACAAGAGTAATTTACATGGGTTGACATCAAAATAGAGAATCCCTTCATTGCCCTCCATCCGTGGGCAGCAATGAAGGAAAATCATCATTATAAATGAGAAAATTTATAGCCAAAGATAAGGATTTGATGAACATGTATGTGGGATTGTGTTTTAATGATATTCTCCGGGATATACGAACATAGGTGATACATCTCATATAAAGCAGAAGCGACAAAAAATATGCACCAGAACAGTTCTCTCCTCTTATATTAGCTCCTGCATATTGCTATATATTTTTTCTCAATGGTCGAAAGATTAATAGGCAATTGTTAAGAGACATCTGCTTAAGTATCTAACATAGTGTGAGCACGAGCACCCTACAAAAATAACATTCGGCCAACCTAAGAGTTCTTTTATGCAACACTTAATTTCTGAATGATCTATTTGGCACTTATGAGAAGTATTCCCAAACTATAGTTGTGTAAGAGCTAAGAATACTTGTAGCATAGAATGGAAATCATGAAATACATAATACTTCTGAGAACACAGACAGATAAGGAACCTACAGATTTTCGCCTTTTCATCTTGGGATGAGAAGATCTCTGATCATTTGAATAGCAACTTTTGACATCTGAACAGATTTATTGGTGTGGATGTCAAAATTTTCCACTATGTTCTTGGTGAATATCTCTTGGAATAACTGCAACTTAGCATTTTTTTTTCATGATGAATATTCATGCAAGGAACTTCTTTACCCCGAAGTCCATGTCAAACTCCAAGAATCCACCTTTCACGTTTCTCTTGCACAAATTAATATAGTGTCAATATAAAATATCATATATGTTATCAAATTTTAATTTTTTTAATTAAACATAACTCTCGTGAATCATAACTTGGCCAAATCTTATATACCATTGTAGTAAGTTTTCTTTGAGGCTACAGAAAAATTGCTCCTAGACACATACACAATCATTATTTCTTTATATAATGGTAAATAACTAAATAAGATTGCTTCACAATCTAAGCTATATTATATAACCTTTTCTTTGTAGTGTCCCTTGAACTAAATCAATCAGATTCTGCTTGCCCTAAACTAGTTTACTGATCATATGTTAAGCACAAACTATTAAAACTCTTTTTTATCGAAGACCCCAAACAAGGCCTTCTAATTAATTTTAGAAAAATGTAGGGGAGAGTAGGGAAAACAGACATGACAATGGAAAGTAAAAACCTATACTTTCCCATACAGTTACCAATTCTAGTACAAGCAAAATTCCTAGCCCAAAGCATGCTACAACAATCATTCTCCAACCTGAAACTCTGAGTGTTTCTAAGAATGTGGTATCTTTATACAATTGCTATAATTTGTTATTGTTCATTTCTCAAATGATAACACTTGTTAGACAATGCAACAAGGAAAACACCAGTAGAGGATGAAATGGAAAGAAGTTTCCTTTAATGAAACTGACATGTAATACTCATTTTGCTGTCGTTCGCAAGCTCAAATTAGGGCATAAATTCTACAAGATGAAAGATAGCACATGATAATCTATTGGAGCTGAAATTACTGGCATGCACATTTTTGCCATCCAACCTTGTCCCTAGAACCTTATTCATCTTGCTGCCATATGAAAAGCAGGCAAGAACATTAAACTTGCAGTATGAGATCACAGGCTGTTGACTACGAAGCAAGCCTTGGAACATTGAACCTGATGGTGGGTGGTGGCAGCAGGCCATGCTGGTGGTGATTTTTAACAGCTGGCAAGAATGACCTCTCCACATAGGGCAAGGTTGGTGAAGGGCTCACCTGCATGAACATGTAGTTACCTGCAAAGAACTCTCCAAGGTAAGGTCTTCCTTCCATCAACCTCTTGAGCACCTTGACCATCGACACCCTTACTGCAGCCCCCACTACTCTGGCCTTCCTCCTCAAGAACCTCCTCAGCCCGGCCACCCGGACTCTAGACCGTCGCCACCTTCCACCTCTGTTCAGCCTCAGCCAGCCATTCCTCCTCCCTTTGAGCACCTCCAAGCCATTGGAATCTTCTTCTTCATTCTCCTGAGGCAGCTTCTTTAGCCTCTGATAGGAAGGCTTGCAGTAGCTTGCAGCCATGGCACTCCTGTTTGATGAGTAAGAGTTACAGTAGCTGTTTGTGCTTCATAAAGGAGTCAAAGAGCTGGCTGAGGATGTTAAGGCCATTAAATGCTGGGCTAGCTGGGGAGGTTGGATGGATGTGTAGGATTAGGTTAGGAGTAATGAGCTTATCATGTGACTGTATAAGGTTTAATTAGCCTACAAGAAAGTCTTCCTCACTTTGCGGTTGGCAAAGGGCAAAGGGCAAAGGCTTGCATGTCTTTTTCTTGACACGGAAGACTGCAACAACATCAAACAGATGGGAGCCTCACAAATTCAATTTGGTACCTTGTCTTTTGAACAAATAATTTGTATTTTGGTAGTGGAGCCCAACCGTGAGAGTGATTGATAATTGCACGTGTCTTAGCCTTTGATGAGAGTGACTGCTGGGGAAGTTGGAGCTTTGTGGGGTTTGATTGGAGCTGATCAACTCGATGAGTTGTCTCTGTAATACGCTGGATGTTCCAGTAAAACAGGAAACCTCATTTCTATCCAAAAAAGGGAAAAACAAAAAATAAAACAGAAATATTAGCTGGCCGTTCTTGCATAAAATTTCCAGATCAGACAATGCACACTGAGCAGCAGCTGTGTGTGAATCTGCAAACGTGATAAACAATGAGAGAGAACAGCTCAACAACAGCTAAAAACTCGATGGATGTGGCAGAAGATTAACATTACTAACTTAGCCTGCCGATTCTTAAAGAAAAAAATGGAACAGAAAAAAAGAACAATTGAAAAGCCACTTCCGACAAGCAGGCCGAGATCTGAGATATGAACCTCTCCATAAATTCTACTTGCCTGATCGGATAAGCCCAAGTCAATGTAAGATACATCAACTGTCTAGTATATTTTTACCAGAAAACAACTCTGGAGAAATTAAATCAAAGAGAAAAAAAAAATTAGAAGCTACATATGAAACGTACTAGTACTGTTTTCACCGTTCCTTGAAACACGTTTGAGAAAAACTCAGAGCTTGCAATAGTACATAATTGCTTCGACACAAAAACAGATGATGTTGAAGTGAGCAAACTGAGAATTTACATGAAGACGCCTAACAAAACCAACCACAATAGTTTGATATGAACCTTCCTTTTCAGCGAGTAAATTCACTGGCTTACTAAACAAGGAGAAAGATGAATACAACATGCTTTACTGCGGACAGGGGATATGAGTAACAGAAGGGACCCAGAATATATTCAGCATATTCATACAAGGCAGCAGCTTGCATGCACCTACTGACTTAAACTAGAACCGGCATTAGAGCTTGAGGAACGAAAAGGCCAAAAGCATGACAATAGATTCCTGCGACGATGTACATTGTTTCTTGAACTGCTACCTTGAGTAGTGTTATTTGATCTCG
The DNA here is from genome assembly GCA_027563935.2 of Costus lasius. Taxonomy (NCBI): domain Eukaryota; kingdom Viridiplantae; phylum Streptophyta; class Magnoliopsida; order Zingiberales; family Costaceae; genus Costus; species Costus lasius. Next base: position 142,736,523 of record CM050447.1, on the reverse strand, counting down.
AACTCCTGCAGCTACTGGAACCCTGAGTAGGCATCTCATATCGGCAAACTGGGCAGGAATTATGCTGTTCTAACCACGGGATAATGCACTGAGAGTGATACAAATGCTTACAAGGCATCTCTCGTGCCTCAGTTCCTATTTCAAACCTCTCCTTGCACACAGGACAGTGTGAATCTCCATGCAGATGCCTATGGTTAATTTTTAGGGTCGGCATAGCATCAATAGACGACTGAGATGCAGGTGGCGGTCCACGCCTTTCATTCTGCATCAGCTGTTCAATCAGTTCATCCAACCCAGGTCCGACGAAAAAGTCAGCCATGTCAGCTCGTCGAACTCCAACACCATGGCGCCCATTAAGAAATACTTCCACCCCGTGGTTCTCAAATGCACGAACAGGAACCTGTCCACTGAAGACCAACCAAGGACTTGACCCAAAATCAGTGCCAAAGTTTGAATTCACATGGTGCCTTCTCAACCCACCACGATTTCTCCTTTCAAACCTCCCCTCCCTCATCGAAGCAGAAATGGCATCCATCAATCTGTTCCATGGGTCATGCACAGCATCTAGATCGAATCCGGTAAAGTGGTTCGTATAGGCCTCTTGCTCATAGACTTCCAACACGAAACCAGAATCACAATTGGGACAGAGCACGTTATTTTCACGAGGCGTTACTCTTTGCCTGCATTGATAACACCAGTGTGTGCCTATATAATTTGACATCTTCCGCTTCTTCGATTCTACTTCAAGCCTATTCAGAAAAAAACTAAACCACGGTCAGAAAATTTCAAGGAAAATCCAATGAATTTTCACTTCCATGTAAAAATATCATGGTAATTATGCAATAAAAAAAATATAATGCAGCGGACCAATCGATAACAAATGATGCAACAAAAAACCTCATTCAGTGTATAAATCATTAACAAACAATTAGCATCTTTTGTTTCAATTGATAATTTACACTAGATACCAGTTTCAATTAATGCTAAAGAGAAAATGCTTCTTTTATTAAAAATGTATGGGCATTACAACAAAGTTGAAGACCAGTGACTCCAACACCAAATACATCCAGCACAGTGCTCATCATTTAGACATTAAAAACTTTTTCCCATAGGTACCTCAAAGCAGTGTAACGCTAGTACTGAACGTGCACATCTAAAAGAAGAAACAATATGAAAACGAAGGGAAACAGGGTTCAAAGCTAAATAATGAATTCTAGAAATGAAACCCTAGATCAAGACATCCCAACATGAATTTGTGCTAGAAGCTCAAATCATGGGATTTCACTTAACTTTCGCCAAATCATTCCGTCACAATATACTCAAATTAAAGACAAACCAGCAACCCAATCAACAAAAAGGACAAACGAAAGGTGACCTACTTGTATATTTCTGAACTAGTTGCATAGGATAAGGAAGGGTTGGTATGAAATTCAAGGGAAAACAAGGGCATATTTAACCACAATACTTCAACTTCAATTACCGACAATAAAATAAAGTAGCTAATCTACCAAAAGGAGTGGAGCATACGCTCATGATATCATTGGATAACTATCAAGTTCGATCCCGCAATCGCTCCCAAAGAAAAGTAAATGAAGAGTGAATAAAGCAACGTTCTTGATGAAGAAAATAAACTCTAGATCGAGATAATCGACCATGAGCATACTAGCTGGTTAAATCAATCAATACCGCTTCAGTTTCCTCTACTAATTCCAAACGCAAGATACTGAAATAAAAATTTTTTTAAAAGCAAACCGATCAACGAAGGGCAAACACGAGATAAAATTGACGCCAGGACGAGTTCCTTCACCTCAAAACAATATCCAAGGATGAAAAGCTGAAGAGAACAAAAACAATTATACCTCCGGCGATCAGAAGCCGTCGAGGTGAGAGAAGGAGACAAGCGTAATCAGATCTGGCGAACACAAACTGGATTTTGATCCCCCCCGATCGATGGAGCCAGCGAGAGAACAAGGCCGCTCTCGCTCCTCGCTATCGACTTTTCTGAGAGGCGCGGGGGGAGACCGCAGGTGGCCGTCGATTTCGTCAAGGGCGGTTCGATCTGGAAACCGACAAAGTTATCAAGTCGGTTGGATGGCTTATTCCTATGCGGACGTACTTGAGCCGTTCACTTGACAACGAAAGGGATCACAGCCGTCGTTACAGGAGTGGCCTACAAAGAAAGTAGATTCCTTCGTAGAGATTCAAGTGTGCGGACAAACCAAATAGGTTCGAGATGCTTTAATTAAGATTTTAATTAATTAATTAAAATAGGTTCAAGTGTGCGGAATTTTAATTAAGATTTTAACTTTAACTCTATAATTCTTGGATCAGGATCGCCCATTATTTTTATAATATCCTGAGTTAGTCCTATATTAAAAGTGTGAAAAAAGATTATATGATATATAAGGCTTAGTGAGATTGCTATTATTAATTTGGGCTTAAATATTTTAATAGATTGGACCATGTTATAATTTGCCACCAAGTTAATAAATAGTTTACTTACTAAATGAGTTTAATGAAGACGTCAAGTCTTAAGTGGGGGATATATAATTTAATTGAGAAATAGTAACAAATTAAATTATGATTATTTATCATGATAAATAAATTTGTGAGAAATATATTAAGAGAGTTATTTCTGAAAAATCTTTAAAGTATCTAGTTCAAATATCGAACTGAATAATGAAGGACAATTCATGTTTAAATATATGAGTGGAGATAATTCATCTGAAATGCAGAACCAATTAGGCCTAGTATAAATGTATAATTGAACCAAGGTTCAATTGGATTGGATTGATTCAACATTTAATTAAAAAGGTTGGTTTAATAATTAAGCTGCTGTTAATCTGGTTTAATCAAGGCCTAGTGTACCTTGCTCGGTCGCTCATCTGCACGCCGAAGTTGAAGGGCGACGTGTTGCTTGCATTGCAGCCCTCAGGACTCCATGGCTAACATCAACTTCTTAGCGGCATCGTACTTCCCCTCCGAGCACAGACCTTCTATCAACAGGACGAAGGTGATGGCATTCAGCTCGATCCCCTTCTTTACCATCTCCTCCTTCAGATTCATGCCTGTCCCGAATAGCCATTTTTGCTAAAAATGCCCGATCAGCACATTGAAAGTAACTACGGGGGGCGCGTTTTCTAAGCGGAAGGGCCGCTTAATTTCATCGGAACGAAGAGGTCTGAGCGTACGACGCGTGGCTGAAAATAAATCTAACGGATCGAGGAAAAAAAGAAAAAAACTTTAACTCTTTTGAGCATGTCAAAACCTGCACGCGGCGTCGCGGCCAGCAAGAAGGGTGCTTCCGAGCATGTTCAAGAAGTTCATACGCTAATCCAGCTTTCTCATGGTCCTTAACCAAGTAGACTCTAATTCCTTTGGTTTGGGAACTTGAGCTTTGAGCTTCTCTGGATCATCCTCCAGAAATATAGTAGGCTACAGGGCACTTTGGTAGATATTAGTTTGGAGAGGAGTTGGTATTCTTTGGGCGGAGAACATCTTCAGCAGGAGAATGATAGGGACCAAGCTTGTGAGATGCGAAAGGAAACTTTCTCAAGAACAGAGAAGGAAGATCAAATTCAGAGATGTTTGGTACTAATGTATACAGCTTGAGTATTTGACAAGGTTGAGAAACTAATCAAAAGGATGATGGTGGCTTTCTTTGATAGCATCTCGCTCCTCTTTACTGTCTTAGGTAATAGTCATGGCTCTGGAAACTTTGCACTTTGAATCCAGGCCATGTAAGAGATCACACGAACTTCCAACCTCCAGGCCTATTTCTGCTTCTTCTCCTCTGGTGCCGAGCGAGTTGAAGGGCTATTTCGATTCTCAAGAATCAAACAGTAATTTCTGCTGTTAAGAAGGCATCGAAGGCGTGGGGAAGGAGGAGATGCCAGTGGCAGGTCTCGATCTCCCCGTGAGGATGAATAGGGGCGGGCGCTTATCTGCCTCTGTGGCGACCGCCTCTTCCGCCGGTCTTGCCGCCGCAACGCCCGAACGATGTCATCCTGGCTCCTCCGGCACCTCTTCCTTCATCGGCGAGCAGGAGCTTCGAGCGGGGTGGGGCGCTCGGATTTTTTTTTTTTTGAATGCCAGGCTGTGCGAGGCTCTCGGGACCGTTGGATTTATTCTCAACCACGCGTCATACGCTCAGACCTCTTCGTTCCAATGAAATTAAGCGACCATCTCCGCTTAGAAAACGCGCCCTAACTACGGTAGGTCGAATCATCTTAGCGAGCATTTCGTCGAACATACAGCGTCCGCTAGCGAGACCTTCGTTCTTGCAATAGCCTTGGAGAAGGATGTTATAGGAGACGGCATAGGGGCGGTGCCCAAAGTCGGAGGAGCGACCGAGGAAGACCCAGGCGTCATCGAACGGGCGATCCCAGAGTTGAGCTACTGGAGGGAGAGGGAACCAAAGGAGGGGAGGTCGAGGTAGAGGTCCAGTCGCGGTCGGGGAGGCCGGCGTGGCCGAGGCGGCGGATGAGCTGGTTGGTTGAGATTTTCTGAAGTATCATGGATGGTCTATTCGATCCGATCCGGTACCCATTAATTTGGGTTCTTGTTTGATCCGATTCGATTACTTTATTCTACCGACGCTTTTCATACTTTTATAGCTACCTTTTGGTTTACCCGTATGTTTATTAGAGTTGCAAACTGGTCTACATTGACACGCCTTCGGGTATGCGTCGGGTATGCCGACCATTCACGCTCTGTCCTGTACATTCAATTTTAAGAAGAAATGGCCTCGCCTGGGTACCCTAATCGCTCCCCCACGAATCTCAAATGTCAGATGGCATTGCACGTTTCCTGAAGCCCGAGCAGCCGTTTCAGCACTGTGCAATCAACCATTTCTGTCGCCGTCTCTCCTCCCATAACCAGACGTCACCGTCGCTGTCTCCCACCCATAATTGGCTGTTACCTTTGCCGTCCACCCCCCATTATCTCACTCCACTTAACCCTGGTTAACCCATTAGGGTTTTACCAATACTTTCGAAATCTGTGGGGAAAAAAATAAAAAGCTCCCCGCGCCCCTTCGTCGTCTAAAAAAAAAATCTCGAGCCCGGTAAAACGTGCCCTTTCATCTTCGTGCCCTAGCTCCGGCGATTCTGTGTCTTCGTACGGCCAAGTGTCCTCGTTCGTGTCCCATTCTCACCGGCGTGCCCTCCGCGAACCTCTCTCAACACTCGTCCGACCTCCAAGGCTTTCGTCTTCTGATTATTAGGTAAAGTTTATTCATCATTTCTTCGTCTATCCTTATTCTATGTACCATAGTGTATACCCTTTACAGTCGTGTCTCTGAAGCTCGTCTCGTTTCGTCCTCGTCCCTTACCTCTGGCGATTCTTTGTTCCGATTATTTCTGCAGCATAAGGTATACTCTTATTCATCTGTGAGTGAGAGACAGTCTATATGTTGATATCAACCGTAAAAACCCTATATCATCTGTTAAAGGTCCTCGGGTTACCATAGATATGGTTGATATCAACATAATATGGTTGATATCTACTGTAAAAACCATAGTATGGCTGATATCAACCATATTAATCCTATATCGTTTGGAAAAGGCGTTTTGGGTAACTATGACATGGTTGATATCAACCATCATTAATAAGCCTATATTGATTGTACAAGGCTAGTTGGGTAACTATATCTTCTTCAAGAGGTGTCGGGTAACTATGATATGGTTGATATCAACCATAAACACATTGATATCTACCATATTATCGCAATGTCGACTCTAATAGTTAAAGGTCGTCTGGTAACCATACATATGGTTGATATCAACATAATATGGTTGATATCAACCATACTATAGGTATGGCTGATATCAACCATAATATTGTCGATGATTTAGCATAGTTTGTTGTCATATTCTCCTATGTTTTGACAGACCTGTCATCATTGAAGGATTGGAAAAATCAGGTGCTCTAGTTCAGCCTCCTGTTCAGACTCTAGTTCAGCCAATAAGGATAAATTTATGTTGGTGTCGCATAACCGGAGAGAAGGGAAGAAGAAGGAGCAGAAGAGCAAGCGGCCAAGCTTTAATAGGTGCTCCATGTCAAGGCTCCAAAAATACATGAAAGAAATATCGGCGGACAATAATTTGATTGAGATGTTGGCTCGGACCCCTTTGGTCATTTCTTACAAGGCCCGAGCATAGCTCTAGATATGTTAGGCATCGAGTATTTGAGAAATAATTGAGATGAGCAAAGAAAAGAATTTCTCATTAATGGAATATTCGTAGAATTCTCTGTTACAGAACGGTGAAATGATGGATGAAGAGAAGATGCTAAAACATAGTATTTTGTATATATTTTGCACATTCTTATTCTATGGTGTTACCTACACCCTGAATCCTTTATTTGTTAATTATGTGGAAGACTTGACCAAGCTCCACACATACAACTGGGCTGAGGTTGTACATAGATACCTTATAGAAGATTTATCAGGAAGCCTGAAGAAGACAAAGTCTGTGCAATTTGCAGGTTGTGGCATCCTGCTTAATGTAAGTATCTCTTTCAACCTACTATGTGTAATGAATGTTATAATATCTATGTAGCTGATAACTTATCTTTTTTGTAGGCATGGTTATATGAGCATTGCCAATTATTTACCAATATGAAGGTTGAAGGTGCTCATCCTCATCTATTTCGGTGGGCCAATATAAAGTTTAGAAGAAGAAACACATTTTTTGATTTATTGAAAGATGTCAATAAGCAAATGGTATGTACCCTATTTATTTTATTGTGGCTCTCGCTGACACTTGTATTGATAAGTCTAATCCTAGACAAATGGTATCATTTGTGCAGATTATTTATGAGATTGATGCAGAAGCTAATTTGCAAGAATCTTCAGGCAATAAGTTGTTATCCAGTGAAGAAGATATTCCAAATGTAGATAAATACATGGATGAAGCAAATGTAGATAAACAGCTAGTTGAAACAAATGTAGATAAACAGCTAGTTGTAGCAAATGTAGATACACAGCCAGTTGGAACAACTGTAGATACACCAACTGGCTATGGTCTAGAATACCTACGTACATGTGTAGAAAATGATCAGCTGAAACATGATTTAGCCATGGTAACTGCGGAGAGAGATGAGGGTCTCGGCAGATGCTTTAATTTTGATTTGACTAAAGAGATAGAGCAACTTAAAGATGCTCTAGATGAATCCAAAGGGAAAATAAATAGGCTTGTTGAAGAGAAGAAGGATGCGCAAATAGCATTCGAAGCTCAGTGTTCTCAATATGAGTCTACAATAAAGTGCCTCAATGATGAGAAGCAATCGCTCATTCTCGGCTCACAGGACCAATGTCAAGAGTATGAAAATAAGATTCAAAATCTGAGATCTGAATATGAAGAGAAGCTGCGGGATCTTAGAGCTTCATATGATAGTTTGAAAAACAAAGACAGTAAAGTTTCATCGGTTAATACACTTGAAGAAGTGATATCTTGGTCTGATGATGATGCTGAAGGAGTAGAAACCCCCAAAGTTGAGTCCAAAGGGAAAGGGAAGAGGCGACGATTTGTGTCCAGGGCACTAGCTTCACCTTATGCCCGAGATATCAAAAGGAAGAAGAAATTACAGAGGCTATTGTAATTGATGAAAATAAGGCAGATGAACCCTGTGTAGATAAGGTATTACTCGACACCACTGTTATTCTCATATGTTTGTCAGCTATTTCATTAACAATGATTTATTTGTTGTAGTATATGGGCAAAATTGATTTCAGTGGATATGATACAATAAGCGAACCCAAACGCAACATAATAAGGGCCTTTTTGGATGTCCCAATATAAGATTTCCATCCGAACACCCCCTTTCAAATTATGAAATCACAAGTATGTTCAATATTGTTCGGTGAGCGAGTCGGAGATGATGTAAGTGTTACCTAGGTTGCAATTCTTAATACTTTATATCTTATACTATCCTAATATGCTTATGCTCTTTTGCAGGCTCTCGATGCTTATGGCGCCCTTCTCATAGATAGATATAATAAGGAAAGCAGTAATAATCGCGGCCTCCTTTACATTTTCTCCTCGTTTTTTAGTCTTTATTTCATTGGTCATTTTGCGGCCGCCTATAAATACATGGAACATGTTGTTAAGGATACTCTAGTGACAGTATACAGAATGATGATCCCACTTAACAAGAACGACCATTGGTGGTTGCTGTATATAGAAAGGGAAAAAAAAGACTATAACCGTGTATAATTCACTTAACCCAAGGCAAATTGATAAGAGCGAAGCGAAACGTGTGGTAAGTAGTTGCATATCATGGTTTATACTTATATATTGTGTCTTTTATTGATATCCATTAAATGTTGATGCAGATTGATTTATTGAATTCACATTTACGCAACCAATTAAAAAGTGCGAATAAATTTACTGCATGAGATTTATCTAAATATACAACAATTGTTGCTACAGATCGCCCGACCCAGGAACCAAAGATTGATTGTGGCGTTTTTGTAATGAAATTTATGGATTGTTTAAGTTGTAATAAGCCAATGGCTTTTAGTCAAGAAGACATGCCATATAGAGGTGGCCATGGGCCGTGCTCGGGCTGGCCCGGGCCCGGTTCCTGGTGGCACGGCCCGTTTCTAGTTGTGACGTGCCAGGCCCGGCACGGCGAAAAAATCACTGGGCCCGGCACGGCACGCGGCATGATTAGCCATGCCGGCCCAGGCACGGCTCCAATGTTTACTGGGCACGGATCAGGCCCGCGGGCTGGATTCGGCACGCGGGCTGAAACTCGCCCACGAGCCGAAATCGTCCCGCAGGCCGGATCTGGCCCAACGAGCCGTGCCTGACCTGGCCCGAATGTGGCAAATGGGCCGAGTTTGGCCCACGGGTTGACTTTGGCCCGCTTCATTAAAATAAATTTAAAAAATAAATAAATTATTAATTAATTAAATTATATAAAATAAGAAAAAAATGAGAAATTGAGAATTATGTATTGTGCACAAAATTTTTAAAAAATATTAAATTATTATTAAATTAATTATTTTATTTTATTTTAAAAATATACCATTTTAATTTTAATATTTATTAAATTAATATTTATTTATTTATAAACAACACTAACAACACAAGCCGTGCCGTTAAAACCAACTCGATTAAATTTCATATTCATAAATTATACATTTAAGCTTAAATCAAGTGCCGACATAATGGGCATAAACAATTGACCCGTAGCCAGCGACGCAAGCAACTACTATGGAAGATGTGCGAGCATTGTGTTAAACATACTTGCTCACCATGCTCCATCTTCTCTATGCATATTGCGCACTCCATGTTTTCAGCTCTACCTCCTTCTTCAACAAGAAAAAACTCAAGTGACTCTTGTGCATGATTTGTTTTGATATATTGCTCCGGCTCATCGTTGATATTATCACTGTCCTCCTCACTATCACTTATTTCAAAGTCTTCAACCTCTATCTCAATCTCCACCCCAGAAGGGGAGGGAAAAGCCAAAAATTCTTGTCTTGCATGTTCAGATAAGTGGATAAAGTGTTCTTCAAACCTGAATACATCAATTCGTATGATTTGACTAACACGTTCGATAATACTTAAAATAGTGATTCTCCATTGATCAGCATTAAAGAAATTTAAAGTAGATGTAAGGAAGATTTCACGATGAGAATTTGGCAGAATAATAATTATCTTCACTCTTCTATTATCTGCCATTTTTCTCTATGCCTCGTGCTCACCACGTGATAATTATATTATAAAAGTAAATTAATTTAATATTTACTTGATCTTCTCCACGTCTAGTCAAGTGGTGAGCACGAGGCATAGAGAAAAATAGCTAGTCTAGACCGAGAAAGCATTGAATTCTTGATGGCTAGAAAGAGGATTAAGTTTGAGTTCAATTAAGAAACTAATTGAAACTCAAGACTTAGAAAAGAGATTAAGAGAGAATGAGAAATTATTCCAAAGCTAATTGGAAACTTGTGTGAAAAAATGAGAGGGTTGGGGGGGGGGGTCAATTTATAGGGATGAATTAGGTGTATATTTACATATTTATCCCCTATTTTTTAATTATTAAAAGGGGCTACAATGGTAATTTTATACTATAAAAATGCATGTCCGTGCCGTGCCTGGACTAGCCCATGTGCCGTGATACCTCGGCCCAGCCCGTTGGCCACCTCTAATGCCATATTACCGGGCTATCATTAGTCTTGAATTATTTTCAGCTGAGTTAGAAAGCGAGTGATTAAACTTGATGTTATGAAATTGTAAGTGGTAATGTACAGTTGATAGACGCTAATTTCATTCGAGTAATGCATTGACATATGTACAATTTATGGTTGATGTATGATGGATGGATGAATATGGCATTGACAGTTGTATTGAACCCTTTAGTTTAGATGTCAACCATACAGTCGTCAGCCAATACTTAAAAAGGCGTTATATATTTCAAAGGTTGATATCAGCGATATTATGATTGATATTTAAATTAATATGGTTGATATCAACCATAGTATAGTTGATATTAATTTTAAATATAGTGATGCATGGAAAGGGTTGGCTGACCATATTATGGCTGATATCGAACATAATGTGGTTGATATCAGCCCGTGAATTTGTTGACATGCATACACTCCGATGTCTTCAACCGACGATAAAGGTGTAAGTGAGATATCAACTATATGATGGTTGATATGAACTATAATATGGTTAATATCAACCATAGTTTCGCTGATATCAACTATATAATTGTCAAACGACTCTTTCTTTTTTTTTAGTTAGGAAAATATGGATGAGACATCGAAAGTTTACACCATACAGCTGCGAATGGTTAATATCAACAATATTAACATTGATATCAACCATAGTTTCGCTGATATCAAATATATAATTGCCAAATCACTCTTTCCTATTTGTTAATATTGGTTTAGTTGGAAGAACCAGGTTTTCTTGAGTGGACCGTTCGCTGTTCTGATGAATACAATCACGATTCACATTGTTCAGATTCTGATCTTTCGTGGTACTGAAGGAGTTTCCTTTTCATAAGCCCAACAGCACTCTGTCGAATGTGGAGATCTTATCCTAATCTGTAAGTACTTGAAGCTTTATTGTTCTTATCTTGTGTGGCCTTCCTTTGGAAGATGAGCTATAGTATGCTACAGTTGATGAGGTCATTTTCTTAGACTCCTGCATTAAGGAGAGATGGGTTGGCTCACCGGTTCCAACCAATTCCATTACTAACCTGTCCTTCTGAGCGCCCTTCTTCCCCATGGAAGCAAAACAAGATTTGTTCTTTGAATCGCTTCATTAAATTCTGAAGACAAATGCTGATTAGAATATTTGTGTCGGCATTAGTATTTCCTACCAATGTCAACTCATAATTTGGAAGGGCAATATACCGTTCACTGGCACTTTACCCACCATGTATAGGGTTGCTCAAACTATAGGTCAACTAAAAAAATTGAATTGTTTAGATCAATCCGGTTTTATTTTTAAATGATTTACTTTGGTTTGAATTCGTTTTTTTAAAAATAATATTTTGGTTAAATTTTTAATTCACCACTAAGATTTTGAGATAAGAAATAGTAAATTAAAGTTATTTACTTATTTTATATACATATCCACATTATAACATTTTTTTACTTTAAATAATCAATATTATAAAAAAATATAAATAAATAAATTTGTGTTTTAAATTTTAAATTATTTTTTTATCAAATAAGTTTTAAATATAAGTAATACAAAATTATGATTTTAGAAAATTTTTATTTGTGTTTGGTTCAGAAAATCTGTGGGAAATTTAGTTCAAATTAAACTGATTCAAATTGAATTGAATGTACACCTCAACCATATGCATCTGCTTCCTATATACATTTGGCTTCTACTTTTGTTCATCCACTCTGAGCCTAATATTGATAATTTTACAGGTAGCTAAACTTGAATTTGATGGAGGCAAGTAAACCCAACTTAGAAAGTTATGCGGCAAGGTAAATGTCTTCTTGTGGTACAAGAAATGCTTTGGATTAATTGCATGATGGTATATTCACATAATCAAGGAAGCCTCTAAATTTTTAATATTTTGGTTGGCCTTTGCTCATAAGCTAATATCCTTTCTGTTAGACCTTGTTTCCACGGAAGAAAAACGAAAGAAAGGAGGAAAGAATTCAGTGGAGGAAAAAAAAGAAAGAAAGGAGGAAAGAAGAGTGAAGATGAGGAGGAGGGTGGCGGGTGCTGGGGGAGGGAGGAGTAGATGGATGACGCTTGACGGGCGGCAGGTGGGGTGTGATGAGAGCGGCGGGCGGGGTGGGGATGAAGCGGTGGCTTCGATGAAATAGAGAGGATGCAGATATGGCTATGGTGAGAGCGATGGTGATGGCGAGAGCAAGGTCAAGGTTGGAGGAAGCAAGGCAACAATGGCGAAGGCGAGAACAACGGTAATGAAGGTGAGAATAGGCACAAGGAGACATGCGATGGTGAGGTCGGAGGAAGCAGGGCGACGACGATGAAGTCGAGGGCGACGGTAGCAAAGGCAAGAACATGCACGGGGAAGACTTGCGCAAATGTGTTTTTGCTTTTCCGCCCGAATATGATGGAAGCGTTTTCGAAGGAAAACTGAGTTGTCTCTTCTATCTGTCCAAGGAAATGACTGAAAATCTCTCTTTTCGTCTTTTTGCTTTTTCCGTCCAAAGAAACAGGATTTTAAAGAAATTAAGTATTGGAATGTTATTTTTTTATTTTTTTTAAAAAAAGCATTAATTAAGATATTTTAATAGAAAAACATAATTTTAAAGCAAATTAGCTGATTGATCTTTGTCATGTCAAATTAAACACGATAAGATCAATCATCTAATTTCTTTATCAAGAATTCAATTAGTCCTTTTCTAGCTCATTAATTGGTTTCAGTGGCAGCTCAGCATGCCATGAATGCTTAACTATTGCTCACGAGTATTAATAAAATTTTGTGGGCTCCATATTTAAGAGTCGATTACGGTGCCTGTATACCTAAGAAATATTTTAAGATAATTTGTGAGTCACTTGGATGATGGGTAGGACGGTGATCTGAATGCAATATATATAATTTATTCATCATAAGTTTTTTTTTAATTAAAACTAGAAATGAATTTGCTTAAATTTTTTAAACAGCAATTGCTAAAATTAAATTGAAATTAATCCCATTATGAAAGAATTTCAATGATCAAAGGGTGATATAACAATCGCATATTGGTCGTGACAGTGCTATAATTCAATTTGTTCAGAACTAATTCCTTTTGAGGTAGTATAATTCATTTGGTTTAGAATTAATTCTTATTTTCTTAAAAAATTTCATAGCGGAAATAAAAAAAATATTTTAATTATTATTTTAATATTTTAAATATTTTTTTATTAAAATAATAATTAAAAAATATATATATATTTTTCGTTGCGAACTTCTTTCAAAGAAACACAGATAGTATTTTATTAAGCATTTTTTGTTAATATATTTAACAAATGATATCTTACAATTGTAAACCATTTGCTTTGAAATACAAAATATTTAAATATATAATGCACAATATAATATGATTTAAATTATTATATGTTCATCAAAAACTAATTTTATATAATGTATTATTTAATACTAAAGTACATATATTATATATTCAAATATATTATGTTAACTTAAAAAAAATTAAAATTAGAATTGTGTGTGAATCGAAATTATCACTCTTATGCTATGGAATCCTACATTTTTTTCCTAGATTCATTGGATTTGTTTATTCTTTTTATTTATATCTATCTAAATTTATTATATTTTTTATACCGTGGATTTCATTTAACAGAACATAATCTTATAAATAATACAGAATTAGTGTCGATATAGATTTACTTAAAAGTGCATCTAAAATTTACAATCAATTAAAATAGGAGTGTTCGAATCAAACACCACCTAGGAATTTAAGTTTTAAAATTATAGTTTGGCGATAGAAGAATTGGAATTTTAGTTATAATCATGATTACTGAAAACAATTTTTTTGTTGACGATACTGATTTAGGTAACTAGGTTAAAATCTGTATCCGTCATGGATCACGATCGAAGGTGAATTTGCAACTCCCAAATCGCCCTGTAAAATGGAACTTCTCGCCTTCCCGGTACAAGGTAGCGCCCCATTTATGGCCTTGCGAGGTTGGCAGTACCAAAGATCTTTAATGTCCTCAACAAACTTGAAATCTCAGACAGCAATGCCATTATCCACCAAGCTCACACCTTTTACCTTCCTTTCCTATCCTCATCGCCTCAACTGCAATAAAAGTATAAAACCCACAAAAGTTCCGAGTTTGGCAAACCCAGGGACTGATTAGGTTCTCTCTCTCGTCATCTTGCTTTTCCCGTCGATTCGAGGGTTTGAAGGAGTTCAACTACCTTCTCCGCTGCGCCAACCAACAATGCCGAAGCGATGAAAGAGGTAGAGAAAAAGAAAGAAATCCGAGTGTTTGTCGTTAGCTTTGGAGCCTCCGAAATTTGTTCTTTCTTTAATTAGTAGTTGGAGTTGATGAGCAGTCCTGACGGTAATTCCCAAGTCAATTTCCAGTTACTTACGCCTTCAGATGTTTGATATTGTCAGAAGGTAGATTAGGGATGCTTTAGTGATTAAGTGTCGTTTTATGTCTGAAAGCTGGGATCTTTGGCTGTTTCCTTGTGGGATCTTTGGGTGTTTGAATTCATGACAGAACGCTACCATTAAGTATTAACGTGAAGAGGCGAGCTTGTGGGTGCTCCGTGCTCGAGACTTCTAAGATATAAGGGTGTTGGACCAGGCATAGTGAATCTGGACATCACAAATTGCATCGGCTGCGATAGAAATTCATGCTCTATTCTCCAATCATTCTCACCATCGAAGTTACGATCTTGCTAAACTAGGGATCCTGCAGAAAGTTTCACTGCTCGGAAGATGGTTGGCACTGTTGAAACAAATCATACTTCCGTCGACTCGAATGGATCCCATCACAACTCCAGTAGCGCGGAAGAAAGGCTTGACGAGCTCCGCCGCATCCTTGGCAAGGCTGATGGCGATCTGCTAAAGATTGTCGGAGTTGGCGCCGGCGCCTGGGGTAGCGTGTTTGCCGCCCTCCTCCAAGATGCTTATGGTCATTTCCGTGACAAGATTCAGATTAGAATATGGAGGCGGCCAGGTCGGCCGGTTGACCGATCCACGGCTGAGCACCTATTCGAGGTCATCAATTCAAGGGAGGATGTTCTCCGGCGGCTTATCAGAAGATGCGCGTATTTGAAGTATGTGGAGGCAAGGCTTGGCGATCGAATACTGTACGCGGATGAGATTTTGAGGGATGGATTCTGCTCAAATATGATTGAGACTCCACTTTGCCCATTGAAGGTTGTGACTAATTTGCAGGAGGCAGTGTGGGATGCAGATATTGTGGTGAATGGCTTGCCTTCCACTGAGACGAGGGAGGTATTTGAGGAGATTAGTAGGTACTGGAAGGAGAGGCTTACTGTTCCTATTATTATTTCTCTCGCAAAGGGTATAGAGGCAGCTTTGGATCCACTCCCACGTATAATAACACCTACTCAGATGATTAAATGTGCAAGTAAGTTTGTCCATTCTATTTATGCACGCAAATTCGTAAGCACTTGGTGTGTATGCAAGGTCTTTAGTATCTGTTTATACCCAAAGATCAATCATATCTCTGATCCGTACATCCAGGTGTATCGGCACTTGGTACATGGTGTACCAGATGTGCGAATGTAGGATATTTGTCTGCCGGCTATATCTTAAACTGATTTACACAAGGCTTACTGCTTAGTTCTAATTGGGAAAACCTTGGGATGATGCATATTTAATTTATGTTTGGTATGTGAAAGAAAAATGAGAAGTAAAAAAAGTGTTGGTCTATCCGCTTTAATGATAACTGTTAATGCCATAGGATCTTTTTATTGTTTTAGAATTGAGTATCCACATTACCATGTATTGGCGGGAACCTAGATTACCTTTGAGAGAGGCGGTAATCTAGATTACCATCCTCTTGGACTCTTTAATACTTTTGTCGACTGAAAATACCCCCCACAAATATTATGAAATTAATTTTCTTATATCCAATATTCTTCCCTTTCTTTTCTATTAAAAATTGGATTACATAAGGGTACAATAGATATTTATAACAATTAGTTTAATTTATTGGTGTAAGGTTAAATATTTGCTGGATTCTCAGTAATTTTACAACAACATTATTGATGGTACATATGCTACGGTGTAAGGTTCCTGGTAATTTTGTAGCCGGTGATTTATTTGCATAGTAATATGGATTACCTGCAACACTGCTTGGTATTGAACCAAAACACAGCCTTATGCTTTATGATATCTCAGTTCATAGTTGTAAAAAAATATAAGTGTTAAATGTTAGACGCTTTTGGATGAGTAAAAAACTAAAACACTTATTCCTATTTATATAATTCAAGAATTTGACAGTTCCTATTATTATGCTAAAGCTTATAATTCTTCTCCAAAGTTATTTTCGATGACCACTCATATGTTATAGATTCTGTAGCTTTAGGCACACAAATGTTTGTTTCAGTAATTATTTTCTTCTCATAGTTCTGCATTTGAATACGTGTTAACAGCTGGAGTTCCAGTAGAGAACATTCTTTACCTTGGAGGTCCAAACATTGCATCGGAAATTTATAACAAGGAATATGCTAATGCACGAATATGTGGAGCAGAGAAGTGGAGAAAACCTCTTGCTAAGTTTTTGCGACAGCCGCATTTTATTGTTTGGGATAATAGTGACTTGGTTACTCATGAAGTGATGGGCGGGTTGAAGAATGTTTATGCTATCGGTGCTGGTAAATTTGCTCTTCCTTTCTGATGCTTTTGTACTCAACAATGAAAACCATATTACAAATTTATGAATATTTATGAGCTTATTAACTTTAGTTGAATTAGCAGCTCATTTGTAGAACTTAACTTTATGGCACATAAAATACTCATGTGTTAGTAAATCTACAATGAAACTATGGTAAACATTCAATTCTTTGTAGCTACATATGCAAATTACTGGAAAGCACATTTTTTTTTCTTTTTGTTATATTTCATTACTTCATTGATTCCTTATGATAGTGGATGATATTCAAGAAAGCTAATTGTACGACAAATTTGGTAAGCTGACAGAACTGCACAAGCTATGATGCAACTCCCATTTTGCTTTGCCTTTGATTAGGTTTACTAGGAGTAATGTTTTGGAAAAGAAGTACATTATTTCATTAGTGGTAACCAACTTTGATGGTTTTAGTCCATACTCAGCTTCCTGCCAGATTCACTCTGATCCAACTATGAACTGGTATATAAATCCACATATACTAAAGTTTAATGAATATTTGGATTAGACAAGTACATGTGTCAATATATTTAGTAATTAGTATATCTAGTGGGTATACTAGATGTACCAGTATGTGCTGTGAATCTGTGAATGGAATACTGGCTCAAATTGATAATTTAAGATATAAACCATGGTAGTAACCATTATTTTTTTAATATAGGAAAAGTTAGTATTGGCAAGATTCAAGATACCGGTAGAGTAAGTGCACCAGTCAAACCGATATGTGCCAATGTATACCAACATAAAGTATTGGTATTAATAACATATATATATATATATATATATATATGGTACCAAGATCGGACTGGTATGTACCATCCATACCAGACAGTAATGACTAATTTTTTAAACATTGGGTTTCTTAAACATTGAGGGTCAGAATGTTCATATATAACAATGGTTTTTTTTTATTGTTTATTTGATGTTGAGGGGACATTTCAACCCACAAAACATTTTAGTTACACCCTAAAATTGTCTTTCAGATACTTGTATTATGAAAGAATACATGGTTTAAGTTAAACAACATCTGACTCTGTCTCCAATTGAGCTTTTATTAGGACAATATGTGGTTCCTCTATTTCTTGAGTCCTTTTCTTTTTCTCACTGGATTTAATTAACATATGGTTTGTGTTGATTTAACCATGGAGATGGAAACACTTCTTTATTTACAATTATAGAACAACTAAATATAGAAAAGAAGAGAATATGAAATATGATCAATTTCAGTTTGGCTCCTGCACTTTGAAAATTGTAACAAAGTGTTGAGTTGAGTCTCAGTTTGGAACTTTGACCTCTTAGTTAATGACAGTGTTAAAAAGCCAGCTTTAACAAATTTTGACATGACAATATTTATCTTAGTTGTTATTTTTGGGACAAATGCATGGTCTTTGTTTACATAATCATGACGGTGATAGTGCAATTTAAGTTTGATAATGATTTAATGTGCAAGAAACATAATTAATTGAGAATTAATTTTGGAATGCAGTTAGTTAATTGACGGTTAAAGGGCCAAAGTGAAATTCAACAGAAAGCTTCATGGATTTACATATGAATAGTGTTGATTTAACACGTGGAGGCCAAAGAACTTCTTTCATGCATAGTGAACAACAATAACAAGATGTTATCTATCAGAAAACACATTATATCCTTAATAACCATCATTTTTGTCTCACGTAAGAAGACTTGGTATCAAGATAGTACTTTGGAAGCGTGGTTATTCCAATTGGTTTATTGGATACGATGTGGGTATTCTTTACATTATAGAAGTGTCTTTTAGATATTCATCTTATGAAAGTATCTATAGAAATTAGAAAGAGATCAGTCTCCTTATTTGTAATGTGCAAGAAACAAACGTAAATGAGATTACTTTTTGATGCAGTTATTTAATTAAGGGTTAAAGGTCCAAGATGAAAATCAACTCAAAGCGTCATGGTTTAACAGACGAGAAGTGTTGATTTAACTCATGGAGACGGAAATACTTTTCATTTATGAATATAGAACAGCAAAATCAAGAATATGTTATATATCCAAAAAGAAGCCCATTATATCCTTAATAACCATCTTTTTTGTTTCACATGAGAAGACTTAGTATCAAGATAGTATGAATGGATATTTCCTATTGGTTTATTCTATATGTTGAGGGTACATCAGCATGAGAAACCATTTCCTTGCATTCTAGAAGTGTCTTTTGGAAGAGTAAATAGTTAAGTAGAAAAAGATTAATCTCCTTATTTGACTCTCTCTCTCCCTCTCTCATCTACAGCTTTTATATAGAAAAAAATATGTTCAATACAAGGAATCAACAACTGGGTGGTACTCACTAGTACTGAGAGTCAGAGATAGTACCGGTATTACTATATTATAGTGTCGGTATGTCTTGTACCATTGTAGCATAGAATCGGTACATCTAATATGAATCGAGATTTTAAACTTTGGTTTAATATTTCTTATAATACCTGGGTTTAATGATGTGGAAGAAAAGATAGTATAGTATATAAGGTTTAATAATATCTAAGCAAAACTTAGTTCTAAGCATGGTGAGAAGCCAATACAAAAGGGCTACCGAAGATGGTGGAGTTGCCATTGGGCTGACCTTACATGCTCCCGACTAAGGGATGGTTATGGGACATGTGTTAAGCCTTGTTCTTCATGACGTCAGGTCTTAGGTGAGGAAAATTGTAATACCCTAGTTTAGTTCGACATTAGATATGAAAAAAAAGTATATTATATAAGATTTAGTGAGTTTACTACTATTAACTTACGCTTAAGCATTTTAATAAATTGGGTCACGTTTTCATTTGGCTAAGCGGGTCATAACATTTCTTCGTATCTTTTTTCAGGGATTCAGTTAGCATATGAGTTGTGTTGATTTAACCCATTGAAATGGAACACATACAAGGAACAATTTCATATAGAAAAAAAGAGATAGGTGAAATAGGATTATTTTAATTTGGCTCCAGATTTTAAGAATTTTCATTTAGTGGTTAAAGTTTTGAATTGAGTTTCATTTTGGACTTTTGACCTCTTAGTTAACTGACAGCATCAAAAAATCAGAGTTAATAATCTTTTATTGGACAATATTATCTTAGTTGCTATTTTTGGGACAAACAGATGGTCTTTGTTTAATTAATAGAGATCATAGTAGTGCGAGTGAAGTTTGACAATGATCCAACGTGCAAAAAGACTATCAATTGAGAATTAATTTGGAATGCAGATAGTTGTTTGAGGCTTAGGGCCAAGGTGAAAATTAACTCAAAGTTTCATGGTTTGGTTTGTATTGATTTTTTAAAAGAAACCTAGGGGCCAAATTGAGAGTAGAGATGAACCTCAAGGAGAATTAGAGTTATGCATTTTGGTTTGTTTTTCACATAATGCACAGATTGAATACCATATGTACAAAACTCATGTTATCAAGATTCAAGAAGTCCAACAGAAAGCATCTGTTTCATCAACCAACCGAACAATTTGTTTGAGACGCTCATTTGCACGAGCTTATACCTATATAGCACAACATCATTGAAGTGCGCTTCCATGTTTATGATTTCTAACCTCACCATCAATAGGAAAAGCATAATATGATTCACATATATCTACTATATGATCACTTCATCTATTTCATGGCTTGCAGCCTCATATGGTATGGAGTATATTTTTCTACAGTGCGAATTAACTTCCCCTTGTGCTATGCGTTCATTTGCAATTGCACATGAATGTTTTGAGATTTTAATTCGATGCAAACATTAGCTTCTGAAATTGTATTTAGTGCTTGTAGTGAATATCAGTTCGGATTTTCTGCATTGTGCATATGAAAGTGTCACTTATGTAGATATATTTGATTTGTGTGTTCAATTGAAGATGCAGCTTCATAAAGATAATAGCTCCAGAGCTCTTGTGGTGGACCAAATAGAAAATTTATTAAGTTTCACTGTTGTAGTGTTTAATGCAAGAAAGAAAACGACGATTCAACAAGGGGTTGGTAAATAGAAATAGTCTTGAATAAATTTCGTCTAATATGGATTCAACAGGGAATGCTCAGTCCCATTGGGATATCTTCCACAAAGTCGGGATAATAGTGTTTTGAAACTTTAAATACATCCATTGTGCGTGCACATTTGTTTGAAACTTCCAATATGGAAACTTCTTTATCTGGCATTTCTAATGATAAATGATAGATACTCTGATAACTAGTTTTGTTGAGTAAATTATTAGGAATGAATGTTTCCTGTTGTTGTTCACCTATAGCTAGTGATAATGCATTTGTCTGTCACTCATTATGTAGTTCTTGTGTAGGTATGGTGGCAGCTTTGACAAATGAGAGTGCAACAAGCAAATCAGTCTACTTTGCCCACTGCACATCTGAAATGATATTTATTACTCATTTGTTGGCCGAACGACCAGAAAAACTAGCTGGTCCATTGTTAGCTGATACGTATGTGACCCTATTAAAGGGCAGGAATGCATGGTACGGACAAATGCTTGCCAAGGGGGAACTGAGTCCTGACATGGGAGACAGCATCAAAGGCAAGGGAATGATTCAGGTGAGCTTCTTAGGCTGGATTATGATGCTTGGTAGAACTGTAAAATAGTTAACTTCTACTGCTCTATGTTTGGTGTGTGTGTGTAATTATAGAGTAGAATGTTATCATTTTATGATCTAAATTTTATCTGTATTTGTGTACTTTGTGTGCCATAATTTTCTCATTTTTTTGATCCTCTTAAATGCTTAAGTGACATCTGGTTCTTTCTACAATCTCTCTGCCAGGGTGTTTCTGCCATTGAGGCATTTTACGAGCTACTTAGTCAATCATGTTTAAGTGTATTGCATCCCGAGGAGAAAACACCTGTTGCTCCAGCCGAGTTGTGCCCCATTCTCAAAACACTCTACAAAATACTGATTAAAAGGTTGAGTTTAATCTCGAACATTTCAGTTGTTCTAATAGTATGAATACCGAGGAGAAAACAAAATTGGTGCTTCCTTGTTCAAATAGTAGCACCGACAGTCTTGAAACGTTGACTAGTTTGAATACCTAATTATGATCTCTTCTTCTTAACATCTGTTGTGTGCTCTCCAGGGAATGTCCTCCGCAAGCTATTCTTCAGGCTTTAAGAGATGAAACCATGAATGATCCTCGTGAAAGGATAGAGATAGCTCAGAGTCAGGCTTTCTACCGGCCATCACTGCTTGGTCAGCCATGACAGTGTATCTTGGATGATCAATGAACTTAGCTATTGTTAACAAAGTCTTGGTTGACTTTGTCTTGATATCAACTTTTTTTTTAATTTTTTTTTCTGCCCTTGTTGGAGCTGATACTGAAACGTGATTAGGTGTCAAGAGGAATATTCAGACTGCTGAGCGAGTTCTATGAAGTTGTAGTGTTCTGAGGTGCATTATATGAATATTGGAATAAATCCATTTCAAGTTTTTTTTCCTTAATAAAGATTTAGTTAGCTACGATATACAGTTTGCCATTTGCATTCTTGCGCTCCACGAACTGAAGTCAGTAATAAATATGCTCTGATTCTTCAACGTTCTGTGAAGTCTCTCTTGTTCTTTTACTTCTACCACACAGGTGATATTTAGGAAGAACTGTACAAGGTTATTGACCTCAAACATTAAAGATTTGTGCACATCATTCTGGTCACGGTAACAATGGAATGAAACTGTTGTGTTCTCTTATTCATTCTAAAATATGTGATTTGATGTCGTAGATGCTGACCTGCTCCTATCAGACGGCTGTGGCGGTGGGCCTTCATCAACCCCCTCATAATTTTTGCTTCCTCAAACTTGTCTGCGTTGATACGCCAATAGACACATGATTCATCTTCAAATAATTGAGGAACCAAAGCCACTACAGGGATGGGCATTTGGTAATTATTGATTTACTGATTTGTTTGGTAAATTTGATTCGATTAATTTGGTAACGGTATCGATATCGATAATAATTTTTTAATAAATTAATTATCAATATTGGTATAAAAAAATTTATTTCGATTCGATAAAAAATCGATTGTACCAATTAAAATAAATATATTCTATTTTTTATTCGGTTTGGTAAATTTATTTCAATTCGGTAAAAATTTTTTATTCCACAAAGACATTTGACAAATTTATAAATATTAGTTTTTTATTCAATAAATTATCGAATTTACCGAAAAATTTGGTAAATTCGGTTCGGTATCAGTAATTAATTTTTTGATAAATTCTTAATCGATAAATTCGATTCGATAATTACCGATTGTCCACCCCTATCCAGCATCGACAAAAAGTATTTATTGATTTGTTATAATGTGGTTATTTTTATCTTACTTCACTGCAGCCAAATATATCATATAAGCATATTATATAACTAAAAAAAAAATACTATACTAGAACACTTGATATAGGCAGTGAAAGAAATAAATGTGAGAGTTTAATTTATTTTTCTTATGAAAAAGAGCAACCAACAATTGTAAGTTTGAGTGTCTTAGAACTTCTCTTTTAATTAACAATTCTAAATTTATGAGCTTGCGCTTGCCTCTTCCAATCAGCGAGGGGTCAGTATAGTTCCTTCCTTGTGTCCACATCCTCTCTTTGATCTCGTAGCCTTTCCGTTGTCCTTGTGGTCTTCTTCCCCAAGTTGCTACTGCTCAAGGACCATTACCTCTTCTTGGCGAGGCAGTTTAAGTGTCAAGAGGGGGCGAGTTATGAGGCCGACAATAATTGCCCACAAAGTTGGAGCGACATCACTTGATTTATGCCTCTTCTTGATGAGCTAATGGATTGGAGAGTGGCACTTCAAATCAGCTGCATGCACACATGTATAGGTTTGGTTCTTTTCCTTTATAGCTAGGCTTTGACAACTGGATCCACTCAAGACCGTGTCACATGCACCTTGGCCTTCAGCAATGGTGGTGGCGGTGGTGGTGGCTACTGATCATGATGCTGAGGACTCAGGATCAAGTTATCTGGTTATCTGTTCTCTTCTTTTTTTCTTACCTTTTTTTAGTTGCTTGCTTGCTTCATGCATGGAAGTTATGGTTCCAACTTTCGACACAGGAAGCAGCCTTTTTCTTCCTCGTTGGATTCCCCCTGCTGAATTCCTTTTCTCGGCCTATTCTCGGCCACTGTTGGTTTCACATCAGGATGAACCTGGACGAGAGTGACTGTGATTAGTGCTGATTGATCATGAGCTGAACAGAGAGCAGTGTTCAGAACAGGGACTGTCCTCTCGTGCTCACATTTTCTGATCATGAGCTCTCTGAAAGTTCTTTTCTCTCTTTACATATGAACAGGGGTTCGGAGTGGTTGGATTGGCAGCAAGCAAGCAAATGGCCATCAATCAGATAACAAAGTGGAGTTCATTGGTCTCGGCCGAGTTCATGTGCCTCAAAGAACGCCCGCTTACGGATGATGTTGCCTGTCTCCATCAAGATGATTGACGTTACATGCGTTTAATAATTTTGATCATACATACAATTGAGATGTGACGTGGATCACATATGTCATCCATGTTATTTTTAAAAAAAAACAATACCTTAATTCTTTACTCAAGATGGATCGAATCTTCTCCCTCCTTACGCAACTATGCCTTACCATAATAGCGAGGGCTCTTCAAGGTCCCTATCACTAGGGCTGTTCAGTTTTCAAGACAACTGAAAAAACTAGAAAGTAAACTAAAAAGTTTAGTTTGCTTCAATTTTTTAGTTAGGGTCCCTATTTTTTTTTACTTTGTTTCTTATTTTATATAAATGTTTGTATTATAATATTATCTTATTTGAATATTAATAAATAATAATATAAAATGTTTTTAGAAAATTAAATTAAATTTAACATGAACCAAATCAAACTTGAAAAATTTTTATTCGTATTTTAAAATTTTCTATTGAATTAACATACATAAATCTTGAGTTTGGAAAGTGTACGATATATGTATTGTAACCTATTGTGTATGTGCATAGTATACTAGCTACTTTTAACTTTTTTTTATTTACGGACAAAACAGAGTTGAATTTCGTTGCAAGGAGAGGATTCAATGTGTTTAAATTCTTTTAACTTTACCCTTCTAAGCCCTGTTTGGCATAGCTGGTAAGCTGCTTTTGCTAGTCAAAACAGTTGATTTTAAAAAGCTAAAATATTTGGCAAGTTGCTTCTGGAACCTAGAAGCAGCATGAGTTTAAAAAGCTAGAAGGAAGCTGACTATTTTCTAATTATTTCTCAAATCTAGAAGTAGCATGAGTTTAAAAAGCTAGGAGTAAGCTGGCTACTTTCTAATTATTTTTCTTCTTGCATCTCATGTCTGCACCTATACTCGTATGTCTTTTACGATAATAAAATTATTATTTTAATAAAAATATAAATTATAAAATTATTTTTAAATATTTTTTTTTAAAAAAAATTTGACCAGCATAATAGTTTAGCTAAACATCTTTTAATTTTTCCAACTAGCTACTTTTCAATCAGTATTTTTTTAACCAGCAAAAACTAAAAATTTTTGCTACACCAAATACAGCTTTAGTCTTGCTATAGTATTACGAAGGGTGGAGTGAATGAACTTGGTTAAATTGGACTTTTAGACTTTTTTTAGTTCAAAATTGAAAGTTTCATACTTTTCGCCTCTTGCATATGCATATTCGTTTATCATTTTAAATCCTTTTTGCAATTACTTCTTTTTGTCTTTATTAAGCTTGCCTCAATTTAAATAATGTGTATAGTAAGGATTAATTATCGTTGTGTTAGAGTAAAGTACTTGGAGAAAAAAAATCTAAGGCAATAATAGTCAGTTGTCTATTACGGACACTTCAATTTGAATTAAATTGAATCAACTCAAATCCAATTAATTTTTTATTTATTTTTAAAATTTAAAATCAAATAAATTTTAAAAAAATGAATCATAATCCATTTAATTTAAACTGAATTTAATTTTTTATAATAATAATATTATTTTTAAATTAAAATAATATTATAATATTAAAAAATATATAATTTGTAAACAATTAGTTTATTCGATTCAATTTAAAAAGTTGAGGTTGCACTAAAAATGAAACTAATTTTTTTTAAAAAAAAAATTAAATCATATTGAACCAATCCTAGTTATAAACCAAACTTTCAGTTAAGTTTTTCTTGGGAGAGACATGAATGCCCTATTAGTGATATTATTTTCCTTTCTGCGTCTCTTTCTAAGGTTACTTGCTTGGACTAAACTTATCCGAGCATTCTCCTCCATGCGAGAGACATGGGATGCTATTTTAGCATAGTTTTGGATTGATTCATTGTCCTGAAATTAGTTGGCGACTAGCTACGAGTCAATGACAATATGCAGAGCTATGAAGTTTTGCGATTTGACCGGAGATCACGGGATAAGATTTTACAAGAAGCTACGTTGTTAGTGGATGGGAGTACTGTTCGTTTGGCTCGTGCAGCACATTTCACTGCGTCTTGGTGTTTCTGATGTGGTTAACACTGATGGAGTGATTGTGATTGGTGAGTTGGTGCCACAGCATAAGCACAGGGTTTGTTATATGTACATGACAGACGATCCCGTAGCTCCTGTTTGCCCAACAATATTGATTATTGCATCCTTCATTTAGAAAAATCTCCGAACCCCCTCTCTTTCAAGTTTCAAAGCTATAAGTACTCCTCGCCTCCCCTACACTGATCTGCTACACCTCCTCAGCCGCAGAAAAGCATGCAGGCAGCTCTCCTGCGCCTCCACGCCAGCGACTTCCTCAAACTCTTCATGGTCTTGGCTCTCACCATGAACGCCTCCGACGACGACGCTCCGTCTCCCCTCCGAGCGCTTAGCCTCCAAAGCCACGTCAGTTTCCGCGACACCGCCCAGTCCTTCGGAGACTTCGGCAACCTGCTCCGCCTGCCGCCGCCTTCCGCGGTCCTGCACCCCGGCTCGGCGGCCGACGTCTCCGACGCCGTCCGGCTCGTGTTCCGCATGGGCCCGCGCTCCGGCCTCACCGTCGCGGCCCGCGGCAGCGGGCACTCGCTGCGCGGCCAGGCACAGGCCCCCGGCGGTGTTGTCATCCGCATGAGCTCGCTCCGGGCGCCGGCGATGCGCGTGCATGCCGCCGGCGGGATCCCTCCTTACTTGGACGTCTCGGGGGGAGAGCTGTGGATTAATGCACTCAAGGAGAGCCTCAAGCACGGCCTTGCGCCCAAGTCGTGGACGGACTACCTCCACCTTACCGTCGGCGGCACGCTGTCGAACGCCGGGATCGGCGGCCAGGCGTTCAGGCACGGCCCGCAGATTAGCAACGTCCGCCAGATGGAGATCGTCACAGGTCTACGCGCGCTTTCGTGCTCAAATGCTAGCATAAACGGTTGTTTGTGATTGCGTTGACTCTACTCAATGCTCAAAGCAGGGAGAGGAGACGTGGTCAACTGCTCGTCGGAAGTCAACGCTGACCTCTTCTACGCTGTCCTTGGCGGCCTGGGCCAGTTCGGAATCATCACGAGAGCCATGATTGACCTCGAGCCCGCGCCGAAGATGGTAAGCCTACGTTCTTCCTTCACCTCTAGGCAATGACATTATGGGTTGCATTGTTTAATTCTCTGGAAAAACAAAAAAAGGTGAAGTGGATTAGGGTTCTGTACTCGGACTGCCGCCTTTTCACTGAGGATCAAGAGCGGCTCATAACGGCGGAGAAGACCTTTGACTACATCGAAGGATTCGTGATCATAAACAGGTCAGGGATTCTGCACCACTGGAGCTCATCCTTCACGCCGACGGATCCGATCCAAGCTGCCCGTTTCGATTCGGACGGCAGGACTCTGTTCTGCCTTGAGTTGACCAAAAACTTCAACCTAGACGAGGCAGAATCCATGAACCTGGTACGTTACGACGCCTGTTGACTATACCGAGCACAGTGAAGAGAATTCATATGCTGGCTAACGGCTCGTCAACGATGCAGGAAGTGGAAGAACTCCTGACAAAGCTGCGGCACATAAAGTCAATTGTCTTTGAGACCGAAGTCTCCTACTTGGATTTCTTGGACAGAGTGCACGTCTCCGAGCTGAAGCTGAGGTCCAAGAGCTCGTGGGAAGTGCCACATCCATGGCTAAATCTTCTCATCCCGCAGACCCAAATCCTTGACTTTGCAGCTGGAGTCTTCGGAAAGATTGTTTCAGACAGCAACGATGGCCCAATAATAATCTACCCGGTCAACAAATCCAAGTGACCAATCTCTTTATTCTCCATTTCTGCTTCCCCATTATTTTTTTTAATTCATTTTTTTGGACTCAGGTGGGATTTTAGGACTTCAGCGGTAATTCCGGATGAGGAGGTGTTCTACCTGGTGGCTTTCTTGCCCTCGACACCGGATCATGGCAGCTTAGAGCGAGCACTGAAAAAGAATGATGAGATTGCGGAGTTCTGTGAGAAGTCAGGCATCAAAATGAAACAATATTTGCCTCACTACACGAAGCAGAAAGAATGGAGAAGTCATTTTGGCGCTGGCTGGGAGAAATTTGCTCGCAGGAAGAGCGTGTATGATCCACTGGCCATACTTGCTCCTGGACAAAGAATCTTTCAGAAGGCCACAAATTTTTTATGATCACAAAAAGCCTTCAAATGGCAGTCATTATAATATTAACCCAGGAAGCTAATTCCAAATTAAAATTGTTTTATTTGTCTACTCAAATTCACTACAACTACTTCAGATGAACCATCTAATTTTGATCGATTTAACGATCTTCATGGCAAAGATCACTTCCTCTTCTTTTCAGAAAGGGGTTGGGCGAACCATTCTGTATAATGTGAATTTAAAACATAATATGTATTGCAACCAAACATCAGCATAATATTTATTCTATCACATATTGTTTTACATTTCATATCAGAAGTCATCTTGAATAACTTGCCTCGAAACTGAAATTAACAAATGTTAACATTTGAGCTTTGTGATTCAACCATTAAGGGAATAGGCAGCGTTGTAGAGGTGCAGAGCAACGCTTCCACGATGAATAGTATATAACCACTAGAAATCACAGTAACTCCCATCTTATATTCGGAGAATATTAGTCCATTTACATTGCTAAGCATTAAAAATGATGATAGAATAAAAAACTGATGAAGCATCAAACCAACTTAAGACAAACATAACCAGATTTAAGAGATTTCATATCAGCAAAACATTTACCCGTGAATATCAATTTCCTAAAATAAACAACATAAATCTATGGAGGAGAAATACGCCAGTGTACAAAATTAGTTCAGACTATCCTCTTCATCCTCAAAGCTCAAATTTAGAGCTTGCAACTTGAACCCTGCTCCTTGTATGATCTCAACTAAATTGGAAGCTACTCCGGTAGCTTGAACTGTTGTCTGCTTTGTCAACTGCAACATAAAAACCATTTGTAACAATAATTAACTTCGTACAGGAACCATTTGACAATGCTTTTAGACGAAAGCAACTTGAAAAGTTCAACGAATAAAAGATGGCAACAACTAGGTTCAGGTGCAATATAACGCACAACATTTCTATGGATGGAGACTACAAGTTGGACTTTCCTGTACAAGTTAGAAAACAAAGGCATGGCAGGAAGTCACTTGTGATTTTCCTTTGTCCTCAGAAAATGACTTACAGCACATTAAGAGTTGGAAATATATATTGCAGCAACGAAGTAAAAAATAAGTCTCATGAAAACAATACTAGTATTGCTTCATTCGATCCGTCAACTAAGCAAGGGACGCTGCAGATTAGAAAAGTACCAACTGAAACAAAATTCAACAAACTTGGATAATGCACAAGTAGAATTATTTGTTTAAGACTTCAGCCATATCTCTAGTGTATTCTTCTTTAATTCTATTATTCTAATCGTAGAAGAAACCCTCATGAACTATCAACTAAACTAAACTACTTTAAATTTATTAATGAAAAAACAGGCACAAAATTCACACGTGAGCTGCAAGGGCTTGATTAACTAATATGTAAAGCAAAAAAGAACAAACAAGGAGAATCTATCATGCTATTTTGGTTAAACATTTATCTTACTTTGTTTTGAACGGAAATAGGACCCTCGTGGTTTTACCATTTAAGAACGCATGATTTCTCTGCGGAAAAGAGGGATGATTATCCCAAATGAAACAGGGCACTATGTTGATTCTCCCAAGTATTATCAAAGCTAGCAACTGATGTCCTCTTAGGTAGGTCAAAACGGGGCTCCCCTCTAGTTCTTAATATATCTTCATTGACAAGCAGTGCAGGTCTGCTGCATAGGGATAAAAAAAAGACCTTAAACCGGCAGAACCCATCGATTGAATCAGGATCAGAATCTAGACTAATCTGCTTAGCGTTGATGCACATATGTGAAGAACACTAGTGGAAGTCAAATTAAAACAAACACTAGATATGTGCAAGCCTTCTACACATTTATAGCTAGTGATTCTGCGCTAACACCAAACAATGCAAACACTTCAATCAAATATCGAGAACTTCACAAACAAATGCATAAACAGCATACAAACTATCTTCCCCCAATTCCGAGGATCAATCATGTCTATACCTCAACAGTTGCAAGACCCTCGGCTACTCGAACACTCACATTGCTGGTTCCTTCCGATTCCTGCGAGAATCAAATAAGGGAAATAGAATGAGAATCCAAATTCAAGGAAATTACATCTAACACAAAAAAACCGTAGTAGGAAAGAACCTTTGCAATCACAACTAAGTACGATAACTAACCTGTAATGCCTTGGTCACTGCAGGAATCAACGACTCATCCATCGTTCCTTCGGCCTTCATACCCCCAAGTCATAAACCACACAAAACCCTAATCAAAATCGTGTTACGGCGGAAACAAAACACAAATATCGAAAAGGCCGGACCTGGAAGAACATGGTAAGCATATCCGAAGGCGAAACCGGGATGATTACCGTAGTCGCCTCCTCGGCCGGAATCGCCGCCTCAGCTTGTTCCGCATCGGAGGCCGAAGTCTCTCCATCGGCGACGGCCTTGACGGGTCTCCGCAAGGCACGGAACGGCTTCGAGGGGGAGAGGAAGAGGCTTGGCCGGCGGAGAGGGGATGAGAGAGGAGAGAAGGAGAGGAGGGGCGGGGAATAGCAGAAAGAACGAGCGAGGGACTCGCGGCGCGAGACGGCGGAGTAGACGGGGGTAGAGAGACTGGAGACGGCCGCCATTCTTTCGCGGAGCTGCGACTGCGGAGGCGTCCGATGCGGATATGAAGATATTTGGATAAGGCGGGTCGGAAGGCGAGTGAGAATGAGTGTCACGCTTCAGTCGGATCAATCTAAAATGGTGTTTGATCATTATCTTAGGGTCATCCGATGGAACACTAAATACGTGATTCACTAGGGTTTCTGGGCAAAACTTTAACCCCATATCTGAATTTCTAACTTTTCCGAACGATTTTAATTCTCAAATTACAATTCTCACGGAAACCCTAACCCTAATTTCAGAAATCCGGAAAACCCTAAATCAAATTACTTCATTCTAATTTTGACCAAAGTCAAAATCAATATCGCCGCCGATTTTACTCTACTTGCGTCAGCCACTCGATTGCTGACGTCACCCTCCCAAATCCGCTTAATCAACTTCAGCCGCTGACGTCAGATGGCGTCAGCCGATTTTCGATTCCGCCGAATCGATCTCGTGCTTCCGATTTTGATTTGTCAAAATCGGAACGCGTCTTCGTTCTGTTTCGACGCCGCTCGCCTTCGTCCCGCCCGGCTCGCTGATCGCGTTTGTCTGCCGCCCGTACTCGTGGCTCGCCGGAGAAGGAACGCACCGTCAGGGGAAGGCCGCCTGCCTCCCTTGAGCGTCGAGTCGCCGGCTGGCAGCCGCTTGCCGCCGGAAACTCAGAAACGCTGCCGCTGTGTTAGAGGACAGAGGAAACAAGGGAAGTGCTGCCGCCGGAGAAGACAAGCTCGTAAGGGACAAGCTTCCTCTTTATTCTCAGCAATAACAGAGTACAAACCCCCTCCTCTCCTCTCGTCACTCTTCCTCACGTCGGCGTCGCTGCCGCTTACAGATTTCTCTCAGCCTCCTTCCTTGATCCACTCGTCGGATCCCACGACCATTGTCCGTCGCTCGAAGGGAAGCTCACTCTCACTCCATATCACTCGATGGTGGTGATCTCTCCCTTGATCGCTTGCTCTCGGTCTCCTTTTAACGAGGAGGCGCTGCATGATCTTGCGCCGCCTCTCCTTCCCGGGTCGTCTGCATCCGAGCCATTCGGAGAAGACGAGGATGCCTCGCCCCACGTCTCCGGATGTTTCGCCGAAGACTCCGTCGCCACGCCGGATCCCTCGCGTCGTCCAAACGTGTTGACGCCGCCTCCCTCGAATGCGTTCGCAGAGCTTGGTGAATAGGACAGCGCCGAGCCTTGGTCAATATTCAATGTTGACCAAGGGATTTTGCTTCTCCTTGGGCTCAGTCTTGCACGCGTACGTGGGTCAAGCCCATTGGGTTAAACCGACCTGAACCAGGCCTGACAATGGGGATGAGACCGGCCAAACGTGAACCGCAAACAATTTCTCAAACTCGATCCAGTTCATATCCTTTATTTATTTGTAATGTTGTATATTTTATTTTACAAAAAGAGATTAGATAAATTAATTCAATAGAAAATGAAGCATGAATGGCTCAAGCTTATAATAGCAAATGTTAAAAGAACAAGAAAAATGAAGAAAGGAAAGATTTAAATACTTTTAAAAGATTTAAAAAAAAATCATCTTTTAATTTTTATTTAAAAATTAAATAAAAATTAGATTTTATTTAAAAATTAAATAAAAATTAGATTTTATTTGTTTTTCTGGCTTATAATAGGGTTTAAATAGAATTTTCTTCCTGTTTCTGGCTTCGCGAGGTTAGTACTGACGACACACAGAGAGAGGTCGTGTGTGGGTACGTCAATCGAATGGAGGGCACTAATTGGAGTTCGGCTCCGGGGGAGCCGGCACCGGCGCCTAACGGCAGTACCGCCGATTGGAGGTCCCAACTCCAGCCCGAGGCGCGGCAGCGGGTTGTCAACAAGAGGTAAGTTGATCTCATTTTTTCCCTAAATTTGACCATCTTCTTTTCTGATCGGGTTAGTTCACGATCATCTCTTGAATCTGTTTAATTAGTTAACTGTTCGATCTTTGACATGCAACTGTTTGTACGGTGGAAGAGTTCCCCCTTGTGTTGGATCCTAATTTGTTAACTTTCCGACAATTATCTTCAATCTTGTGTTTGTAGGGGTGTTCGTATGGTGATTTTCTGCTTTAAATCATCAACCTGTCCCATTCCACCAAAAATCGAATTTATCTTCCTTGGCTTGTTCCAGTGTCTGTTATTCCTTACTCATGTGGTCTGATTCATATAGGGCTGTTCGTGTGGTGATGTTTATCTTTCTTCTAACAATCATGCTAATCCTAGTTTCTTTTCTTTTTTTGCCTATAACTTTTTCTGATCAAATACTTCAATATTTCTATTGTAGATTGGACACTTTGAAGAGACACCTGCCTATTTCTTCGCCTGAGGGTGTAAGTGAACTTCAGAAGATTGCTATTCGGTTTGAGGAGAAAATATATTCAGCTGCTGCTAATCAGGTAAGATCTGTTAGTATGTCTCAATGACTGCTGTTTGATTGCATTAGGACGATTTACACTCTGTTAACTGCTTTCTTAACTGTCCTTTTATTGTAGTAACATTTAGGACACTCTTACTACATTACAGTATAAAAATTTGATTTTTCTGTGTATTTGAATATAGAATATTCTATTTCTAAAACTTTATACTTGATCAAAAAATACATTTTCCATAGATTTTGATTATGAAACTGTTGTTACGTTGATAAATTATTGAATTATTCTAAGTAGTTTGAATTGACCAGACCGATGAGTATTAGTATAAGGATCACATCAACCCACGGTATGGTCAAAGCATATAAGGCCATCTTAGGTCAGGTTTTAACTAGACCCACCTCTCTGGCTTAATTCAATGCCATATAAACTTGCAAACAAACAAAAATAGTTAGATTTGAGGTGTTTTAAGTTTAAATTAAATCAAAATTGGACCCGTATGTAGGGAATATCATAACTTTATGTGGTTTATATTTATAGATGAATATTTTGAATTGTGATATCTTATCCTAGCAAGAAGCATCTATTCAGCTTTGATTTTGAACTAGTTGCATCCCTTCAAATTTGATCTCACATGTCCTAGAAACCTTAGAAAACCAAAATTAATCTGTTTTGTGATGTTTTTAAATTATATTTGATTTCATAAGTAGACTTGCATTGAATTGTGATGTTTCACTTTGCTAGAAGTGCTCAGCTGCATTTGGGGAGCTAAAAGGATTAGTGATGTCTAGCTACAGCTAATTTAATAAGCACGGTCTTGATCGTACTTTTAGAGGAAAAGTTGTTGCTTTGGGTAGATTGTTGCACTGTGCTTTTGGAAAAATACTGTAAATTGTCGTTGGAATATCATTGAAGAATGCTAAAGCATAATACTATACAATATCTATCATTAAATATTTAAATTTACATTATATAAAACATTTAATAATTGAAAATTTTTAATATGATATAGTAGAGGTGTGCAGAAAAACCATTGAACTGTTAAACTATGGTTAATTGAACCGAGCGGTTCCTTAAGTGGTCGATTTTTCTACCATTGATCGGTTGTCGGTTCGGCCAAGGGTCGAACCGCCGGTTAACTGACCGAACTGGTGTATAACATATTTTTAATATAAAATATTTATTTATATATAAAAATAATTATATTTATATAATCAATCAAACTGGTTAACCATCTAAAATCGATAGTTAACCGAAAATATTTATATTTATTTATCTTAAATTAGTTTATAATTTTAAGTATTATATATATATAATACGGGTAACTGAAAACTGATGGTTAACCGTATCAAAAACTCGGTTAACCGGTTCAACTGGCCGAGACCGGTCCTAGGTTTTTCCAAACCAATCTAATCGGTTTGGCTCTAATTTACCGAATCGTGAACACCTCCTAATCATAAGTTGTTAAATCTTCTTTTTTATACGAACAAGATTAATGTGTAAATGTAGTAAAATATTTATTAAATGGTGTGGAGAAGTTTTAAAAGAAGGGTGGAGGTTCAAACCCTCGCCATCTCTAATGTTAATGCAGTGCTTTCTAGGCAGTCAGTGCGGTAGAACACCAAATGGGTCCTTATTAGACTTGATTTTAAATTACCCCACCACTCTTATTTTTTCCTAATTAATTTGTTTTGTGACGTCAACAAATTATATTTGAATGAAATTAGTCATAAATCGGATTCTAATATCTTACTTTGCTTCAAGAAATTTTACTAGTAAATTGGGGAAGAGTGATGATTTCACCTTTTATTTGGCTTTGAAATTTGTGCTGGTGTGAATTTTAAAGGTGAAAGTGAGACTAAATAGCATAGATCTCAAACCAAATGGAAGGTGAGATCATCACCCCTCTCCAATTTCTTAGGCAGTGACTCTGCTTACTGAATTTTTTCCTTTGCTACTAGTATCTTTTGTACTAAAACCATAGTATATACTTCTACTTCATCCAAGATGAATGGTAACTATTAAAATATATGCCCGATTCCACATGCTCTAGTTTGTTCCCATATTTCTACAATTGTCACATTTTGAAGCTTTTCCCACTACATGTGGCATTGGTATGTTGAAATTCATTTGCTTTTAAACCGGCAATAGTTGACTATCTCGGATTGATTGGTATCCATGATGTTATCCTAGAAATGTGTGTTTAAAGTCATGTATTTCACTTCCTTGTCTTAGTATGCAATAGAATAAGTAGACTAGCACTATTCTAGCACTATTGTTTGTTTGTGAACATCGTCTTGGGGGCCATTATCAAGTTAATGTAGTTTGCTACACAAGATGTTGATAAATTATGTGAGTAATCACGTTGGATCAACTTGCTCTTTCTCTTAAAGTTGCTACTTATCTACAAACTGTACAATATAATTTGTTCTGATGTCCTTGATGATTGTCTTCACAAACCAGGAGATATAAATTGTATCACGATATCAAACCAATGCATCTACTAACATGTGCAAAATCACTTTTTCATTACAATAAATTAGAAAAATAATGATGCACATTTTGATTGGTCCCATCCAAACATCTCATAGGAGAGTAACGTTGTAGTCCTCCTTTTTGCCCTTCATTGCCTTATCCATGTGTAGCATTTCTCACCTACCATTGTGGTGTTGTCAGTTGATGCCCAACTTTTTCCTACCTACAGTTATTAACTCTTTGATGGTCTCTTCTACATTCTAACACTGTGATATCTCAGTCTGATTATTTGAGAAAAAAATTCTCTTTAGATGCTGCCTATGGACTGAGTCCATATTGGTGTAGGTCGGTACCAACTGGAACTAACACATGATACACAAGTACATATAGTAATTGGTTTTGATGGGTCCTGTGTGCCAGACCCTTGTTAAACTGGTATGACCTGTTCAGACGGAGTACTCCAACATTGATTTGAATGACTAACTTTGCTCTGAACATCTCTATATTTAGTTTATATATTATTTAAAGTGCAAAGGAAATAAAAAGTTCTTTGCTTTCTTTTTCCTACCTACAGATGTTGACTCTTTAATGATCTCTTTTACATTCTAACACTGTGATATCTCAGTCTGATTATTTGAGAAAAATTTCTCTGAAAATGCTGACTATGGAGCACAAGCCTCAGCATAATGGACCAATGAACCCATCAATGCCAAACAG
This sequence comes from Costus lasius, assembly GCA_027563935.2. Classification (NCBI taxonomy): domain Eukaryota; kingdom Viridiplantae; phylum Streptophyta; class Magnoliopsida; order Zingiberales; family Costaceae; genus Costus; species Costus lasius. Next base: position 142,699,973 of record CM050447.1, on the reverse strand, counting down.
CACAGTTATCTACCAAAATTCTGCAGACCCTGGTACGTACTGTAAAAAATTTCCATCTCATCATAACATGAATATTTTAGTTGATAGATATGGCTAATTTTAGTTGGAGTATCACAATGATTTTTGGAGATTTTTTTTCTTTTGCGTTAAATTTCATTGTGTTGTTATCCTAAACACAGCTGTAGATGCTTTTACATATCAATGGCATGAATCTCCCTGTTGTTTTTCCGGAACCCCTTACTGCGTATTGAACAGAAGTAATCTTATGTTAATTTGTAAGTGCTTGATTTGCTGAACCGGTTAAAAACTTAAAGTTGGTGATAACAAGATCCCGAGATTAGACCCAATCTTCATCTATCACCATTTGCCTTCTTGCCACTGGAGCAAATGACTGATGTAATTTATTTATATCTGACTAAACATCCTTCTGCTGCCAACATTTCTTGGTATACCGTCACAAGTCAATAACCAAAGGCAATTTGTTTCTACGGTAAATCAGTCTTCAAGGCAGCAAGTCTTGCCCCAGAATATTCAAAGTAATTCTTCAATTGTTGCACAAAGTCCACCCTCGGCGTTGTTGTTAACTTGTTATAAGAAAAGGATCAAAATTACTGTACTGGGACCTACGTGTGATATTGAAAACTTGGGTTTTTATGCCAAAATGCAAAAATAATGATGATAAAACAAATGGCCTCAGTTGAAACAGTGCACCTCTCTCTCTCTCTCTTGCTGCAGCTCAGCTCACATGCTGCTTCCGTTCTCTCATCCGGGTGAAGTGATGCATTTGTCGATCACGGCAGGAAGTGCTACTAACATCTTTCTCGGGTACGGTGATGTCCTCCAAACGAGATTGATGATCACGTTGGCTGCATAATTCAGCTCGGTGAAAGGAATACCGGCGGAGCTGCCTTCCCTATGGTGACATTGCTCCTCTTTTGTTGGAGCGCACTGGTTCTGAGGTCGCAGAACAAGCACGGCCTCCTATTCAGTGTTGTTAAATAGCCGCAATAGCGGCACTATAGTGTTTTTCCATAGTGGTTTTTGAGCAATCCGCTATGAAATGCTATAGCACCGCTATAGCGGATAGGACCACATTATAATATTTTTAAATTTTAGAAATTAAAATTATGATTTGAATTGAGTGGGTACTATGTGATCTTCCTTTATATAATTTATTTTATTTTTATGCAGCTTAATTTATTAGGTATCTAACATATATTTCAAACGTTATACTTAATTTTTTATGTGTATAATATATATTTTAAACGTTATGTGACTTCCGCTATTTGCCCGCAACGCAATCCGCTATATCATATTGCGGATTTTTAGCTTTCCGCTATTTTCTGCGATACGCTATTGATAATACTGCTCCTATTCTAGGTTCAGCAGTGTGCCGCTGAGTCTGATGATGAGTACAACTCATTGGTAGCCGGTAAGGTGCTAGGAACCTTGGTCTACATATGACTTTATATATATACACACACACCTTTATACATGCATATACATATTAATACTGCTGTGTTCTTAAGTTTACTGTGTGCATGCACAGTAATTACTGTCCTTTCCACTTAGTTGATAAATAGACAAGTGTAGTGTTACATCTAGAAACACCCTACAAATTTTTGTTTAAGGGGGGCCTCAGAATCTTCTACCAGTGAGCGGGTAGGAATGGGTAGAGCTACCTCTACAAGAGTAAACTAAAACTTCACCCACTCCTTAGGAGCCCGTCAATGGAGCCGGCAAACAATGTTGGCCTCATAGATGTGAGGCACAACCCAAACCAAGTCTCTTGTATTTCCCTCTTTTTCATTCCTTATTCTTCTCTTTTTATAGATATCAACCTCTTTTTTCTTTCTTTTGTTTACAACCCTTCACACAAATTACAAGACTCACAACCTCTCTTTCCAATACAAGCAGAATAAGAGAAGCAGACTAAGAGGTAGCCAAAGGGGCGGATAAAGGGGTATTCAGGTACCCGAAAGCAATGCCCAACTTGGCAAGCAAAGTCACATAGCAGTAAGGCACAAACTTATCAACTTATCACAACATAAGGCACGAAAGACCAGCTCCAAAAAACAGCATCAATTCGCTTCATCAACCACAAGAAATCAGCATCAAGAAGAAATCAAAACCAGCAGCAATCATCCACAAAAGAGCAGCTAACATACACTCATAGGGTTTAGCTAGAATACTGACCCAATGCTGCTATTTACCATACACAATGTCTACACAAAGGAGCCCAAACACAGCTACATGTCCATCACAAACCAACCAGCCACATGCTGGTAACAAACTGAGAACAGGATCCCAATCAGGGGAAAACAGGGGAAGCTAGAACTCAGCGAGAATCGTATACAAGTAGTCAGATGTAGATGAGGTACCCCTTCATCTAAAACCAAGAGAAATCACAGAAGGGATCATCACCAAGGGTCGCACCAAACCAAGAGGAATGGGACATGATACCAAGCCCAAAGGAATTGGGCTGCTCCATCCAGCTTTGTAGAAGACTATATACAAAACCTCCACACTTCCAAGAGGAAGATATTAGCGGTAGATGCTCGACCAGCAAGGAGGAAACCTAGGACAAGTCGACAACGAAATCAAGAAGAGGAAACACCTGCACGTTGTAGGACGCATTCAGGCATTACCGCCCCTCCTTGAGCTCCACCTTTGAGCTCTGCTCTTCTGAGCTCGAGCAAGAGACCCAAGTTGGCAACTAGAAGCCTCGTCGACAGCTGAAGGGAGCAGGATGAGGAATCCTAATGCCGACGACAAATATCACCCAAGAGTCACCTCCTGAAGCAGATCACGCGAGAGGGAGATCTGGTGTCGAGAGAAGAATGCTAGGTGGCCAACATGTGTGAAACCAAATCCCAACCGATAGAGTAAGTATAGTAGATTTTTGTCCCTTAGTGAAATCCCACTTAATTTAATCCTTGAATGGTTAGAAGATTGACAGTCAAAGTCCCAATCAAGCTTACCTTTAATCCATATGCCTCTAAGTCTCGGCAGCCTCCTCAATCACCTCTTTGTCGACCAACAAGGCTTAGCAACATGGATAAACCCATGGGAAGAAATCAGCTATGTTGGGTCCTCACATCGGCCAACCCTTGAACCAGATTATCACCTTGGATTCACCCTCTCTCTGGACCAAATGGGCCACCCTGATCCGACTGCCCTTGGCGAACTATATCACCCCAATCCCTCGACCAAACAAGCTATGGGTCACATAGCAGCCACCCTAACTGGGTCAATAAGCCGACATCAAGTTTGACCAACCTAGGTCCTATGATGTGTTCATCGTCTTCTTGGCCTCAGTCTTACCTGCACCCGCCTCTCAGGCCTTGGTGTACTACCGTTGAGACAAGTTTCTATGCCTCATAATGCACCTGACCTTTCTAGCTCAGCATCATGTCCTTGCTAAACTTGTCATGCCATGCTTTCGCACACTAGGCTTGCTCCCATATGTCGGTACTCTAACGCGCTCCAAGACCCGTGGTTGCTTACCCTCGCACATCAACTCGTGGTCTCGCCCATAGTCTAGGTGGCCTACTCTGGCAAACGCACTCGGTTGACGTGCTACATAGTCTCATTGCTAGATGGCTTACTATGTTAGTCCGCTTAGTTTGTCAAGTGTATGTCTACATTAGTTTGTCAATGTTGTTATCGTAGCACAATGAGAACACTAGTATGTCACTGTCTCACAGCAGACTTAAGCTGCTCATAAAATAATGACCAATAAAGAAGGAGATCCCCAAATGTACATAGTTGAGTTCGGCCATAACCGAAACTCGCGGTGCTAGGTTTTGGACTCCATCGTCTAAGTGATCCATGCCTAAGGGCGAGACGGGATTGCACATAGAATATTTGTCATAAGAAAAACATAAGAATTAACATATGAGTGTCGTGATCATCACATAAGTCATATTATCAAGCATGGTGTTTCTACGTAGATCAGTAAACATATGCAGCGAAAATTTGAGTTAGATGTGATAGTTATTTATTATATGAAGAGTAGCATAAATTTTGTTATATAAATTGTATGATAGCAAGCTTGTGGATTCGAGGCGACGTGTGGGGGACGGGAGTATTAGCGATTGAGCTATTGTTAGAGGACTATAATTTTGAGGTGGGGATCCTACATTCATTTTTTTTGTTCGTTTTTTTTGTACAGTATTGTCTAAACTTTGTTGTTTTTACTGTTTGATTTGTTTCATGTTCCATTTATTTTATGTGTTGCTTTATTATTGTATAGTAGTAGTGATTGATTATGATTTTGTTATCACGATGAGATGTTGCCTGCATATTCAATTTTATGTTTTTGAGTAAGCATTTATGAATAAAATGTTACTATGATATAAATGTTTTGAGACATGGGCATGCTCGATGTGTTGAAATATATATGGAGTTTGGATATTGTACGAGTTATGCATATGCCCTAGACGTGGATTCATTATTGGGGTCATGTGAGACTATAATGTTGATTGTTATAGTGGGTTATTGGTGGTTGTTAGCTAGGGTATGCCATGTGGTCATTTGAAATGGTCATTTGAATAATGCTGGAGTTGTTAAGTGTTAGACGCAATATCATCTGGATGTTAGAGGACACATGTTCCACTATTAGAACCAGTGGTGGAATCACTTTTGCTAGAATATTATGGGAGATGCAAAATTGTGCTCATTAACAAATGAGTGTTTTTATGATATTATAGGGTATATTTATTTTGTTATGTATTTTGAATGTGTTATACTTATATAGTTGGATAGAGAAGTACTGATGTTATACTTGAGCATATATTCATTTTGTTGTAAATTCTTACTTAACTACTTTGGCTAACTCCCTCGCTTCAAGTACTTAGCAGAAAGAAGGTTAGATAAACTAAGACACCCTATGAAGAGTGATCAGTCTTATACAATCATTTTTGCATATTTCTTATTGCTAACATATGGACATATGATGCATTGTGGTTTCTTTTTCTTGTTAATTTTATTTTCTGACAGTTGGATATGCTACTATGGATCTTATATTATTGTGTAGTTGAGTAATGTTAATTGTTACTAACGTTAGTCGATTAATATTATGAGTATTTGGATAATTGGAATTTTGGTGTAGTTGTTATAGAGTTACTGCAATTTGGATATTATGGTTTGGATTCAAGGAAGTATAATGGATTGTTGTTTTTGATTGGATTGATTTATTGAAATTTGTAGATAGGGTTGGATTCTTGATGATGGATTCCTAATATATGAATATGTAAAATGATGTTGGTATATGATAGAGTATGTTAACAAAGTAAATTGCATTCCCCCACAAGCGGTGTTATTTATCGGGGTGTGATTAGGGTGACATGACTTGCTAACAGGACACGATTTTGATGAAGTTTTGCGTGTTTGGGTCAAGTAATGATGTTCATGGTTCAACCCATTTATGACGTGCCAATCTATAGTCATGTGTCATAAACAGGTTGGCCTATGTAACAGTATGTAATATTTAATATATAATATTAATTATTAAGCTAAATCCTAAATCTCTATTGTTGCAGGCCTACAATGGTAGGATCATTGTAGAGCCGAGCCGTGTCGGCTCACTGCCTACTCCACCCGTTTTAGACGGAGGGCTGTTTTCATGTTGAACAGAATTCGCTCTATGACCCTTTGCCAATTTTGCAACAATAATCCATGGTCTCAATAATGTAACTTCAATTCCTACATCTGTAGCACTAAGAAGCTCAATCATTTGTGTTATTCCTTAATATATTGTTTGGTAATCAATCTTATTATATTCATGTATCCTTAATTTCCTTTTTGACATCATAAACCTTCTTAGTTTTAGTTCTTTTACCTCTATACGAGCTGATTGTGGAAATTGAACGTGAAGATATTTGAGGACGAGTTCTCAATCTTTTGCACAAGCGTTACCATTGCGGTGTTCCTGAATTGCAAGCGTATACGAAGGTGCTTTGGTTTTTAGCTATAGTCTTGAAGTTCAAAGTTTTCATGGATGTAAGTAAGAACAAGATAAGGTTTTATCTTTTATCATTTATTTTGGTGACTTAGGTACTAGTGTACAATCTGTGTTGTTGTAGTAATGCAAATTAACTGAAGAACTGATAAACTCACAATGTCAGTGGAAAATGGAAATGACCAAATGTTAAGTGGATGGTTTATACATTTGTTTTGCTTGTTGAGGTTTGAGTTGTTGTATTAGTAAGAGCGTCCTGTAGCTATTGTTTTTTTTAAAAAAATAATAACAGTTGAAAATCTATAAATTTTTCAGCATATTGGTCTATGGATAGACTCATTGAGGATGTAATGAATATAGAAATGGATGAGTAGGATGTTCCAACAAAAGAAAGTTCCAATAGTGCAAGGTAAGATTTGATTGTATTAAAATTTTATACCTCTACTTTTATGGATTAAATTTCTTTTGGTATTTTTTTTATTAAACAATAAACATAATGTATTGATTATATTTGTATCTTTTGTAGCATGTAGCTATGCAGGCTTGGTGAGGAGCTCAAGAAATTATGTGATAAAGAAACTTATCTGGACATTTTGATGTAATATGTAAGACTTGTGTAACCGGTATTATGACGTAATGTAGATTATAGAATATTATGACTTTTTTACTTAGCACTTGTATGGAAACGCCATATCAATATGTTCATAAAACCATGGATTGTTGAAATTTTGTGGTTTTGATTTCTTAACGATTATAATGTTTTTATTTTTTTAAAAAAATAATGTTTAATGAGTTAAACTAGTTATTCGGGTCGTTAACATTGTGTCAAATGATCTATTTATTAAATGACTATGTTGTGTCATATTTTGTAATACGATCTATTTATTAAATATGCTGCTCGTCTCGGGTCACGTGAGGGGATTTATTTATTAAATAAATTATTTATGTTATATCACATTGTTTATTTAATAAATAAATCGTGTTTGTGATTTATAATATATATATGAACGATATAAATGTGTGCAAAGTATGACCCGTGTTGATGGATTGCCGGATATTACAATAGTTGTCAACTTGTCATCCATCATAGGACTCAATCAATCCAACACATCCTGTGTCAGCCAGTCGTCTAGAACATAGTTCCTAAGCTAGGTAACTAGTTTAACTTTTCTAAATTGTGTATCTCAATTTTTTATTAATTTTTTTTTATTTTTTTTTAAAATAATCTATACACTCTAAGTTATTCAATGATATTAATATTTTATAAAAAAAAATTACGCACAATAAAAAATTAATCAAAATATTATCATAAAAAAATAATAAAAATTATTATATAAAATATTTTAGTTAATTATTCATTGTGTATAATTTTTTTCATAGTTTAAAATGTGTAGATCATTTCTAAAAAAAAATTTTAAACAAAATTAATATAAAAATGAGGTATCCAATTTAGGAAAGATAGCTAGGCACCCAGTTGAGGAACTTTTTACACTTTCCCGCAATGCAATTGAGCAGCATAAGCAAACGGTTGTCACAAATAGCACTTCAGGGGGTCTCGTCTAGCAGCAAGTCATTTCTTATCAAATATACCAAATTCTTTTGAAAATAACATCGGTTACGTGAGTGATTGAACCGTTTAATAATCGATGGTATTTAAATGTCTTCTCCAGAGGATTTGACTTTATACTAGTAGCAGTAATGCTTAATATTACTCATTTGTCGGAGAAGGATCTCTAAGAAGGTCCCTTTGATAAATTCCTTCAAAGAAGTCTTCTTTTTAAAATTACGAATACCCAACATTTATTTATTGTCCATTTGTTCCTCTTGCCCATCAACGCAAGGGCAGTTCCCCGGCCCTTAGGTCATCGCCCTTCTCGCTCTTGCCCATCGCCTGATCGATATCTTGATGGTTTGCGATCTCCTTAGATTTGCTTTCTCTTATCTTGTTTTTTTTTTAACAGAAAAAAATTGGAGAAAAAAAATAAAAAATATATTAAATATAGTAATATTTTTTAGTTAAATTTAATATTACTAAATTACTAAATTACATGTTGTTGGAGGAATATATATAGAATTAGAGAGATTAGGCAGCTAGGGTTGTAAAATCATAATAAGGGAGGGTCTGTTTCCTTAAAGAGGAAAACTAGAGGGAAAGGAAAGAAAAATAAGTTTTTCGTTGTTTTCTTGGGCGGAAGGAAAAATTTGAGTGGAAAAGTTGATGAAAAATTTTATAACTTTTCCTCCGAAACTTTTCTGCCCGAATCGAACGAAAAAGTTAGAGAAAACACAATGCCACTTCGCTCGACCTTCGAAATTAATTTTCCTTCCACTTTTCTTTCCTTCCAAGGAAACATGATATGCATTTTTTTCTTTCCTTGCAGTTTTTCATTCCTTACAGTTTTCCTTCCCTTCAAGGAAACAGAAGATAAGGGTCTATTTCCTTGGGAGGAAAACTAGAGGGAAAGGAAAGAAAAATAAGTTTTTCGCTGTTTCCTTGGGCAGAAGGAAAAAATTTGAGTGGAGAAGTGAATGAAAAATTTTGTAACTTTTCCTCCGAAACTTTTCTGCCCGAATCGGACGAAAAAGTTAGAGAAAACACAACGCCACTTCGCTCCTTCGAAATTAATTTTTCTTCCATTTTTCCTTCCTTCCAAGAAAACAGGATATGAATTTTTTTTCTTTCCCTGGAGTTTTCTTTCCTTGCAGTTTTTTATTCTTTACAGTTTTACTTTCCTCCAAGGAAACAAAGGGTAAAAGGGAAAAATCCAAGGTTAATTTTGGAAGGGATGCTTTTTTCTTGGGAGAGATTTTCTATGCAACATATAGATTATTATGCCCCATGTTTTAAATTTCTATCATGTTTTAAATGCGAATTGCTACCATCCTAGAAATTTTTCATATTAGTATCATTGAATAGCTTAGAACATATAGATTATTTTTTTATTTTTTATTTTTATTTTTAGAAATATTTTAAATAAAAACGAAGCGAAACCTAAAATTTTAGGCGGTCACTGGCCGCATAGAAAATTTCTCCTCGCATAGAAAATTTCTCCTCTTTCTTGATTACACACTTCCTCCTTTCCTATTTGCTACTATGTTTTTTTGGCCAAATTTGATCATAGGCACATGAAAGATTCAACTAAGCCTTAAAACAGATGTCTTAATTTTATCATTATTTCTCCGACAGAGTGCATGTCTCCGAGCTGAGTTCCAAGAGTTTGTGGGAAGTGCCACATCCATGGCTAAGGTTTTTCAATTAGTTCAATTTGAATTAAACCAAATCGAATCGATTAAACCCAAATCATTTTTTTTTTTAATTTATACAACCCAAAAACTGAACGCTCTATTTTAAAAATCGATTAAAATCGAATTAAAAATTTTAGCTTCGATTCAGTTCAAATTAATTAAAACCAATTAATCCTTGCAGCTCCCCCACCTTGCTGTCCTACATCCGGCAGCATCTCCCTTGCCTCGTCCCACAGCTTCGCCTCTAGCTCCCACTCCAACACCACCGCCACCTGCGACGTTGTCGTCGACGGCTCCAGCTCCGGCTCTCTTCTGATCAAAGTGGTCTTCCTCATGGTTGACCGGCTGGTCCGGCCGCCCCGCCGCCTGCTGCAGGCGAGCTCGAGCTCGATGAGGTCCTGCTGCAGACGAGCTTGCTGCATCAACAATGTCAAAAAAGAATAAAGTTGGTGTATTTTGCCATGTGGCCACGGGTATAGAGAAATTAATTAATGCTTTGACATTCTAGAGAAATTAATACTCTGACATCCTGCACTCGTAATGACTTGTCTTTTTTCTATACACCTCCGCAAGCAATTTCTCCGCTCCAGCCATGTCCCAAGCAATTTTCTCAAATAAAGAAAATCGGTACAATTCGATTCAATTATTTAGTTTAAACCGAATAATGGACGGCCCCTGGCTAAATCTTCTCATCCCGATGACCCAAATCCTTGACTTTGCAGCTGGAGTCTTCGGAAAGATTGTTTCAGACAGCAACGATGGCCCAATAATAATCTACCCGGTCAACAAATCCAAGTGACCAATCTCTTTATTCTCCATTTCTGCTTCCCTATTATTTTTTTTAATTCATGTTTTTTGGACTCAAGTGGGATTTTAGGACTTCAGCGGTGATTCCGGATGAGGAGGTGTTCTACCTGGTGGCTTTCTTGCCCTCGACACCGGATCATGGCAGCTTAGAGCGAGCACTGAAAAAGAATGATGAGATTGTAGAGTTCTGTGAGAAGTCAGGCATCAAAATGAAACAATATTTGCCTCACTACACGAAGCAGGAAGAATGGAGACGTCGTTTTGGTGCTGGCTGGGAGAAATTTGCTCGCTGGAAGAGCGTGTATGATCCACTGGCCATATTTGCTCCTGGACAAAGAATGGTAGAGTCATTATAATATTAACCCAGGAAGCTAGTTCTAAATTAAAATTGTTTTATTTGTCTACTCAAATTCATTACAACTACTTCAGATGAACCATCTAATTTTGAATCTTTGATCGATTTAACGATCTTCATGGCAAAGATCACTTACTCCTCTTTTCAGAAAGGGGATGGGCGAACCATTCTGTATAATGTGAATTATATTATTTTTTTTTTAAAAAAATATGTATTGCAACCAAACATCAGCATAATATTTATTCTATCGCATATTGTTTTACATTTCATATCAGAAGTGAATAACTTGCTTCGAAACTGAAATTAACAAATGTTAAAATTTGAGCTTTGTGATTCAACCATTAAGGGAATAGGCAGCGTTGTAGAGGTGCAGAGCAACGCTTCCACGATGAATAGTATATAACCACTAGAAATCACAGTAACTCCCATCTTATATTCGGAGAATAGTAGTCCATTTACATTGCTAAGCATTAACAAGGATCATAGAATAAAAAACTGATGAAGCATCAAACCAACTTAAGACAAACATAACCAGATTTAAGAGATATCATATCAGCAAAACATTTACCCGTGAATATCAATTTCCTAAAATAAACAACATAAATCTATGGAGGAGAAATACGTCAGTGTACAAAATTAGTTTAGACTATCCTCTTCATCCTCAAAACTCAAATTTAGAGCTTGCAACTTGAACCCTGCTCCTTGTATGATCTCAACTAAATTGGAAGCTACTCCAAAAGCTTGAACTGTTGTCTGCTTTGTCAACTGCAACATAAAAAACCACTTGTAACAATAATTAACTTCGTACAGGAACCATTTGACAATGCTTTTAGAAGAAAGCAACTTGAAAAGTTCAACGAATAAAAGATGGCAACAACTAGGTTTGGGTGCAATATGATGCACAACATTTCTATGGATGGAGACTACAAGTTGGACTTTCCTGTACAAGTTAGAAAACAAAGGCATGGCAGGAAGTCACTTGTGATTTTCCTTTGTCCTCAGAAAATGACTTACAGCACATTAAGAGTTGGAAAGATATATTGGAGCAACGAAGTACAAAATAAGTCTCATGAAAACAATACAAGTATTGCTTCATTCGATCCATCAACTAAGCAAGGGACGCTGCAGATTAGAAAAGTACCAACTGAAACAAAATTCAACAAACTTGGATAGTGCACAAGTAAAATTATTTGTTTAAGACTTCGGCCATATAATTCTATTATTCTAATCGTAGAAGAAACCCTCATGAACTATCAACTGAACTAAACTACTTTAAATTTATTAATGAAAAAAACAGGCACAAAATTCACACGTGAGCTGCAAGGGCTTGATTAACTAATATCTAAAGCAAAAAAGAACAAACAGGGAGAATCTAGCATTCTATTTTGGTTAAACATTTATCTTCGTTTGATTTGAACGGAAATAGGACCCTCGTGGTTTTACCATTTAAGAACGCAAGATTTCTCTGCTGAAACGAGGGATGATTGCACTATATTGATTCTCCCAAGTATTATCAAAGCTAGCAACTGATGTCCTCTTATGTAGGTCAAAAAGGGCCTCCTCACTAGTTCTTAATATATCTTCATTGACAAGCAGTGTAGACGGTCTGCTGAATAGGGATAAAAAAAAGACCTTAAACCGGCAGCAACCATCGATTGAATCAGGATCAGAATTTAGACTAATCTGCTTAGCGTTGATGCACACATGTGAAGAACACTAGTGGAAGTCAAATTAAAACAAACACTAGATATATTCAAGCCTTATACACATTTATAGGTAGTGATTCTGCGCAAACACCAAACAATGTAAACAGTTCAATCAAATATCGATAACTTCACAGAAGGTCTATACCTCAACAGTTGCAAGACCCTCGGCTACTCGAACGCTCACATTGCTGGTTCCTTCCGATTCCTGCGAGAATCAAATAAGGGAAATAGAATGAGAATTCAAATTCAAGGAAATTACATCTAACACAAAAAAACCATAGTAGGAAAGAACCTTTGCGATCACAACTAAGTTCGATAACTAACCTGTAATGCCTTGGTCACTGCAGGAATCAACGACTCATCCATCGTTCCTTCGGCCTTCATACCCCCGAGTCATAAACCACACAAAACCCTAATCAAAATCGTGTTATGGCGGAAACAAAACACAAATATCGAAAAGGCCGGACCTGGAAGAACATGGTGAGCATATCCGAAGGCGAAACCGGGATGATTACCGTAGTCCCCTCCTCGGCCGGAATCGCCGCCTCAGCTTGTTCCGCATCGGAGGCCGAAGTCTCTCCATCGGCGACGGCCTTGACGGGTCTCCGCGAGGCACGGAACGGCTTCGAGGGGGAGAGGAAGAGGCTTGGCCGGCAGAGAGGGGGTGAGAGCGGAGAGAAGGAGAGGAGGGACGGGGAAGAGCAGAAAGAACGAGCGAGGGACTCGCGGCGCGAGACGGCGGAGTAGACGGGGGAAGAAAGACTGGAGACCGCCGGAAAAATCTTGCATACGGTGGCACCGCATAACCCTATAAGCGGTGAACCGTTAAGATCCTGCCACCTAGTTATCTTGTGATGTGTGCTCTAATTCACATTTGTTTAGGTTTTTTTCCCCGCTCGTCCCCCGCGCTCTCGTGTACTCTCCGTTCCCCTCTCAGTTTTCTGTCTGTTTCGGAAGAGAAAAATAAGGAGGGAAAGAAAAGAAATAGGTTCATTTTCTTTCATTTTCTTGGTTTTAGAGAAAAGAAATACACAGAGGAAAGAAATAATTTTCTTTCCTTTCTCTCCAAAAACGTCCCCTCCACAAGAGACGGAAACGATTTCCGTTCTCTCGCCGCACTGCTCGAGTCTCGCGTGGCGTCTTCGACTTGCTGCTCTCGTCTCGCCTGGCCGCCGTGCTTCGACCCTACTTCGACCTCGCCCTCTCGCCGCGCTGCTCGAGTCTCGCGTGGCGTCTTCGACCTGCTGCTCGCGTCTCACCTGGCCGCCCTGCTTCGACCCTACTTCGACCTCGCCCTCTTGCCGCGCTGCTCGAGTCTCGCGTGGCGTCTTCGACCTGCTGCTCGCGTCTCGCCTGGCCGCCCTGCTTCGACCGAACCCTCGTCTTCATCCTCTCGCCTCGCCGCCCCTGCTTCAACCTCGCCGCCCTGCTTCGACCTCGCTGCTCTCTCGCGTCTTCGACCTCGCCGCCCTCGTCTTCGACGGAAGCCTGGAGCTGCAGCCCTGCTTCAACCCTCACCCTCTTGCCTAAACGGAAGCCTGAAGCCGCCGCCCTCTCGCCTACGAAAGCTTGAAGCCGTCGCAGGTAATCTCTTCCTCGCCGCCTCACGCCTGCATTCAATTTCTTACTTGATTAGAGCTTGTGTTTATCAAAATATAAAAGTTATTAGAACTTGTTTTGGTTAATTTAGGTTAATTTGAGTTGATTTTGACTTAGTTGACTGGTCAAATCTTTTCTTTCCTTCCATCGAAACAAAAGGCTTAAAAGAGAAAGTAATTATTTTCTTTCCTCTCTATTTCCTTTCTATTGTTGTTTCTTTTCCCTTCTTATTTCTTTCCCTTCTCCGATTCTTCGCCCGTCCCCGTGCTCCCTCCTTTTTCGTCCTCTTCGTTCCCCTGCTTGGTGCCATTGCTCCTAGCTTCCGGCGACCGGCTTCTAGCTCCGGCGATCGCCCTTGGCTCCGCCCTGAGGGAGTATAGCTTCTTGCTTTTTTTGTTCGTCTCGCGCACTCTCTTACGGCCTGTTTCGGAGGAGGGAAACAAGGAGGGAAAGGAAAAAAATAGAATTCTTTCCTTCTATTTTGTTTGTTTCAGAAGAAGGAATGGACAGAAAGAAAAGCAATTATTTCTTTCCTTTCTCTCCAAAACCTTCCCCTCCAAAAAAGACGGAAACGATTTCCGTTCCATCCTCCCCTCTCGCTCGCCCTCTTCGACCACGCCCCCTCCGCTCTCGCCGACCACGCCCCCTTCCCTCTCCCTCCGACCTCGCCCCCTCCCCTCTCCCTCCGACGCCGCCCTCCCTCTCCCTCCGACCTCGCCCCCTCCCCTCTCTCGCCGACCTCGCCTTCTCCCTCCGACCTCGCCCCCTCCCCTCTCCCTCCGACGCCGCCCTCCCTCTCCCTCCGACCTCGCCCCCTCCCCTCTCTCGCCGACCTCGCCCTCTCCCTCCGACCTCGCCCTCTCGCTCAGCCGCCCCCCTCGTCCGAGCTTGTACGCAGCCGCCCCCTCCGTCCGAGCTCGCTCGCAAGGTTGATATTGCTTCAAGGTTGAGATTAGTGCGTCAGTATATATTACATTTTTTAAGAATTTGCTTTCGCTTGTAGATTGAGTAAATTGGTGGATTTTATACGCAACTAATTCATATAGTAGTTAGTAAAAATTGTGATTGAAATAACACAATCAGAGTAGAAGAGGTTTCCACGGTACTGAACAAATAGTTTATGTCTTAAAAACAAGACTGGAAACCTAAATTAGAGTGTGCAAAGGCTCTTTGGTTTTTTATTGCTTGCAAATTGTACAAATTTAGCATCTGATATAGTTTATGTGTAAATGTTTGTTCAATTCACATTTCATAGCAAGCACTAAGGCTAATGTTTTTGCTCCAGTATCCCATCTAGAAGACTTGAAACAACACCAGTACACATTAGGATGACGTGACAAGGTTCGTGCAAGCTGTAGTTGTTGGAACTTAGACGAGTACAGTAGGTTGATCTGGTTATGTTCATCCAAAGCAGTTTTACATTTTATCCGAATCTTCTTTGAGGAAATAGAGAGGCTAATTGATTTTATACTATAATCAGGACATGGACATCTGCTCATAGTTTTGTGGCTATTATTGGAGGAAATACACAATTAACAAAAGGAAAAGAAGAGTTAAAGAGAGGTAAATAAATCTGTGAAGCTTGAGATAAACATCAAATTGTATTGCTTCTACCATATGAAGGATGTATGGACTATAGACCATGTGAGCAGATAATTTATGGCTGTATTGGAGGAATTGGATAATTGGAAAAACGAAAAGGAAGGTAAAACATAGTTTGAAGTACGTGGCCAGTTTCTGTGATGTGATGTTCAGGGGTATTTCTCCATTTGAACTTTAACTATTTCCATTACTCTTTAGTTCACTTTTATGTCAATCAACTTAGTCACGGAACTAGAATCAAATTGATTATTTTATTTCTATGAGGTTTTTCTTGTTTGATTAAATGATAAGAACTATTAGTTAGTAAATCTTGTGCCATATTTTGCAGAACTGTTGGCCTTCAACTAACTCGTCAATTGTTTACATCATTTTTCCTACTCAGTTTAACAGGGTAACTCTATCACCAGAAACAATCAAATAATTTTTTGGATTAAAAAGTAGTTATCTTCCTCTGTCTAAAACAATCATTATTATTTTGGATGTTATTTGACTAGGATATTTGCAAACCAGCTGCTCTTTCTACTTGGCCTCAGCTATACAAACCCAACTTACGCATCAGCTGTTCAGCCTGCAATACCCGTCTTTACGTTTATCTTGGCTGCACTGCTGGGGTATTCTTTTAAATTTCTATTTCAAATTATCTTCGTATCTCTTTAGTTTCATGCTTCTTCAAAACCATTTAGGTATTTAATTGTTACAGTGTCGAAGCAGTAAACTTGATCACAAAGGAAGGGCGTGCAAAAGTTGCAGGCACAATTATTTGCCTTTCTGGTGCACAATTAGTTAGACTTGTGTTGGATTTTATCCATATTATATTTTAAACCATCATTGTGTAGATGGTATAGACATGGATATGTTTTATTTGTTGTTGAATTTGATGCTATTTATGTTATGGTACTTATGTGTTGAATTGATGATATTTATGTTTTGGTGGTGTATTTATATTTTGTTCAATTTATTATATTGTATATACAGGTTTTGTGTTATAATATAGAGGAAATGCTGTCAAAATTTTTGATAATTTTTAATAAGAATTTATAGTACTTTTATATTTTTTATAATTTTTTATAATTTTTAATAAAAATTTATACAAATTAATATGAATTTTATAGTATTTTTATAATTAACAAACTATAATATTTATAATTTTACTAATTATTTATGTATTATGTATATATAATTAATTTAAAATTTTTTTACTCTTTTCTTATTTCTTTTCCTTCCACTAAAACACAGGGCCTATAAGAAAAAGCAATGATTTCTTTCCCTCCTTATTTTCTTTCTCTCCTTATTTCCTTTCTTTACTGATTTCTTTCCTTCCATCGAAACAGGCCGTTATGTCTTCCCGTTCCCCTAATTCCCCCGCTTGGTGCCACTGCTCCCGAGAAGCTCCTGGCTTTCGACGATCGGCTCCCATCTCCGGCGAGTAGCTTCTGGCTCCGGCAATATCTCGGAGCTCCGCCTTAGCCATCTCTTGCAGGCAAAGGGTTCTCCGCTCTCGGTTCCGCAGCAGCCGGCTCCTGCTCTGGCTCCCTGCTTGTAACTTCGTGGCAGGCTCCCAGCTTCCAGCTCCTAGCTTCGCCCCCTTCTCCAGATTCTAGCCACGATTGCTCGTCACTCTTGGCTCCCGGATGAGCTGTCTTCCTAAAAAGCTTGTTCGATATAAATTGTAGAATTTTATCTGTTGTTGCTATGCTACGGGGAAGAATATGTACAGGCTTTCTATTTTAAAGTGAATGAAAGCTGTGCTACAAAATAACCAATTGTGTACAGAGTAAATTTTATCTCTGGCTCAGTTCGATTGCTCGTCAAGGATAGTGCAGCTTTTGTTACAAAATAACCATTAAGATGTGCATATCACTCATGGAATTACAAGAACAGATAACTCAAGCAATACAGTCTTTACAAGTTAGCTAATGCATCTCTTGTTCAATCCCCATTAGGTTAATGAATTTACCAGATAGAATGATTACTGCACATTAATAATAAAGCTCCAAGTTGTAAGCAGAAGACGTCCAATCCCCATTCCTCCTACGCAACATCATAAGAGCTACGCACATTAATAGAATGATTACTGCACATTAATAATAAAGCTCTTATGACTGCTACATCATTCAAAGCAGTCATAAGAGCTTTGCATGAGTAGAATTATCCAAGCATTCATCAAAAGCACGCTTTGGTGATACAGAACCACATATGACATCATGTATAAGTGTTCATTGATCATCAAAGAAATTGATCATCATATTAAATCGCAGCCACAGATCATCTGAATGAACCCACAAGGAGGTAATTTCAATATTAAAGAAGCACAAATAACTGAAGTTCTTAAGAATCTTCAGGAGATTATATTGTTATAATGATAGACTACGCAACATTCCTCTTATCCAACCAACTTTAAATGGACAATCAGAAAACCAGAGATACAATCAGAAAACCATATGACCATATCATCTCTAATGTATGTACCAACACAAGGAACTGCTGGAAACATGCAGTCACATACCATAGATACAAGTGAGAGTTTTAAGCTCCAAGAACACAAACCTATCAAAATTACATTGTCAAACCTATCAAAATTACAACATCATAAAAATACATTGTCAAATTACAACATTCATTCTCCAATCAAAATACAACACTACTGTCATCACATATTATGGGAGAAACAATCCCAATCATTCCAAGTTAGAGGTGGGCTTCAAAGTTGAGTGTCATTCTACATGATGAAGCTGCAATCTCTCCCTGTAGCGAATTTAGACTTAGCATGCATATGTATAAACTAACTTATGTATTTGTACATCTGAGTAGTACCTGATTTAGGGAAGGATTCAGCATTGTAGCTTGCATTTGGGGATGCAGCATATGTGATTCCTGTAGGCACAGAATGAAATGAATTTATATCTAAATAGTATAAAACATAGAATGATTATACTTTATATATATAAATCCCTAAAGGACAAATGTATTTATGTATACCTGTGATTGAACCACCACATTTACAACATTTTCAGGAACAGCTAAATGGTTTTTCCGTTTAGATCCTTGAGTTTTTTTAGATTTTCTTTCAAGCACATTTTTTCTCCTTTTCTCCTTTGGACCTTTCCTACTAGGAGGAGGCCTAATTGTAATATTTGGCTCTTTGTCTACATGATCAATGGCCTCTCCAACATCAAGTTCACATGCTTTGTCATTCAAAATTGCATGCTCCACTATAGTTGTAACATTGTCAATAGCTTCTTCCAACATTATAAGACCTGTACGACAATTCATGCTTTTAGTTGATAATGCATATTGTTTTTGGCAAACTCGTCTATACAATGATTGGACATTTTCTTTCCCATTTAAATCCATCAGTGGCCCACTAATGTTGGAACTAATGCCACCTTTGGCATATTTGGTCTGCAAATTATCACCTCTACAAATTCTGCATAAATAACTCTCGTATAGATTGCAGCTGCTTCTTCTAACATTGAATCACTATCTGTCTCCTCAAGTGGACTGCTATTCCTGGACCAAAAATCTTCATATATTTCCTTCTCACGAAAATAAATCCAACGGCTTGAGAACTTGTTGCTGCATCTTGAAAAAAGTTGAATATCTGTGTTGGCCTCATACCGGATTGAGTCATTTGGTTTATTATGTCACGTTGATACGATTGAATCCTTCTATGTGATCGACCCATATGAGTTTTATTCAGACTTGTCAGTTCATGGTTGTGTTGAAGTTCTAAACGAGACAACTTCCATATATTATATTATTGCAATCAATCCTAAACTCAACATGAGCCTTACAATTTGTTCTATAATTAGGTCGAGGGTTCTTCATGACATATGTACGATGTTTCTGTCGAGTCCCTTGATTGCTACAAACAAAACTTTTAAACCTTAATGTTCCATCTTTTCTCTGTTCACTACTATCTTTTCTAATACTAAAACCAGTTTTCCTTGCATATTCATTATAAAACATATAAGCTTCATCTTCATTAAAAAATTCTAAACCAACTTTTGGCTCAGTTGAAGAGCCCTCAATATGTTCATAAGTTTCCTATTATAAACAATCTAATATTAGTATTGAAATTTCATTAGATAACACATATAATAAAAAGACATATGTACTTGGGGCAGTTGCATATCCTCCTCAATTGGTGCATCTTCAATTGATGGTGAGTTAGAGTGCATATACTCCTCAATTGGTGCATCTCCAATTGATGGTGATTTAGGGTTTGCATTCTCCATCATTGAAATATCAATCGTTAACCTATATGAAAAATGGTATTTGTTCATATTAAACAAAACAAAATGGTATTTGTCTATTGTAAATCAACTAAATGCAGCAGCTAAAATGTGAATTATCAAAGTATATGATCTGTCCCAAATTTCACAAAACAAAGAGTAATGCAGCTTATAAGTAGGAAACTGAGGGAAAACCAAGTACGAAAGGATGATACGATGGTTTACTTTTTATTTGACCACTGAAAACAAAAAAAACACTAGTGAGCCTTTATCTTGTTTTCGTTATCTTGTCTCAGTTAAGGAAAAGAAATGAAGAGAGGAAGCTAGGTGAATAAACGACATGTCACATATTGATGCCAAAATATTTTAGTGTGGAGTCGAGAACTAGAATACGGAACCTGTCAAGAGCTAACTGAGCCGTGAGCGCCGAGCAATCGAACCAAGAGCCGGTCGAGAGAAAGCTATACTCCCTCAGGGCGGAGCCAAGGGAGATCACCGGAGCCAGAAGCCGGTCGCCGGAAGCTGGGAGCAATGGCACCAAGCAGGGGAACGAAGAGGACGAAAAAGGAGGGAGCACGGGGACGGGCGAAGAACAAACCCTAAACTGAGAGGGGGAACGGAGAGGACACGAGAGCGCGGGGGACGAGCGGGAAAAAAACCTAAACAAATGTGAATTAGAGCACACATCACAAGATAACTAGGTGGCACGATCTTAACGGTTCACCGCTTATAAGGTTATGCGGTGCCACCGTATGCAAGATTTTTCCGAGACGGCCGCCATTCTTTCGCGGAGCTGCGAGCCTGCGACTGCGGAGGCGTCCCATGCAAAGTACATTTTCTAAGCGGGGGCGGGGGCGCTTAACTTTCAAAAGCGGGATCTTTATTTTTGCCTTACAAATATTTTTTTAAATAAATAATATAAATTTTATAAGCTATTTAATAATATCAATATTTAAATATTTTAGATATACTATAAAATATCTTAATTAATATCACATATACCTTAATTAATATCACATATAAGATAAATTATTATTTATTTTAAAAAATACCTAATATTAGTTAAAGTATTTTATATGTATACATAATTTAAAATATTCTAATATTAATACTATTCGATAGCTTACAAAATGTATATCCGTGCTTAGAAAATGTACTCTATGCGGATATAAAGATATTTGGATAAGGTGGGTCAGTTTATGATACTTTGGTGCGGAGCCCCCTTTTGACATTTTTGCATTTGTAGTGTACTAGTGTTGTATATTTTATTTTACAATAAGAGATTAGCTAAATTAATTCAATAAAAAATCATCTCTTAATTTTTGTTTAAAAATTAAATAAAAAAAAATAGATTTTATTTGTTTTTCTGGTTTATAATAGGGTTTAAATAGCTTATAATAGGGTTTCTGGCTTCGCGAGGTTAGCACTGACGACACACAGAAAGAGGTCGTGTGTGGGTAGGTCAATCGAATGAAAGGTACTAATTGGAGTTCGGCTCCGGCGCCTAACGGCAGTACCGCCGACTGGAGGTCCCAACTCCAGCCCGACGCGCGGCAGCGGATTGTCAACAAGATGTAAGTTGATCTTATTTTTCCCCTAAATTTGACCTTCTTCTTTTCTGATCGGGTTTGTTCACTATCATCTCTTGAACCTGATTAATTAGTTAACTGTTCGATCTTTGACATGCAACTGTTTGTCCGGTGGAAGAGGATGCCCCCTTGTGCCGGATCCCAATTTGTTAACTTTCCGACAATTATCTTCACTCTCGTGTTTGTAGGGGTGTTCGTATGGTGATTTTCTGCTTTAAATCATCAACCTGTCCCATTCCACCAAAAATCGAATTTATCTTCCTTGGCTTGTTCCAGTGTCTGTTATTCCTTACTCATCTGGTCTGATTCATATAGGGCTGTTCGTGTGGTGATGTTTATCTTTCTTCTAACAATCATGCTAATCCTAGTTCTTTTCTTTTTTTGCATATAACTATTTCTGATCAAATACTTCAATATTTCTATTGTAGAATGGACACTTTGAAGAGACACCTGCCTATTTGTGCGCCTGAGGGTGTAAGTGAACTTCAGAGGATTGCTACTCGGTTTGAGGAGAAAATATATTCATCTGCTGCTAATCAGGTAAGATCTGTTATTATGTCTCAATGACTGCTGTTTGATTGCATTAGGACGATTTTACACTCTGCTAACTGCTTTCTTAACTGTCCTTTTATTGTAGTAACATTTAGGACATTCTTACTACATTACAGTATAAAAATTTGATTTTTCTGTGTATTTGAATATAGAATATTCTATTTCTAAAATTTTATACTTGATCAAGAAATACATTTTCCGTAGATTTTGATTATGAAACTGTTGTTATGTTGATAAATTATTGAATTATTCTAAGTAGTTTGAATTGACCAGACCGATGAGTATTAGTATAAGGATCACATCAACCCACGGCATGGTCAAAGCATATAAGGCCATCTTAGGTCAGGTTTTAACTAGACCCACCCCTCTGGCTTAATTCAATGTCATATAAACTTGCAAACAAACAAAAATAGTTAGATTTGAGGTGTTTTAAGTTTAAATTAAAACAAAATTGGACCCATATGTAGGGAATATCATAAGTTTATGTGGTTTATATTTATAGATGAATATCTTGAATTGTGATATCTTATCCTAGCAAGAAGCATCTATTCAGCTTGATTTTAAACTAGTCGCATCCCTTCAAATTTGATCTCACATGTCCTAGAAACCTTAAAAAACCAAAATCAATCTGTTTTGTGATGTTTTTAAATTATATTTGATTTCATAAGTTGACTTGCATTGAATCGTGATGTTTCACTTTGCTAGAAGTGCTTAGCTGCATTTGGGGAGCTGAAAGGATTAGTGATGTCTAGCTCCAGCTAATTTAATAAGCACTGTCTTGATAGTACTTTTAGTGGAAAAGTTGTGCTGCTTTGGGTAGATTGTTGCACTGTGCTTTTGGAACAATACTGTCGTTGGAAAAATACTGTAGAATGCTAAAGCATAATACTATACAATGTCTATCATTAAATATTTAAATTTACATTATATAAAACATTTAATAACAGGAAAATTTTTACATGATAAGTTCTCATTCAATCATAAGTAGGGGTGTGAAAAAAAAACCGTTGAACCGTCGAACCGTGGTTAACTGAACTGAACAATTCCTTAAGCGGTCGGTTTTTCTACTATTGATCAGTTATCGGTTCAGGACTTGGATGAACCACCGGTTAACCGATCGAACCAGTATATAATATATTTTTATATAAAATATTTATTTATATAATCGCCTGAACCGGTTAACCGCCGAAAACCGATAGTTAACTAAAAACTGGTGGTTAATTGAAAATATTTATATTTATTTATCTTAAATTAGTTTATAATTTTAAATATTATATATATATGCATATATATATCTACATGTATGTATGTATGTATGTAATCAGGACCGGTCTTGGGTTTCACCAAACCAATGTCCGACGTAAAAATCAATCGGTTCGGGACCGATCTTGGGTTTCACCAAACCAATGTCCGACGACCGGTCTTGGGCTTCACCAAATATGTATGTATGTATGTAATCGGGACCGGTCTTGGGTTTCACCAAACCAATGTCCGACGTAAAAATCAATCGGTTCGGGACCGGTCTTGGGTTTCACCAAACCAATGTCCGACGACCGGTCTTGGGTTTCACCAAACCAATGTTCGACGTAAAAATCAATCGGTTCGGGACCGGTCTTGGGTTTCACCAAACCAATGTCCGATGATTAATCATATCAAAAAACTGGTCTTGGGTTTCACCAAACCAATGTCCGACGTAAAAATCAATCGGTTCGGGACCGGTCTTGGGTTTCACCAAACCAATGTCCGACGATTAATCATATCAAAAAATCAATCGGTTCGGGACCGGTCTTGGGTTTCACCAAACCAATGTCCGACGATTAATCATATCAAAAAACCAATCTAATTGGTTCGGTTCTGATTCACCGAACCGTGAACAACTCCTAATCATAAGTAGTTAAATATTCATTTTTATATGTACAAGATTAATGTGTAAATGTAATAAAATATTTATTAAATGGTGTAGGGAGGTTTTAAAAGAGGGGTATAGGTTCAAACCCTCACCATCTCTAATGTTAATGCAGTGTTTTCTAGGCAGAAAGCTGGTAGTATTTTGCTGCGTTATGCTAGATCATGTTTTTAGAAACGCCAAATGGGGCCTTATTAGACTTTGATTTTAAATTGGCCCACCGCTCTTATTTTTTCCCAGATGTGTTAGAGTTTATGAAAATTAAATTAATTTGTTTTGTGACGTCAACAAATTATATTTGAATGAAATTAGACATAAATCGGATTCTAATATCTTACTTTGCTACGTGAAAATTTACTGCTCAGGAAATTGGAGAAGAGTGATGATTTCTGTTATGGGCCCATTGTCACGGGCCCATTGTCTTAGTAGTAGGTCCATTAGGGGAAGGGTGTGAGGGTTTATGGAAAAGGGTGTGAGAGTGGAAGGGTGTGAGAGTTTGTGTGAAAAGATGTGAGGGTAAAAGGGTGCGAAGGAAGAGGTGTGAAGGAAGGGGTGCGAAGGAAGATGTGTGAAGGAAGGGGTGCGAAGGAAGGGGTGTGAAGGGGAATACAAATAAGGGTCTAGGTTGTAGTTAACATTAGTCAAGTATCTTGTTATTTTCTACTTTGGCGTGCTTTGCACGAAATGTTCTATCAATTGGTTCGACCTGCCGGATAACTCGCCGGAGGCGGCTTGAGGGAGGATTCATCCTTGAATCCTATCAGTGGTCGGACATTTTGCTGCCGGATCGGATAAGGGCAGAAAGAAAATTCTATTGTCGGTAATAGATCTACACGGCAAATCTATTATCGTGGGCAAGCCGTGAATCCTATCATCTACGCAAGCACTGCCGGATTGATAAGCCGGGGAACCGGTGGTCTAGCGACGGATAAAGGCGGAAGAGATTCCGTTGTCGGTGGTAGATTTAATCGGCGGATCTATTATTGTTAATTAAGCCGATAAGGAATCTATCAGTTCGTGGGGATTCATTCAAGCAAGCATCTTCTTCCTCGACTATCTTTTGCCGGATCGAGCGACGGCGAAATCCTACTTCGTGTGGTGCTTCGTCGGGCGTCAGGGACGGTGGTACATAGCGCTTTGTTGAGACTCCAGCGACGACAAAGTGAGGCGGAAGACACGACAGTCATCCTCGACAAGTCTTCCGGGAGCAAACAGACGTTCTTCGTCCACTTCGGCAAGCATCCGGCGCCAAGCAGTTTCAGATCGCCCCAATTTGACAGTCGACGACGTGAGGCGTTGCTCCCTACGGAGGCGTCTTCGTCTTCAACACAAGGAGGCGGCGAGCAATCGCGCCGCGGCAGTGGATCTTCGTGTTCTTCGTCAGGCGGCAGAAGTGTTCTTCGTGTAGTCATCATCGACGACGACGGGTTGCTGCGGCTGCGACTAGGTGTCATCAGAGAGGCGTGGCGGCCAGGCGGCGACATCAGCTAGGCGCCGCGGCCGGGGGGGGGGGGGGGGGCAAAACCAGAGTCGCGGACGACGAAGCAGGAGGCTTCGTGCTAGAGTGGTGGAAGGTCTCCGGACGTTAGCAGGGGTAGACGTCGACGCTCGCCGGAAACCTAATCAGCGGCGAAGCTTGCGCAGGCAGGAGAGCAGCGAAGCAGGAAGCTTCGTGCGGGCGAAGGGGCACTGTACCTAGAAAAGAAAAAATCGGGTACAGTAGCAAGTTACTGTAGCACCAAAAAAAAATCGAAAGGATGACGATGAGAAGTGAGGGGGAGATGGATCAATATTATGTTGATTTGAAGGAGATGGATCAATATTATGCTGATTTGAAAGAGATAAGGATAATGTTGAAAGACATGATTAGAGAGCAACAAAAGCGAAAAGGTATCGATGTGACTATTGATAGGAGCGAGGTCCGGAAGACTACCTTACCGAGTCAAAGTACCATGGAGGATAGACGGCTGATTCGTATTTTTGTGCACTTACAAAATTTTGACGGAACTGCTCTAGAAGATTGGATTACACAAGCTGAATATTTCTTCACCAATAGAGGTACACAAGATGATTTAAAGTTTCCTCTGGCATTTATTCGTATGGTGGGACTGGCATATGATTGGGTTCGAAGGTTAACACGACAGATTCCTAATCTCTCTTGGGAAAGGTTAAAGCTAGAGATGATAAATAGCTTTGGTACTTTTCATACCACTCCAGTTCTTGATGAAAGCCACTATGAAGATGTAGATGGCATTGAAGAAGCTGAGGCTGAGGGTCAAACCATTCAAGTATCAATTGAGGAAGAAAAGGATATCCTCATGGAGCTAGTTAATGGTGACGATAATATATTTAACAGTACAGAAATTTCTGCAGTTGAAGACTCATCGATAGCCTCCAACATGGTTGGTATAGATACTGATATTCCCGCTATTGGCGCTATTGAGGAACCATGCGAAGAAGAATCCAAAATTGAGGACATTAAACAAGGAGTGGTAACAGGGGGTTCTCATCAGATGGAACCCGGCCGTTTGGATATGGGTACCAACATGCTTCCTTCATCAGCTCTATTGGGACAAAACAAGGATGAATCTGTGGTTGATTTGCCAATCGATGAACTAATTGAGAAGACTAATGGTTTTGCTGGTGTGTTTCCTGAGCTCAAGTATGAGATTGTCAAGCTTGAGGCAACCATGTTTGGAGTTCTTGCTACAGCAAATTATCGAGCAATTTGGGATCCCGGCAACTTGCTTTAAGGCCGAAATGTCTGGTGCACCGGCTTCTACAACTTTTCGAGCGATTTGGGATCCGGGCAAATTGAAGTTTTTCAGCCTTGAGGACACGGCTAGTTTGAGAGGGGGGCATTTGTTACGGGCCCATTGTCACGGGTCCATTGTCTTAGTAGTAGGCCCATTAAGGGAAGGGTGTGAGGGTTTATGGAAAAGGGTGTGAGAGTGAAAAGGTGTGAGGATTTGTGTGAAAAGATGTGAGGGTGAAAGGGTGTGAAAGAAGAGGTGTGAAGGAAGGGGTGCGAAGGAAGGGGTGTGAAGGGGAATATAAATAAGGGTCTAGGTTGTAGTTAAAATTAGTCAAGTATCTTGTTATTTTCTACTTTGGCGCGTTTTGCACGAAAGGTTTTATCAATTGGTCCGACCTGCCGGATAACTCGCCGGAGAGAGGATTCATCCTTGAATCCTATTTCACCTTTCATTTGGCTTTGAGATTTGTACTGGTGTGAATTTTAAAGGTGAGAGTGAGACTGAATAGCATAGATCTCAAACCAAATGGAAGGTGAGATCATTACCCTTCTCCAATTTCCTAGGCAGTGACCCTGCTTGTGGAATTTTTTCCTTTGCTACTAGTATCTTCTGTACTAAAACCATAGTAGATACTTCTACTTCATCCAAGATGAATGGTAACTATTAAATATATGTCCGATTCCACATGCTCTAGTTTGTTCCCGTATTTCTACAATTGCCACATTTTGAAGCTTTTCCTACAACATGTGGCATTGGTATGTTGAAATTCATATGCTTTTAAACTGGCAATAGTTGACTATCTCGGATGGATTGGTATCCACGATGTTATCCTAGAAATGTGTGTTTAAAGTCATGTATTTCACTTCCTTGTCTTAGTTTGCAATAGAATAAGTAAACTAGCACTATTCTAGCACTATTGTTTGTTTGTGAACTTCGTCTTGGGGGCCATTATCAAGTTAATGTAGTTTGCTACGCAAGATGTTGATAAATTATGCGAGTAATCACGTTGGATCAACTTGCTCTTTCTCTTAAAGGTGCTACTTATCTGCAAACTGTACAATATACTTTGGTCTGATGTCCTTAATGATGGTCTTCACAAACCAGGAGATATAGATTGTATCACGATATCAAACCAATGCATCTATTAACATGTGCAAAATCACTTTTTCATTACAATACATTAGAAAAATAATGATGCACATTTTGATTGGTCCCATCCAAACATCTCATAGGAGAGTAACGTTGTAGTCTTCCTGTTAGCCTCCATGTGTAGCATTTCTCACCTACCATTGTGGTGTTGTCAGTTGATGCCCAACTTTTTCCTACCTACAGTTGTTAACTCTTTGATGCTCTCTTCTTCATTCTAACACTGTGATATCTCAGTCTGATTATTTGAGAAAAAATTCTCTTTAGAGGCTGCCTATGGAGTGAGTCCATATTGGTGTAGGTCGGTACCAACTGGGACTAACACATGATACACAAGTACATATAGTAATTGGTTTTGGTGGGTCCATGTGCCAGTCCCTTGTTGAACTGGTATGACCTGTTCAGACCGAGTACTCCAACATTGATTTGAATGACTAACTTTGCTCTGAACATCTCTATATTTAGTTTATATATTATTTAAAGCGCAAAGGAAATAAAAGTTCTTTGCTTTCTTTTTCCTACCTACAGATGTTGACTCTTTAATGATCTCTTCTACATTCTAACACTGATATATCAGTCTGATTATTTGAGGAAAATTTCTCTGAGAATGCTGTCTATGGAGCACAAGCGGCAGCATAATGGACCAATGAACCCATCAATGCCAAACAACACAGTTCTCAACCAAAATCCTGCAGACCCTGGTACGTACTGTAAAAAATTTTCATCTCATCATAACATGAGTATTTTAGTTGATAGATATGGCTAATTTTAGTTGGAGTATCACAATGATTTTTGAAGATTTTTTTCTTTCGTGTTCAATTTCATCTCCTAAACACAGCTGTAGATGCTTTTACATGTCAATGGCATGATTTCTCCCTGTTGTTTTTCCTGAACCCCTTACTGCGTATAGAACAGCAGTAATCTAATGTTAATTTGTAAATGCTTGATTTGCTGAACCGGTTAAAATCTTAACTGGTGATAACAAGATCCTAAGATTAGGCCCAATCTTCATCTATCACCATTTTCCTTCTTGCCACTAGAGTAAATGACTGATGCAATTTATTTATATTTGACTAAACATCCTTCTACCGCCACTCGCCACTATCTCATAACTGTGTTTCAGTGGAGGAAAATCCGGAGAGAAAGGAAAGAAATACCCTTGTTTCGCTTGATTGCATGAACGGAAAGAAAGGAAAAAACTTGTTTCCATTTCCCTCAAAAATTTCTCAGAATCTTGTCTCTCTCGATCTCCCTCAAAACTTTCTTCGAACCTCGCTGCCCTCTCGCCCGATCTCAGCTGCCCTCTTGCCGCTAGCTTGCCTGACCTCCTGTGCCCTCTCGCCTCTTTGAATCTCTCTTCCCTCTCGCCACTCGCCCTCTTGCCCTTATTTCGTGGCTCGACCTCACCATTAGCCACTCGCCCTCTCGCCCTTGGCTGTTGGCCTGAAGCCCTGTTGCTCTCCTCTCCAGCAGATCTCACCATTCGCTCGCTGCTCACCCTCTCGCCCTTGACTGTTGCCACTCGCCTTAAGTCTGCTCGCTAGAACCCCTCTTGCTCTCCTCTCCAGTAGATTTTCTCTGTTTTAGTTCATCCCTTATTTCTGCAGATATCTTCTTTTGATCATCTAGTTTCCCATCCAAGTTATCAATTTGTTGTGTCAGATGCTTCTTAGCTTGTTCTCAAGGAGAATGAAAAAAAAAAAATCAAAACTCCACTACAAAATGCCTAGGCCTTCTATGTACATGAATTTATTTTTGAAAAAGAACTGGATGATTAGGAGTGGTGAAGTAAACATATAGCTTCAATAAGATGGGTATTGTGTACAATAAAAAGTTCTAGTTGTAGCATGGTTACACAAGAAATTGGTTAAATGATTTATTGTTAGAAAACTGCTAAACGATTTGTTATTTTTCATGCTTGATTGTCCGATTATATCTATACTTATAAATGTTCTTACTATTTGTGGCTCATTCCAATTAATTAAAGAAGGCAATGAAGAAGCCTTTGATGAGCAGCTAAGTGATGTTGATGGAGAAGTCTTTGATGTAGCAAGCCCATCCTCTATCCCACAATGCAAACTTGATAGCACTACTTCAACGTCGTCGAGGATTAGTAAGAGAAAACATGATGATCTTGCATTAAAAGTTGCAAGCGAGAAGTTAGACATGTTGATGAATTGCATGAAAGAATGTACTACTGCTCTAATAAAGCATGACACTCCTGAATATGTAGAAAAGGAGTATACAAAAAAAGAAATCTTTGAGGCGCTGAATAAACTTAATCTTCCACACGAGTATATGATAAATGCATATATCGGATTGGCTAAGAGCAAGGAGAACACACAAATCTTCTTCTCAGTTCCAGAAGGCATACGAGTTGAGATTCTGAGTCGTTTGATGAATGCATAGTATGCTTAGCCTTTGATAGTGTTGATGGATACTCGATGGTATTTATGCTTTGTACTATTTGTGATGGATACTTGATAGTGTGATGGTATTTATGTTTTGATACTATTTTGATGGATACTTTATGGTATTGTGTTGGACATTAATGTATTTTGTTGAACTTGATAATATTTATATTTTGGTACTATTTTGATAGATACTTCATGTAGTGTGTTTACATTTTTTATGAATATGTTAATATTATTTTGTCAAAAGATTGTGTTGGATTTTGTTATGTATACAGGTCTCATGTGTTGATAATATAAAAGAAATGTTACCAAAATTTTTTGTAATTTTTTACATTTTATTTAATAATAAAATATATAGTTTTAAAAATAACTCCGTCCTATTTTTTTTTCTCCTACCGAAACATAAAACCTAAAAAAAAAAATAGTTATT
The DNA here is from genome assembly GCA_027563935.2 of Costus lasius. Taxonomy (NCBI): domain Eukaryota; kingdom Viridiplantae; phylum Streptophyta; class Magnoliopsida; order Zingiberales; family Costaceae; genus Costus; species Costus lasius. Next base: position 142,669,668 of record CM050447.1, on the reverse strand, counting down.
TTTTTATTTTCTTTCTATTATTATTTTCTTTTTCTTCTAGTTTCTATCCCTCCACTGAAAGTCTAGAATACAGTGTTGGTATACTGTCACAAGTCAATAGCCAAAGGCAATCTGCTTCTACGGTAAATCAGTCTTAAGTCTTGCCTCAGAATATTCAAAATAATTCTTCAATTGTTCCACAAAGTCCTGCTAATTTACTCTTGGCGTTGTTGTTAACTTGTTATAACAGAAGGAATAAAATTACTGTATTGGGACCTACATGTGATATTGAAAATTTGGGTTTTTATGAAAAAAATGCAAAAGTACTGATGATAAAATAAAAGGCCTCACTCGAAACACTACGCTTCTCTCTCTCTGCTGTAGCTCAGCGCAGCTCACATGCTACTTCCGTTCTCTCATCCGGGGTGAAGTGATGCATTTGTTGACTACGGCTAGAGGTGCTACTGACAATCTTTCTGGGGTACGTTGATGTCCTCCGGACAAGATTGATGTGATCACGTAGAATTCAACTCAGTGACGAAAGGAATACCGGCGGAGCTGCCTTCCCTTTGGTGACTTTGCTCCTCCTTTGTTGGGGCAGAACTGGTTGTAAGGCCACACGGATGTCGCGGTACCTTGCTAGGCGACGGAAAAAAAGATAGTGATTTTCCTACCTTAATTATTTTAAAATGAAAAATATTATAATAATTTACGCATTTTAAGCTATTTAATGAAATCTTTTATGATTAAAAAAAATTATAAAAAATAGTAGAATCTATACTCGGTTACTGCACACAAATTATACTATCTTTTACGATTTTTTTTTTCAATATAGAAGGTTTCATTCACTATGATATTAATGTCGTTAGATTGCTTAAAGTGTGTAGATCATCGTAATATTTTTTTATTTTTTTAGAAAAAGCATAGCCTCCGCATCTAAGAGATAAACTTGAACTTTCCAATTACAATAAAGCTGCAAGTCTAGTTATAACAATGTATAGATCAAAGTATACTGTCCAATTCGATTCACTTGCCTCACACCCCATGATGTGGCAAGATGAAGTCCTCAAAAACCAATCCATCATGATCGGAGAACTTCATATGTTATTTTTCCCCGCTAAAAATTTGAATTGTTAATTTGGTTTAATATCATGCGTCCGTTAAGTTTTTATCACAATTTCTAATGCACCAATAATGATAGTACACATATTTTCCTTCTTTTTCTCGTTCACATTGCTTAATCCCATTATGCAAGCAGTATGTGCATGCCAATATATATTTAGCAAAATTTGTATTACCAATTTCGATGCAGTTATTTATCAATTGAGACTGATGAAACTTCACATCTTTGCCGGCAGATAAAGTCAATGAAAGAGCTTTACTTTACGGAACTTACTGAGCTTTATCAAAAGATTTCTCTAAAATTGCAGCAGGTATTCAAGTTGCCCATGTTATGAATTCATTTTTGCTTAAAATTCCTTCAATTCTGAACAAAAAGGAACGTAGTTTGGTGAAAATTCTTTGATGTTTTCTTTTATTTTAGTTGCAGCATGATATGCCTCCATCAGGGAAGGCATCTGAACAGGTGGATAAAATAAGAGGTTTCAAGATGATGTTAGAGCGCCGCGCCCATTGCAGCTTTTGCAGCTCCCAAAGAGCAATAATATCCATCCTGGCCTCAGGGACAAACTCTCAATGTATGAGAAGCAAATAATAAATGTCGTAGCTATAAACAAGAAAAGGCCTCCTGGACAACAAATTCAACATACCAGCGGATCTTCTCAATCAATGCCTCAACAACAACAATCTCAAGTCCCTCCACTGCAACAACTTGACAATTATACGAACCAGCAAATTAGCCTTCAAGGGTCAACAACTTCTATGCAGCCTTCTTCCATGGCAAGTTTGCAACATGGTTCGGTGCCTTTATCATCAAAATTTGGTGTTCCAGCACCTCAGCAGGATATCACAAATGCACTGCAGACTGGTTCCACTATTGATATTGTCTCAGGGAATTCTTTTACTTCGTTGCAACAGTGAGTAATGGCATCCATGCAGCAAGCTGGATTGGTATCTGGGCAAAGTCCCGTTAATATTCCCCAACGGACCAATGCTAATGTTATGTCAAACGGTTCAATGAATTCCTTGCAAAACAATGTAAATTCCAAGCAACCAAGTTCTGGTGCAATACAGCAACAACATTTTAAGCAGCAACAGGACCAACAGCAGCAGCTGATGCGAAATCGACAGATAAAACAGCAATTTCAACAGCGTCATATGCAGCAGCAGCAGTTACTCCAGCAACAACAAAAACAGCAACTACTTCAGGCACAGCAGCCTCTGCAGCAACAGTTGCAACAACAACAAAAACAACAACAAACCTCAAATGCCACAATTGTTAAGTGTTTCTTCAATGCAGGGATATAAAGCAGCGGCTGATTGTAACAGTGGTTAACATTAGTGAAGAAGATAATGATTCAGTTTCTGCTGCTTCAGAAGGTGAAGGAACAATCGTTAAGTGTTTCTTCAATGCTGTGGCTCTTTGTCCAAGCTAAGGCTGTGTATACAAGAAACGATAGAAATAGGTTGGAAAAGTAAATTTGGAAAAAAAAAAGAAAATGAATGGAAAGGAAAGTAAAATCACGTGCAAATCACATGATAACAAAAGAGACTGTTGACCTTTTGCCTCCATCGCCCATCATGCTCGCCAAACTCCCATCGCGCTCTCCGTCGTCCTCGGCTTCTCCGCCTCCGACGGTGCCGACGAGGCAACGAGGCGGACGAGTCTCCGTCGACCTCTCCGTCTCGCGTCCCCATTGGTTTCGAACGGCTCGAGCAGGAGCGGAGGCGGCAGCAGATCGAGAGGCTCGTCCGCTCTCCGTCGCCTTCGGCCTCTCCATCTCGCGTTTCCAGAGCGGAGGCGGCAGTAGATCGAGAGGCGACGAGGCGGGCGGCTTCATCTCCGTCGACGAGAGGCGTGCGGAGTCGTCAGAGGCTTCTTCGGCTTCGTCTTCAAGGCGATTAGGCTGGCGGCTTCGTCTCGGTCGACGAGAGGCGAACGGAGTCGTCTCTGTCGACGAGAGGCTTCTTCGGCCTCGTCTTTGTCTTCGGCTTCGACTTCGTCGACGAGAGGCGAGCGGAGGCTTCTTCCGCGGTTTCATCGACGAGACGCGAACGCAGGGAAGCGTGCTTCGTCTTCAAGGCGACGAGGCTGGCGGCTTCATCTCCGTCAATGAGAGGCGAGCGGAGTCATCTCTGTCGACGAGAGGCGAGCGGAGGCTTCTTCCACGGCTTCGTCGACGAGACGCCAATGCAGGGAAGCGTGCTTCGTCTCCGTTGAAGTGTGCTTCCCCACATCGAAACAGCTGTCATTTTAATTTTTTTCATTTTCCTTCTGAATCAGACGGATCATCAAACTAAGGAAAACGGGATCAATTTTTCATTGTTTTTCCTTCTTAACCTTTCTGTCCGTTCTGATATACGAAAATTAAATTTTCTTTTCTTTCCACAGTTTTTCCCTCTTAATATACATAGTGTTAGAGTCTCAGTTTGCTTCAGAACATATTGTCTGTCTATTAGAAAAATAACCTACGCCCCTGAGATACTCTTCGTTTTCATGCTTTTTAATAATATGTTTTTGTTTGTTCTTTTGTTCAGGGTCCAATTCTACCTCTAAGATTGCTTGATTCCACTAATTATCCAAAATGTTCCCCTATTCTAATGGATAAGCTTCTAGATGAGCAAAGGTTAGATATTAATAGCATTTATCTATCAGTCATTCAGAAGTTACATTAAAGAGAAAACCGGAAATTGAGCCGGTTTTGGTATTTTGTTCTTATAATAGAGAATCTGATGATCTGTCCGTCAAGGCGAGGTCAAGATTTATCACTTCTCTTCGTGGGCTATCACAACCCATGTCGCTGGGAGGAATGGCAAGGACGTGGGATGCCTGCGCCCGAAAAGTAATTACAGAATATGCTGAACACTTGAACAGACGGGAGGAGATACTCT